>CM062816.1:2018782647-2019982647 GCA_031772625.1 Pinus tabuliformis
TGTGTCATCAGTCACATTTTGTCTTCAAAATCATTACATTTGTTTCATGTCATTGATGGGGGATACATCAAGGCCCTCCTGCAATGAGTCACTTCTTGTCGACATCAACACATTATCCAGGAAGTTGAATTAGAAACACCCTTCCAGTACCTTGAGGCTTACACATCAATGGCAAGTTTCTTGCTTCCGATGACAGGTTGACATCACAGGCCTTCGACTGAAAGACTTTGTATGGTGTTCAACATCAAAACATCTGTTCACACCATGCAGAATGTACTGTAGTACCTTGAGAATCATTATCAATATTGGTGATTTCTCTCGTGTCTGTTAACAACTTATATCATTGGCTAGTAAGCAGATGTTGTCTTCCCATGTTCGACTTCAGATCACATTTTCACATGGTTAGACTCGTACTTGAGCAAATGATTGGATGAGATAGAGGACCGCGGATCTAGTTTAATCCATCCAAGATGCAATTTCAAGAGAGTACTAAATCATTTGTACGATGGCTTTACATAGATGGTCATCTTATCATGGGTCTATATCTATAGACAACTATCTAATTTATGTACATGTAATGAAATGTTTATATGCTGAGCATGGGTATGCCTTCCCTCAGCAATTCATGAAAAATTTAAAGATATCATGATATTATGTATTGTAATTGATGCAGATCAACGTCTGCTTCAGATCCTCCTCATCACATCATAAATCATATCACTCAACATTATCATTTTTGACTTCATGCTTTAGGGGGAAACTATTACAGGTCTATTTGGGCACATCACTCTCGACGATCAAATCAGTGTAAACAGGGTCTATCAAATCCTAATTCAGTTGCTACATGCCATAGACATGCCACCTCATTGAGTGCTTTCATCCATGAGAGTTTCCTTACTTCAAACCCTGCTGAAGTGCTTCCTTGGGTCACCAACGCACCACTGCTCAGGGGTAAGTGCTCTAAAGAGCAGGTAACCCCATTCAAGGCTACGTTGCAGAGCACCTAATCCCACTCAAGCCTGCGCTGGGTGAGAATCCTCGAAATTTTCATTGGATCCTAAGTATATTCCTCCTTTCTAGAGACTTCTAGAAGGAACCCAACTCCTATCCTATCAAGATGATATCAACTTAGGATAGCTTTGGATCATCTAATCCTCTATCCTCTCATCCCTTTGAACATGGAAACTAATAATCCAATTATGGAAAACCATTCAATGCTATATTAATGACAAAATCACTTGCATTCATCTATAAATTGGCCTCCCATCATAGAGCCAAGGGGCTTGGCTAATATAGAGAAATACTGTTGGTTTAGAGACTTGAAATCATTGTCAAAGTAATGTTATGCTGCTAGATTGATGTTGCTATTGGTGTGATGAGGACTTGGACTGAGTTGGATGAGTGACACGAGATCGAACCACATTGGGTGTAACTTCTCCTTTTATCAATCAATAAAGTTGTTTGTTCCTTTTCCAATACTTTTGTCTATATCTATGATGAATGTATGTTCAAATGTTGTCGATTCCATTTGTTTACAATAAATAGATCATATTCTTTGATTTTTGTCATATTCTGTTTATGTTGGCAGGTACCAATTGAGAGAATTCAGTTTGAGTGGGAGTGACGACAACAACTCAAAGGAGATCAAAAGAAGTGAAGTATCACAAGTAGGTTCTTTTATCTTATCTGTTTATTGTAGGAAAATGTTAAACATCTTTACTTCAGTTGTTCTAAGTGTAACTACCCACTTAGGGAAGATATACTTATCCATAGGTATAAATTCCATAACACTACAGATTCATTCACGCTCGACTATAAAACGAATTAATCTCAGAACTCTGAAATAAACATAAGAGAAATCAAAGCCACGCAACTGCAAATGAATAAATGTTCACACAGACTTTTTAAATGGTGAAAGCATAAGGGTAAACAAGTTGGGTTGGTTGGGCCCTAGCCAACCAGCTCATTTCCCATTTAGGAAACAAAACGATTTAGCACTTAATCATGCATAAAATGGAAATTAAACACAGTGTGAAGAAAACATGGTGCGTTCCTTGTATTAACTTGATCAACGAATATACATGATAGTGCAGGTCCAACCTAGAACTGAGGGCAATACAAAATTACAAAATAAACAAAATTACAACTCGGAGATCACTAGCTTAGCTCTACCTACAATCTTCATTATATGTAGCAGTACCTGCTAATTACAGTCATTTCCTATTCAAGCCTTTTGGCCGAATGGACTAACAAACGAACTTTGCAAAATTGGCTAATGGTTATAATAAAACGTAGAATTTTTTGGTCGTAGATCATATTCTCGACAAGCATCCCTAACTATACATCACCAATGTCCATCCTCAGATAATCCGCAACCAAACTAGGAGTTGTGGATAAAAAACACCTACATGGAAATCACAGAGATCATGGAGCAACATCATTGGCGGCGCAGGAATCTACCTACACTGATCATGCTAAATGATGATTAACACTTAGTTCTTAAATTACTTTTTAGGAAATTTAAACATGAGTTACAAGAGATACTAAAAGGCATGAAATCTATGTAAAGTAATAAATAAAGCACTTAATAAATCTTAATTATGAAATACGAAGAATGTGTAGGAATAGATGATTATCTTGGACTAGTGCAGGAATGAGAGGGTTAAATAGAGATAAAACAGAGGTTAAGGCTTATGGGAATAGGGTAAAAATAGAGAAATTTTGGACACCAACAGGGAGGAATTGGAAAATTCATTTATACACAGATGGGGAGAAAATAAGATCATGGATATTTCTTAACTGAATTTAATGCAATAAAGAGGAAACCAGATGAAGAAGTGGTTGAATTCATCAAGATATTTAATAAATTGTATAATAGTCTTCCTACATAAATAAAACCACCTCCTGTTGGTGCAAAAGTGGTGTTTGCAGGAGCGTTTGAGTCATATTTGGCTTTACTCTAAAGGAAAGACAGTCCCCTACCTTAGACCAAATTCAGACTGATGCATTAGAAATTGAAGCCAATTTATCTGCAACAGGGAAGATTAAGCAAAAGGATGAAGCAATTGATAAAAAGAAGGGGAAGGAAGAAGAAAAACCTTCCAATTAGCCTAAAGATTCACATGAGAAAAAGTTGGATGAGATGACAAAAGTCATCAGGAATTTGTCAAACAAATTAGTGAAGTTGGAGCTTGATAATAAAAATCCTCCTAGACAATAGAAATTTTAATCCTCAATTTAGGAGACCACCATTGCAGATCATGCAAAGGGAGAAGAAAGACCAGGATCAGGTCCAACCCCCCTTGTACATTGAAGATGAACCAAAAGAAGTTATGGAGGAGACTCTCAGATTGCAGGAAAATCAATATTATACTCTTTCAGAGGAAGAAGAAGGAATAATCGATAATGAAGAGTTAAATATTGAACCTCAAATTGCATTAGATGATGAAAAAATTGATGAAAATTGCAAAAAAATTACATATTTTATTCAGGTAGAGTTGCATAAGAAGTATGATTTAAGATCGAGGAATAGGTCAAGAACTCAAGGTCATGTAGAGGACCAAAATACATGTTCCATTGACTGAGTTGGTGAAGAAGTCTGCTTATAAAAAGTAGATTTTATATTTTATCAATTTATCTCAAAATAATGATGCAGCAAATACAGTCAATTTGCAGGAGGAGAGGCCAGTGGTGATGTTTGGTCCTCATGTGGAGGAACATGATTCTTCAACTCCTCCTTTTTATATTTCTCTTTTAATACATACTTTTATTCTTCATAATTGTATGTTGGATTCAGGGGCTTCTCATAACTTGATGCCTCTCTCGGTGATGAAGCAGCTAAACCTCCAGATTACAAAACCATACAAGGATTTATATTCCTTTGATTCCAAAAAGGTGAAGTGTGTGGGACTTATTAAAGATCTTGTGGTCTCTCTGGCTCAGATTCTAGCCAGAAGTATTGTAATGGATGTTGTGGTTGCAGACATCCCAACCCGATTTGGAATGTTGTTGTCTAGATCTTGGGGAGCTAAGCTGGGAGGAGTGTTGAAGCTTGATTTCACTTATGCAATTATTCCAGTTTTTGGGGGTGAAGAAAGAAGGTTGTATAGGGAGTCAAGGTTTGTAAAAACCATCACAAAGGAGGGTTCTAGTAATTATCCTATTTACAGTCAGGAAAAATATGATTTTTCTTGTTTCATGTTGAGAGTATCTGAGGAAGTTGTTGAGGATACACAGGTGCAGGTTCCTCCAACAATTCAAAATAAGGAAGCAGTAGTAAGTGGTGTTTGGAAGTTATATTTTGATGGAGCATATTCAAAGGAAGGGAATGGTGCAGGGGTTCTTCTACTTTCCCTTAAAGGTGATATGATTCCCCTTTCTTACAAGTTAGAATTTGATTCTACAAATAATATAACAAAGTATGAGGCTCTAATTTTCAGTTTACAAGATGATAAACATATGGGGATAAACTATATTTCCGCCTTTGGAGATTCTGAGCTGGTTGTGAAACAAGTCAGGGAACAATGTCAGACAAAACATCTAAGTCGTAGATCCTACTGGAAGGAATTCTGGGATCTATGGGATAATTTCTTTTCATATTTTAATATTCAATTTCTATGGAGGGATGGAAACGGATTGGCCGATTCACTATTAGTGGCAACCAATGCCTTCAAACCCCCTCTAAATCCAAAGTTAAGGTATGACGTTGAAATTTGTAGTAGACCTTATATATCAGACAATATCAAATATTGGCAAGTATTTGAGGATGAAAAACATATTAAAAGGTTTTTGGAAGTAGTAGAGGAATTCACTAATTCAGAAATTGATCAAGAAATGGGAGCTGAAGATGTACCAGAGGAGGAAGTTGAGGATGAACTGCCTTGGAAAGATTCAATGGTTGGTCATAAAATTGTCCAATTGAAGAGTATTGTGATTCCTAAATGTTATCACCAAAAAATGATCACCTAGCCATTTCTAACTAGGTGAATTGAAATACACCATGTAGGATTCATTTTACCATAGTAAAATCACTTTCACCATGGGAAATAATTTAGTAAAACATTTTTATTAAATTGTTTTCTAATTAAAAAAAAAAAAAAAAAAAAAAAAACCAATGAGAATAATTAGATGAATCATAAATGTTATAGACATTTTTGTGCCTTACAGCTCTAAGCATGAAATGTCCATAAACCAAGGGCTCCTAAGTCCCTAAAAGTGTTGTTCTAACCCCTAAAGGAACAAGGTCAACAAATTACAGCTTCTCCCAGAAGTTCTCCACCAGAAACTGCTCAGAATAAGTCAAAACAAGATCATTTCAGCTGCTCCACTAGCTAAGTGCGTTGCATAGCACCTAAATCCACTGGCTAGGTGCGTTGCAACACACCTAAATGCACTACCAGGGTGCGTTGAGCGGGAAATGACAAATGGCAGTGTCATTCCGCGAGGTGGAGAGACAATGGAAGCTTCTAGAATCTTCTCCTATGACACTTGCCTCACTGAATTCGACCAAGGATGAGTAAGAGGCCTTCAGTCTCCAAGTGGAAGCAAGAACTGATAGAGAGAAGCCACTAATCAAATCACAAGCTGACTCATCCTCCTTGCATACATCTATATATGGATCCCTCATCCCAGAGATCCAGAGGCTGGAATTTTGCACATTGTAAGGAATTGTTGTTGGTTTTGAGACACATATCAGAGAATTGGGTGATTTATGCTTTGTTGGTGGTGAAGAGGGGCTTCTTTGCTGGGAGGTTAATGCTGGGTCAGGAATCATCGGTTGTAACTCCTCCTGGATCTTCTTGTATATCAATAAAAACTATTTGAGTTTCTCCTCCATGCTTTTGTATCATTGATGCTTGTTACATTTGTATGGTTAACTTAAATCTGATCCTAAGTTATTTATGAATATAAATCCATGTCTTTGTATAGTTTTCTTCTTCTGTGATCTTACAGGTACTTGGTGAAGCTGGGCAAGTAAGGGAGCAGGTAGCTGGAAGCTGTCAAAGAGGAGAGAGATTGGATCAAAGGACTAGTGCAAGACACAGGTTGGTTCTTCCTATTCCTCTTTATTTATAGTTCATAAAGGAGATACAAAAGTAGTTTTCTCTGTTTGTTTCTAAGGCAGCTGTCACACCTTAGTGGGATAGAGCAGTTCTAAATAGACACTTTTCCCAGTAACAAAATGGCGACTCCACTGGGGAGAATGTCTAATTAGTTTGTTTGTGTATCTCTTGTTGTTTATTTCATAAACTTATAAGTAGCAATCGAATAGCATTTGCCATAACAAATGCAAAGTAGACATTTGCTGCTTCAATCCATTCACTGGATCTGTTTATGATTTGAACAGCTGATTCATAGACTATCTGATTGCCCTTGTGATAGTTCTTAGACCCTCCTTAGATCTACCCCTGATTGTGCATTACTGATTGCTTTTACTTGGCCAAAAACCAAAGACTAAACTGCAAATCGTGACCCAGAACCCAGATAGAATTCTCATTTCTGCCCCAGCGCAGGTATTGTGAAGAGATCCTGCATTTCAACGCGCTTCCCGAAAGGGCAACCTGCACTGCAATCCAGTTTCTCTATGTTACAGGTGCGCTGATCAGCCTAGCCCTGTGCAGCTGAGGTTCTTGTGCTTCATTCTTTCCAGTTTTGTCTCTGAATTTTGCAGCCTGTGATCAGTATATGACTATTTCAAACCCCTTTTCCTTACTGATATTCCGCCTCATTTGTACAAAATAACTGTAGATGTTTTTGTGTGTTTGTTGAGTCGTTTACAGTTTTCCATTGCGAAAGTATAATAATCGTACTGTCGTCCTTTGATTTAGATCTGTCGCAAGTGTCGATTTTGATCATAGGAGAAAGTTTATTTGCTGTTGATGGTCGATTATTCTTTTACTATTGCCTTTGGTTTGAATTTGTGACTTTCTAGTGTCAAAACGAGTATTTATTTCAAAATCATAAAGTGTCGTAATCTTCTCTACCTTCTGATTTTAAAAAGAAGCTTGTTTATGTTTGTCGCTTGAAAGCAAATTCAGATTTGTACATCAACTTTCTTTTTAGCATCAATACTAAGAAAGTGAAAAACAAATACATGCATGTGCATTTGCATATAGACAGTCTGTTTGGCTTGATTTAGGAAAGTGCATTTACAGTGTGCTCTTTGCTCTTTGTGAAAAGATTGTGTCTTTCTTTTCCCCTAGTAGCTAGGATTTTCATTGCCGAAAAGAGATAAAATTTTGTTTATCATCTTTAGATTGCTTTTTAGGAATTACATCTACATCTCGTGGTGAACCCAAAAGGCAAACTTCATAAGAAAGATCAACTTAAAATAAATTCAATGAATCTCACAACGCTTTGGAACTTAACGCACAACATTTAGAGGTCTAGGCTAGAGACGTATTCCGGCGTCGTAAAGCCTAGTAACTGTTGTCCTCACTGATGGTTGGGTGATTCCTCCACTTTGAGACGATAAGTGCCAGTACGGACTTGTGCTCCCACGTACCGTCGAGTATATTTTGGGAGACCCCTATAGGCTTAAATCCTTTATCCATAGGAAGCCGTGTCGGCGCCCTACTGATCGCAATGCACTGAACACAGCATTCGGGAAGATTGACTGTCGTACCGTAAAAATTATTCTGCAGTTTTGTGATTGGTTTGGTACTCCCTCTACCTAGACCTCCAGAGCAGTCCCTTTCGTTCCTTTTTAGACTCCTTAACGGAAAAGGTCCATCTGAGCACTTGTCACTTCAGGCTCATTAAAAATCGAAGGAGACTAGAGTCATCTTTTGTTTTTTCTCGACTCTTAAAAACTGAAAAAACAAGTTGTGTCAAAGTGTATTAAAATTTATTTTAAACAGAATATTCATACCCCTTTCCTACGTTGATCTTGGGTTGAGAAAATGGAGTCTACCAACCAAGGAATTCCCCTTGGTGGAAATCCTAGTCCCTTCTCCTCTTGGGGAGATGTTGGTGCACCCCATATGGCCACATTGTCGCTTCCAGGGCTGACAATTGGTTTGCCTGTATGGCTCTTCTCAACCTCTGTCGTTCAGAACACCACTATTCCTGAACAATCGAATCAGCAATTAGACGAGTCCAGAGTTACCCACCAACCTTCTACTTCCTCTAATTCTTCCTCTCCTCCTTCCTCTTCGCTTGATGGGGCTGGTAAAGCCAAAAGTCAAGTTCCTAAGGAGAAGAAGGAAAAGAAGAAGAAAGAGAAGAAGAAGAAGGAGCCAAAAGCGAATGGGGGCAAACGAGTGTCGTCTATCGAAAATCCACACACTGCACCGACCAGGCCTAAATCGCCATCTGTCATTTGCAAAGGATACCACTTTCACAGAGATTGTCCTTGCATCCCTCGGATATTAAGGGACTGGTCTCCTCGTTTGCACAATCCAGTGTCGTCAACCTCTGATGATCACGTTGAAAACACACCGTCGACTAGTGAAAGTGAAGTCCCAGGACAAAAAGGAAAATATAAATTTCCTTGTAAACTGTGTGAAGGCGATCATGCCGTCCACCGTTGTCCCTTCTTAGACGAAGCTAAAAGAGTTTTGGATGATCGTCCGGTTTCACCGTTACAACTTCCTCCTGGATATAAAAAACTCTTGCCGAGTCCGTCACTAGTCGAAAATCCAGCTAGCCCGCTCAGGTGGTCGGCCGAAGCACCTATCATTGAAGATAAACCATCTGGATCCATACCAAACGAAAGTCAAAAGGTCGAGGCGACAGTTGACCCGGTCTTGCCTTCAGAAGTTTCATCTTCAGATGATACAGTAATTGAAGAGAACAAGGATGACACCGTCCAAATTCTCTTCATAAACACAGACTCCGACGAACATGGGGGCAATTTACCCGTTCCTTTACCGCAGGAAGGAAGTTCGTCAGAGTCATACCCGGCCGTCTATTCGGTCCCACCTCCAAGCAACCTAGTTGTATCCTTCGACTGGAATTAACTAGGCAGACCCCGTTTACCATCTAGCGTACCATTCCGAATTATCGTTCAAATATATAGAATGGTTATGGCTGGTACCATCATAGATGAGGGGGCTTCTGTGAGTATCCTTTCCTCAACTGCTTGGAAAGCGCTTGGTTCGCCATCGCTTTTGCCTGAGATGAGAAATCTGACGGGCTTTGATAAAGGAACCAGTCGACCTTTAGGGATCCTTCCTGATGTGCCCATAACATTGAGAAGGAAGACAGTTCGCATGAACGTAATGGTAGTTCAAGGACCCCTGGATTACAATCTACTCCTTGGACGAGACTATATTTATTGCATGGGAGCAATTGTCTCCTCACTCTTTAGAGTAATGTGTTTTCCGCACGAAGGAAGAGTGGTCAAGCTCGTGGACCAGCTTTCATTTCCCAGATCACGCATAGCAAATAGTCATATACCGTCCCTAAATGGTCTTTTCATGCAAGAAATGTCTCAAGATCCAGTCCGTCCACCCGATGAGCGCAAGTGATTCCGGGGGACATGACTGAAACCCAGGGGGCATGCATCCTGGTCTGCTTCGACAGGAAAACTTCGGGTATAGGGTAGGTTTCCGCGAGAGAATATGACCTCCGTACTCTCATCCGTGATTGGAAGGGGGAGTTGGACTGGAACAAGATTCTCTTGTCAAAGTTATGCGAGTTGGCGGGCATCGTCGCTCACCTTTGTTTATCTCGGTAGACATCGCCGAAGAAGTGTTTTGTTTACGCCGTAAATAGAACAATCTTTGGGTAACCTGTAAGAGGTAGGCCTCTCTCTATAAAACAAATGTTTTGGCGGAAAGAAGTAGAGGTAACCTTGAAACTCTGTTTTATACCTGGAGGCATGCAAACCTTTTGGAGTGTAAGCAAAGAGCGATTATTTATCTGTTTTTTGGATTAGTTGTTTCCTAACTTGCATAAAGAAAGCATGTGGGGCAAAACTCTAAAAATTGCCGTTTTTATATGAGACATTCTTATCATATGACTGGATTAATCGAGCAATGTTACCGCGAGGTTCAAGCTCATTAAAAAATAAACCCGGACCGAGCAAATGTTTCCACCCGCGTTTAAGCTCGTTAAAAAATGAACTATTCCCTGGTAAATAACCACCGTGAATGTAGCACTTCAGCCATTAAAGCCTTGGTCGTGTTTGCACCGTCACCTCCACTTTTTCACTGGCCGATCATTCACCTCCATTTGATTGTTTACCCATTTTAAGGAACAGCTGCGAAGAGTGATTTCACTAGCCATCCTTGTGACACTGCCGTGATTGGAAAATTCCAAACCTTACCTGGAATCAGCTGCTACCCATGTTATCACTCGTTCCTCAAAAGACGAGTCTTCTTTAAGCTCTTTTCAACTGACTCGTAAAATATGAAAAGATTGTCGAGTCCTTAGCCTTCCAGCTCGTTAAAGGGACAGGAAGTGCTATCCCTCCTCTAGATTTTAATCTTTTTGGACCTGAGGGATTATTGCACAAAAAGATCGAGTGCTTGTTTTGTTCAACTCGTTAAAGCTATCGAAAATTCATCCCTTCTGTATTGTTTTATACTTTTTCGGACTTAAGGGATTAGATGACGAAAAAGGAATTTTGGAGTTACCTTTACGTACCTTTTCAGACTCTCTAAAAATGAAAAGGACCGAGTTATCTTTGTCGTTAAACTCGTTAAAAAGATTAATAGCGACAAACTTGTCTTTAGACGAGAACGAGTTTCACTATCGCTAGGCTCGTTAAAACATAGCGATGGGTTTGCCCGAAGGGAAAATTATAGAACAAGCATATGTTATCCTCCTCAAGCTTGACAAAAATAAAGAGGTACTGGTCAGCAATGACTGGGGAAAAATTGGGAAGAAAACTCAAAGAATCTTTATTGGTAGCAAGTCGCTCTTGAACATGACACTTCCGCTCTGTGCCCGAGTGGGGTTGGGTTGTTTCATTCACCGGTCACATCGCCATGGTCACACCATACCATCCACATTTGGGGTTAATGTTACCAATCCATCACATCAGTTTCGCCAACATGTTCAAGAGAAGTCATCCAGAAAGGCCACCTGTGTCCCACCCACTACCATACATTATACTCCATTCTTTCACGACCGCCACCCTGAACCGTATATCATCAGATCGTTTTCACCTCCATCAAAATCATTTGCTCAGTTCCGTGTCATTGATGTGGGATTCATTAAGGCCCTCCTATGACGGATCACTTCTTGTCGACATCAGCTCATTATCCAAGAAGTTGGTCTAGGAACACCCCATTCAGTACTTTGAAGCTTGCATGCCTCAATGGCAAGTTTCTCACTTCCGGCGACAGGTTTACATCAATGACCTTCGACCAAAAGATTTTGCGTGGTGTTCGACGCCAAGTCTTTTATTCACACCACGTGAATTGTACTGCAGTACCTTGAGGATCATTATCATTATCGGTGATTCCTCTCGTGCTTGTTAATAGTTTACATCATTGACTGGTAATCAAGCGATGTCTTTCCATGTTCGACTTCAAAACATTTCTCACATGGATCGACTTGTACTTCGAGTGAAGATCAGACGAGATTGAAGACCCCGGATCTAGTTTCATCCATCCAGGCTGCGATATATATTCAGGGAAATAAAGACATTCAAATGTACAGCATTGCAGCACAGATAATCATCCTACCACAAGGATGATGGCTCTATCAGAATCATCAGTCTACCATCAGACAATTGTCTATCCTATGTACATGAAAATGAATTTATAAAGCTGAGCATGGGAATGCCCGCCTCAGCTAGATCATGAAAGCAGTATGAAGATAATGTATTGTATTGTATCTTATTATAGGTCTCCTCCCAGCATTGAAAGAACTTCGGATCCTCATAATAAAGCATTTCACCCGATAAACGGCCTCATACTTTAGGGGGCAACTGTTATAGACATTTTTGTGCCTTACAGCTCTAAGCATGAAATGTCCATAAACCAAGGGCTCCTAAGTCCCTAAAAGTGTTGTTCTAACCCCTAAAGGAACAAGGTCAACAAATTACAGCTTCTCCCAGAAGTTCTCCACCAGAAACTGCTCAGAATAAGTCAAAACAGGATCATTTCAGCTACTCCACTAGCTAAGTGCGTTGCATAGCACCTAAATCCACTGGCTAGGTGCATTGCAACGCACCTAAATGCACTACCAGGGTGCGTTGAGCGGGAAATGACAAATGGCAGTGTCATTCCGCGAGGTGGAGAGACAATGGAAGCTTCCAGAATCTTCTCCTATGACACTTGCCTCACTGAATTCGACCAAGGATGAGTAAGAGGCCTTCAGTCTCCAAGTGGAAGCAAGAACTGACAGAGAGAAGCCACTAATCAAATCACAAGCTGACTCATCCTCCTTGCATACATCTATATATGGATCCCTCATCCCAGAGATCCAGAGGCTGGAATTTTGCACATTGTAAGGAATTGCTGTTGGTTTTGAGACACATATCAGAGAATTGGATGATTTATGCTTTGTTGGAGGTGAAGAGGGGCTTCTTTGCTGGCAGGTTGACGCTGGGTCAGGAATCATCGGTTGTAACTCCTCCTAGATCTTCTTGTATATCAATAAAAACTATTTGAGTTTCTCCTCCATGCTTTTGTATCATTGATGCTTGTTACATTTGTATGGTTAACTTAAATCTGATCCTAAGTTATTTATGAATATAAATCCATGTCTTTGTATAGTTTTCTTCTTCTGTGATCTTACAGGTACTTGGTGAAGCTGGGCAGGTAAGGGAGCAGGTAGCTGGAAGCTGTCAAAGAGGAGAGAGATTGGATCAAAGGACTAGCGCAAGACACAGGTTGGTTCTTCCTATTCCTCTTTATTTATAGTTCATAAAGGAGATACAAAAGTAGTTTTCTCTGTTTGTTTCTAAGGCAGCTATCACACCTTAGTGGGATAGAGCAGTTCTAAATAGACACTTTTCCCAGTAACAATTATTTATTTAATTTTCTCTAGGAATAATTATTAAATCATTATTTGAATAATTATTCCTTGTCATATTTGACTAAGTCCCGTAGGAACAATTAAATAAATCGCTATTTATTTATTATTCCTTATTTCTATTATTTGAATAATTGTTAAATCACTATTTAATAATTATTTCAATTTCACACCATTCTTAATCCTCGTGAAATAATTAATAAATCATTTTATTTGTTAATTGTTTATAAATAAATATATTTGACCATTTTAAATATCTTTTCCCTCTCCAAAAAATATAATAAAGTATTCCTAATTGTTAGTTCTTGATTTGATTAATATTGTTTTATTATTCTCCTTTTTCGAGATTAACTCAATATTGTGTTATAAATAGAAGGGTTTTCCATTCATTCTTCACCATGATCATTATCATCGTCACGATTATCATCTATTTTCTTTTGAACTCCCATTTGAGTTCTCCACATTGTTTTGGGTTTTTCACACATTGAGAGAGAAGATCGATTACTAAAGCATCAAATACATCAAAGGAACCATCCCATGGAGGGGGATTTGAAAACCCTTTTGTAAATCTGCTTCACTAGATGTCATTAATAAAATAATTTATTCATTTTAAAGTCTTTCCATTTGGATTATTGCATTGGATATCTATATTGTTATTTGATGTTCTGGATTGTATATGTTTTTGTTGCAGGTTTTTCACTTTTTATTGTAGATATGAATAGTAAGAAGTCACAAATTATTGTTAGGGTTACTTGTCACCTTGTGACTTAAGTGTTCTTGGTACACCTTCCAAGAAATTTCACACTAACAAATGGCGACTCCAATGAAGACTATCATGTTGCATTGCAAACCATTGAAGCAGCCAAAAAGTGCACCAAAACCTAGTATGACTGAAAAGTCCACCCTCGTTCCTTCCATGAAGGTAGCCTTGTTCTTGTTTATGACCAAGATCATGATGTCTCAGGGCACAAAAAGTTTGAACCATTATGGCTAGAACCTTACATTATACGTAAGTGTTTGGGCAAAGGGGAGTAGTACCTTTTAGAGGGTCCAAAAGGAGAAATCCTTCCCAATCCTCGAAATGCACTCTACCTCAAGAAATTTTACCCATAACATTACCCATTGAAATGTGTGTATTTCTTTATTTCTTCTTTCATTTAGGTAGTTTTCATCCCCCACCATCTTATACATCATCTTCTTGTGTATTTCATATGGATCCATCATCCACGCCTTATATTGGTTATGCCGATGGTGCGAGTTGCTTCACCAGGAATCTGGCCTAGACATCTTGGGCCATTTTCACCCTCTTGCATTTGTTAGTCCACTCCAATGGCATTTGCATTAGATTTTCCACCAATAACTAGGCCGAATATGATGTTGTGATAGGTTTGTTAGCCGATGCCCTTGATCATCACATCCTTCACCTTCATGTTTGTCTTGATTCCTTGCTACTTGTCATGCAATTGAACAACATTTATCATGTGCATAATCCTGTCCTATTTAGAAAATATCTATGAGTTAAGATTTTGGCACGTGAATTTGAATCCATTACATTCAGTCATGTTCCTAGAGCCCAAAATCACTATGTAGATACCATTGCAAATAACATTCTAGATTGGAATTTATCACATGCATATACAAGAAGACATCCATAAACAAATGGTGAACCACAATCACCAAAAAAATATGCATAATCATAAATATGCATCGTAATACAATGTTTTGAGTCCACTACTATAAATACATCTGACATGCTCACTCGCGTGTTATCATAAAACAAAAATGGGGACCCACATGTCCATATGCCTAATCGTTATCATCTGGAGGCTCTTGAGCCAATGGATCCATCCCACCAACTCATAGATATCGTACTACCTGACCGGCCATAGAAATGTGTCGCGTGATTCCTTACCACTTAGAGGGAAGAACAGTGCACTCATATGTATGTCGATATTCTAGCTCATGCCACCCATGCTATACCACCCTAGTTAGTAGCATGTTGGAGATCCTCTAATAGAGAATCACTCCCCATTATCTGTTATGATGTGGCCACTGGCCCCACCCTAATCTGTAGCTCCAAGCATTGTGGCTTGTCTCGTGTATCATGTCGGCCTCACAGGTGCTATATCTGCATACCACAAAGTTTATAAATTAGTACCATATACAAATATTTCTTAAACTATAAATGCATCAAATATATAGAAACTTTCACTTACCATCTAGCCCCATGCTCATCCAGGTGGAAGTGGTAAGTCAGGATCCCCCTAATAATTCATGCCACTATATGGATAATCATCTATGTATAGTGGCATATGGTCCCAATGAGCAAAAAAATCAGGTCAGAACACTCGTCTGACTCCCCCTCCTCCACCTCGTCATAGTAGCTCCCCTTAGTGGCGCATCGTGGGCTCCTGTGGGCCCCCATCATGCATCTATACATGAGGTCAAATAGTGGGTATCTTGTCAAAGAAGAGAGCATAATACTGTCCCAAACAAACAGTTATCATTGGTTCCCCATTTTCATAGTGTCAATTATTGTTTCATCAATGGCATCATCATATGGGCCCACCCATAGTAGGTTCTTGCCAACAAACTCTCCACCAGCATCATCTGCCCCCCAGTGATGTGGTGGAAGGCATGACTACCCAAGATCTGCAACACTATTGCGGGTATAGCTCATGTCTCAAGCCTCTATAGGTCACTAATCTGGATGGTTGTGCCCTTTGCTTGACTCGCCAGTACATAGTGGAGATAACAAAACTCACCTATATGCCTCCCATAAGGCAACACTAGATGTATCTCCCCTACCATCCCCAAGGGGAACAATCCTGTCAAAAAATATATGTCTCGAATTGTGATCTTGATCCTATGCCCCTGTACTACAAAGGCTTCCTAATCTGGGTCCCAGCAACTCACAATCCTCAATAGCAAGGGCTCACCAACCCTCATCAAAGGGTTCTCTAAGAAATTCAGCACACCATATCGTGCCAGCACCCCTCTCATTGCTTGATTCCCATCAATCTCAACACAGAAGGGCGCTAAATCTCATTCTTGCCATGACACCTATAGCTTTACCATACCTACAAAATACCATTATATTTTTTTAGTTCGGAGTCAAAGGCATACATTTCTAGTACATAGCTTCATCTCACCACAGAACACCAATCTTTCCCATCCTCTCAGCCCACAACACAGTTTTTGCCCTCAAAATTGTGTTGGATGCACTTGTGGGCCCCGTTTATGCATTCCAAAATGCAAAGCAAGACCCCAAAAGTGTGTTGTGATCGTGAGGATGAGCAGGGATCCCCCACAATGAATTGAAGCCCTAATCATAAATTCCAATTCACCAAAAATGATGAGTAAGGTTAGGCCACCTACCTCCAACCTATAGATCCTGATTCTGACGGTTAATTTTTCTGCTATGATCTCCACAATATTTAGGGCCTTCTCCTCCTCTCCAAATTCTCCACATCTCACTATGAAAATGAATTAGATTTGGGGGAAAGAAGCCCTTTTATAAGAAAAACCCTATTTTTCCATCACCCATTGCGACCAAACCATAGCTCTATTTGATGAACCGTCAGCACCATTGGAAAGCTCTCACCGAGTTCAATAATGGGTCTCCCTTTTTTTTTGGTAATTTTACACTTCACCAAGAAGCCATTTTATCCATGAGGTCTCAATTTTCAACCTATTAACATTGAATTTCTTCATTTGAACCACCCATACTCTGGTACCACTTTAACTTTGCACTGGTTGACTCATGTGTCGATTTTTGTCATGATTAACCATCATTTACTCATGTTTTTATGGTCCCCTCTGGACCTACCCCACGTGGTAGCATCATCGAGTCACCCTTATTCAGAGCTTCCGAGATGAGTTACCCTTGTATCTATGGAGTCTGTTATGGGTCCCTTTGAGTCCTATTATAGTGTTCCATACATCTTTGTTTGCATTCACCCCATTATATTCATATTTGGCCTCCAGTTCTACTGCTCCATCTTTGCCAAACCCTCATTTGAGTCATTGATCATCCCCTCGAGAATCGAGTCAATCGTTGCCAGTTCAACCATACATATTATGCTCTGACAAGGGAAGTCGTCAGTCTACCATTCATTTTGTTTCCTTCCATCATCATCCCTAGTTTCAGTCTATTAGTGACTCTCCTTTGATTCCTCGTGCCTTTGTAAAGCATTCCTCATTTCCTTAACTTTGGTAGGCCCTCTTTCGTCGACCTCAACACATTTATTCTAGAAGAGTGGTCTAGAGGGTAGTGTACCTTGGTTCCAAATTCCATCTTTCTTCAGTGCCTCGGATCAAACAAAGGTAATCATCATTACCCTTTGATATGGTTGTTTCTCACGTGCTCGACGCAAACTCCTTATCACACGATTGAGAATCATACACTTGACAATTCAGTGATTCAAACGATTGCCCCTATGTTACCCATGTGTGTGTGTGTGTGATGTTTCATATCTCATGAGGGGGTGGCCCTTTAGGTAGCCCCCCACATGCCCAGATGACCACCGATGTTGATCCAGCCTTAGATGTAGTTCTGAAGATATGATGGTTTTGGTTTCAGCTGCTTGTAGTGCCCACAACATGCATGTCTCCTTTAGATGACCCATTTTGATCTTCATAGTCCTTTCCTTTCCAACAGGGTTTCTTTGGTTGCAACTGTCCCTCACCATGTCAGATTGAGGGGAATTATGTATCGTGTACTCAGATGTTATTGTATTAAGTCTTGACCTATCTTTTTAGAGGCACATTATGTATATGGGATTTATTGCATTATTTTATGTCCCATTGATGCCAGTATATCATGTATCATGTAATTTGTAGCTCATTCCCACATTGTTGGGCTCATCATTATTCTTGTACATAGTTATCTTGACGGGTATGGGTATGCCTCCCTCTCCTCATGTAAGATCATGGACTCCCACATAAAAGAAGGCTTCTATCAGTTTAGTAGGTCTCTCCCTCTCCATTTTTGTCCGTCCTTGCATTGCTTCAGTTATCTCTCCCTCTCTCTCTCTCTCTCTGACTTCCCTTTGGTGTCTCGTGGAAGTGTAACCTATAACGTATTTCAGTCACACAATTTGATCCTAACGCTCATACATTGGGGGGAAATATGCTATCACCAAAAAATGATCACCTAGCCATTTCTAATTAGGTAGATCGAAATACACCATGTAGGATTCATTTTACCATAGTAAAATCACTTTCACCATGGAAAATTAAACCATTTCTATTAAATTATTTTCCGATTAAAAAAAAACCCCATGAGAATAATTAGATAAATCATTATTTATTTAATTTTCTCTGGGAATAATTATTAAATCATCATTTAAAAAATTATTCTTTGTCACATTTGACTAAATTGCCTAGGAATAATTAAATAAATCACTATTTATTTATTATTCCTTATTTCTATTATTGAAATAATTGTTAAATAACTATTTAATAATTATTTCAATTTTACACATTCTTAATTGCGAAATAATTAATAAATCATTTTATTTGTTAATTATTTCTAAATAAAGATATTTGACCATTTTAAATATCTTTTCCCTCTCCAAAAAATATAATAAAGTATTCCTAATGGTTAGATCTTGATTTGGTCAATATTATTTTATTATTCTCCATTTTCAAGATTAACTCAATACTTTGTTATAAATAGGAGGGTTTTCCATTCATTCTTCACCATGATCATTATCATCATCACCATTATCGTCTCTTTTATTTTGAGCTCCCATTTGAGTTCTCCACATTGTTTTGGGTTTTTCACACATTGAGAGAGAAGATTGATTACTGAAGCATCAAGGACATCAAAGGACCCATCCCATGGAGGGGGATTTGCAGACCCTTTTTTAGATCTCCTTCACTAGGTATCATTAAATTGTAAAAGAATTTATTCATTTTAAAGTCTTTCCGTTTGGGTTGCTGCATTAAATATCTATATTGTTGTTTTTTGTTTTGGATCATATATGTTTTTGTTGCAGTTTTTTCACTTTGAATTTCAAATCTAAGTCGTTGTTGTTAGGGTTATTTTTCACCTAGTGACTTAAGTGAAGTGTTTTTGGTACACCTTCCAAGAAATTTCACACTAACGCTAAAGGTTTGGTACCCTTAGAAAAGTTGTTTGATGCAAATGATGTTGTTGTAAATGTTGGTAAGAAAAATTGGGATAATGATGTTGAAGATTGCAACCTTGGAAATGAACAACACCCTAAACTTGTGAAGCTGGCAAAGGGCATCCCTCAAGACTATAAGCACAAGTATGTGGATCTGTTCAAGAAATATGTTGATGTTTTTGCATGGTCTTATGAAGACCTCAAAACTTATAATACATACATCATTCAACATAAGATTCCTTTGAAGTCAAGGGAAAAGCCATACAAATAGAAGTTGAGACAAATTAATCCTTTGCTTTTTCCTTCAATAGAGAAAGAAGTGAAGAAATTATTGCAGGCAAAAATAATTGTTCCTCTTAGATATTCAAATTGGGTAGCCAATTTGGTGCCCGTGAGGAAGAAAAATGGAGAAATTAGATTGTGTATAGATTTCAGAAATCTAAATAGAGCATCACTGAAGGACAATTATCCTCTACCAAATATGGATCACATCCTACAGAGAGTGACAGGATCTTCCATATTATCCATGATTGATGGCTTTTCAGGTTATAACCAAATTGTAGTGCACCCAGATGACCAGAAGAAAATAACCTTCACAACTCCATGGGGAACGTTCATGTATGCAAAAATGCCATTCAAGTTGATGAACGCTGGTGCAACCTTTTAGAGGGCTATGGACATAGCCTTTGTGGGAGAAAAGGATAAATTCGTGGTTATTTATTTAGATGACATTACAGTGTTTTCCAGATCAAATGAAGAGCATTTGAAGCACTTACAACAAACTTTTGAGAAGTGTAGAAGATATGGGTTATCACTGAATCTAAAAAAGTCTCACTTTGCTTTGAGAGAAGGGAAGTTGCTTGGGCATATTGTATCCAAGGAAGGGGTAAAAATTGACCCAAAATGAGTTGAAGCAATCAAGAATATAACTTTTCCTAGAAATAAAAAATAAATTCAGGTTTTCTTGGGAAGGATCAATTTTCTCAGGAGATTTATTCCCAATTATGCAGAGATTGTGAAAGAAATTACTGACATGTTAAAGAAATATGTAGAGGTAAAATGGACCCCAGCTGCTAGAGAATATTTCACAAGAATTAAAGAAGCTTTTGGAGAAGCTCCAGTTTTGGTGAGTCCAAATTATAAAAAACCTTTCCAATTTTTTTCCTTTGCTTCACCTTTTACTGTTGCAGTTGTACTTCTGCAGAGAAATCAAGACAATAAGGAACAACCAATGGCCTTTTTCAGTAGAGTGTTGAGGGATGCTAAGTTGAAATATAATATCCTGGAAAGAACAAGCTTTGGTGAAGGCTTTGAAATCTTTTAGGACATATGTTTTGTTGTCTCAAATCACTGCAAATGTATATAATTTTGCAGTCTAATATGTGTTAACTCAAAGTGATAGTGAGGGCAGAAGGGGAAAATGGATAGCCAAGATTCAGGAATATGATATGGACATCAAACCAACAAAATTGATAAAGGGGCAGGGATTAGCAAAGATCCTGACAAAAGTAAATTTCCAAGCAATGGGAATTACTTTGCTTCTGAATTTTTACGGTCAATGAAATTTGATGAAAAGGGAAAAGAGAATGAACAAGATAACATAATTCAATATAAGTATCTCTGCTCTAACTGGTATAAAAACATTGTTCATTACTTATCATTTCTTAGTTGTCCAACTTCCCTTGATAGAACAAAATATAAGGCCCTTAGATTGAAAACTCAAAAGTATGTGATAACAAATGGCAGATTATATTGGAAAGATCTTGTTGGTGTTTTATTGCTTTGTCTGACAGAAGGGGAAACAATGGAGATTTTTAATGAATATCATATATGTCTTTGTGGTGGCCATTATAACTGGAAGGTAACAACACATAAAATCTTGAAAGATGGTTTCTATTGGCCTTCTTTATTTTCAGATGTTTTTAGGCTGGTTAGAAGTTGTAACAAGTGTCAACTTTTTGCTGAGAAGAAAAAATTCACACCTCTCCACTGATTCTTGTATTTGTTGAAGAACCTTTTAGACAATGGGGATTATATTTCATTGGGGAGATAAATCCACCTTCTAGTGGACAACACAAGTGGATTTTAATAGCCACTGATTATTTTACGAAATGGGTGGAAGAAATTCCAACCAGGAAAGCAACAATACAGTGGTAATTAAGTTCCTTGAAGAAAATATTTTTGCAAGGTTTGGTTGTCCTAAGAAGTTGGTTACAGACAATGCCCAAGTGTTCAAATCTGCAAAACTAATTAATTTCTGCCAGAATTACAATGTTATTCTTTCTCATTCCACCACCTATTATCCTCAAGGAAATGGGTTGGCAGAGTCTTCAAACAAAACTATGGTAAGAATACTTAAGAAAAAAATTGCAGATAATAAGAAGAATTGGGATTCTCAGCTAAAGTTTTCCTTGTGGGCCAACAGAGTGACTACCAAAAGGTCCACTGGTAAGTCACCCTTTGAGTTAGTGTATGGTACAATAACTCTTTTTCCTAGCCAACTAGCTAAACCAATAGTTTCACTCATTCAAGATGTTGAGGAGGAACCTAATGCATTAACTCGAAGGATTAACCAACTAGTAGAACTCAATGAGAATAGAGAGCAGGTGATTGAAAATCTAATCAGCTACCAAGAAAAGATGAAACTTGTTTTTGATAGAAAGGCCAAGGAGATAATATTTCAGCCTAGAGATCTTGTCTTGAGATGGGATGTTAGAAGGGAAGAAAAAGGAAAACATGGAAAATTTGATCCCTTGTGGTTTGGACCTTTCAAAATAGCAGAAGTCAGAGCCAACAATACTTTCATTCTAGAAAATTTGGAAGGAGAACTACTGCAGCTGCTTATCAATGGGCAGTATTTGAAACACTACTTTCAACATTGAGAATTTTTAATTTCTTTCATTGTAAATACCGACTTGATCACTGTAAGTACCCGATGAGTTTTTCATTGTAATGTTCTAAGCTATAATATGACTCCATGCCCGAAGTGAAGGCACTAATATGTGGTTCTTAGTGTTTTGCTCCAAAACATTATCCCCAGGTGGAGCCAGATGTTGTAGCTCATTTTCACTATGTCAAAAATGTGAAAAAGAAAAATCATATATCTGAACATATATATATATATATATAAAGGGAAAAACCAAAATAAAAAATTTGTTTAGGATAAGATTTTGTTTTGGGAAATAAAGGTCAATTAATGTTAAGGTGAGGTGATGCAGTATTTATTAAAAGCATGTGTTCAGTGGGGCCTCAACGGGATTCACAGGAGATTCAAATGTGTGAAGGGTTAAATGTCAGGAACGTTGGTCATGTCACTTTAACAGTGATGTTGGGCCTTCCTCATAGAGGAAACAAGACATCACAACTTGCACGAAGTTTATTTATCTGGGTGACTTCGTAAACGAGTCAGCGTCTGATAGCTGACTTCCAATCAACGACCAAGATTTGATGCGAGATCACCTGAGGATGGTCCCACTTACTGCCATGCATTCTCCCGTGAATGGTATAGGGTAACCACCTTGGGTTTGTGATAAGTGAGCGTGACTATTATTCTTCATTCACCTCATCAACACATCATCCTAGTCCTCCACGTCACCCATGTCACATCATCCACATCATCGATGTCACATCACTACGTACGTCTGTCACCTCCACATTTAATCCTATTTTCCCTCGCACTTTTCTCATTTTCCCATAAAATCTCATTTTCCATTCTCATAATGTACATTGTCTGTCCATTTCCATGCATCTGCAAGAACATCCACATCTTCCAACTTATCACACTTGGATTCCAATGTCAGCATTCAGTGTCCAGGTATTTATACATTGTGTCCACCCACTCAGTCTATTTAAAATGTCAAAGAAAGCTTCCCTAACTGGATCTGCAACTCACATTCCCCTCATGGACACAGAAAGGGATATCTTTGACCCTGTTTTCTCCCTAAATTTGATGGAACTTCGCCAAAACATCCTAGAAGGCCAAATTGATTCCCTTGTATACACTGCAGTAGTAAAATCAGGTCTTTTCTTTGTTATAATTCCCCATACATATGTTTATCCTGAGTTTATCACTTGGTTAGCTTCTACACTGTATCCCTAGAAATGTTTTTTAATGAATGCAGTAGGAGAAAATATATTTCAAGCCTATGCCCTTCTAATTCAGCAAGCCTTAGACTTCACCTCTTCAGAACATTATATTGCATTTACAGAAGAACCCGTGGTAGAAAATTTTGAAATTTTTTCTGTTATAGACTATACCAAATTATCATTCTATCTGAAGCCTTCAAGGCATGTTTTATCTAATGAACTACCTTAGTTTCCCTTGGAAACTTTTGATGAACATGTTAAATCAATTTTACAAGTAATTGTTGGGGTTTTGGGAAGGGATGATACTTTTGTGATTGATCATGTTGTTCTAGGGATGTTCAATTTAATCATGCAGCCTAAAACTATCCTTGATATTCCAACTTTCTGGGAAGGATTAATAAACTCTTAGTTGTCAAATTTGAATCTTAATGTACTTTTTAGGTTTCCATCATTGATATTTTATTTGTTCCTTTATGTTCATGTGGAAATATTTATGCATTTGTGACTGGACATAATGGATATCCATAAGAAAAAACAATCAGTAGCAAACTGAACAAATACTGTGAGAAGTCTCCCTAATCATGAAGGTTTTGTACATTTTACTACCTCTTTCTTGTTAGTCATTTATTCCATTATAAATGTTTTTTTTCCACCATGCCTCTTACCAAAATCCCAAGCCTTCTTACAACTTAGAAAAGATGTCAAAGTTTGAGATTGGTTTCAATTTGAAGATCATGTTGAGATATGATTATATGGAGCAAAGGTTGCCCTTTACAGGCTCCCTTCTTTTGTGCCAATGAGATTGTTTGCTCTGGAATTTATTAGACAAAGTTTAAATGTGGATCAAATTCATTTTATACTAGCCTAGAAGATCCATTTATTCAAGTTTCCCAAGACCGTGGAGCCTTTCATTGTTAATAATAGACATACTATGGAATAAATTGAGAGAATACTTCGACGTGTGTAGCTCCATCAAAGGGGAAAATTTGCCTTATGATCCTCACCATATCATTTTAAATAGAAGGGTAAAGAACTCTTATGCTCCCTATACCCATGACTCTAGACCAAACATTCAAAAGTTGGCCAATGGTGGTAAATATGAAACAGAAAGGGGAATGAAGATGGAAACTCCCCATCCTATTGAAAATGACATGAAGAGAGCAGTTGAAGAGGTAATTGATTTAGATGAGGAAACAAGTCACAGTGCTAAGAGGCAAAATTGCATGAAACGAGGAAGGATTCTAAGCCTCCAGTTAGAAGTTCATGTGCTGCATATGGTTTTCAATTTAAATTGGGAGAAATGACATGCACACCTTCTTCCCATGTCCCTAAAGAATATTCACAAAGCACTGTTTTAGTTTTAAAAGAGATGTATAGCCAAATTTAAGAGAAGCACAAGAAAATCAAAGAAAATAGTGTGTCCCAGCTGAAATCTCAGTCAATTTCTACGTAGCATACCATATTATTAGCAGCCATGGATTTAGAAAGAAATCGGCTTAAATGGTCTTTTTCTCACCCATCTAATTTAATTGTTTCTTCATCATCGGGTTTTAATTTTGTAAACTTAACTGTGGATGCAAGGGAGATTCCATTTTTTGATAAAATAAACTTGCACAGGAAAACAGGAGAATTGATTTTTAGTGATTTGATTAAAACATCCCTAGCAAAAAATAAGACATAAGCTTTATTGGGAAAGGTTGTAAATAAGTTAAAGTTGGAAAAAGAAAACTCCAAAGCTTTGTTTACTTAGAACAAAGATTTGAAGAAGCTAATTGTCAAAATTGGTGTCAATCACGAAGATAGGTCTGCTATATAGAAACTCTTACAAGGAGCAAAGACAGAAATCCAAGTTCTCAAGAAGAAGTTGAAGTTTCCTATTGTAGAACATGTCATGGCCCTGGAGGGAGCCTAAATAGAAAAGAAAAAATAGATCTTGACCAAAGATTTGTTGGAAATAAATAATGAAGTGGTTTCCTTGAAAGAAATGAATACTAGCTTGTAGCAGAAGCTAGATACTAATTTTTGCACTATTCTAGTACAACCAGACTCAAAGAATCCAACTAATAATTTGAGCAAAGTTATGACAGAACTACAAATTTCAGAAGATGAAATGAAGAAGATGCAAAAGAACTTGGAGGACACATAGGAACTCCTGAAGATTAAGGAAAAGTAGTTGACTATGGCAAAGGATAATGCATCAAAATATCAAAAGGATTATCAAACAACCTGCAATGAAATCAAGGAATTGAGGGAAAAAGTAAAGGGCAATATGTCACTCATACAGGCTAGAGAGATAATCTGGAATGATATCATTCAACAAGTAAAATCTATCTGGGACAGTATGTTGATAATGGCAGAAGAAAAGATGATTGTCAGGGACCTGGGAAGCATCATTTCTTCTCATAAAGAGAAAATCCAGCAACGTGCTCAGTTGGAAAAGAAGATGATTGATTTTCTTAATTCCAAATCTTCTCAGGAATTAAGAACTATGCAGGTGGAAGACAGAATAGAGTTGGTGCTAGAAATTAATAAGATGGTGCAGAAAAATTTGTATAGGAAAACAACAGAGGCTAAGATTGGTGAAATTAAAGAATCTGTTATGAAATTTAATACAAATTTTGATAAGAGAATGAGGGCAGGGTTTCCCTCCTGCTAGGACCAACAGGGAAATTTTCTTCCCTGGGAGACTTATGAAACTTTGTTGGTGGAAGCTAAAAGAAAAATTGACTCTTCTCATGAGAAGACAAGATTTCTCAAAGTGTCAACCATTGTTAACTATCCTCATAGGGACTTTCAGCTACCGTTGTTCATTAAAATTCTTTTTATAGCAGAATCATCAATTTCTGAATGGCTCATACAAGATTCATTAAGTGTCCAAGTTTAGATGTCACTATATGGAAGAAATGTAGAGCATGGATGTCTCCAACAACAAAAACAAAATATGGAACTTCAGAGATTTCTTTGGTGAGACTCTTGAGAGTTTTTAAAGTTTGGAATATCCACAGTATCAATTTTTTAGTCAACATTTCAAGTCTACAACCAGAATCATCATGAGTCTGGTTGTAGACTCGAAATGTTGACTCAAAAATGGATACTGTTGATATTCTGAACTCTGAAAACTCTCAGATGGACCTTCAACAAGTGAGCTTTCATAGGAATCACAAGTCATCCATGAAAGATAACCACCTGACTTTACTTTATGAAATTTTGAAATATTTTATTTGTAATAATTACACATTTTTGGTTCTCAGTTTTGTAAAAGTTTAAGTCCTCAAAAGGACCGAAGAGGACTAAAGTAGTTTTAAAGTAGTTCAACAATTTTGTGATAGTTAACAATTTTTATAATTGTCACTCTTACAATGTAATTATAAAAGAAACTTGAGAGAACAATTTGGGGTTTTGATTTTTGTTTTCATAAGGCAAGAATTTTTTGTGTAATGTTTTTATCATTTCTTGGAGAATAATAAAGCTTTTCAAGGTGATTCCAATCAGTCTTTTGAAACTGATATGTATTCCTATTCTTTGTAAATCATTTACTGTCTTTCTTCTATGGAAAAGAGTAATGAAGCTGCTGGTTGTTTTTATCATACAGATTTACTGAAGTTATAGTACTTGTAATCTTAAACTAAATAACCTTAATATGTGCTCCTCTTTTCTACAAGTTCATTTCTCAATCTTTCACATTTTCTTCTAAAGTTTGAGGAAAAAGATTTTGCAATAAGCAACCTTTCATTTTGAACTTTTCATTATTTCTTTCTATCACTTTGCTACAGCTTCGAATCAATTTCATTCTCAGTGAGGCCATCTTGGGAAGTGTCTTCACCCAAGACAATTTCTTTAATATTACTTGTAAAATAGTCTTCTAAAATATCATAATGGGGCAACAAGTAAAATCTATTATCTTTCTGTATATATGTCTTAGGAACTGACCTCTACTCAACTAGGGGTTGTCTCTAGGGTTACAATAGGAAACATAAGTGATGAGTCGACACCTACATCCTCTCCAAACTTGTCGTACAATATTTGTGAACTACATTGTCAATTGCATGACCAATCATGAACCAAGCATCCCCATACTTGCCAATAGTTTATACAACACGCTCTTTGGTCAACTGTACATCATAATAGAAACAAATACCCCGACTATCAATAAAAAGGGGCCAAAACATTATTAAGTTGCTTTCATAAGTGATGGAAAACAAATAATCACTTTTACAATCATTTTGCAACATATGATTTACAATAATATGACAAGCTACTATATCTAATAAAACCATCTCTCACTCAACAAAGTGAATGTGTCATCTCCCTATGGTTGATTCACTTGTTGAACATCTTCACCAACTAGTTTCTTCATAGCTTCTTTTTGGGCATGGAGTATCTAACATTTGGCTCTCTGGTGTCCATCCAAATTGTAGTAACTACAATGATTATTTCTCATCTAAAATTTTTTGATCATCTTGGAATGTTTATTCCTAGTGCGCCTCTGATAAGTGCCCGTGGAATCCTTTGATAGGTCCACCTTCTATAATCCCAAGAGCTGCAATCTTCATTTCATCACTTGAGTCTGATACCAAGTCAATTGGTCCAACACCTGCAAATCTTGTAGTTGTGATCTTTTCACCATCCTCTGATTTTGATTCTTGGCCTTGTTGTACAGTTGGAACTACCTTATGCTTCTCTTTTATTTCATTCCTCTTAGGCCTCAATTCTAGATGCAGTTTCTAGCAATGTTCCTCATCATTCCCTTCTTTCTTACAATGAGGAGAAGAGGGCTTTTCTTCCTTTCTCGTAGTTGTTGTTGTCCTCTTTGGATGGTCTTCTTGCTCATGCTTCCCCCTACTTACAAGATGTACAACCTTCACACTAACTTCATAGAGAGTTTTAGGTTCAAATAATAAAAATGAATGACACAAATAACTATACAAAGAGCCAATATATTTCATCTGTCTATTGGAACATTCAATGATAATGCTTGTTTCCTAAACTCCTCTGTAAAATTCTGAATAGTTTGAACTTTACTTTGTTTCAACTATTGTCATTCCATCATGGCCTTTTGTCTGTAACCCAATGGGTAAAAATTTCCTCTTAAAGCAGAAATTAACTCTGACTAATATGAAGGAAGTTTACTACTCTTACCACCTTTCTGCATCTTTCCTTCCCACCAAACGTGACTTGTGCCACTCAATCGAAGGGATGATAGCTGGATCTTGGCTTAATCCTCTTTGATTTGTTGGATGCAAAAAAATACTTCAACATGTCTGATACAGTTGTCTATATTTTCTGCATTAGATTCTCCACTAAACATGGGCAGATCAAACTTGACATCCAGCTAGAAAAGTGGATTTTTATGAGTTTTTCTACCTCTAGAATGATGAGAAGAGAAAGAATAATAGATTTCGCTGGAAGATGGAGAGGGAGGTTCATGAGGCTCTTCTCCTCCTCCTTCATAATTCACTGAGGCAATATCATTTGATCCTTCCTTCTTCTCTGGTTTCGCCATTGTCTTTCCATAATCTACAAACAATTTGTCCACTTTTCTACCATGGCGTAGAAGGCCTTGCGATAGTTTTTCTCTTCCTGCAATCGAGCATCTTCATCTGCCATTTTCCCTTTCTATGTTGTATGCCCCTCTTCTAGATCAAAGGACTTAGCTTTTCCTTCACCTCTTTGGAGCTTTGCCCTAGTTGTCATACACTTGCAATTAGCATCAACAAAAGACCCGCTCTGATACCAAACTTGATCCAGATCTTTTCACTTCAAAGAGGCATACATATTCACATTTTAAAGAGAATGTAACCATAAGATTCATATACATAAATGAAGTTGAAATAAACAACAACCATTAGAAGAAAAGACACAACAGGTTGATAACAGAGTTCACCCAGTGTGGGCTACTAATTAGGTGCTCAAAATTATGCTCAAAACTCAAAATTGTCAGAATGGTGTGAAACCTAAACGACTGTGTAGTTCTCATAATCTTGAATCCAATGCAACTCATTTCACATGAAACAGACACTATATGGCTTCAAAAACATGTTTTCTTCACTTTGGCAAACAGGTAAATTTTTGGAAAAAAAAGGGGACAACCAAGTCAACAGTCCATACTGCTGACTAGGCTGCCCAGTTGGTGTTGACTATGTAGCTGAGGTGGCACCGTAATCTCATCAGTGAATGGTTTAGTTCCATCTGGCATTTTCGTACATGCATGAGTTGGCATGATGCTATTGGTTGAAGGCTATACAAGTGGACCAATGAGAGGGTGACACGTGGCAAACCCAGAGGCCGCCACGTGCCCTCTCAAAGGTCAAATAAAATTTTAAGTGGGGAGACTATGGTCGAACCTACGACCTCACCCACAACAACACCAAGCTTTACCACCATGCCTGCAGGTTGGTTCATAACTAGCATATCGCAGGTGGGTCGACGTTAAAGAATCGGCCCCAAAACAAGCCAGGGTGCGATGTGATAATTGCAATCGCACATTGCAGAAGCAAAGTGTTACAGAATCAGCACTGACGGGATCAGGTTGTGATTGTGATATTGGAATTACATATCACACAATTCAAATTTATGTTATATGTATTACCCTAGCTCCACCAATTGTGATATATATTCCGGATGCAAAACAATTATACTGCAGTTGATAGTTCTGTTGAGTCCGTCGTTTATTGCAATCGCATATCGTGAATGCTGCAGTTACAAACCATAAAACTTGTCGGTTCTTATCGATTATGATTTGTGATGGAGCTGTCGGTGCCAATAGCTTATGGTCATCGTGTGATGGAATTTTCTCCCAGTTAGCACTTTTTGGAGCGAAATTGTAGGATCATGCTGGAAATGGTGCAATTTGTGGAGCAAATATTGGGAAAACTAGGAGAGGTCATAACTTCTTCATTTTTCCACCAAATTGGATGCAAAAAGAGGCTAGGTAGCCATTTTTGAACATTATGGACTCATTGGAGCAGGTTTCATAAGCATTTGAGCATTGTAAACACATCTTTTTACACTTTTGAGCATAATAGAGAGGCCCAAGCCATTGGAAGCTGGACCAAGGAGACGTAGCCCAGGAGGGGTGAACTCCTTTATCATGTTCCTATTGTAATGTGTTTTTGATGATGTTTTGTACATGTTTATGCTACTGTTTAGTCTCTTATTTATGTTAAATTGCTCATAAAATTAACATAAAAACGCATTTTTTACTTGCAAAAATTTATGAATCCTTAAGCACAAGGAAAGCATTTTGTTTCTAATCTAAGGAGGATCTTAGCACAACAATATAATATTCTAAATCAGATCCTTTTGGTATCAGAGCTCTAGGTTTTCTTTTTGAAAGAAGGATTTAACTATTTTCAAGTTTATGTCATGCTTACAAGGTTAAGACTCAAAAGAGGAGAAGGGAACCTGGTTGGAAGCCCTGAATTTGGATCAAGGGGAAGGAGAGAAAGGTTGCCACAATCTCCAACACCAGTTCAACCTTGAGTTGCAATTAAGACTCCAAAGATCATGTCTCGTGAAGGAGAACCTACAAACATGACAAAATATGAGAAGACTTTCAAAAAGGCTTTCTTTGATATGACAGAGATGGTGAAGGTCCTCAATGAAGAGAGGAATACCAAGTTGCAAGGGGAAAGTTCCAAACCTCCAAAAAGAGAAGGATCTTTAGGAGGAGGTAATGGAGTTGGAGACAAACCTCCACCATCTTCTTCATATTTTTCCTCACAAGCATCTTCACCCTCTTCCACTCACACAACCCGTACTCATACTCATCATCATACTTCAAAAGAAACTGGTAAATCACCTTTTTTAAAACTTGAAGTTAAATTTGAGCTACCCATGTATAATTGTGAAGTGAATGCAGAGAAGATTGATAATTGGATTCATTAGTTGGAGGTCTATTGTAGGATTCAAAACCTTCAAGAGGATGACATAAAGATTTAGTTAGCTTCCTCAAGAATGGAGGGTGCATCACTGTTATGGTGGGAATCAAAGACCCAAGAGGAGATTAAAAAACATGGTAAGATCTCAATTTCTTGGAATGATTTCATTGTTGCAATCAAAAGACAATTCTACCCTCTATCTTATATGCAGAAAGCCATCATGAATTGGCAGAACTTTAGACAACTTAAAGGTCAAAATGTGAAAGATTACACCCAAGAATTCAGAAAAAGGTCTTTGATGTTAGGTGTAGATTTTCAATCACAGGACACATTACTAAAGTACATAGGGGGTTTACATAGTTACCTTAGGCATACTATCTTAATGTTTAATCCCAATAATTTAGATGATGTGTGTGTGCAAGCCACTCATCTTGAGGCAAGAGGGAAAAACACCCCAAAAGAAGGTAGTAAAAAGCTATTTAAGAGTAAAGGAAAGGAAAATGCTTTCAAAGCGAAGGCAAAGAAAAATGCGTCTATCAAAAAAGAAGGAGAGAAATTTACATGAAAGTAGTGTTCCAGAGAGGGTCATGATGAAGCTCATTGTTGGAAGCTTCATCCCGAAATGAGACCAAAGAGAAAAAAAACAAGGAAAAACAAAAGACAACTGCAACCACTCAACAGGATTTGGGATCCGATTCAGATGATGAAACTAAAATCATAGCCATGGCATTAAAAGGAAAAGAATCCATTGCTAGTACTAGTTCTTCAAACCCACAAAATGAAACTCTAAACGAAAAGAGGAGAATATAACTTTTTCACATAAGGGTGATATCAAAACATAAAAAGATTGATACACTTTTTGATAGTGGCTCTCAAGCCAATATTATCTCTGAAAACATTGTCAAAAGTTTAAACTTGGAAACGATTCCACATCATAAACCATATCCACTTGGTTGGGTGTGTGACAATGCCCAATTATAGGTTACTAGAAAGTGTAAACTGAAATTCACCATTACTACAAATTTCATAGATGAAGTGGATCAAGTTGATGTTGTGCCATTAGATATATGTGGCATAGTTTTGAGCAGTCGATACCTTTATGACAAAAAAACTATCTTCCATAGACATGAAGACAAATATCATTTTTTCAAAGATGGAGTAGAATATATTGTGAGAGCTCATAGCAAGAAATAAATCTTTCACTTGTTAATGCAGGGTAGATGAAATGACTAGTGAATTTGAGAAAGAATTTTGTGCTTCTAATGATCAAACCCAAGAATAATGTTGATAATGAAGCTTTTAATGGTTGTGATTCAAATTTGAAATATGAATTGGTTGACGTAGTTAACCAATATGATGATATGTTTCAGGAACCAACATGAGATACATTTGCAACATGATTGTCCTCTTCCTAACATTGCCATGTACAAGAAGTCAGTGATGGAAAGCACCAAAATTAAGAAGCAAATTCAAGAGTTGTTGAATAAAGGGATCATCAAACCATCTTCCTCACCATGTGATTCAACTATTGTCTTGGTGCCAAAGAAGGATGGAACATGGAACATGTGTGTGGACTTTCGTGCATTGAACAAAATTATGGTAAAGAACCATTACCCACTGCCTAGAATAGATGATTTACTTGATCAATTGAAAGATGCAAAGTATTTTACTAAGATGGACTTAAGAAGTGGCTACCATCAAATTAGAATAGCTGAAGGAGACATTTGGAAGACAACATTCAAAACAAAACAAGGTTTGTTTGAATGGCTAGTTATGTCATTTGGTTTATGTAATGCACCCGCTACATTCATGCGTGCGGTGAATGATGTGTTGAGGCCATTTCTTGATGAGTTTTTCATAGTATACTTAGATGACATCTTAATTTTTAGTAAATCTCGCGATGAACATGTCATGCATGTAAGAAAAGTACTTGATGTCTTGAAAAGAGAATAGTTGTATCTTAAAATGTCAAAGTGTGAGTTTGGAAAAACTTCTTTAGTTTACTTGGGGCATATTGTTGGAGGAGGTGAGTTGAAAATAGATCCCTCCAAGGTTGATGTCATTGTGAATTGGCCAAGGCCTAAGATAGCTACTAAGGTAAGAATTTTTTTGGGAGTAGCCCAATATTGGAGGAAATTCATTGCTAATTTTTCTCTTATAGCCGCTCCTTTGCATGCGTTGACATGTGTGAAAAAGGTTTTTCAGTGGGTAGGAAAACATCAAAAGGCCTTTGATGCATTGAAAGGAAAGATCAATACAACTCCAATACTTGCAATTCCAGACTTGAGACAGTCATTTGAGATCCAGACTGATGCTAGCGACTATGCCATGGATGCATTCCTCATGCAACATGGTAAGCCTATATGTTTTCATTCAAAAACTTTCAATGGTGCAACGATTAACTATCCTACATATGACAAGGAATTGTATGCATTGGTGGAAAGTGTGAAAAAATGAAAACACTACTTGATGGGTAAGGAAACAATCATTCACACTGATAAATAACCATTGCAATACTTGCAATCTCAATCAAAGTTGCAGCAATCAAGGCACTTCCAATGGATGGGTTTTATTCAACAATTCCACTTGGTAATTAGGTATAAGAAAGGTATCTACAATAAAGTTGATGATATGCTTTCTAGGCCTATTGTTAGTGTAGCTACTTTACTCAAGCATAATTCTATTTTACATGAAAGTTATATTGAGCAATATGCATTAGATAATGACTTTCGAAAATTTTATGCAAGCTTGAGTCAAAGTAACCAAGTATAGGAATTGGATTATCATTTGCATGATAACTTGTTGTACCATATTGGCAAGCTTTGTATTCCATAGGGAGAAACAGTTAACATCATAGGAGAGGCACATCTCTTATTGTTGGTCATTTCGGTGTAAGTAAGATGGTGGCACATCTACAGAGGTATTGTTATTGGCCTCATATGCTTGAAAGTGTGTCTCATTTTATTAAAGGATGTTCATTATGTGCAATTAGTAAGCCTAGCAATAGGAAGTTAGGATTGTACACACCACTTTTGGTTCCTTCACGACCGTGGGAGAGTGTTTCTATGGATTTTGTAGGAGGTCTTCCATTGTCAAAAAGAGGTCATGATTATTTGTATGTAGTTGTGGATAGGTTCAGAAAAATGTGTATTTTGATGCCATGTAAAAAGAAAATTACAACTAAAAAAACGGCTTAGTTATTCTTTCAAAATGTTTGGGTGCATTTGGACTGCCGACATCCATTGTTAGTGATCAAGATTCTCGCTTGCTGGGAATTTTTGGTCAAGATTGTGGGGATTCATGGACACCAAATTGAAAAAGAGTACAACTTTTCATCCACAAACATATGGTCAAACAGAAGTGGTGAACAAAACAGTGATATATCTTATTTGTGGGTATTGCAACAAGAATCCTAAGTTGTGGGATGAACATTTGCACTATATTCAGCATGCTTACAACCGAGCCAAACACTCTTCAACTCAAACTTCATCATTTGAGGCATGCTTGGGATGCTTGCATAAATCTCCTTTGGATTTTATTTTTGGAAAAGATGTTGATATTAAAGGTCATAGAGACATAGAAAAAGCAAGACATTTCATTGAATAAATCCAATTAGTACACCAAAAGGTTCAAGAATGGCTTGAGAAAATCCAAGGCAAGTACAAAGAAAGGCACAAAAAGTATCGTCAAGATCACAAGTTCCAAGTTGGTGATGAATTTTGGCTTCACATTAACAAAGAAAGGCTCCAAGGAGAAGGTAAAAAGCTAAAACCAATTAGATATGTTCCATTCAGAATTTTGGAAAAGATTCATAACAATGCCTTCAGGTGGGATTTTCCTTCATATATGAAAATTTATGTTGTTGTTAATGTTGAGAATTTAAGGTTGTATGAGCCTCCTTTAATTGAATATTAAGGAGAGAATATTGAAATTCCATCTATTGAATACTTTTCTCCAAAATCCCTTGATGAGATTCAACAAGACACTATACTTGACAGAAGAACAAGGACATCAAAAAGAGGAAGTATCAATTATCTTCGAGTGGGGCTCAAGGGTACAATTCCTTTAAAATTAAAATGGATAGAGGTTGGAAAGGTGAGGGAACTGTACCCTCACCTGTTGGACAATTTATAGTGATCTTTTGGGGTCCAAAAGGCTTCCAGTGGGGAGGAGTGATCAGGTGCTCAAAAATCAAAGTTTTCATAATGGTGTGGAACCTGAACGACTCCGTAGTGCTCATCATCCTAAATCTGGTGCAATTTGTTTCGCACGAAATAGACACTGTATGGCTTCAGAAACACATTCTTTTCACTTTGGAAAACAGGTAAATTTTTTAGAAAAAAGGGGAAAGCCCAGTCAGCAATCCATACTGCTAACTAGGCTGCCCAGTTGGCACTGACTATGTAGTTGAGGTGGCACCATAATCTCATCAGCGAATGGTTGAGTTCCATGTGGCACGTTCATACAAGCATGAGTTGGGCAGATGCTATTGGTTGAAGGCTATAAAGGTGGACTAATGAGAGGGTGACACGTGGAAAACTCAGAGGCTGCCACGTGCCCTCTCAAAGGTCAATTAAAATTTTATGTGGGGAGGTCGGGGTTGAACCCAAGACCTCACCCAAAACAACACCAAGCTCTACCACCACTCCCGTAGGTTGGTTCTCAACTAGCATATCGCAGGCGGGTCGACATTAAAGAATCAGCCCCAGAACAAGCCAAGGTGTGATGCAATAATCACAATCGCACATCACAGAAGGGAAGTGTGATAGAATCAGTCCCAATGGGATTAGGTTTCAATTGTGATATCACAATCACATATCACACAATTCAAGGTTCTATTATATGTATTACCCTAGCTCCGCCGATTGCGATATATATTCTGACTGCGAAATAGTTATACTGCAGTTGATAGTTCCCTTGGGTCCATCATTTATCGCAATCACATATCGCCAACATCACTTTCACAAACCATAAAACTCGCCGGTTCTTGTTGATTATGATTTGTGATGGATCTGTTGGTGTCGATAGCTTATGGCCGCTGCGCGGTGAAATTTTTTCCTAGTTGGCGCGTTTTGGAGAGAAATTGTAGGATCATGCCGGAAATGGTGCAATTTGTGGAGTGAATATTGGGAAAACTAGGAGAGGTCATAACTTCTTCAGTTTTCCACCAAATTGGATGAAAAGAGAGGCTAGGTAGCCATTTTTGAACATTTTGGACTAATTGGAGTAGGTTTCAGAAGCATTTGAGTATTTTAAACACATCGTTTTACACTTTTGACCATAATAGAGAGGCCCAAGCCACTGGAAGCTGGACCAAGGAGACGTAGCCCAGGAGGGGTGAACTCCTTTATCATGTTCCTGTTGTAATGTGTTTTGTCTATGTTCTGTACATGTTTATGCTATTGTTCAGTCTCTTATTTATGTTAAATGTCTCATAAAATTAACATAAAAACTCATTTTTCACTTGAAAAAATTCATGAATCCTTAACCACAACGAAATCATTTTGTTTCTAATCTGAGGAGGATATTAGCACAACAATATAATTTTATAAATCATATCAGCTACATCTTTGGGCTCTACTCAATGTGGTGAGGCCTCTTTCATTAAACTTCAGCAAAAATCAAATTACATGCATGCACAAAAGTCACCTTATACCTCCACTTATGGGGATGGCTTGAAAATTCACACCTTTTCTAAATAAATGGACTCCACCATTGAATTCCTGGTGAAAAATCATCAAAAATGACTGTAAACTCGACCCCTTTCTGCTCCGATCAAAATATGGACCTTCGAGAATCTCAAAGATTCCTTCTCGTTGGTTCATTGAAATTATGCTACCCGGATGAAAAATTTGACTTCAACACTACGCTCCTTGAGAAAAACTAAGTAAAATGAATATACAGTCGGCCTGGTTTTGAAACTGTCAAAATTTGTCCGTTAGGGAATCTTTTAGATTCCTCATGATTCCACAAATATTACCCTCTACAAGTTTACTAAAGATCTATTACTCAGATGACAAATTTGACTTCACCATTTCTCCTTGAGAAAAACTGACTAAAATTAGTGTAAAGTTGGCATACTTCTAATATTGTCAGGGTTCCGCTCCTCAGTTTCCATGCCCGTTCAGGATTCTACCTCTGCATCAGGTTCCGTTCCCCTGTTCCCTTGTGGCAAATATGAGTTTAAATAAAAAACTTGGCATTAATTTTTAAGCTTGCTTTCCTCACAGAATGGTTGGAAGTATTAATTTGTTGGGTTGTTGGTCAATTTTAATATTTTTTGGTTATTTTTTTATTTTTAGAAAATATGGACAAAATTCATTGGTTGAAATTTTGGGGTCACAGGAAAAATTAAGTAGGCAACAATTTCACCAGTTCCAATGGTAAAAAATTGTCGCTGCAAAGTGCGAAATTGTTGCCTCATTAATTTTCGCCAAATTTAGTGGCTCCACTAGATTTAGTCGAGCTTCCAAATTTAGTTGGCACTCCGCTAACTTTAGCCATGGGGCCTAGTTGACAAAAACTTTGACTGGCCATAAATTTTGGATACGAAGTTAGATTGAGGTGTCGCTTGCTCCATTGGAAAGCTTGTGATGAAATATTTGATCCGACTATAGTTTCATCGTAATCCAAGAATTTTTATTTTTTGCCTTTCTTGAGCCCTCTTTTATCATTGAGTGTTTCAGGAGCCACCTGGATCATTCTTCCCTACTCAGTGTTGGGAAAAAATACTTGGGGGGGGGGGGGGGGGGGGGGGGGGGGTGAATCAGTGTTTTAAAACTCACTTAAACCTTTCAATCTCTTATTCATATTTTTTATGTGACTTTAATGAAGTGAACCAACGTATGTACACGACTGTCATGAAGGGTCGCATACATACGCAGCTATGAAGAAGAAAAAGCGCGTACAATTTCCGCGTATGTATGCAACCCTTAAAAAACCCTAGCATATGTATGCGACCCTTAAAAAACACTTCCGTGTATGTATGCACCTTTCATATTTGATACCTGCGTATAGATATCTCCATACTATAGAATCGATATGCTACTACTCAAAATCTTATTCGTGTATGTACGCGGCTTTTCTGAAATAAACCTACATATAGATCTATAATTATTGACTCATACCTTCGCTACACAACAAAACTTCAGTCAAAACCATACACAATAATAAACACACTCAAAACATTATCATCACATATCAAACCAACCCATAAGCATATTATTCAATGTATCATCTATTTCAAATCTATTGGATCTGATTCATCATCATACTCCCAGGTGGATACTTATTTTAGATCGAATTATTCACTAATAACCCATAACTTGCACACTAAACACTTTGATCTTCATCTCCTTATATAGCTTAGGCCTTATCCAATACCACAAGTCAAATCCTTAGTAATGTCGATGGTATTCCTATATGGGATCAAATATTCGTTGTCACACTCATTACTATGGGCCAATACCATGGTAAAGATCCCTGGTATTTAGGATACCATGGTGCAGAAATTGTAAGCACTTTCTCTTCTTCATACTCACGTTTGTACGTGAACTTGATTTACATAATCCACTTTTATTTCTCAAAACATCACCTTCATCATTCTTCTGTCTCTGGACTGCTATGCCTTTTTCCAAACTCTCTGTCACATGTGTACTAGCTTGTAAAATCATCCTGTTATCATCATGTTGACAATCTTCATCAAGTAGGTTGTCATCAAGGACAACACATTTGTCATAATGCCAACAATCTCTCCCTTTATACTTGACGGTCCTGTCATCATGGGAGTACATATAGGTTTGCAATCTCCTATCCCATACTTCCTAAGAATCTGCTTGAGATATTTTGTTTGTGAGAGAAAGATGCCATCTTTTGCCTTGCACTAGTAGACCAAGAAAATAGGTTATTTCCCCAAGTAAAGACATTTCAAATTCTTGCTACATAATAGAAGCAAAGTTTTGACTCATAGATTCTTCATTACTGCCAAATATGATATCATCAACATAAAAAACAATAATTAGCAGTTTATCATCCTCAATTTTTGTGTACAAGTTGTTGTTTGCAAATTTTTTTTGTGAAACCTTGTTGTTGAAGATATTTGTCAAGATGAAAATACCATGCCTGCAGAGCTTGTTTTAGCCCATATAAAGCCTTTTTGAGTTTGCATACAAGGTTTTCATAATCCTTCTGGTTGTTCAATATATACTTCTTCTTCTAGATCTCCATTAAGGAAAGTAGATTTTACATCCATTTGATCAACTTTGAAATGTCGAAAACTTGAAAATGAAAGAAACATTATTATGGCTTCAAGTCTGGCTACTGGTGCAAATGTTTCTTCAAAGTCTATACCTTCTTGTTGAGCATAACCTTTACAAACAGTTCTAGTTTTATTCCTAATGACCTCTCCATTTTCATTCAACTTATTTTTGAATATCCATTTTGTCCCAATAAAGTTTTTATAATGAGGCCTAAGAATTAATTCCCAAGTATCATTTTTTTCAATTTGATCAAGTTCTTCATTCATGGCCTTAACCCAACATTCATATTTACTATCTTGATTTACATTTTGTGGTTCAATGGTGGAAGCTAGATAACTAGGAGATCCTACAAGGGTTCTTCTTGTTTGTACCCCAAATTCCTTTTCTCCTAGAATTTAAGTTTTTGGATGATTCTTTTGAACATACCTAGATGGAGCCTTTTCTTTGTTTGATGTGTCTTCTTCAGCTGCTTCATTAGTTTCTTCTTCTATATCATTATGATTTGAAGTGGGAAAGCATTCATCATCATCATCCTCTTTTGTTGATGTTACCTTTTTGGGATATGTGCATGCTTCATCAATCACAACATCAATGCATTCAAAAATTTTCCAAAGTCTCTTATTGTAACATTTGTATCCTTTGCTTCTAGATGAGTAACCAATAAGTCTTCCTTCATCTTATCTAGCTTCAAACTTACCAAGTTTTTCATCATTATTTTTTATGAAACATTTTCTTCTAAAAACTTTAAAATTATTTATAGTGGGAGGTTTACCATACCAAAGTTCATACGAAGTTTTATCACTATTCACACGAACATGAGTCTTGTTGAGAATATTTATTGCGGTATGCACAGCTTCACCCCAGAAGGTGTCAAGAGTTCGAGGCTCATCAAACATAGCACAAGCCATTTGTTGAACAGTTCTATTCATTCTTTCTGCCACGCCATTTTGTTGAGGAGTTCTAGCTATAGAAAATTGTCTTTTTATACCATGTTGTTCATAGAAATCAAAGAATTAATCTGATATGTATTCTCCTCCTCGGTCAGATCTGAGACATTTTATTTTTAGATCTAATTCATTTTTAACTAATGCTTTGAAGACTTTAAATTAATAAAATGCTTCATCTTTATGTTTCATTAAACCGATTCAGCACATTCTAGAAAAGTCATCAATGAATAAGATATAGTATTGTTCTCCATGAGGTGACTTTTTCCTTAATGGTCCACACAAATCAGTATGTATAATTTCAAGGGGATTACATGTTGATCCTTATTTGGCATTGAATTGAACTCTGGTTTTCTTACCGAATTGACATGACTTACATATGGTACTTTCTGGTAGGGTGATGTTTGGTAGATCACGAATAACTTTGAGCCTACTTGATTTTCTTATTTGAGAGAAGCTTAGATGTACCAACCTTTTGTGCCATAACCCGTTTTCATCTGCCTTTCCTAGGTAACATTTTTCTTGGCCACATTTCAATATATTCAAATTTCTCGGGGTTCTTGTTCCTTTTATTATGGTCTTTCCTGCACCAAGTTCACAAACCACACATTCTTTTGATCGGAATACCACCTCATTTCCTTGGTCAAAAATTTGGCTAACACTCAACAAGTTATGCTTTAATCCATCAATGTACATAACATTACCATCTTTAACCTTTTCTTTTAGAAAAATAGAACATTTACCCTTAATGACAACATGTGAGTCATTTCCAAAAGTGACATTCTTTTCTTTGAATCTCTAAAGGATTTTATGAAATAAATTTATCTTTATCACGTCATGTGTTTTGAGCATCTACTATCAATGTAACATTAATTTTCGTGTCCTTCTACAAACAATTCTATGCCACAGCTTTCAGACTGTAACTCCTTCCTTTTCCATACCTTAGAATTTGTTGATATTTGCTCTTTTTGAGATGTTGGTTGTAATTTTCTCTTGCATTCAAATTCTTCATGTCCAAAGTTATTGCAAAATGAACATTCAATTTCATCTTTAAGAGGTGAGAAGTTATTATAAGTGTTCTTCTTGACTCCTGTCTCATTCCTTTGTTTTCTTGCTTCTCTAGTCATGATGGTTTTGTATGCAACACATTGAGCAGCCTTATGACCAAAATTATGACATGAGAAACATTTTCCATTAAAGAAGAAATTTTTGTGATCATAGAATCTTCTAGTGTTGTTTACCTTTTGACTGGTGCTTCTATTGTTGTTCATCCTTGGATTAGAGTGAACATGATTTACCTGTGGAATGCCTTATTCTTTTGCTGAGGACTGAAGCTTTGCTGGCTGGTTTTTGTTGCATTTAGATAGCTTCTGGTGGTGGGTTGATCCAGGTGGATATTGGTGACCACCCACCTATTCCACTTGACCCCCACCATTGTTTCTTTTAGTTTTTCAATTTCCTTAATTGTAGCATAGTTTACTATTTTTGGCAGTTTTTCAGGTCTTGAACTTCCGGAGCCATTTTGAGGCCCTAAATGACGTTTTTTTGGAAATATATAGGAGTTTTGGCGATTTCATTGAAATCATGTTTTTATTTGTAGTCCTCGGAGAGATATTTCCAACGAGGTATCATCCGCGTCAAACGGAGATAATTGATGAGTGCCAGTATTGCAGAAAGGATGTTGCAACTCCTGGGCTACTAGCTTTACTTATCAACCCAGGGTTTGTACAAACTTGGAGGTGATAGTACTATATGCACAAGTAAAAGTGAAGGTCCTGCCTATTGTCACTACTCATCTGGGGAGAGACCCTAAGGGTTCCAAGCCAGATTTCTATAGAGTCAGAAGAAGCTTAATTCTTTGATGGAAGAAGAGCAAATATATTCTAAGAGAGATACTCTACTAAAGTAATAAAGAAAACAACATGTAATGATAAATCACACCATATCCTAATTAACCATTTAAACAGATATGCTAAGCAGAATCACTAAATCAACGCTAACCTAATGTTGCTATCTAAGTTATAGAAGTAAAGAGCATCAAACCATATTAATGTGTAAGCAAGGAAACTAAACTAAATATGTTTTCACTTTTTTTTGGGTTTTTTGGTGTTTGTGATGATCGGACAGTGTTGGAATCTGATTAAATAACCAAATCAAAGCTCAAGAGTGCCAGCGTTTAAATAATGTGCATAACAAAGTTCAGGAAGGAGTCAAGCGGAAGAGCAATCGAAGATCGAAATCAGTGGAAGGGAGACATAATGAAGTAGCAGTGCATAGGAACTGTTGGAACGGGCAGATCAATGAACAGGACTAACAAAAGATGAGCAGCGGAGATCTTATCACAGGATATTAAGTGAATAGATGGATGGATCAATCAATGAACAAGATTAATGGAAGATGAGCAGCAAAAATATTATCGCGGAAAATAAGTGAATAGATGGATGGATCGATCAATGAATAGGATTAACGGAAGATGAGTGGTGGAGATCTTATCGCGGAGATTAAGTGAATAGACGGATGGATCACATCAAGTCACGTGTCGTACAAAGGTGGAAAATGTGTAGAATGATGGAGCGGTCTTCATAGGTGGTAAGCAGTTTCTCATGTTCCCTCAAAGCTATAAGTGGAATTCCTAAATTTTACGCGATTAGCCTAAGTGAGTGACACGTATCATGGGAAAACCACTTTTCTCGCGTGCTCTCGGTCAGGTATCGATCGTGCAATAATTCACACGAGATTGTGCGATAGTCGTTGGATCATGTGGGATTGATCAACAGTGGAGATCAGCCAAGCTAGTTGGTGAGTGGGTGACGCGATAGTCGTTGGATCAAGCGAAATAGATCGACGGTGGAGATTTGGAGTGCCTAAAGTAAAACATTGAAATGAATATATGTGGTAAGCAGTTTCTCGTGCACCCTCAAATCTGTAAGTGGAATTCCTAAATTTTACGCGATTAGACTAAGTGAGTGACACGTAGCACGAGAAAACCACTTTTCTCACGTGCTCTCGGTCAGATATCGGTCGTGCAAGAATTCACACGAGATTGCACAATAGCTGTTGGATCATGCGGGGTTGATCAACGGTGGAGATCGGCCAAGCTAGTTGGCGAGCGGGTGACGCAATAGTCATTGGATCAAGAAAAACAGATCGACGGTGGAGATTTGGAGCACCTAAAGTCAAATGTTGAAATGAATATGCAACATGCGGTTGACGGTTATTGGTTAGGTTTGCTGTGGATCGAACGTGAGGAAATCTATGGGTATAATCTGATTAAGACGGGATTTATTAGCTTCCACATATATTATGCATGAAGAAAGTGCTGAAGGAATGTGAATATGAGTGAGATATTTTTACAGAAAGAGAGTGATCGAAAAATATAACAATGAAATGAACCAAGTATTGAATCAAGATGACAAACTCCAAAGCTCATGCAAGAACTAGAAATCTAGAAAACTAAAACATAACCAATCTACTCTACATTGTTGTAATGGAAATGTAGCTACTTACACAAATGAACAATTAAACCATGAATCTATGCTATCATACATTTACAATAAAGAGGATCCTTGGCTGCTAGGGTTGGGCCCTAACCCAAGACCTTCAGCCCTTTGAGTTAACTCAGTGTTGGCTCAAAACAAAAATCATTCTTATTATCAAAACAATGGATTACATCAAAAACTGTCAAAAGTCTTACAGCTCGAAAATAGAGTAAAGTTTTACAATCAAAAATCCGAATCCTACTGAGGTCCTAGGCCTCTCTACTTATATGTCTGAAGTCTCCAACAAGTTCCTTAAAATTAGGGAGGCTCGGCTCTCAAACTCAAGAGAAATTGGTGCTTTGACTTTCACTTGCTCGACTGCCTTCTAGTCTTCATGATTTGGCTGTTTGCACTCCGAGCTGATGGAGGAATATTCGAATGGAGGGGTAGCAAATGAGGAGGATTTACCTCCTATAATTCCTCTCCCTTGCCCCATTCTATTTTTGACCAAGGTCTTTGCTAAAATTCCTTGCTTTTATCCTTTAATCCTGCATTAAATGCACATTATACCACAAAGCAAAATATCCAACTCTAACTCATCTCATAAACAAAATATAATCAAAAGTATGCAATAAGTTGTGAGAATAGTTGATATGACTAAGCTAGGAGGTGAATTAATGCCCATATAATTACCCAATGATGAGGCTCATCATCACCCCCTACTGAAAGTGTTGCTCATCCTCTGAGCAACTTAGTCAATGGCCATGTCCTTCATGGCTCTGGTAGCCTCTCTGACATCTTATGCCTCTGCTATGGTCTCTTCTTCTTGTTCATAGAAGCCTGCTTTCCTTTCTACTTCTTCCCACTGCATCTTTTCCTATCTTCTTTTCTCCCTTCTAGCATCCCTAAGAGTAGTGGTGGACTGAGTTTTAGGCCTATCCAATTGACCTTCAACCTTTGCATTGATTGCTTATACATAGGTGTCTTGTTAAGTGCCTCTCTTAACCTTTGAGGGGAGTGTGCAGTGTGTTCCATCTCCTTAAGCAAGCATGTATACTATCATCTCCTATCAGCCTAAACATATCCTCACAATGTGAAATTGCTTGCTCTTGGGCAGAAAGATATCTAGGTGCCAGCTGAGGATCATTTGTAATTAGATTATGGGTGTTGAGTAGGGCCATGGGATTTGATTGCTCAGCTCTAATGAAAAGAGTTTCGTTTTGCTCTCTGGCCAATATTCTTTTCATCTCTGCAGCCCTTGACTCCTCATGGTTCATCCATGATGCCAAATCCATTAATTATAGATCTCCTAGCTCGGCATTAGGATCCCAAAAATTCATGTCTGTGAGGGCCATGTTGTGCAAGTAAAACTGTTCCATTTTGGCCATATCCTCTAGTGCACTTTGATCACAAAGATCAATAAATTGCTTATACTCCTGAAATGGCATGGTGCCCCTTTGTGCTAGTGTTTTAATTTGAAATTGCAGCCATTGTTCTCTAAGGTAAAGAGCATAGAATTTAGATGGCATCCTACACTGGATGGCCTCCAAGGAGGGGTTGGCCATACATGCTAGTTGGTTTTCCCTTTCCTGCAGTTGTCCCCTCAGCCAAGCATTTTCCCTCTCAATTTGATCTCTCGTTATTGCTTCATTGTCCCTTAGTGTAGTGGAATATTCAATCTCAATAGGGATTTTTGTTGATATTTGTGGATTCTATTGTTTGATTCTCGTGCTCTTTCTTGTTCTGAAATATAGAGGGGTTTTCCTCCTTATTTTTCCTTTTTCTTGACTGGGGTGCTGAGAGCAGTGAGGGCAACTGTAGCCTTCCTCGCAGGGGCCTCTAGAGACATTCTAAGTTCCTCCCCTTTTGTTTGAATGCATTTTTCCTCTCTGTTTTTCTTATCTTCTTCCTCTTGTTGTTCTTTCTCATCTCCATCAGTTTCTTCCTCTGTTTCCTCCTCTGTTTCAGCATCATCCTCCTTCTCTTCTCCCCCTTCTTCTTCTACTTCATGATGTTCCTATGTATTAGTTTCTTCTTCATCCATCTCATCCCCATCTAGCATTGTATCTTCTTCTTCTTATTTTGCCTCCTCCTCACTGACATAAGGACTAACATCAAAGATGAGGGTTTTGATGTCATCCTCTGCTGGTAATTCTCTGAAGACTGACCATGTTATAGGGATCCTGAGGTTTTGGAGGGCATCCTTAATGAGGATCCTGATCAACCCATGGTGAGCCAATTGTTGGGGATTCCCTTCCTTTACTTTGTTGTTGGACTCTATGAGTGATGTCATCAAGAAATAAGGTATGTTGAGTCTTTGGTGAACTGGTGTTTCTACCCCAAATCTTAATTCTTCAAGCATCCTAAAACGGTAGCGATAAACAACACTGTATCTACCCTCACATGAGATATATTTGATGAGTTGGTAACCTACCTTGCTCCATGGGTATGGTAGACTGTCCCTCCTTACTCCATTTTTATTCTCTATGGGTTCTTCACCTTCTAAAAATAATTTTCTTTTTGCCACCTAACTATCTGCTTTGTCTTCTTTTCTCCATGGAATTCCTAGGGGAAGTGTGGTGACCTTACTAATGAGCTCTAGGGTGAGATCTATAGTGAGTCCTCTAACTATAACAGTGGCATGGATTCTGTTGTGTGGAGTGAGGGAATGAGAAAATTCTTGAGCCACCTCATCATCATACCCTATGAATTTTTCGAAAAACCCCATCCATTGGTGTCTTATAAAGATTTCAAGCACTTGGGGGTGTTGTTGTATCCTCACAGTGTTTGTGGGTTCTCTCCTATTAAACCCTCCTGTCATCTTGCTTGTGAGGCTTGAGGAGGAAATGAGAGGTTTGACACAAGAATTTTAAATTCAAGAGAAAACAGAGTTTCCTGTGTATGTAATTCACCTCCCACAATTGTTATATCCACTAGCTTTTAGAGAATTTCTAGTTCATTTGCTTGTAAATGGGGATGGATTTTTAGATCCTACCTCTTTAGAATGGTGGTAGTGGACAATTCTCGTGATATTCCTTCTTGAACCCCTCGCTGCCTATCCTATAGACTGCCTCTATGTATCCTGTAGATTGCTCCTGTAGAAATTCCTATGCATGCTGTTGTAGAAATTCTCTTGCAGAACAATGGATCCTTGCTTCCGGTGGGTGGCCAGAGTTATGAGAGTGACTTGAGTGAGGGAGTTTCGAGGAGGTGGAATGCATAAATGCATGCAAACGATGTTTTGTTTCCCTTTATGGATTTTCGGGGTGAGGTTCCTCATAATCAACTCCCACCTCGTAGATCCATAGTTAACCACTTCTTGTCCTACCCCTCCTCTTTCTTTGAGTTAACTGCAACCACGTGTGAGAGGACATCCAGTTTTGTATGTGATGACTAAATGAAGGTGGCCAAGTTAACTGGTCCCCTTTTCACTTATAAACCAACTACCTCGTAACCCTTACAAATTTTGATCACATGATGCGTATGAGTGAGTGAGCGGGATACTTACCTGTGGTCTCAATGCCATGTTGTAGTTGTCGAAGATCAGACGTGATGCATTGTTTATTTGTTGCATGGTCATTCTTCTTCCTCCTTTGTTGTTTGTTGTCTGCTGTCTGGATCTCCTAGATCATCTTAGTGAAAACCTATAGCTGATCATTGACATTTTGGGGGATATGCTGCTACAGGACCTAACTAACCTACCATTCACCCTCGGATTTCTTCCGGTAGGTTTTCAGGGGATCCTATAGGAATACAGGGGATCCTGTAGAAAACATAGTATTCGCCTAAATAGAAGCAATGGAGTGAAAAAAAACAATGTAATTGATGGAGAGATGCATGGTAAGGAGTGGAGGAGATGAATATATGTGAGGCAGGGTTCCCTTTGGATCTTCTCTTTGCTCCTTGATTGTCTTTCTCGCCCACCTGCATAACAATTATGTCTTTTTTCTCTTTCTTTCTTTCTTTTTTTTCCTTTTTTTTTTGAAAAACACCTAGGCTGCCTCAGAGAAGTTTTTACCCTAGATGTTTGCCCTGGGCACCTCAAAGAAGGTTTTCACCTAGGGATCTTCTTATTCTTTTTTCCATTTTTTTCATCATTTTTGTTTTCATCATTGGGCTGCCACACGAGGTTTTCAACCCAAAGATGGGACCCAGGCGCCTCATGGAGGTTTTCACCTGAATCCTTATTCTTTTTTTTCTCTTTTCAGTGACCTGATGAAGGAGGAGTTGGAACTTGCTCCACCATCATCACTGTCTTATTGATATTGTCAATGAACTCTTGTTTTGATAAAGGCCTCTTGTACATTTTCAATCGGTGTCCATTAACAAGCAATGGACTGGCTTCTTCATGTATAGTTCTGATTTTCACTAAACCATTATCATGGCATCTTTCCACCACATAAGGTCCAAGCCATATTTTCCTTAGCTTACCCTTGAAGTCTTTATACCTAGAATCATATAACAATGCCCAATCACCCTCTTGAAATTACTTCTCCTTAATATGTCTATCATGCCAGATCTTCCTCTGAAGCTTAACTATCTATGTATGTAGGAGGGCCTGCATTTTGAATTCATCCAATCCATTCAAATGGAACAATCTTTCTTTCTGTGCATGACTAAGATCCAAATCTAGTTGTGCTACCATCCTCAATGTGTTATATTCAAACTCAATGGAAAGCAAAGAATTTTTCCCATAGACCATCTCGTAGGGTGTAAATTGAGTGGTGGTATTCCATGTTGTATTATAGGCCCAAGTGGCCTCAACTAGTCTCTATGACCAATCCTTCCTGTTGCTGCTTACTACCTTGGTTAAGATGCTCTCCAGTGCCCTGTTGGTCACCTCCGCTTGCCCATTAGCTTGTGGATGATAAGGAGTGGAGGTCCTATGCTTGATTTTGTGATGGCTGGGCAGTTATTCAATCATGTTGGAGGTAAACTGGTTGCCTTGGTCTGTGACTAGCTCTCTAGGGTACCTAAATTTGTAGAATACATTCTCCCTTATGAACTGAGCCACCTCTTCTGTTGCTGCCTTAATCACCTTGGTTTCAGCCCACTTAGTCAAATAATCAGTGCACACAATAATGTATTGGTTTTTCTTTGAAGGAGGGTTGATAGGCCCAATGAAGTCCATGCCCCACTTGTCAAATGGCTAGAAAGTCACTTGAGGTTGTAGGGGAATTTCATCTCTTGGAGTAGGCTTTCCCATCCTCTAGCAGTGATCACACTGACTAATGTACTTTTTCACATCCTGATGAAAAGTGGTCCAATAATAGCCCACTTGTAACACTTTGAATGATGTCCTCTCTGTTGCAAAGTGACCTCCATAAGGCCCATCATGATAGGTCAAAAGGATGTCAAAAACTTCCTCTTCCCTTACACCCCTTCTCAAGATTTGATGTAGGCCAAGTTTGAAAAGATTGCTCCCAATCCAGGTGAAGGGGACGCTTTTCCTGACTATCTTGCTCTTTTCTTTGGAGGGAAAGTTTGGTGGGAATAGTGTTGATACCAAATAGTTTGCTATATTAGCAAACCATGTGGAGATAACTGAAATAGCAAACAAATTCTCGTCTGGTAACTGGTCATCCACCATCCCTTCTTCACTTGCAGGAAAATTCATCCTAGATAGAAAGTCTACAACAACATTTTCCTTACTAGGCTTATCAACAATAGTTAGATCAAATTGTTGTAATAAAAGTAACCATCTTATAATTCTAGCATTCACATCTGGTTTGTTCATTAAATATTTGATTGCAACGTGGTCAGTATGCACAAATGTTTGGTAGCCTGTAATGTAATGCCTAAATTTGTTTAATGAATGCACAATAGCTAGGAGTTCCTTTTCGGTCACAGTATAATTTAGCTCAGCCTTTGACAGGTTCTTACTGATAAAATATATGGCATAGGGAAATTTCTCCTCTTCCTAACCTAAGGTTGCTCCTATGGCTTTGTGTGAGGCATCAGCATGAATATGAAAAGGGAGGGCCCAGTTTGGGCCTCGAAGAATTGGTGCAGTGGTTAACTTACCCTTTAAAATGTCTAAGGCCTCTTGACAGCTTTTTGACCATATAAACTCAGAATCTTTGGTCAACAACCCAAATAAAGGAGAGGCCAACTTGCTGAAGTCCTTTATGAACCTTCGGTAGTATCCAGCTAACCCCAAGAAACTCCTGACATCCCTCTACTTTTGTGGAGGTGGGACCCTTTGGATGATTTCCATTATGTTCAGGTCCACTTGTAGTCCTTACTGAGATATTGAATGACTTAGCACGGTCCCTTCAGTCATTAAGAATTCACATTTTTCTAGATGTAGAGACAGGTTCATTTCAATGCATTTGTGCAATACTTTGCTAGGTTAGTTAGGGCTTCTTGAAAATCACAGCCATAAGGTGTAAAAGCATCCATATAAATTTCCACCGCATCATGTACAAATTCAGCAAAAATACTCAAGACTACTCTCTGGAAAGTGGCAAGAGCATTGCATAGGCCAAAAGGAAGGACCCTATAGGAAAAATTACCCTAAGGACAGGTGAATGTGGTCTTATCCTGGTCTTCTGAGTAGATTTGGATTTGGTTGTACCCACTAAAACCACCTAGGAAAGAAAAAAACTTCTTCCCTACCAGGCCATCTAGTACTTGGTCAATGAAGGATAGGGGAAAATGGTCCTTATTTGTGGCTTTGTTCAACTCCCTATAATCGACACAAATCCTCCACTTACCATTTTTCTTGGGAACTAACACTAAAGGAGAGACCCACTCATTGTCGGAGATAGGGTAAATGAATCCTGCATCTAGCAATTTTTGCAGTTCTTCTTTGACTATATCTTTAAGAGTTGGATTCATCCTCCTTTGTGGTTGTTGAACTGGCTTGCAACCTTCTTTGATGTATATGTGGTGAGTACACACTGAGGGGTGTACTCCCTTCATTTCCTTGTAACTCCAAGCGAAGGCTTCTAGGTTTTCTCTCAACATGTTGCATAGCTTTTCCTCTTCGAGAGCAGAAAGAGATGGATTAATTTTCAAAGTTTTCTCTGGGCCAAATTCTATGGTTTTGACACGGAGTGGGTTGGAATTGGCCAAGCATAAGTCAATTGGATGATTGTTTTGGGTTTCCCTTACTTCTTCTTCTAATGGTAACGAACTAGGAGTTGGACTTTGGAGCAGGTGTTCAATTAAGTCATCCTCATCTTACTATCCTCCTCCTATGGTTGCTTCCAAAGCATAAATTTGGGTTGAATAAACCTCATATTCTTCCTCCTCCTCCAACCATAAAGGTAAATCATGCTCTAGAGAAGGTTGAGCAGGAGGGTATAGGATTAACTATCTGGACATATGCCCGTTCTTGATGGTCATATTCCCAGCTTTGTAGCTAATGTAAGCATCCGTTGTGGCCAACCATGGCCTCCTAAGGATGAGAGGGTAACCAGTAAGCTTAGCCTTAGGCTAGAGAACTAGAAAATCTGCAGGGTACTCCCACGAGTCAATGGAGACCATTACATCCTTCATAATTCCCTTAGGGGTGACTGTGGAACGATCTGCAAGTTGCAGAACTATTGTGGTCTTCCTCAATGACCCTTGGAGGTTGAGCTTGAGCATGGTGTCCTTGGTCATCACATTAATGGCAGCCCTAAGATCGATCAGACTGTGTGGGACGATGGTGCCATTGATGTGCACATGTACTACAAGGCTTCTAGGGTCCAAATATTTCGGACATATTACCTCCCCCAGCATTAAGTCGGACAGCTGCCCAATGACATTAATGGTAGGGGCATCCATTTTTCTTCTTCCTAGATGCTTGAAGCATTTCTCCTTAATCAAATTATTGTAAATGGGAACATCTTTTATTACCTAGAGAAGGGGGATCTTTACACATAGATTTTTCAATCTCCCAGAAGTTTGGTTTCTTCTAGGGTAGGCTACAGTGGTTGGGCTAATCTCTCAGGAAAGGGTGGATTTACTTTAAGGTTGCTTTCCTCTCTTTCTTCCTCAACCTCCCTATGTGGAGAGGGAGGTTGGTTATCTGGTAGAATTCTCCCATATCTTAAATTGATCTCCTGGATTTCTACAGCATAAGCTAGCTATGATGTCTCTCCACTATATGCTTGTTGAGCCTGCCTATTGTTTAGGTACATATTTGGCTGGGTAGGCATCTGGGGTTTCTTGGGTGGAGCAGAGAGTAGGAGTTATAGTTGGGTAGGTGGTGGAGGCAATAGAGCTGGAGCATTGTTGTATTGGGGCCTCCACCCCTGGAATGGGGTATTCCACTGAGGTTGTGGAGGAATGTAAGGTTGAAATGATTGGCTGGTTGGCTGGGAATGATACTGAGATGCATAGGACCAAGGAGGGGGTGTAGACCAAGAAGGATGAGCAGGGGGTCCCCAATAAGGTATAGTTGTGTTTTGGTTGGGGTTATAATATGCATGGGATGACCCTTGCACACCCTGCTGGTATGGTCTAGGCCCAAGAAGTCTTCTTTGGTTGATGTAGCAAAGCTACTCAGTGACCCCTTCAGCTCCTTGATATACAACTTTGAGTCCGAGAAAAGAAGGGCACTTGTCTGTGGAGTGGTTTTCTTCACAAACCAAGCAAATCTCAATGCAGTTTGATGGACATTCGTTCCTAGGATGCCTCCTAGTGCATCTAGGGAAAAATATGGCCAAGGCTCTCTATGCTTCCTCTTGCATCCTTTTGATGTTCATGGTGTCCAATTGCAAGGCAAGGGTTTGCAGCATCTCACTTTTGAAATCTTCCAGCATATTTCCAATTTCACCCTTGATGGATGAGTTGGAAGATGATGTATTGGCCATATGTTGACTACTCCTACCCTTTTTCCTGGTTGCCCTAGAACGGTTTCTAAAGAAAATCTTGATATCCTCATAGGGTAATTGGTAGATATCTCCTCCTGCTAATAGATGTAAGGTATCCAGAAGATCTTCCCTTACTCCTCTGAGCAGGACCAGCTTTAGTGACTCGGGGTCAAGTGTGCACCTGGCCCTTTTGTAACTGAGCTGGAATCTTTCCTCGTAGTCTTCTAAGGATTCATCCTAGCCCATGGTCATCCTGAAAATCTCTTCTTAAGTATCCTTTGACCTACAGTAGTCCTGATATTTGTTGTTAAAATCTTGTTGCATATGAGCCCAAGTTATGATGCTATCTCTAGCTAAACACATGAACCAATGCAATGTTGCATCCTTGAGGGTAGATGGAAATAATTTTATCTTTTTCTCATCATCTGTATAGTCATAGGTTCTGCATATAACAACAAACTCAAATAGCAAAGTGTCATGGTCCTCTGTGGGCAGGCCATGGAAATGAGGTAGAGCAGAGGGGCTTATATTCTTCATCGTAGTGTCCCCATTAGTTTCCTTGATGGGGAAGGCACCCTCAATTCTCTCTCTATTTCCTCTGTCATTTCGATTTTCATCCATTGGTTTAGTAGGAATGCGTTCTTCTTCTTCTTCTTCCCCTATAGGTTCTTCAAATATGTCAGGTTACTCACCTAAAGGTTCCTCTAGTTCACAGCCACTCAAGAAGAGAGAAGCTTGGTTGTTGGATGCAGTGGGGGTATTTGGCAAGAATTTCCCTAAATTTTCCATATTCCTACGAGGCATGAAAGGAAATGTTTTTGGGTTGGTTTTTGTAAGAATTTTTTAAGTTGGAAAGTACTTTGCAGAAATGAAATTTCTTATTGAATGAAAACTACTGACAAAAAAAAAAAAACTACTTGCGGAATGGAAAGGAAAGCAAATAATGATAGCTGAAAGAAAGGAATCTACTAGATTACTTTTGCATAAATAAACTAATGGCAGAAAATGGGAGACTAGAAATAGAAGAAAAGAAAGCAGTACTCACATTCTACTCAGACACCTCCCTGGCAACGGCACCAAAAAGTGATGAGCACCAGTATTGCATCAAGGATGTTGCAACTCCTGGGCTACCAGCTTTATGTAGGTTTTAACCCCGTATAGAAATCACCTTCATATGAATTCTAAAACATAGAAAATAAACAATGCGAGAGCATAACACATAAAACACATATACACAGAGATTTTCCCCTGGATCCCAAAACTGGGACTACCAGCTTGATTTTTCATTATGTTCCTTTCAATGTTACAATACATATTTATACATGCCAAAACATCCAATACCATGGACCGAAAACCATAGCTTCCAAAAAACATGTGCGAAAGTCATCCACAAAACCATAGGTGGGTCCGCCACCTAACATAGGTTCCAAGACCAAAAATTTTCGGGGTGCTTCCTTGGACCCCATAAAGTGAGGTTATGGGTACACCTCAAACCCCATGTGACTCCCCCTCTAACCCCACGGTTAACTACGTGGGCTAGTCCTGGAAAAAATATAACACAACCCATCATTCTCCCTCTTGTTGTTTTCTTTCCACAGGGGGCCACAAGAGAGCTTAGTCATTTATCCAGCCCTAAAACGCCCATTGTCTCTCTACACCAAGAGAACTTCTCAGAACTCACAGATTTTGTCAATGCATCTGCAGTATTCTTCAAAGTTTCCACCTTTACCAGCAACACCTTTTTGTCTTCTATCATATCCCTCACAAAGTGATACTGAACATCAATGTGCTTTGTCTTTGAATGATATGCAGGGTTCTTTGCCAAGAAAATTGCACTTTGGTTGTCACAGTCTATCCTTATAGCTCCCTATACTAACCCCATACTTGAACACAATCTCTGCAACCAAACTGCTTCCTTGCTTGCATGAGTGGCCGCCATGTGTTCTGCCTCTGTAGTTGATAGTGCCACTACAGATTGTTTCTTACTCATCCAACTAATTGCACCTCTAAATAGGTTAAACACATACCCACTTGTAGATCTTCTCTGATCGAGATCTCCAGCCCAGTCTGCATCAACAAAGCCACGAATATCCAACAATCTGTCCAATCCTGGTCTTGCTTGGTAGCACAAACCATAATCACTAGTGCCAGGCAAATACCTGAAAACCCGCTTCACTGATATCCAATGCTCCTTCCTTGGTTTTGACATAAACCTGCTCAATACTCCCACTGCATGTGCAATGTCTAGTCTAGTACATACCATTGCATACATCAGGCTACCGACTGCACTTGCATATGGAACATGGGACATGTCCTCTTCCTCCTTTTGTGTCTTGGGACAATGTTCAGTAGATTACCTCACACCTACAGGAATAGGAACCTTCACTAGTCTACTATCCTGCATATTAAACCTCTGCAGTATTGTCTCGACATACTTCCTCTAGTTTAACCAGATCTTCCTCTTTGCCCGATCTCTTTTAATTTCCATGCCCAAAATATAGTTTGCAGCACCAAGATCTTTCATGTCGAATTTGGAGGACAATTAGGTCTTCAAATCTTGGATAATTTCTTTGTCATTTCCAACCAGCAACATATCATCCACATACAAGACTAGATAAATAACACGGTCACCAATTAATTTAAAATACACACAGTGATCTACTTTGCTTCTGGTGAAGCCAAGTCCCCGTATAAATGTATCAAATTTCTGAGACCACATCCTTGGTGACTGTTTTAACCCATACAGAGACTTCTTTAACTTGCATACTAGTTCTTTCTTACCCTTCACCGCAAAGCATTCAGGTTGCTTCATGTATATTTCCTCTTCCAGATCCCCATGAAGAAATGTTGTCTTCACATCCATCTATTCTACCTCAAAATCAAAAGCAGCAGTAACAGATAAAAGTAATCTAATAGAAGTTACCTTGGCAATAGGAGAAAAAATATCACCAAAATCAATTCCCAGCACTTGGGAATAACCTTTTGCTACCAACCAAGATTTGTATTTATCCACCTTTCCTTCTGCATTTGTCTTCTTCTTGAACACCCATTTGCTGCCAATGGGTTTCCCTCTAGCCAGCAACTCCACCAGATCCCAAGCCTCATTTTTGTGCAAAGATGTCATTTCATCAATCATGGCCTCTTTCCAAAGTTTTCCATCCTCTAAATCTACTGCTTCCTTCACAGTTCTGGTATCATTGACAGTAATAGACAAAGAAAAATTTGAACAAAAAATAGATGGAATATACCTTTCTAGCTGCCTTCTTTCTCGAACTGATCTTCTCACACCCGGAGTTTGTGGCTCTTCATCTTCTGATTCCTCCTCTGTTGTAGAGTCTGATTTTTCCTCCTTAAGATCAAACTCTATCTTCTCAGGTTCCTTTCGTTGGACTTCATGTTTAATAACATCTTTTACCTCTCTGAACACCACATCTCAGTTGTACACAACCTTCCGTGTGATTGGGTTCCAAAGTTTATAACCCTTTAAACCATCCTTATACCCAATAAAGATGCACTTTTCAGATTTACTGTCCAACTTGGTTTGTTTCTCCTTTCAAACATGTACATATGCATCACATCCAAATACCCTCAGATGTGAAAGAGAGGGTTTCTTACCAGTCCATACCTCTTGTGGAGTCTTGTCCTCCAACGCTGATGAAGGTGACTTGTTGACCAGGTAACATGCAGTATCCACCACCTCTACCCAGAATTCATGTCCTAACCCAGCACCACTAAGCATGCTTCTTGCCCTTTCCATCAACGTCTTATTCATTCTCTCTGCAACTCCATTTTTCTAAGGTGTATATGGAGTAGTCTGTTGTCATGATATACCACACTTCTTATAGAATTCTTCAAATTCCTTGCTGCAAAACTCTCCACCATTATTTGTCCTCAACACCTTTATCTTATTCTCTATCTGATTTTCCACGAGAGCCTTAAATTCTTTAAACCTGTCAAAGACTTCGGATTTCTTCTTAAGGAAATATATCCATGTTTTCCTTGAGAAGTCATCTATAAATGATACATAGTACATAGACTTACCCAGTGATGGAACCTTCACAGGTCCAAACACATCACTGTGCACAAGCCCTAATATCTGTTTTTCCCTCTTACCACTAGAGGGGAAACTCACCTGATTCTGCTTCCCATATACACAATTTTCACAGAAATAAAAGTCCAGAGAGCTATTACTCATACCTTCTACCATACCTTTACCATGAAGTATTCAAAGACCTTTCTCTCCAATATGTCCAAGCCTTTGATGCCACAGCACGGTCTTCTCTCCAGAGACCACTAGATTTTCTACTCCACTTTCAGGAACCACAAAACTGTTGCACCCGTCAACAACCGTGTTACCTTACAGCTTGTACAGAGTTCCAATCTGAACTCCCCACATCAATACCAGTGCTCCCCAAACCATCTTGGAAGTATCCTTCTCAAACATTGTTTTTACACCTGCATCACCCAATTTGCTTACAGAAATTAGATTTCTGGCCAATGCAGGAATGTGTAGAACACCCAGAAGTGTTCTAACTCTTCCACCTTACAACTTCAACTTTACCTTTCTGCGACCAATGATTTTAGCCTTCCTGTCATCCCCCAAGAAGACATCACCACCATCATATTTATCATACTCGCAGAACCACTCTCTATGGGGAGTGAAGTGAAAGGATGCACCTGAGTCAATCAACCATGCCTCATGATCTACATGTGTACTTGAAGAAGCCAAGTACACATCCCCACCTTCATCTGAGGTGGTTTTTGCCTCTGCAGAAGGAGCCTCATCAGATCCCTTTCCTTTGTTAGGAGATTTAAATTTACAGTCCCTTTTGAAGTGGCCTTCCTTTCCGCATTTCCAGCACACCACCTTTACAGGTTTTCCTGGAGATTTAGATCTCCCACTCAATGACTTGTTTTTGTTTCCATTCTGGGACCGTCCTCGTACAGACAAGGTATCACCATTCTAGCTCTCTGTATTTTTCCGTCTCATCTCCTCCGTTAGCAAGGCTGAGACTATTTCATCAAACTGCAAGGCAGTTGCATTGCTACCTATTGCAATAAACCAGACTATCCCACGAATCTGGTAGAGAACACAACAAACTGTTGCACTTATCTTCATCTGAAATTTTAATATCAACATATGCTAACTGACTTACCACAATATTAAATGCGTTCAGATGCTCTGTCACCGAGTCTCCATCTTTCATCCTCAGGTTATATAGCTTTTTCCACAGGAACAGTTTATTCACCAGAGACTTAGATTGGTACAAAATCCCTAACTTGTCCCATAAAGCCTTCGTCGTAGCTTCCCCCGATACGTTCAGCAACACTGAATCTGAGGCACACAATCGTATTGTCCTCTTTGCCTTCCAATCCAACTTCTTCCATTCTTCATCGGACACTCCCATTGGTTTAGTACCTGGATCTACCACGATCCACTAATCTTTATCCACCAATAGATCCTCCATCTTGAGTTTCCACAACTCAAAACTCTGACCATTAAATTTCTCGATCTCTATCTTTCCACTGCTCGCCATCTTCTTTCACCACTAGAATCGATCTTGCAGATCTCCCACTGAACAAGGTCTACCACAGGCCTGAGAGAAACCCCTCAGCAACAAAGGCATCCCCTTGAAGCCAAAACTGCTCCAATACCAAATGTAGGTTTTAAGCCCGTACAGAAATTACCTCCATACGAATTCTAAAACATAGAAAATAAACAATGCGAGAGCATAACACATAAAACACATATACACAGAGATTTTCCCCTGGATCCCAAAACCGGGACTACCAGCTTGATTTTTCATTATGTTCCTTTCAATGTTACAATACATATTTATACATGCCGAAGCATCCAACACCATGGACCGAAAACCATCACATCCAATACCATGGAACAAAAACCATCGCTTCCAAAAACATGTGCGAAAATCATGCACAAAACTATAGGTGGGTCCACCCAACCTAACATAGGTTCCAAAATCAAAAAATTTCGGGGCGCTGCCTCGGACCCCATAAAGTGGGGTTACGGGTATGCCTCAAACCCCATGTGACCCCACCTCTAACCCCCCGGTTAACTACGTGGGCTAGTCGTGGAAAAAATATAACATAACCCAACACTTTACTTATCAACCTGGGGTTCGTACAAACTTGGAGGTGACAGTGTTATATGCACAAGTAAAAGTGAATGTCCTGCCTGTTGTCATTGTTCATGTGGTGAGAGACCCCAGGGGTTCCAAGCCAAACTTCTATAGAGTCAAAAGAAGCTTAATTCTTTGATGGAAGAAGAGTAAATCTATTCTAAAAGAGCTACTCTATTGCAGTAATAAAGAAAACATCATGTAATGCTAAATCGCACCATATCCTAATTAACCATTTAAACAACTATGCTAAGCAGAACTGCTAAATCAACACTAACCTAATGCTGCTATCTAAGTTACAGAAGTAAAGAGCATCAAACCATACTAATGTGTAAGCAAGGAAACTAAACTAAATCTGTTTTCACTTTTTTTTTTGTTTTTTGGTGTTTGTAATGATTGGACAGTGTTGGAGTCTGATTGAATAACCAAATCAAAGCTCAGGAGTGGTAGTGTTTAAATAATGCGCAGAACAAAGTTTAGGAAGGAGTCAAGCGGAAGAGCAATCGAAGATTGAAATCAGTGAAAGGGAGACGTAATGAAGCAACAATGCATAGGAACCGTTGGATCGGGCGGATCAACGAACAGGACTAACGGAAGATGAGCGGCGGAGATCTTATCGCAGGAGATTAAGTGAATAGATGGATGGATCGATCAATGAACAAGATTAATGGAAGATGAGTGGCAGAGATCTTATCGCAGAGATTAAGTGAATATATGGATGGATCAATCAATGAACAAGATTAACGGAAGATGAGCGGCAGAGATCTTATCACGGAGATTAAGTGAATAGATGGATGGATCACATCAAGTCACGTGTCGGCAGAAGGGTGGAAAACGTGCAGAATGATGGAGCGGTCTTCATAGGTGGTAAGCACTTTCTCACACACCCTCAAATTTGTAAGTGGAATTCCTAAATTTTATGCGATTGGCCTAAGTGAGTGACATGTGGCATAGGAAAACCATTGTTCTCGCGTTCTCTCGGTCAGGTATCGATCATGCAATAATTCACACGAGATTGTGTGATAGCTGTTGGATCATGCGGGATTGATCAACAATGGAGATCGGCCAAGCTAGTTGGCAAACAAGTGATGCGATAGTCATTGGATCAAGAGACACAGATCAACGGTGGAGATTTGGAGCACCTAAAGTCAAACGTTGAAATGAATATAGGCGGTAAGAATTTTCTCGCATGCCCTCAAAGCTGTAAGTGGAATTCCTAAATTTTACGTGATTAGCCTAAGTGAGTGACACGTAGCATAGGAAAAAAACTTTTCTCGTATGCTCTCCATTGGATATCAGTCGTGCAGAAATTCACAAGAGATTGCGTGATAGCAGTTGGATCATGCGGGGTTGAGCAACAGTGGAGATCGACCAAGCTAGTTGGTGAGTGAGTGACGCGATAGCTGTTGGATCAAGCAAAATAGATCAACAATGGAGATTTGGAGTGCCTAAAGTCAAATGTTGAAATGAATATACGACACGCAGTTGACGGTGATTGGTCAAGTTTGTTGTGGATTGGACAGTAAGGAAATCTATGGGTATAATCTAATTAAGACGGCATTTATTAGCTTCCGCATATATTATGCATGAAGAAAGTGCTGAAGGAAATGAGAATATGAGTGAGATCTTATTACAGAAAGGGAGTGATTGAAAAATATAACGATGAAATGAACTAAGTAGTGAATCAAGATGACAAACTCCAAAGCTCATGCAAGAACTAGAAATCTAGAAAACTAAAACATAACAATCTACTCTACATTATTGTAATGGAAATACAACTACTTACGCAAATGAAAAATTAAAGCATGAATCCATGCTAGCATACATGTACAATAAAGAGGAGCCTTGGCTACTAGGGTTGGGTCCTAACCCAAGAGCTTCAGCCCTCTAATTTAACTCAGTGCTGGCTCAAAATAAAACTCATTCTTATTATCAAAACAATGGATTACATCAACAACTATCACAAGTCTTGCAGCTCGAAAATAGAGTAAAGTTTTAAAATCAAAAATCTGAATCCTACTGAGGTCCTAGGCCTCTCTACTTATACGTCTGAAGTCTCCAATGACTTCCTTAAAATTAGGGAGGCTCGGCTCTCAAACTCGATATAAACTGGTGCTTTGACTTTCACTTGCTTGGTTGCCTTCTAGTCCTCATGATTTAGCTGTTTGCACTCCGAGCTGATGGAGGAATATTCAAATGGAGGGGTAGTAAATGAGGAGGATTTACCTCCTATAATTCCTCTCCCTTGCCCCATCGAGTTTTGACCAAGGTATTTGCTAAAATTCCTTGCTTTTATCCTTTATTCCTGCATTAAATGCACATTATACCACAAAGCAAAATATCTAACTCTAACTCATCTCATAAACAAAATATAATCAGAAGTATGCAATAAGTTGTGAGAATAGTTGGTTTGACTAAAATAGGAGGTGAATTAATGCCCATATAATTACCCAATGATGAAACTCATCAATAATATGACCAAGTTACGACCTCGGGAAGTTGGCTTCCCAACTAACCCCAATGGGGCCCATAAACTCTTGGTTTTACATCTCCTCGGGTTAGGGTTTTGGTTGTTTAGGGTTTTCTCTTATTGTTCAATAATAAAAAGGTTATTCAGCCTCATTGTAACTCTGTTCATAGGCATGTAGCCACCACATCTCTTCTCATAGATAAGCTATCATTGCGCGAGCTAGTCTCATTTCCATTCTGTTTGTAAGCATATTTCATTATTTGATATTAATGAAAGGAAGTTTTATTTCTGTTGTATCTTTGTATTTATGGTTGTATCTATAATTTGTTGTGTTCCTATTTAAATTCGGATTAGTGGTATCAAAGAAATCTATGCTTTCTCTGTTTTTCTTTGTATGTCCCCAACGAGGTTGGGATATAAGGAGTTAAGGTTTGAACTGGTCGAACCTTTGCAAGACCAACCTCGTAAATCCTAACGGCCTCCCATGGGGGAAGAAAAGAAAGATGAGGGAGCAGGAGAACCTATCAAAATATTTCTCAAGGAGGCCCTCGAGAAACAAAGGAATGCGATGATGGATAAATTTTCCCAGATCCTTCAACAGTTGCCCACCGGCGGCGCATCCACATCCAACAGCCTCTTTAGAGGCTCCACACCTTTTAAGGTACAAGCAAACTTTAACATTCCCATATTTGAGGGCCAAATAGATGCAAACGTTGTAGATAAATGGTTGAATCTGTTAGAAGGATATTTCTCTGTTCATGATTTTTCCAATCGAGAAAATATTACTTTTGCTCTTCTCAAAGCTGCCCCCCACGTTAAGGACTAGTGGGAAACCTATTGTGAGTAGAAGGATGAAAGTACTACCTCTGTTTTCAGTCGCTCCCACTTGGAGTTCATTCAGGGATGCCACCAAGGAGTAGTACTACCCTGTTGGGAGCTATGAGGACAAATACATAAAGTGGACCACACTGCTGCAGGGAAGGGACCAAGATGTGTCGGAGTTTACCAATGTTTTTCATACCCTTCACACAAAGTTGGGTATAAAGGATTCTAAGAAACATTTGGTACTCAAGTGTCGCGGCTGCCTACATAGATACATCCAAGATGAGATGGATTTCTTGGACATCTCCTCACTTGGCATTGTGTACCAATACAACATCAAGATCGAGCGGAAGTTTAAACAGAAGAAGCGAGACTTTGGATCTGCGAATCTGAAGCAAGGGAAAGGTGCCCCCAAACCGTAGAAAAAAGGATAAAGCCAAGGCGGGACGACCTAGAACAACCCGTCAAGGCCACAAGCAAAGGACAACACTGTGAAGTCGAAGAAGGACATGAAAAAGTGGTGTGAGTTCCATAAGAGCTCCACCCACAACACAAGTGAGTGTCAGGCCAGGCAATCACTGGTGGCTGACCTTAAGGCTTCAAAATTAGATGCATGTTCCGACTCTGAGTTAGAACCTGACAAGGGGAATGACAAAGGGAATCATATTATTAATGTGGATCCCAATGCCACCGTCACCACCACAAATATCCAGAAGGAGGAACTCGAAGATCTAGAGGAGGAGGAGTGTCTCTTCCACTCCCAGATGTGGGTAAAGGGTTCCCTGCTATAGTTCATTGTTGACAACGGGAGCCAAAAGAACCTCATTGCAACAAAGGTCCTGAAGCGGTTTGGCTTACAGACCACAACAAATCCACAACTGTACACCATCGGGTGGCTTCACCAAGGGTGAGATCTGCGTGTGAGCCAACAATGTCACCTTTCATATAGCATCAAGCCCTTCACAGATGAGGTATTATGTGATGTTTCTCCCCTTGATGTTTGTGATGTATTATTAGGCCAACCATACTTGTGGAAGCGATATGTTGTGTATGAGTCAAGGCCTCGTGTTTTTATTGTTACATTGGGAAATAAGTTGTACAAGATACCGGAGGTAGCACTGCCTACCGCTATCTCTTTGGTTACTGCAAAACATTGCAGTACGCTCAGTTTAAAAACTGGGAAATTTGTTATCCTGATGGTATGCCCTCAAGGAAAGAAGAAGATAATGGCCACAACCTCAAGGCATGTCCCCTTTGTACGACAACAACAAATGGACATGGTCGTGGAGGAGTACGAGGACATCTTCACCTCCCCTGTATGGGTGCCTCTGCATTGTCAGGTCAAGCACTCCATCGATCTGGCCCCTAGTGTATCGTTATGCAATGGACCAATCTATTGACACTCCATTCTAGAGAACAATGAAATCAAGAGGCAAATTCAAGAGCTACTGCATAAAGGTCACATTCAGCCAAGTTCATCGCCCTATGGAAGCCCGATCGTGTTGATGCAGAAAAAGGATGGGACTTGGAGACTCTGTATTGACTATCGGGCGTTGAATAAGATCACTATCCGGAATAGGTTCCCAATCCCATAAATTGATGACCTTCTAGACCAACTCAACTGGGGGGGGGGAATATTTTAGCAAGATCGACTTGAAGTCTAAGTATCACCAGGTACCAATCGAACCCTCTGATGTGTGGAAGACCACCTTCAAAGCCAAGGAGGGCCTTTTCGAATGGTTGGTTATGCCTTTCGGGTTGACGAATGCTCCTACAACCTTCATGAGGCTGATGGATGACATATTACAGCCATTTACCAACCCATTTGTAATGGTATACTTGGATGACATCTTAATATTCAGCCAAAGTTGGGAAGAGCACCTCCACCACATTCGGAAGGTTCTCCAAACATTGTGGCAACACAAGATGTGTGCAAATTTGGAGAAATGCACTTTATGCATGACTCGGGTTCAGTATCTGGGATACATTATTGATGAATGGGGGGTGCGTGTGGATCCAGCCAAGATCCAAGTCATTCGGGATTGACCAACCCCAACCACTCTGACAGAGCTCTGCAACTTTCTAGGTCTTGCCAATTTCTATCGCAGGTTCGTGTTGGGGTTCTCTCATATCACTTGGCCCTTGAGTCAAGTCACCAAAGGAGGAGGGATAGAAAAATTATTTTTCTCTGAATCTCAATAGAAGGCATTCACAGAGTTGAAACATCGCCTTTGCTCTGCACCAGTGCTCACATTACCAGACTTGCAACAACCATTTGAGATCGAGACAAATGCCTATGACTATGCTATTGGGGTAGTCCTTACTCAACATGGGCATCCAGTGGCATATTACAGTGAGATATTTTCAAACACAGTTCAGAAGTATCCCACTTATGACAAAGAGATGTATTCCATTGTGCAGGCCTGCTGACAATGGAATAATTACATTTTGCAGAAGGAAACGGTCATCCACACAGACCACCGACCCCTACAGTTCATACAGACGCAAGGGATGTTGTAGAATGATCACCATCAAAAGTGGTCCACATACCTGCAACAGTTTCATTTGAATATCAAGTACAAGAAGGGCAACACAAATAATGTTGCAGACTGCCTTAATCGACCACTAATCATGGCGTAAACCACCGTGTTGAACTCGTGTGGGCATGAGACTTCTGATTGGCCACTTATCTACAAAAGTGACCCAAAATTCATCCACACATACGATGCACTCTTAGAGGGTCAGCAAGTTGCAAATTTTCACCTCTCGGATGCTCTGTTATGCCACCTGGGACACCTTAGTGTTCCTTCAAGCAAGTGTGTGAATATGATTTGGGAAGCGCACTACAGTCGGGCTGCTTGACATTTCGAGGTCGAGAAAATGGTGGTAGTACTACAGAATTATTTCTATTGGTTGAATCTTCGACGTGATTTCAGAAAGTACATCAGATCCTGCACTGAATCTGACATTGCCAAACCGACCATCAAGAATCAAGGTCTCTATACTTTGCTGCCTACCCCTAGTCAACCTTGGGAATCCATCTCCATGGTTTACATGCCAGGCCTTCCTTCTACTAAGTATGGCAACGACTGTGTTTTTGTAGTTGTCGACAGATTCTCAAAGATGGCCATTATGGCGGCCTGCAAGAAGAGTACTACAATAGAATCCCCTGCTAAACTCTTCTTTGAACAAGTGTGTGTACACTTTGGGATCCCACAATCTATCATCTTAGATTGGGACAGCAGGTTCCTTAATACTTTTTCGTCCAGTGTCTGGTTGATGTTGGACACCAAGCTCACTAAGTCCACAACTCTCCATCCCCAAATTGATGGTAAGATAGAGGTCCTCAACAGGATGATCATACACATTTTGTGCATGTACAACTCAAAGCATTCACGCACATGGGATGAGAGTCTCCCCTATGTCCATCACAGCTACAACCGGGCTCTCCACAGCTCAACTTGCCACAACCCTTTTCAGGTGGGCTTGGGATTCTAGCCACTATGTCCCATTGATGTGGTCATACCATTTGCAACGACTCAAATAGATTCGGCTCATGTCCAGTCTAAAGCCGACAAGGAAAATAGCTTCATTGAGCACATTCAATACATCCGCCAACAGTTCCATGGCATATTGGACAAAGCCAATGCTAAGTAAAAGCAGCAGCATGATCAACATCAGGTGCCACATAAGTTCTAGTTGGGCAACAAAGTTTGGCTACATTTGCAGAAGGAGCGCCTCACTAGGCCCCACCACAAGATTTTCCCGCTTTGATATGGGCCATACACCATCACCAAGGTTTTGGGAGATAATTCTTTTGAGCTCAGCATTCCGCCATTCCTTGGCCTGCACCCATTGTTTAATGTGGATCACCTTCGGCCATACTTTCCACCATTACTAGACACATCCGACATTGCAGAATAGCTCACACCAAAAAAGTTAAATCCAGACTGCATGGAACATGCTACAACTGATCTAATCATGGACATGCAGATCAAGAACACTTGCCAGTAGAAGATCCAACTGTATCGATTTGTCAAAGCCGGCCAACTGTTGCACCAAAGAAAATGGCTCACTAAGGACTAGCTTTTAGCAGTTTTTTTATTTTTCGCTACTTCTCCTACTTATCTTGTGTTACAATTGATTCTCAGATGTCAGCATTCCCCCAAAATTACATTAGCTTCGCTGATGGTGCTAGTCGTAATACTCATAATTTTTCTTCCACATCTTGGGCCATTTATTCGCCCACAGACGAGTTAGTTTCTATTCATGGGATATGCCTCGGTCGAAAAACAAACAATATTGCAGAATATAGTGCAGTGATTGAGTTATTATCTGATGCCATTGCATTTGGCATTCGTCGATTGATTGTTAGGTTAGATTCACAACTCGTGGTATTACATTTGAATGGCATTTATTCAGTTAGAAGTGCTTCCATGTTAAGGATGTTTTTGCGGGTTCGTCTCTTGGAACGAGAATTTGATTATATTGAGTATCAACATATTCCGATAAATTTAAACATATTAACATATGCATTAGCTAATTATGTGTTAAATTGGCACTTGTAAAACATTTGTAAAGAAATCAATGCAATATTCATTCACATATTGTACAAGATAATCAGAAATAGAAGTAGTAGGTTTTTCATTAAATAAAAGTATGTAAATAAGTGTGGCTTTTACAAAAAATGTCATCCAATGACATAAGCCCTTGTGGCCTTTATCTTATGAACATGCTGATACGTCATCAAAAAATTAAAAATGTAGCCCTCAGGCTAGTCACTATGTATGATGATGATCATGGTAGCATACAATGGCATGTGCTACTCATCGTAGCAAATGGCTAATAGGACCAGGAACTCCTGCAGTATGCCTCTAGTAGCAAAGAGGCAAGTCATCTATGGCGGCATCTGGAATGTCTAGAGTCAACCTCTCAAGGTTCTGCTCTATCTCTATCAGTATATATGTCACATCTTGGTTTTGTACTATGTGGGAAACTAGATGCTCATCACGTCGGTCATATCTGCGTAATCCAGTTGGTCTCATTGGGGGGACATCTACATGATCATTTCAGATAACTAGTTGGATGCAAAAACTAAAAAAAATGAAAATATTAAAATCAACCAAAATGTGAAGTTTTACCTATAGAACCCCACTGCATCCCAGGAGGTAGTGGCATGTCCATATCTCCTATGTAGTCCATCCTTGCATATAGAAATTCATCAATCATGATGATCTGTCTTTCCAGCCACTCGAAGAAGTCAATAGTAAACCTGATAGTTAGTCCTTCACCACCTCCATGGCATGCCATAACTGTACCCCACTTTATCATGCGAGGGTCACAAGGCCCTCCTCTCTCTACATATACCTATGGAGCCAAAAGAGGAATCCGCTCCAGAGGAAACGAAATAATGAAGGCACCATACCCGAAGTTTTTAAGTCTGCTCATTCTGACCTTGGTTAGTTGGCCCTTCAAGTTGGCAACTATATCCTCACACCAGTTAAATATGGTACTATTAAAGCAATCTATAGAAGTCTACATCTAAGCCTTAGTTAGCAAATGTAAAGCTGCACTACCACACAACCGTGCAACAGCAAACCCGATGGCTTTCAAAGGAATCTGAGATATGGTCTTGATATCAATTCGACCATCTTTGAGAGCAGCTCCATCAGTGCAATATTGTATCAAATAGATAGCATTGGTCTCGCCACCACACCTATGGCCATACAAGATGATTTCCTTGCCATAGGTTGGAATTCCACTCAAGAAGTAAATTTCATCAACATCGATGAAAAGTTTGTGGTCTCTAACTATAAAACACTCTTCCTGAACGTTCCACTTGCCTACCATCCATTCAAGCAAGTCTAGTTGGGCCCTCATGCCCAGAATGGTGAAAAACTTGTATAATCCACAAATTTTCAGGGTTTGTATGGTTGTTGGGTCATTTACAGCAAGTATATATTTTTCTTCGTGCTCACAGTCTCTCCATTCCATGTTTATAGAACAAAATCCTACAATTAAACATTAAAAATCATTAGAAGCAAACATGGAGACATTTAGAAAAAATTTGGGGTGTTGTCATTTATTTTTTCTTTGCCCTCGGCACTGTGCACAAAGGGATTTATTGGATAGTGCACATGAGCACAGTCTCTTCCCTTGAAACTGCGCATGTGCATAGCCTCTTCCCTTGAAAGTGCACACATTGCATTTAAAATTATGTCGGTGTGTGAAGGCCTGATGAAGGGTACTTCCCCACATCGAGAGCGAAAAGCATTTTACAAAACCCTCCCCAAAAATCCAAAATCCACAATGAAAATGATCCGAATTGGATCCATAGAAGACTGTCAAAGAACCATGACTGTATCAGGTCGAACAAATCTCTAAAGAAATCCAAAACAGCATCAAAAACACCCCTAAACCAATGGCAATGGCCGCCAATGTGAAACGATGAGGACCTCAGTCAAAGCGCATTGACCGAGGCCCATGGAGACCATGCAGGAGGCCAAAGTAGCCCCTAGGACCCCCGAAATGGGAAAAGGGGGTGGAATTTGATGCGCGATTAGTGCTTCGCTAGGCGAATAGGGCCACGAAGGAAAAGCCCAAGCACTCGGTCGCGTGGGGGAACAGAAGGACCACGGGTGGAAAAAGGAAAAAAAGTGTTGAACATACAAGGCGGAACCCGCACTCTGGAAACTGATGGTTTTGATCGGGACGCCCTTAAACGGTAAGAGGTTTTGGACGAGAGCAGAGCGATTCCATACACCAATCGACACGTGGCAGGCAGAGGTGAGAGAGAACCACCGTTGATCGTGCGCTATCGGTCGAGCAAGTCAACCATGTGAAACATGCGTATGGCGTCAAATTTGGAGGGCTCAGAGCGGACAGCTGAGATCGCGCCCGATGGAGGAAGCGGAATAGACAGGGAATTAAGCTGCATTTTAAAGGGATTTGGAATTTGTTTGACTGTGACAGTGGAGGAAGAACGCATCCATGGCGTAACTGAAGAAATGAATCGACAAAGCAGGCTGGCGCCGTTTACAGGAGGACAAGTGGCCACTCCCTGAGCATTCATGATGATGCCGAATAGGGAACTCCAAGCGCAGCTGCAGAAGGTGAATCGACAGAGGTGGAAGAGGAACCAAATAGGCATAGGGATCGAATGGCTAAAGCCATGAACAGAGGAAGAAGACAATAGAGTTGAGTAGCCGAGAGAGACAGAAGTCGAGAGACGAAGTGTAACAGTGAACCCAGAGAGGGGGACTGAACACAGAGAACAGTAAAGAAAAGCAAAAGAGACAGAGGGCCGAGCTGACCAGAGGCAGCATCGAGCACCAAAGAGATTGAAGATTCAAGCCTTCCCATAGAGGAATCTATCCAGACTAAGCATCACATTTGGCTCTTTCCACTGTAGACCAGAAGGTCACAGAGCTGGTAGGAAGAAGAAGAGTCTGTGTACTCCCATGGCTTGGGGAATCCAAGAACCACCTTGCCAAGCAAACCTGCTTCAGGAAAACTCACATTGAGTCCCTATATTGTAAATTCTCTACCCAAAGGCACAATAAAACAAGGCCACCACTAAAATCTAGACCGAAGACGTAGCCCTGGAGAATACGGTGAACTCCTTATTAAAATTGTTTGTGTCATTGTGTTGCTTACTGTATTTCTCTACTGTCTTTCCATTTTATTGTCTGTGTATTGGCAATTTGATTGATCCGTTGTTTCAATAACACAGAACACGCACCAACACATGAGTCTGTAATACCTTAGCTTAATAATTCTTTAACTGATGTCACTCATAGGGTGAATGTCAGATCAAGTGGTATCAGAGCTCTAGGCTGTAAGGTTAGACAAGCTTGTGTTGGTTTAGCTATGAATGATCACAAGATCAAAGCTCAAATTAGGAGAAGGAGAGTTGGTGGAAACTAATCCTGAAATTGGGAGAGTTTATTCTTGAAAGACAATGTCATAAGAAGGTTCTGTAGGGCCAGACCCTCAATTCATAGAGATTTTCTTAGCTATAAATTCTATGGTTGAAGAAATGTACAGAGACTTTAGAAACCAAAAGGCGGAAGATGCATCAGGCTCTAAACAAGATAAAGAAGAAGATGAGTCTCACTTCCATGACAACTCCAAAGGAAAGGGGAAAGAGGAAAGCTTTCTCACATCTCCTAATAGCCCTGTGCATAATAAGAAAGCATCTTTGATTAAGCTAGATGTTAAGTTTGATTTGCCAATATATGATGGAGAGCTAAATGCTGAAAAATTGGACAATTGGATTAGACAAATTGATGTGTATTGCAGGGTACAGAACATAAACTCAGATAAGAGTAAGATTCAGCTGGCAAGCCTACGCCTAGGAGGCACTGCCCTGGTTTGGTGGGAAGGTAGAACCCAAGCTAATATGAAAAGACATGGCAAGACCATCTCTGTCTGGAGTGAATTTGTTGCTGCAATCAAAAAGCGGTTCTATCCATTGGCCTACATGCAACAAGCCATGATGAGTTGGCAAACTCTTCGAAAGTTGAAAGGGCAAAGTGTACAAGGGTATACTCAAGAGTTCAGAAAGAGAGCATTGATGTTGGGAATCTCATTAGACTCACTAGAGACTCTTTTGAAGTACATTGGTGGTCTACACAGCTACATGAGGCATACCATCCTCATGTTTAATCCCACTAGTATCGATGAGGTATCTGTACAAGCTACTCATCTAGAAGCTAGAGGAAAGAATGGAAATCCAGAAGTTGGGGGACCATCCCAACCCATTGTAAGCAAGAGCAAGGAGAAAAGAAAACAGAAGTGGAAAGCAAGGAAGGCTAACACTGCACAGAAAGCCAAAGCTTCATGCACTCACTATAAAAAGGAGGGGCATGATGATGAGCATTGTTGGATTCTGCATCCAGAGCTGAGACCTAAGAAGTTTGAGGGCAAGAAGAAGAAGACAACTGCAACTATTCAAAGAGATTTGGGGTCAGACTCGGGAGATGAAACAACTATAGCAGCCATAGGTATAAAAGGTTGTCTGCTTTAGAGAATGCTGAAATCAAGAAGCAGGTGCAGGAGTTGCTCGAGAAGGGCTTCATCAGGCCTAGCACATCACCATGTGGGTCACCAATTGTTTTGGTGAGAAAGAAAGATGGCTTGTGGAGAATGTGCATTGACTACTGAGCACTGAATAAGATAACAATCAAAAATCGTTATCCCCTTCCTCGCATAGATGATCCTTTAGATCAATTGAAGGATGCTATTTATTTCACCAAGCTGGATTTTCACAGTGGATACCATCAGGTCAGAGTTGCAAAGCAAGATGCATGGAATACTACTTTCAAAACAAAGCAGGGATTGTATGAATGGCTGGTTATGCCTTTTGGCTTAACTAATGCTCCTGCTACTTTCATGAGATTTATGAATGATGTACTCAGACCTTTTCTTGATGATTTTGTTATTGTATATCTGGATGACATTCTGATTTTTAGTAAAACGTGGGAAGAACATTTAAAGCATGTTAAGCATACATTAGATGTTTTGAAAAGAGAGAAACTTTATGTTAAACTCTCAAAATGTGAATTTGGCAAAACATCTCTAAACTAATTGGGTCATATAGTAGGGGGAGGTGAATTGAAAATAGATCCCTCTAAAGTGGCATTCATTGTGAACTAGCCTAAACCCAGGTCTGCTACAGAAGTGAGAAGCTTCCTAGGAGCATCACAAGATTGGAGGAAGTTCATTTCTAACTTCTCCTCGATTGCAGCTCCCTTACATGCTTTAACAGGATTGAATAAGGTGTTTCAGTGGGGAGGCAAACATCAGAAAGCCTTCGACATCTTGAAAGAGAAAATTAGTACAGCACCTGTACTAGCACTACCAGATCTACAAAGACCATTTGAGATCCAAATTGATGCCAATGACTATGCCATGGGAGAAGTTTTGACACAGCACAGCAAACCCATATGTTATCATTCTGAGACTTTTAATCCTGCAGTAGTTAACTATCCTACATATGATAAAGAATTGTATGCATTAGTTTAGAGTGTGAAAAATTGGAAACATTGCTTAATGGGCAAAGAGACAGTAATACATACTGATCATCAGCCACTTCAGTATCTACACTCCCAAACTAAGTTGTAGCAATCAAGACATTACAAATGGATGGGGTTTCTACAATAGTTTCATTTAGTCATCAGATATAAAAAGGGCATACATAACAAGGTTGCAGACATGTTATCTAGACCCATTATAAATGAATCTACCATACTTAAGCATAATTCTAAGCTACATGAAAGCTACATAGAACAAAATGCTCAGGATATGGACTTTAAAGATGTATATGCAACTTTGAGTCAAGGAAAAAGAGTAGAAGAATTGGACTATCATATAAAGGACCGACTCTTATACCATTGTGGGAAACTCTAAATTCCACAAACTGAGAGGATAAAGATAATTAGGGAAGCACATACTTCTCTGATATCAGGTCACTTAGGGGTAAGTAAAACAGTTGCACAGCTGCAAAGATTCTGCTATTGGCCGAAAATGAATGAGACAGTTTCTAGATATGTAAGAGTGTGTGCCATGTGTGCTAAAAGCAAGCCCAGCAATAGAAAACTAGGCTTGTACACTCCATTGCCAATTCCTTCTCACCCTTGGGAAAGTGTTTCCATGGATTTTGTTGGAGGACTGCCTAAATCTAGGAAAGGTCATGATTATCTATATGTTGTTGTGGATAGATTCAACAAAATGTGTATTTTTATACCTTGTAGTAAATAGATCACAGCTGAACAAACTGCAAAATTGTTCTTTGAACATATATGGGTTCATTTTGGATTACCCACTTCCATTGTATTTGATCGAGACACCCAATTTGTGGGGAAGTTTTGGTCTAGTCTATGGGAACTGATGGACACAAAGTTGAAGAAAAGCATAGCTTTTCATCCACAAACAGATGGCCAAACAAAAGTAGTAAACAGGACAGTGATCCAGTTACTGAGAGGATATTCCAGTAAACATCCTAAGCTTTGGGATGAACACTTGTGTTATGTGCAGCATGCTTACAACAAAGCCAAACACTCTTCTACACAGAGATCTCATTTTGAGACCTATTTTGGTTTCACACCAAGGTCTCCTTTGGATTTTGTCTTTGGTAAAGATACCATGGTTGATGGACACAGTGATGTGGACAAAGCAACTAGGTTCATTGAACAGATCCAAGAGATCCACAAGGCAGTACAGGAACAGCTGGAAAAGAGCCAGGCCAAGTACAAGGCTAGGCATGATAAGCATTGGATGGAGCATAGTTTTCAAGTTGGAGACCAAGTCTGGTTGTATATCAGCAAGGATAAGATGCAAGGTGAAAGTAAAAAGCTAAATCCTATCAAGTATGGACCTTTTAGGATACTTGATAAGATTAGTGAAAATGCTTTTTGCCTTGATTTACCAGCTTACATGCACATCTACTCAGTTGTAAATGCAGATTGCTTGAGATTGTTTGAACCTTCAATGATTGAGGACCCTAAAGAGCAAAGTCAATTTCCTTCTGTTGATGACCTGCTACCTAAATACCTCAATGAGTTGCAGGAAGACAGAGTGCTAGATAGAAAGGTGAGGACAACACGCAGGGGAGATGTTGAGTACCTCAAGATTGGGCTCAAAGGTTCAAAGTCAAGCAGCGCAAAGTGGATTGAGATTGGACAAGTGAAGAAATAATATCCTCACTTAGTCGATGCTTGAAAACCAACTTTTGGTGGTCCAAAAGCTTTTTCAGTGGGAAGGCCATGATTCGAATTGGATCCATAGAAGACTATCAAAGAACCATGATTGTATCAGGTCGAACAAATCTCTAAAGAAATCCAAAACAACATCAAAAACACCCCTGAACCAGTGGCAATGGCCGCCAACGTGGAACGATGAGGACCTCAGTCAAAGCGTGCTAACCGAGGCCCATGGAGACAGCACAGGAGGCCAAAGTAGCCCCTGGGAGCCTCGGAATGGGAAAAGGAGGTGGAATTTGATGCGCGATTAGCGCTTATCACACATCGCTAGGTGAATATGGCCGCGAAGGAAGAGCCCGAGCACTCGGTCACGTGGGGGAACCAGAGGACCGCGGGCAGAAAAAGGAAAAAAAGCGCTGAGCGTACAAGGTGGGACCCGCGCTCTGGAAACCAGCGGTTTTGATCGAGGCACCCTTAAACGGTAAGATATTTTGGACGAAAGCGAAGCGATTCCACACACCAATCGACGCATGGCAGGCAGAGGTGAGAGAAAACCGCCGTTGATGGCACACTATCGGTCGAGCAAGTCAACCGTGCGAAATGTGCGTATGGCGTTGGATTTAGAGGGCTCAGATCGGACGACTGAGATCACGCCCGATGGAGGAAGCGGAATCGACAGGGAATTAAGCCATGTTTTAAAGGGATTTGGAATCCGTTTGACTGCCACGGTGGAAGAAGAACGCATCCACGGCGTAACTGAAGAAACGAACCGACGAAGCAGGCTGGCACCATTTAGAGGAGGACAAGTGGCCACTCCCTGAGCGTTCATGATGACGTCGAACAGGGAACTCCAAGCGCAGCTGTAGAAGGTGAATTGACAGTGGTGGAAGAGGAACCAAACAGGCATAGGGATCAAATGGCTAAATCCATGAACAAAGGAAGAAGATAGTAGAGTTGAGTAGCCAAGAGAGAGAGAAGTCGAGAGACGAAGTGTAACAGTGAACCCAGAGAGGGGGACTGAACACAGAGAATAGTAAAGCAAAGAAGAAGAGACAGAGAGCCGAGCTGACCAAAGGCAGCACCGAGCACCAGAGAGCTTGAAGATTCAAGCCTTCCCATAGAGGAATATGTCCAGACTGAGCATCACATTTGGCTCTTTCCACTGTAGACCAAAAGGTCATAGAATTGGTAGGAAGAAGAAGAGTCTGTGTACTCCCATGGCTTGGGGAATCCAAGAACCACCCTGCCAAGCAAACCTGCTTTAGGAGAACTCACATTGAGTCCCTGTATTGTAAATTCTTTGCCCAAAGGCACAATAAAACAAGGCCACCATTGAAAGCTGGACCGGAGATGTAGCCCTGGAGAATAGGGTGAACTCCTTATTAAAATTGTTTGTGTCTTTGTGTTGCTTACTGTATTTCTCTGTTGTCTTTCCATTTTATTGTCTGTGTATTGGCAATCTGATCGATCCGTTGTTTCAATAACACAGAACACACACCAACACATGAGTTTGTAATACCTTAGTTTAATAAATCTTTAACTGATGTCACTCATAGAGTGAATATCAGATCAAAAAAAAAAAAAAATTGACATGAAAATGAGGAGATCGAATAGACCATTTACCTGGTGAAAGCAACTCGCGATTTCGTCCAACAGTTTACCCAGAATCAACTTCAGAAGTTTTTGGTAAAAAAAAATGGCTTTTATCTCTCTCAAAATGGTAAAATGAAAAATGGTGAAAAGTTTTTACTTTTTGGGATTTTTATAAGGTTTTAAGGTTGATTAAATATTATTTTACACCTATTAACTTTTTTAAATCTGATTTTATAAATGCTTTTGTTTTATTGTTGAGCAGAGATACTTATTTCGAATTTAAGTGTGCAGGTTACAAGATAATTACTGAAATGGATCATTTTGGTATTGAGTATTGTTTATCACTTTTTCATACTCATTAAAACTTATGAAAAAGTGAAACCATGGAATTCTCTTTACACCCTTTTCAGACTCCTTAAAAATGAAAAGGTTGTCGAGTACTTGATTGTTTGAACTCGTAAAAGTAAATGAACAATTGTCCTTTCACTATAAGTTTACCCCTTTTATAGACTGAACTAGACTATTTATAAAAAAGGTATACATTGACCAAACATGGTCAATAGAGTTCTCTCTTGCATTATTTTATCCTTTTTCGGGCTTGAGGGACTAAATTACGAAAAAGAACATTGTGGAGTTTACTTACGTTTTTCTTCTGACTCCCTAAAACTGAAAAACACCAAGCTTTACTTTCTTCGAGCTTGTCAAAATTTTACGGTAAAAGAACTGAATTAGTCTTCTTTTCATGTCTTTTCAAACTCTTTAAACATGAAAACGACATCGAGTTACCCCTTTATCGAACTCATAAAAATTAAACAATATAGGACTCGTTAAGCATGATGAGACCGAACCACTTCTTCTTAGGGTTTGTTAAACATAGTTTGGAGGACTCGTCCGAAGGATGAGCTTACATGACAAGAATATGTTGTCATCCTCAAGCTTGTAAAAAATAAATAGGTACTTGCCAGTAATGGTGGGGGAGGAATTGAAAAAGAATATTTGTCTTACATTTGTAAAAGGCAGTATGTCACTGTTGAACATGACACTCTATCCCTTTCATGTCCGAGTTGGGAAATCCATTTATTACTCAGTTGACCATACCTCATTGAAAGTCTTCAATTGGGTTGGGTTTTATTTTATTCAAATGTTGCCAAGCCATTATGTCATGTCTCTGATCTGTTTAAGAGTATTTCAACCTCAGTCAAAATTACTTTTCCAGTCTTCGCCTTCAGTTGCATCAACCATCCCTAATTCAGTCCTAAATTACTCTAAATTATTGTTCTTCAAAACTTGACATGAGTTTTGTGTCATAGGCCCTCCTACAATGGATCACTTCTTATCAGTTTCAGCTCATTATCTAGGAAGTTGATCTAGAAACCTTCAGTACCTTGAGGCCCACATGCCTTAATGGCAGGTTTCTCACCTTTGATGACAGGTTCTCATCATTTGCCTTAGATCGAATGTTTCTATGAGCGTTTGACATCAAATCATCTTTACACACTTCATAGATTGTACTGGAATTACCTTGAGATCCATTGTCATTATTGGTGGTTCCTCTTGCACTTGTTAACGGTTCACATCATTAACCAGTAATCAAGTGGTTTCTACCATGTTCAACTTCGAAACATTCACTCGCATGGCTAGATTCGTACTACGGATCAAGAGATGGAGATCAAGACCCTGGATCTAGTTTCATCCATCCAGGCTACGTGGAGTTATTAAATATTCATGATTGTAAATATAAATCCATTAATGGTTGTGTCCATACTATGTTGTCTTTTGACATGGATCTTCCGATGTATTTTTGCGTTGTGCTTTGAGACATTTATGTTTCGAGTATGGGAATGCCTACCTCAGCGATGATATTATATATTGCATTGTAACATTTGTCTGATTGTTTTAGGTCTCCGACTGCAGTCTCTAACCCAAACCTTCGCATGATAAAGCACTTCTATCTTCAAAACATTTCTTCTGACTTTGCGCTTTAGGGGGCAGTTTGTTACACGTCATTTTTCCGCATTAGGCAATTGACCATCAGTTTAGATCTCTTGCTATCCACACATGTGTTCCATAGCATTACCCTACAGAGTTTGAAACTAAATTATCCCAAAGAAGGTGGAATTTCTAGATCCTATGGTACAAAACCCTGATTTTGGCTATGTTCGTAGTTTCCTAGTCACTTCCTGCGCATACGTAGGGAAGACCATTATTATCTACGTAGAAGTACACACTGTCTTCCACTATGACCTGTGAACATGACTTGAAGTATGTAAAAATAAAAAGTAAAGTATAAAATCATTGTTGGTAGTATCTATCCCAACCAACAAGCTTTGAATGAGTGCCTATTCAATGTTGATCCCTCCCATCATAGAGTAACTCCCCTTCCTTTGTGGTACCTCTATCCCACTAATAGTGGATCTCATCCCTTGGAGAATGGATCCATAACTTCTCATCGTTGTCCTATAAATCCATTACAAGTTTGGGGTTAGAAAAAGGACTGTTGGAAGTAGGTTTATGCTATTGAGATTAGGTTGGAAGGCTTGTCTTGCAAGGGAGAGGGTTGGAGATTACAGAAAGGGATTGCTACATCAAGGCTACATGTATGTAAGGATCTTCTCCAGTTTTATGAATATAAGAAATTGTCCTTTCTCACATACATGTATATTGATTTTATTTGTAGGATTCCTTGATCATCTACATGAGTTTTGGTTGCATAATTGATCAATTTGTATGTATAATTGGTTGATTAGTTCATTATCTCTTTGATTATATCATGTATGATTTGATCTCTTGTTTGTCTCTATCTTTGCAAATCTCTTTCAGCACATTGCAGAGAAGCTGCAGGGAGCGACGAGAGGACATTTACAGCATCAAAGAGCGCATGATCAAAAGCTTTGAGAAACTTCATCAATCAATTCGCTAAACCAGTAAGAGGCCTCTTTCATTCGATTGCTTTCAAACGATAAGAACTTAGAGAAAGGTAGAAATTATTGTGTGTTTGTTACTAGGGTTCTTAGAAGTCTAGGGAGTTTTCTCTTATCCGCAAGAGGGATTTGTCCTCATAGCACCATGTAAATGAGATGCCCTTTTTCAAAAGTCGAGTAAAATCATTAATTAGCTCAGCATAGTTCGGGATGAATCGATGTAAAAAGTTCGCTTTCCCTTGCAAACTTTGGAGTTGGTGCAAGTTGGAAGGAGGAGACAAATTTAGAATAGCCTCTACCTTAAGTGGATCAACACGAATGCCTTATTTTGATAATACAAATCCCAGTAGTCGACCGGATTGTACAAAAAAAAACACATTTGTGAGGATTCAAGTGTATATTGTAATGTCGACACATGATAAAAATAGCTCTCAAATGCATTGGATGATCTTCCTGTTTTAGTGAATGAGATGGTAAATCATCCAAATAGGGTTGTACAATATGCTTGATATCGTTAAAATCATAAGACATGGCCTGTTAAAACGTTATGCTAGCATTCTTTAATCCAACTGGGAGTTTCTGATAAGTAAAATTTCTCCATGGACAAATGAACACGGTTTTATGTTGATCAACAGGGAGTATGTTGATCTGGTTGTATCCGGAAAATCCATCCATGAAATAAAAGATTTTGTTACCGGCACAATCGTCAATGATTTGGTCGATATAGAGGGTAGGATAATAGTCTTTGGGAAAAAACTTATTAATATCCCTATAATATACACATGCTCTAATGGTCCCTTGCTTTTTGTTAATAGGAACAATATTGGAAACCCAATCAATCAAGGGAACAGGATAGATAAAACCTGCTTTAAGTAGTTTTTCAACCTCAGCTTTGATAGCAGCAGCCTTTCATGGATGCACTAGATGTAATATTTTTCTAATAGGTTTAGCATTTGGGTAAGTCTTAATTTCGTGAAAAACAATACTTGGGTCAATTCCTGACATTTCCTCATAAGACTAGGCAAAAATGTCACAAAATTCTTGAAATAGGGCTTTGTATGTTTGAATTTATTCAAGTGAGAACGAAGCACCTATGTGAATGTTCTTGATAATTCCATATTTGACTAAGATATTAATTGGAATGGTTGTAGATATATTTCCTAAATTATTTTCAAATTCAGATTGAATAATTGACATAGGACATTTAGGATTATCTACGATCTCAGGCAAAAATATGGTAGAAAAATCATTCTAGATTTTATCAAGGTTAGGAAGAAAATATTAACAATGATGATAGTCATCCCATGGAATTTCATCCAAAGTCATAATTTCCCTGATACTTTCATCTATTGGAAACATATTCTCGAAAGGATCAGGGAATGATATTGCTTCTAAACAGGATAATTAAGAATAATCATCAGTGATTGCATTCACTCAATCAATTTCAGAGGGTGGTGGATCAAAAAACGTTTGAACTACCTAATAAGCTAATTCAAATGGGATTAAAGGCATCTCATTTCCATATGAGGTCAATTCATATTCTAAAGGCACAATCTAAGGATCAGAAGATTCCATCGTGCTTGATGAGATCATGTTAACCTGGGAAACATTAGAAGGAAAGTTCGGTGGAGGGAGTGCAAAAGTTCCCATCAGTGATGAATCCTTAAGCAAACCAACACCAATATCCTCATAGGGAGTAATCATTTTCCCCACAAAAGGTACACTACCTGTAGAGTTAGGGTTGGAAGTATAATAAGATAACTCGTCTACTTTTACTATTTTCCCTTGATGAGGAAATAGTATCATGTAGAAAAGTGATGAGACCACTGCAGACATAGCATAAGTCCAACTTCGACCTAGTAAAAGGTTGTAATCGAGTTGGGCATCAATGACTTCTACTTCGATTGCAACCGTCTTACCTTCTAACTCTATTGGTAGATTGTTTAAGATCCCGTAAGGACAAAAACCTCTTCCATCAAAGGCTTTCAGAGTGGTAGGAGATTGATTGATAGTTGGAGAACCCAAATCTTTCCAACAAGCAATATACATGATACACATAGAGGCTCCTTCATCAATTATTGTACAAAAAACTCATTTGGTTTTGACAAAAACCAGTATTTGGAATGCTAGTTGATGTGGGAGTCTAGGTATATGACTTTCAAGATAAAATATGATAATATTAGAATCCTGGGGATCAATTGATCCAATAGCTAAAAAACGTAACTTTATTTGTGCTAGACATGTTTACAACACTTCAAGAGTTGACATTGTTGAAGGAGACATTGCCATATCTTAAATAATGTTGTAGTTCTGAGCAGCTCTAGCATGTGGGTTGAAAACTGATTTTCGAAGAACACCTTTGTGAGGTGGTCGCATCACCATGTCAGAATTTGGTTTATCAATCTGTAATGGTTCAGAAGGAGGAGGAATTGAAGTGCAAAGTTGACTAGATGGACTAGTATTGTTTCCATTTACTATAGGACCCTTAGATCCATAACCTTTAGATCTTGTTGCTACCATAACTTGCGAAGACATAATCATGATATCTGTCAATGTGGAAGAAGAGGATGGATTATGTGAAACCATTTTACTATCTTGAGAAGTAAAAGGATCTTTCAAAACAACAAGAGTAGGAGAACATTTAACAATGTAAACTTTGAAATGGGAACTGATAATGTTACCCGTTTCGTAGAGATAGCAAAAAAGTGGCCCGATTTTGAAAAGGGGCTATGCAGAACACACATATTTTTTTTAGAGCATAGTTTTTGGCACTTTAATTTTTTTTATGTACATTACGTTTTAGACTGTTAGTGATTTACATGCTGATTTTAAAATGTGGTGATTCTGCATCATGCCCTTTTTTTAAAAGACCTATTTTTTTACTTTAAATTTTCTAATGTATGAAATGTAAATAATTATTTTCTAAATTTAACAATTTTTGACGCTTTAAATTTGTTAATGTATTAAGTGTGGATATTTTTTTTTAAAATTCCATTTTTTTACACTTTAAAATTTTTTATGTCAATTTTTTTGACATAACAAAAAAAAAAAAAATCTCCTAAACAAAAAAAGAATTTAGAAAAAAATAAAACAAAATTCAAAAAAACAATAACAAAAATTATATATATATATATATATATATATATATATATATATATATATATATATATATTTTAAAAATAGACTAGATTTAAATAATAATAATAATAATAATTTAAAAAGATACTAAAATTAAGATTAAAAACACTTAAAAAATATATTCCAAAAAAAAAAAAAGATATATATTTTTTCAAATTTAAAAAAAAAAAAAAAAAACAAAAAAAACATTTAAAATTAAAAAAATATATCTATTTTTATTAAAAAAAAAACATTTAAACTTTTTATAAAACCATATATCTTTTATTCAAAAAAAAAAATAGTTATAAAATATATATATATATATATATAGCCTCAAGGGTTAGCTCAGTTGGTCAAAATTAGTACCTCACCATTCGGGAGGTCACAGGATCCATTCTGCCTGAAGCCCTTGGGGTTAGGCCTTTTTAGTGGGTCACGGGGCTAGATTCCCTTCAGGGTCGATCAGCCCAAATTTTTTCGTGGACATAGCAGCCAACTCTTGACCAAAGTGTTCATGAACCACAACCAAAATATATATATATATATAGATATACATATTATTATTTTTTCGTGGACATAGCAGCCAACTCTTGACCAAAGTGTTCATGAACCACAACCAAAATATATATATATATATATAGATATACATATTATTTTTAAAAACGCACATACATTTAATTTTTTGTTTTAAAATAAATAATTTTTATTAAAAAAATATGAGCATTTTTTTTTTTAAGAAACATTTAATATTTTCTTAAAATATAAATTTCATATTTAAAAGATTAAAAATAACTATTTTTTGTTTATAAAAATTATAGTTTTTTTTTTTAAATAAAGTTTTATTTAAAAAAAAAAAAAGCATCACTCGAGCCGCCGCCTGATCGCCCGTGCGGATGTTGGTCCTAAGCGGCACAGGGAATCTTCCAAGCCCTCTTCCCCACGCGCAATCGGCGGCGACTAAATTGAGCCTTTTTTCAATAAAAAATTATTTTTAATTTTTTTTTTTTTAATTTTATATATATATTTCTAAAATATATATTTGTGAAATATTTTAAACATATTTTTTTTAAATCAAAATTATATTTCTTTTTTTATTTTAAATGCTTTTTTGTTTTAAATAAAAAATATATATTTTTTTTATATTTTAAATCTTTTTTAATTTTTTTTACTTTTAATTTGAAAATAGGTATTTTTTTTTTTTTAATAGTTTAGTTTTTTTTTAGGTTTTTTTTAATGTTAATTTTAGTAGTTTTTTATTTATTTTTTTGTCTTTTTTGTTAATTTTCTATTTTTTTAATCTAATTTTTTTTAATATTTTTTCTTAGTTTCTGTAAATGTCTTTTAAAATTTTTCTATTTTTACTTTTTAAATTTTATAGTAAAATAATAATAATAATAATAATAATAAATAAATAAATAAATTCCCCAATTTTTTTATGGTTTACAAGATATAAAAAAATGTAAATTTTTTTGAAAATATTTTTTCTTGTTATTTAATTCTTTATATTTTTTTAGTTTTTTAATTCTTATCTTTTATAGGTTAATTTTTTATTTTTATTTTTTTACATTTTTATAATTGATTTTTTTTTATGTTTGCTTCTTTTTTTTGTCTTTTTTGTATATTTGATTTTTTATTTTTTATTTTTTATTTTTTTATTTTTTATTTTTTATTTTTTATTTTTTATTTTATGTTTTGTTTTTAATATATATTTTTATTTAAGTTTTACTATTTTTTTTTTACTTTTTATTTTTAATTTTTTTCATTGTTTTTATTTTTGTTTTTATTTTTAATTTTATGCTTTCATTATTCTTTTGAAATTTTAATGTTTTTGAGAGTCATGATAAAATCTTTTACACCATTATTTCAATGTTGTAAATTTACCCTAGAGAAAAAAAGTGTTATTCTAGCGTCAACACTTTTCGTTTTGAGGGTGTTTTTTGCACAATTTTTGCGCATAAAAATTTAGTTTTACTGCCATTTTTTAAAAACGTTGAAAATTGACCCTAAAAAAAGAGTCATTGTTCCAATATCAACACTTTTCATTTTCAGGGTGTTTTTTGCACAAATTTTGCACAAAAAAATCATTGTCACTGCCATTTTTAAAACATGTTCAAAATTGACCCTAAAAAAAAAAACATCGTTCCAGTATACACACTTTTCGTTTTTAGCACTGTTTTTCATGTTTTTTCAGGGTTTTTTTGCCAGAGTTCCCATTTTGAGTTTATAGTTCCCGTTTCAAAGTTTACATTGTTATTTTAAAAATTTACTAACCTCTGCTCGATGTGGGAATTCCTTTGTATAATAATATTCATTATAGATCAAACAAGGATAACGAGGTTTCTTTTTCTCATCAGAAGGTTCATTTTTGGTTGGTTTCTCTTTCTGAGAAGCATTCTTCTTTGTTTTACATTTCCCCTTCTTTTTACCTCCAGATGGTTGATTCTTTCCAGTAGATGATTCTACGACATTAATTTCAGAAGTAATTTCTGGAGAAAGGTTTTCACTAGGTGAATCTTGTATAGCCAAAGTTTGAGTGTTTTTAGAATTCTTCTTTTTACCCTTAGATTGATGGCTGACAAAACCAATTACACCATCAGCAGTGTGAGATCCTGTAGGAGTTGAGTCTAGTTGATCTGAAATTGTTGGGCGAGGTAGATTTGGGATTTTCTTGTACAAAGTGTCAGATTGTGTATAGACTAGGTCTAGGTATTGGGCATGAGAAATTACCTGCTCTTTCGTTACAAAACCTCCTTTAGAAACATCCTCGGTAATATCAGGAAGTAATGATTTTGTGAACCATTCAGCCAAAATTTGATCTGGAATATAAACTTTGACTAAATGACGCATACACCTCCATTCACGTATACGATCTAAAATTTAGGTAAATGTCGATTGTTCTAGCAAAGTCAAAAGTTCAGTACCAATGTCATATCGAGTTGGTAGCTAAAAATGTGTCAAAAATGTTGTTGCTAAAGAGTTGAAATTATGGAAAGAGGCATGTGGTAACTCAATGTACCATTTTGTTCTTGAACCGATTAAAGTTCATTGGAAAAGGCATAATTTGATAGAATCATCAATCAATGAATTTGATGCACACCAAAGATGATATGTCATAACGTGATTTGATGGGTCCTCTCTTGATTTACCTTCAAACTTTGGTATTGGAAACTTAGTAGGAATTGTCAGTCAAATGGATAATAATAGATAGGATCATTTGTCAATCGGGATAAATCTGGAAAATCTAAGGTTGTAATGAATGGTAACTGTCGGTTGAATTCTTGTTGCAGATTTTGATAACCCTGAGGGTTAAGTCCAACCCCTGGAGGAGGATACCCAGGATATCCTGGAATATCTTGTGTAGTTGGTATTTGCATTCCTCCAAGGTAACCAAGGTGAGACATACCAGGTTGCGGTTGAAATGGAATTTGAAAAGTATGACCAGGGTATGGTTGACTCTGAAAAGGTGGACTTTGAACCATTTGACCCAAGTAGTATTACCCTGTGAAGGTTGACTTTGTAAAGGTTGACCTTGAACAAATTGACTTTGAAAAGGTTGGCCTTAGAAAAATTGACCTTGTAAAGGTTGGCTTTGAAAAGCTTGACCTTGAAAAGGTTGCCTTTGAAAAGCTTGACCTTGATACAGTGTTTGCATTATCCCTATACTAGGTTTTTTGATAGGAATCTATGTTGTAGACTAGAAAGTAGGACCAGTTTGATAAGAAAATGCTTGAGGGATAGTCTGTGTAGGTTGTTGAACTGGTATTTGAGGCATAACTTGGACAGTCATTTGTGATACTCTCGGGATAGGTGTTTGAGGTGAACTTGGAACCGGTTGTTGAACATATGTTTGAACAGTAGACTGAACAGGTGTTTGAGGACTACCTTGAACAGGTTGTTGAATTGGTTGTTGAATAGGTTTTTGCGGAATCCCCTGGACAGGTTGTTTGACTAGTTGCTAAACAGGTGTTTATGGAATCCCCTAGACAAGTTGTTGGATAGGTACTTAAATACTTTGAATAGGTATTTGTGGAATAGATTTTCTAGTAGGCTGAACAGGTTGATAAACTGGTACTTATGGAGCAACTTGAATAGGTTGTTGAGAAAAAGCAGGGTTCCAAATAATATTCATCCCTGGGTAAGGAGCACAAATCAAGGGTTGAGACACAATAAGTTGACTTGGACCAACCTAAGGTACCTAACCAAAATTTTCATAAGTTTCGGCAAAAGGTTTTCCTCCAACCGTAGGATATGACCTGAGAACAGGTTGTCCTCCAGGTGGAGGATAAGGTGGTTTCCCCCCAGGCGGATAATAAACACCAGTTGGGGTTACTTGAGGATTACCTAAGTTACCAGATATCATGTTAACATATTGGTCTGATGCCAAAGGTACTTTAGGCATGGAAGTCATGCTCTGAACAATAGAGGTAGATAAACCAGATGACCAAGTAGAAACTTGAGGGGAAGGAATGGCTCCTGAAAAAGTTCCAGTAAGTGACTAGTACCCAACGTGAACTAAAGGACCACCATATAATAATGACTCTAGAGAGCTCGTATACATAGAGGTATCAGTGGGTTGACTCCCAAGAGGAATTTATGACATGTTTCATCTTGGTGAAAAGTAGAAAGGAGTGCGATAACGTGGAAGACCTTGACCTAAATAGTTCAAGGGGGTGAAATACCAAGGATTTGGTCAGAAAGGATCAAAAGGAAGTCTTGGAAAAATTGTTGGTTCACCAGTAGTAACAGGAGTACATGGTGATTCTTCCTCCTCTTCTCCAGTAATATCTTCAATACTTATAAGACCAGGAGGTAGACCAGATGTAATTATAATCCTCCTTCAAGGTGAAGGTGGTGCAGGAGTAGGGGCTATAACAATTGAAGGTGATTCAGGTTCAGAAATGTCAGATTCTAGTTCTTCAACATCTGGTTCAATTAGTTTTGTGTCTAAAATTTCTCCGGTATCAGATTCTCTTTGAATAACTTCAGTAATTTCTGGCCCAGATTGAACCAAGCTTGATTCTACTTCGTGAGGTTGAATCACTTCAATTTCTACTATCTCAGATTCTACAATTGTAGATGTCTTAGGTTGATCTGAGGTCCCAGATCCTATTGATTTCGACTTCTAGGCTTTAATCTTCTCCAATTGGCTAGGTGTATATTCACGATGTAAACCCTGCATTCTACATGAATGCCTCGGTGAATCAACCATGATGAATTTTGTTAAGAATTTAAATAATATTCATAATCCACACCTAAGTTATGTAAAAAGTAAAAATAAGCAAATAACACACGCTAGTAAATCTAAGGAGACAAACCATGCAAACACAATTTTCATAGTGAAATCACTAGGTGGTGATGAAAATCCAACGTCACCGAGATCAATGTGAAAAGTGAGTATAGATAGAGTGGGTGGAACCAGTTACATTGACAACCTGTGTAATGAACATGATATGGTGCAAGTGACTTCACTTATTCCATCTCGAGTGAAGAATAGCCTCCAAAAAGGTCCAAGTGAGTCTAGCGAACATTTGTTCCAGGTACAACAAAGACTTCCCCTTCACTGTTACCTTGGGTAATAGCCCTAATATTATGGCCTCTAAGGTTACCACTTATGAAAATTTAACCTAGGGGGATGGTCGCAAATCAGATGTACACACAAGGCCAGAGTAACAAAGCTCAATCCCCTTGAAAGTTACTCAACATGGTTAATCTAGGGTTTACCTTCAAGTGACTCCCAAGCACCTTTCGGCACCGTTTGTAATACGTGTAAATCACTCTATCGTAACCAATGAAGTGGGGTTAATCACTCCACGGGGTATGATATGATCTCATGCTTAACTCCTTTGTTAGAGGAGCTTCCTAGACCCAAACTATAATAAATGGATTACTCCCTATTGCAATATTCTAGTGTTTGTTTGCAACTTTGGAAAGTTAACTCGCTTCCCTATTCCAAATCTCTAAAACCTGATCTAATGTAGGTGGAAAGAGCCCTTGATTTTATTAGCACTTCTTTTTTATGTTGTTACTTACTCAATGGGTAAATGGGTGTGAAACTAATGGTGTTATGCATTATGCTCTTGACCTACGAGAAATTCCAGAATACCAGAAACGCGAAGAAATATAGTTGAGAACATATAATAAAATGAGAAAAACAACAAGTAATTTATTATTCAAAAATAGATTCAATGTTCACTTGCCTCTTCGAGGAGGAAACCTCCAGCAGAGCAAAGCTCGATTACAATAAGACTCGATGATATTTCCTTTACTAACTAAGACTATTTATAGCTAAATGACATCCAAAACCCTAACTACTAGTGATCCCTTGCATAAAATGGTTTAACCACTTTATTTATTAACTATGTCCCATTTACAGCTAACTGTGGTCCCTTTTCTCTAGTGTGGGTCAACCACTTACAATTATTAATGTGGGCTTTATTTACTCTCTAACTAACTATGGATATGACTCGTCCCATTTGGGCTTATTACATAAATAAAGGGGTTAGGGTTGGACCCTAACATGCCCTCCCCCATCAAAAGAACCTTGGCCGCAAGGCTGAAGCTACGGAAATTGTTGAAGAATAGTGGTTGGTTCCCAGGTCGCATCTTCTAGAGAGGTGTCTTTCCACTTGACGAGAACTTCCTTGATCATGCGGGTGCGGATATGTCTTTCATGGGTATCGAGCACCTGTTATGGTTGGAGCCATAGTGAGCCTTCCTCATCAAATTTGGGTTGATTGGTTTGAATTATGCAATTTTTCCCTACCACTTTCTTGAGGCATGATACATGGAAGACTAGATGGATTTTTGAAGTTGGTGGCAAGGTTAGTTTGTAGGCGACTGCTCTAATGCGCTAAAGTATATGATAAGGTCCAAATAATTTTGGTGTTAGTTTCTAGTAGCCCTTTTCTTTGAGAGATGTTTGCTTATATGGTTGCAGTCGTAGGAATACTTGATCCCATTCTTGAAATGTTTGCTCAAAATGATGTTTGTCTGCCTGTTGCTTCATTCGATTTTGAGCTTGGTGTAGATTATATTGTTGAAAATAGTAACAATAAATGCTAAAAATAGCATTTTTAAAAGTAGCATTTCAGGATATTCCAATTTTAATTTGTCCTTGAATTAAAATTGAGAGTTAAAATTCGAATTTAGTCTCACCAATTGTTTGAAAAATAATTAATTAATTCATCTTGAGTTAATTAGTTGGAGAAATTCAAACATGAAGTCTTTGTGAAGTCATGCAACAGTTATCCCTTTGATTGAGGAAGTTATCCCTTAATTAAGGAGATAAGGATGAGTTGTATTTGAGTTGTAATTAGTTAGCTCAGTTAACTAAGTTAAGTCCAGTTAGATTAGTTCCAAATAGTTTGTGGAACTGATTGTGAGTTCAGTCAGTTAATGCATGCATGCATGAAACTAGTGTACTCCAGATAACTGAATATTCTCTCATAAATAACTCATGCATGTCAGTTCAGACAAAGATCCAATTGAGATTAAAGTCAGGGACAATTTACTATCAGTTACTAGAATTTTCCTATAAGAAAATCTCTTGCATGCAGAAGGAATTCATTCCTTGAGGATTGCGCAATTTTACAGGGTGTGAGATCAGTGTGAGTGATCAATGTTACACTTGGTAACAGTAGGATCACCCAGGAGAAACAACGCAAGGAAATAGGAGGCTTGGAGGACAGAAGGAAAGGCATATGAGTTGTCTAGTCTATTTATGAGCAGTGAGAGGGATTGTACTAAGAGCTAAATAGCTGTGAGAGCTAAAGCTTTGTGTAATCCTGAGATATTTCCACTTGTATGATAATACTGATAGCCGGGTTTTTAGCTGAGGCTTTTCCTGGGGTATTCTTTTGTGTTTCATGTGTATTGATTCTTCTTTTTTGTTATATGTGTTTTGTTTGATCTTGCTCAAAATCGATTAAGCTTCTGCAAGTTTGATAGTAGAAGTAGATCAAGTATTTTGCTTTAGTACATTGCATAATTAGTTTAATCTACAGTGAGAATTTCTACATGGTATCGGAGCAAAGGTGATTAGAGTTGTGAATAGCATACTGAGAAGAGAAAAAGTTTAAGTTTGAAGTTCTTGATTGTAGGTACAAAATCGATTTCTTATCACATATCAAAGTTCACCAATGGCGTTCAATGGCTTGAGACTCGAGTATGCACTAGATGGCACCTCGAATTACATAGCATGGAAGGATCGCATGGAAGCGGTATTAGAAGACAATGGCTTGAAGGATTTCATTGATCAAGAAATCCCTAAGCCAGCAGCGACTAATGCCCAAGAATTCACGGAATGGAAGAAGTGTGTGGTGAAGGCGAGGAGGATTCTTCTGGAGGGAGTTCAAGACCATATTGTCTCGAGTATCAATGGGAAGGAGACTCCGTTATCAACGTGGAAGAAATTGAAGGACCTATATCAAAACAGCAGCGACTAGAGGAAACTAGCGCTCAAGGACAAGCTTCAGAAAATCAAGTGTGAAAAGGGCAACACTATTTCTACATATCTGAACAAGTTCACCACCTGCAGAGATGAGCTTGGAAGTGTAGGAATAACGACAACCAATGATGATATGGTGAGTCTTACTCTCTTCGGTCTTCCATAGTGTTGGCATAGCTACTAGGACTCAGTGAATGGAAGAGAGAAACTACCGGATTGGGAACGACTGTGGTCGGATCTAATGCAGGAGGAGATCAAGAGGAGCACCAGAGATGGCTCTTCATCTAAGCATGATGATGAAGAAAATCTAGCCTTAGCCAGTAAGGCAAGGAAAGGGAAAGGGAAGGCTTCCCATTCCAAATCGAGTTCTTCTCATGGTGGGGAGAAGATTGACAAATCTAAAGTGAGATGCTTTAATTGTCATGAGATGGGCCATTATGCAACTAATTGTCCATTGAATAAATCCAAGAAGGGATCCTCAAAAGGATTAGAAGGTGAGGCACTGACCTCTCAGTTTGAATTATATTTTACCCTCATCACATGTATGGTTTCATCAATGGTGGGTTGTGTTTGGTACCTAGACAGTGGAGCCTCATTCCGCATGACCGACGATAAGAGTTTATTCAGTACCTTGGAGGAGAAAAACCTCAAGATGCACATAGATATGGGCAATGATGGAAAGTATCATGTTTCAGGTGAAGGTATGGTTGTGTTTCAGAGGGAGCATGGAGCTCTCTCACCCTAACTAATGTAAATTATGTGCCTAGACTGAAGAAGAACTTGGTATCGGTCGCGATGTTGGAAGACAAAGGCTATGATGTAGTCTTCAGTAAAGGAAAGGCATTCCTAAGACACATAGCCACGGGTTAGACCAAGAGGATTGGGATTTGAGTGAAGAATCTCTACAAGCTGGAGGTAGATGACTGTGTTACCTTGAGTTCCAAAGGAGAATTGATGCAAATCCAAGATATTGGCGAGTTATGGCATAGAAGGTTGGGCCACTTGCATCATCGGGCCTTGAAGATAATGCAGTATATTTCTACCGAACTTCCCAAAGGTAAACTTGAGCAAGTGGACACATGCAAAGGTTGTACCTTGGGTAAGTATGCAAAATCTTCCTTTCATGATCGAGACAGTCAAGCTGAAGCAATCTTGGAGTGAGTTCATACATATGTGTGTGGACCATTCTCGACAGCCTCCACCACTAAACAAAGGTATTATGTGATTTTCATTGATGATTTTTCTCGTAAATTCTAGATCTATTTCATGCAGAATAAGGATCAAACCTTCTCAAAGTTTTGTGAGTTCAAAGATTTGATTGAGAAAGAATCAGGAAAGACGATCAGGGCCTTAAGAAGCGACAATGATGGAGAGTATGTCTCTCAAGAGTTTAAGGACTTCTGTGCAATGGAAGGAATTAAAAGGGAGTTGATGGCACCTCATAACCCACAGTAGAATTGTAGGTTTTAACCCCATACAGAAATTACCTGCATACGAATTCTAAAATACAGAAAATAAATAATGCGAGAGCAGAACACATAAAACACATATACACAGATATTTTCCCCTAGATCCCAAAACCGGGACTACCAGCTTGATTTTTCATTATGTTCCTTTCAATGTTATAATACATATTTATACATGCTGAAGCATCCAATACCATGGACCGAAAACCATCGCATCCAAAAAACATGTGCGAAAATCATGCACAAAACCATAGGTGGGTTCGCCCAACCTAACATAGGGTCCAAAACCAAAATTTTCCAGGGCGCTGCCCCTGACCCCATAAAGTGGGGTTATAGGTGCCCCTCAAACCCCTTGTTAACTACGTGGAAAGAATATAACACAACCCAACAAGAATGGGGTGGCCGAGAGGAAGAACCGAATGATTGTGGGGGCAACTCGGGTGATGTTGCATGACCAAGGCCTACCACTTCATTTGTGGGTTGAGGCATGAAACATAACAGTCTATTTGCAGAACAGAAGCCCGCATCACATACTCGGGATGAAGACACCAGAGGAATCTTTCTCTAGGAAGAGACCAGATGTGGGTCACTTTAGGATCTTTGGCTCATCGGTATATTGCCATGTGACCAAGGATGCTCGGAAGAAGCTTAAGCCAACATCTGAGTTGGGGATACTTGTGGGGTACACTGATACACCCCACAACTATCGGGTGTACTTGCCTACCAGTCAGAGGACAGTGGTTCGCAGAGATCTTAAGTTTGATGAGTAGAAGGCCATATGAGTTTCCCTTGATAGGGAGCTCCAACTACAGGCTGTGGAGGAACTTTTGATTCCTAAGGAGGAGGAGCCTCAGACTGATGTGGAGCAGCCGCATGCAGAGGTTCCAGGAGTGGAGACATCCACTCAAGCAGAGTCTTCCAAAGATGGGCGGAAGCGCACGAGAGAAGCTGACAGATTGTTGTCGAATGCGAGAGAGAATGTGGGAGAACCATCTTCTCAGAGTAGACAAAGGAAATCACCTGATAGGCACACTGGATACATGGCCCTTGTTGGGGAATGTTTTAAGACTGAGCCATCTTCCTTTGAGGAAGCAGTGCAGCAGCTGACTTGGGTTGATGCTATGGTGGAGGAGTATGACTCCATAGTTCGGAAAAGTGTTTGGGATGTGGTTCCAAGACCGAAGAACAAGTTAGTTGTGAGTTCCCATTGGCTTTACAAGGTAAAGCAAGCTGCTGATGGTAGTGTGGAGAAACATAAGGCAAGGTTTGTTGCTCGTGGTTTCTCACAGGTCGAGGGGATCAACTATGATGATACTTTTGCTCCTATAGCAAGGTACTCATCTATCAGATCGGTGTTGGCACTGTCAGCACAGATGGGTTGGAAGATCCATCAAATGGATGTGAACACTGCATTCCTCAATGGCAAGATTGAGGAAGAGGTGTACATAGAGCAGCCGGAAGGATTTGAGACCTTCGATCGTGAGTTGCATGTGTGCCGACTCAAGAGAGCTTTATACGAGCTGAAGCAAGCACCTCGTGCTTAGTACACTAGGATCGACAACTACTTCACCAGGTTGGGCTTCACAAAGAGTGAAGTGAATGCGAACTTGTACCACATCATGGTGGAAGGTAAGCAGTTGATCATTATTCTTTATGTTGATGATCTGATATTGACAGGTGATGATCAATTGATCATGTCTTGCAAGGAGGACCTTGCAAGAGAGTTCAAGATGAAATACATGGGTCTCATGCACTACTTTCTAGGCATGGAAATGTGGCAGAAGGATGCGGAGTTGTTTGTGTCTCAAGGCAAGTATGCCAATGGGATACTCAGGAGATTCCACATGGAGAAGTGCAAGCCCATGCAGACTCCTCTAGCAGGTAACTGGAGGAAGGAGGATGCTACTTCAGGAGAAGTAGTAGAAGCTATTGTGTATCAGCAGCTTGTGGGTTCACTGATGTACTTAGTGAAAACACGACCAGATATGTGCTATGCGGTGAACCAGCTGAGTCAAGCTATGGTTCAGCCTACCAAACTATTTTGGAAGGGAGCGAAGCATGTTTTGAGATACTTCAAAAGCACATCTCAATATGGATTATGGTACAGATGATCAGAGGGAGTGAAGCTAAAGGGCTTCACAGATGCAGATTGGGCAGGGAGTACATCAAGAGGAAGAGCACATCAAGAGGAAGTTTCAACCTTCGTTCAGCTGTAGTTTCTTGGTACAGTAGAAAACAGAGGTAAGTTGCACTCAGCTTAGCAAAGGCTGAATACATGGCTACAAGTCAGGCAGCATGTGAGGCCATTTGGATGTGGAAAATTCTACTTGGTTTGTTTGATCAGAGGATGGATCCAACTGTGATCTATTTTGATAATTAGAGTTGTATCAGACTCTCTGATAATCCAGTATTTCATGACAGGTCCAAGCATATCGACATTCGGTATCATCATCTCAGAGACTGTGTGACGAGGAGGATCATGTTGTTGCAGTATATTTCGACCGAGGAGCAAGATGCTAACATTTTGACTAAGGCATTGTCAAAGTGTAAATTCGATTTCCATAGAGACAAGATCGGGGTGGAAGATAATCCCTTTCTTGTTGAGAGGGAGTGTTGAAAATAGAAACAAGAAATGCTAAAAATAGCATTGCTAAAAGTAGCATTTCAGGATATTCCAATTTTAATTTGTCCTTGAATTAAAATTAAGAATTAAAATTCGTTTATTCTTACCAGTTGTTTGAAAAATAATTAATCAATTCATCTTGAGTTAATTAGTTGGAGAAATTCAAACATGAAGTCTTCTTGAAGTCATGCAACAATTATCCCTTTGATTGAGGAAGTTATCCCTTAATTAAGGAGATAAGGATGAGTTGTATTTGAGTTTTAATTAGTTAGCTCAGTTAACTTAGTTAAGTCCAATTAGATTAGTTCCAAATAGTTTGTGGAACTGATTGTGAGTTCAATCAGTTAATTCATGCATGCATGAAACTAGTGTACTCCAGATAAATAAATATTCTCTCATAAATAACTGATGCATGTCAGTTCAAACAAAGACCTAGTTGAGATTAAAGGTAGGGACAGTGTACTATCAGTTGCTAGAATTTTCCTATAAGAAAATTTCTTACATGCAGAAGGAATTCATTCCTTGAGGATTGCGCAGTTTTACAAGGTGTGAGATTAGTGTGAGTGATCAGTGTTACACTTGGTAACAGTATGATCACCCAGGAGAAACAGCGCAAGGAAATAGGAGGCTTGGAGGACAGAGGGAAAGGCATATGAGTTGTCTAGTTTGTCTATGAGTAGTGAGAGGGATTGTACTGAGAGCTGGATAGTTGTGAGAGCTAAAGCTTTATGTAATCCTGAGATATTTCCACTTGTATGATAATACAAATAGTGGGGTTTTTAACTGAGGCTTTCCCCAGAGTATTCTTCTGTGTTTCATGTGTATTGATTCTTCTTCTCTATTATATGTGTTTTGTTTGATCTTGCTCAAAATCAATTAAGCTTCCGCAAGTTTGATAGTAGGAGTAGATCAAGTATTTTGCTTTAGTACATTGCATAATCAGTTTAATCTACAGTGAGAATTTCTACATATATTTGAGATGAGCTATCATGGCGGCAAGGTTTTGTAGGAGTTGATCAACTGCCTGCACCTTAGAACATCTAGGGATATAAGAAATAAGTGAAGGTGGGAGTTGGACATACACTACCTCGTATGGAGTCATATTGGTGGCTTCATGATAGTTAGTATTAAACCACCATTTAGCTAAAGGTATCCACTCTACCCATTGATGTTGCTTTTTAGAAGTGAAGCACCTTAGATATGTCTCCAAACATTTGTTGACTACTTATGTTTGTCCATCAGTTTGGGGATGATAGGCAGTACTTAGTTGGAGTTGCGTGCCTTGTAGCTTGAAAAGTTCTTGCCAAAATTTGTTGGTGAAGGTGCGGTCTTGATCAGACACAATGGAAGTTGGCATGCCATGCAGTTTGAAAATATGGTCCATGAAATGTTGAACCACCAAAGTGGGGGTAAATGGGTGGGGTAGAGCACAAAAATGAGGATATTTAAAAAGCATGTTCACAACCACCATGATGACGGATTTTTTTCTCGACTTTGGGAGCAGTGATGAAATCCATGGAAACATCCATCCAGACAAAGGCAGGGAGTGGCAATGGTTGTAAGGTTCCCGGTAACTTGACAATTTCTTCTTTTTTGCGCTGACACACATCACATTCAGCTACAAAAGTAAGAATGTCATTTTTCATGCCAGTCCAAAAGAAAGAACAACAAGCATGAGCATAAGTCTTCTAAAAGCCTAAATGCCCTACAGTTGGAGATGAGTGCAACTCTTCCAAAATGTGGGTTTTGAGGGTGGATGCCAACAATATAACTACTCGATCCTTGTAGCGAAGAATATCATCCTTCCAAGAGTAGTCAGCTGAGGAATTAGGATCTTCTCTCAAGTTATTAATAAGTTGGGAGAGAGAGGAGTGTGAGAACCATTCCTTGTGGGACTCTTCAATCCAATCTGGTATGGGAAGAGAGATTGATAGCAGGGTGCTTTCATCCTCAAATTGGCGCAATAAAGCATCAGCTACTACATTGTCACACCCTTTCTTGTAAATTATCTCATAATCATATCCCAACATTTTGGCCAGCCATTTATTTTGTTGTGGCAATGATAGACATTGCTCCAAAAAATATTTTAGGCTTTGATGGTCCATGCGGATTTGGAAATGTCGCCCCAACAAGTATGGTCACCAGGTGTCTACTGCATGTAAGATGGCCATCATTTCTTTCTCATAGGTAGATTGAACCAGATGTTTTACACTTAGTTGTTGGTTGGTGAAGAGCAATGGTCGACCTTCCTAAATTAATACAACACTAATACTAATACCGAAAGGATCACATTCAATCACAAAAGATTTGGTGAAGTCTGGTAGAGCCAATATGGGAGTGGAGCACATGGCCTGTTTGAGAGCCACGAATTCCTGTTGAGCTACATCACTCTAGAGAAATGATTTTTTCTTGAGAATATTAGTGAGGGATCTAGCAATTCGACCATATTTGCAGACAAAAATTTTTTAGTAGCCAGTGAGACCCAAGAATCCCCTCAAACTCTTCAAGGTTTTTGGTTGGGGCCAATCTTGCATTGTCTGTATCTTTTTTGGATCAATCCGCACTCCTTCACGACCCACAATGTGTCCCAAATACTTGACTTCTTCCACACCAAAAGAGCACTTGGACAATTTGAAAAATAATTTCTTATTCTAGAGCAGTTGCAAGATGAGGTCTACATGCTAAAGATGTTTGTCCCAAGTTAGGTTGTATATGAGAATGTCATCAAAGAAGACGAGGACAAATTTTCGAAGATATGGTTTCAGCACGTGGTTCATGAGGCTTTGAAAAGTAGATGGATCATTAGAGAGACAAAATGGCATGACCAAGAATTCGTAATGGCCTTCATGAGTTCAGAAGGAAATCTTGGGAATGTCTACTTCCTTCATGCGTATTTGGTGATAGCCAGAGCAAAAATCTAGCTTGGTAAAGAATTGAGCACCATGTAGTTCTGATCCAGGTGGATGTTGGTGGCCACCTGGACCCCCACCATTGTTTCTCTCAGCATTTTCAGTTTCCTTAATTGTAGCACAACTTACTATTTTTAGCAGTTTTTCGGGTCCTGAACTTCCGGAGCCGTTTTGAGGTGCTAAACGACGTTTTTTGGGAAATCTGGGGCAACATGGGTCCTTGGACCACCAATGTTGCCTCCCAAAGTGGTAGTGCTTGGACAGATCTTTCTAACGAGCTATTGTACGCGTCAAATGGAGATCGTATGCCAAAGTTACGACCCCGGGAAGTTGGTGTACCAATTTACCCAAACGGGGCCCACAGTTTGGCGTTTCATCTTCTAGGGTTAGGTTTTGGAATGTTAAGGGTTTTCCATTGTTTCTCAACAATAAATAGGCCTTCGAGCCTCATTGTAACATAGTTTAGAGGCATGTAGCCACCACATCTCTTCTCAGAGATAAGCTACCATCGCCCTAGCTAGTTTATTTCCATTACTGTTTGTAAGCATATTTCAGTATTTTACGTTAATGAAATGAAGTATTATTTCCGTTGCATATCTGTGTTTCCTTAGACACATCATCACTAGACAGGTGAAGCAGATTGGTTCATGGGTCAAGAACCTGTATGCTCTTGAGGTTCAAGATGCATGCAAAGCCTTGAGCAGCAAGGCAACTAATGAAGACTTGGTGGTTGAGAGGGAGGGTATATTACCTCTCAATATGCAGAGCCAGAAGAAGTCTCAGACGATTGTGGAGGAGCCACGATTGGTGTAGCAACTTCAGGAGGTTGTGGAGCAGCCACAACAGGGGACGCTGAGTGGATATCGAGTAGAGACATCTACTCATGCAGAGACCTCCAGTAGGGGGAAACTTCGAGTCAGGTGGGCTGAGGGATCACATGCAGCTAAACCTCCAGGTAGGAGGTGGGGTGATATAGAGTGATCATCCCAAGGAGGAGGGGCAGGATCCTTGAGGTACTCAACCTCTTGGATGAGACCTTGCTACAAGAACCCTGATGTGGAGTAGCAGGAACTGACTGATTGGGTAGAGACAGATGCAGATGGAGCGGAAGAGAGAGCGACAGTGCAGGGAATCCTAGGACATTCATAGCTAGTAGGCTACAGTAATGCGAGAGGCACAAGTGTTTTGCACAGTGCTAGGTGGCACAGAGAGGTGTGCAATGGTACGAGATGCATGGAGATGTTGTAGTAGCACAAATGTTAGAGAGCGAGCACTTGTTAGCAGCAGGTAGAGCTTCAGCATGAGAGTATGTTCCTATCCCAACAGAGTGGTCAGTTAGGAGTGTTTTTGTTCGAAGTGTTGTTGGAGCAAGTGGACCAGGTAGATGTGTTGCATGCAGAACATTCCAGAGTTACAGGATTGGGTTCAAGAGAATGCCTTTCTTGTTGAGAGGGAGTGTTGAAAAATGTGCAACAAGAAATGTTAAATTTAGAATGTGCTAAAAATAGACCTACTAAAAATAGCATGTCTAAAAATAGCAGTTTGGCTAGTGAGGTCATTGGCCACATTGGGTGAGAGGTGAAACTGCTACAAATAGAAAGTTCTAAAAATAGCATTTCTGGGTCCCTTCCTATTTATATCAGTCCCTAGTCTATCTATAGGAAGTAAAATTAATTTTGGTCTTAACAGTAGTTGGAAATATTAATTAATTAATTCAGTTGAGTTAATTAGTTAAGGAAATTCAAATTTGAAGTCTTTATGAGCATGCACATAATTTCCTCCACTGATTGAGGGAATAAGTATGAGTTCTATAATGAGAGAATGAGTTGACTTCGTTCTAACTAGTCAAGTCCAGTTAGATTATTTTAACAAGTTGTTAAAATAATAAAATACAGTTTGTTAATGCTTGCATGTATGTGACAACTATTATTTTAGATAAATGAGAATTCATTCATGGATAACTGTTGCATGTCAGTTCTGTCAGAGACCCAGTTGAGATCAGATGTGGGACAGTGTACTATCGAGAACACTGAGCCAGCTCTTCCCCCCCTGTTTCAGCTCCTAGAGTGAGGAATTGAAATGGAGGGCTCCTAGGGTTGAGGGATCTCTGGACAATAGGGCATCACCCATATTTTTCACCCATAAGGTCATGGATATATCTCCCCTATCTTGGTCTAGCAGAGTAAACCCTAGTAGGCATCATACCTGTTAGTATCCTATGTTATATTAATCAAATCCTAGCTTAGTTTTTTCATCATTTTGGTCATTTTGTAAAGTTTTGCTATGATCTCTTAAAGATTAAGTTATTATTATTTTGGGTGAAGATAATAACGGATTTGGGGTTTTCATCATTGAGTCGAATCAAGAGGTGTCTTTTCAAGTTAGTTGCTATTAGGTCCCTACACTACTAGTGTAGACCCTTATTGTTATTAGTGAAGCCCCCTTATGGTATTTTTGTGCCCATGTAGTCCCCATGTTGTCATTATTGTGCCCCATAGAAGCCCACTATTGTTATTGTTGTGCCCCTACAATATTATTGTTATGTAGGTTCTGATTATATTGGGATCACTTAGACTCCTATATATAGAAAGGAGGTATTGGCATTTGTGTCATCCAATAATTTTTCATTTGTGCAATGTAAAGGAGGTTTCCCCCTTGAAGAGGCTGATTTTGAAGTCATTGATCTATATTTTCTATCTTTTTGTGAGCTAATTTCATAACATTTGGTATCAAAGCTTTGGATTCTAGGGTGTCGCTATTTCAAACAGGTCATCGTGGAATTTTCGCTATAACTGTTTTTCTACAAAGTTTCAGAAGCTAAACAAAAAACCCATTTGAACCGAACTCGTTCTAACCCTCGGGTCCGAATTCCAGAGCTTGTCTTGCTATATTCTCAGAGATATGATCTGAGGAATTTAGGGTTTTTGCAAGCTCCAGAATTCCATCGCAAACAGGTCATCGTGGAATTTTCGCTATAACGATTTTTATACTAAGTTGAAGAATCTGAAATTAAAACCCATTTGAGTGGAAAACTTGATGAATTTAGGACCCAAATTTTAGAGCTTGTTTCACTATATTTGTGAAAATACAGTCCAATAAATTTAAGGTTTCTGCATGCTCCCGAATTACATCCCAAACAAGTGAGCTTGGGAAAATGGTCATAAGTTTCTCTCTGAGAATCAGATTGAAATTTCGTAAGAAGTTACAAAAAGATGATGGATGCTAATGTTCTTTGTATTGTTTTTAGTTCTGAAGGTCTAAAAGGTGACACATGGCACTTCGTACAAGTTCGATCTACTGAAAAAGTATATAATCAAGTCATCTTAGGAGATTGGGAATAACTATTTCTTAGAGAATCCAATTTCGATTAGACTCGATGAATTGGAAATAGGACATAGAGGGCTACTGCAGGTCACAATTTTAGACCTTGGAGATCTAAAATTTTAGAGATACAACAGATTCAATATTGAGCTGCTAAAAGCAAGAAAAATAATGACTCGAATCAAGAAAATAGAAACACCTTGTAAGCAAAATTAGATGGATGATTTGAAGAATGCGATTGAAGCTAAGATAAAATTATTATATGTGCCATGGATTTTAATATCGATGGTATGGAAGCAGATTTGAAGAAAGGCATGGAAGATTTGAAGAAAGACATGGAAGGTTTGAAGGAAGGTGGTACAAAGCTGCTACAAGAAAGGCCTCATAATGACGAAAAGGTAGTAGAGGAAACTCATGATGAGAAAAATAAATAAATGTTAATCATGATTTCATAGAATCTAACATTGGATTGAAGACCCACCATATTCCAAAGGTCTATATGAGGAAGTTTGATGGTAAGGATCCCATAACATGGATACTACAGATGGAGAAATATTTTGATCTACATGATGTGCAATTGTTACAAAAGGTACGTATCGCCTTTATATTTAGAACCAAATCAATTTTTATGGTATAAAGAGATTTTTTTCTCGTAAACCACTTGTCACTTGGTCAATTTTCACGGAGGAAGTGATAGCACATTATGAGGATACAAAGAGAAACACCTTCTTTAGCCAATTGATAAATCTCAAACAAAAGGTTTCAATGGCATAGCACATTGAGGACTTCCAAAAATTGAATATAATGGTAAATGATATTCCAGAGAAGCAGAGGATTGATGTCAACATAGGGACTTTAAAGGATAACATTCAACATAAGGTTCATCTTTGGGAACCTAATTCATTGGAGAAGGCATTAGGGTTGGCAAGAAAATTTGAAAGCAAAATTATGGCAACAAGAAATCCTACCACTCACAATTATAAAGATGGAAGTGTTGTTGCTCCTAGCCTTCCACAACCTACAAGGCTGATACCACAACAATTGGAAGAAAAAGGAGAAAATGAATTTTGTTGCAGTTATGATAGAAAATACACTAAAGGTCATAAGTGTGCTGAGAATAAATTATTTTACATTGATTGTGAAGAGGAGGAAGAAAAGGATCAAGAAACGTCAAAAGAAGAGGATATAAACCAGGAACCAATCCTAGAGAAAGAAGAAATGAATCCGACCTTATCTTGTAATGCATTGGCAGGAATTACCACTCCTCAAACTCTCAAGATAGAAGGACATACCAAGAAGAAAAATGATAACCTCACTTTCGCGCAGAATCGAATGAAACAACAGGCAGATCAACGTTGCAACGAAAGAAGTTTTGACATAGGCGATTGGGTATTTTTACGACTACAACCATACAAACAAATGTCCCTCAAGCAAGCTAATAAAGATAATAAATTATCACCAAATTACTATGGTCCTTATAAAGTGCTGCAAAAGATTGGTACTATGGCATACAAATTGGAGCTTCCCGCATCTTCCCGAGTGCCCACAGTTTTCCATGTTTCATGCTTAAAGAAGGTTATAGGTTACAAGGTCCCAGTTCAAACAATATTGTCAGAACTTGACGAGGAAGGCAAAATCATATTTGAACCTAAAGCAGTCACAGAAACAAGAACCCGAAAACTATGAAATCGATCAATTTCCAAGTATCTCATCAAGTGGAAGAACTTACTCGCTAAATATTCCACATGGGAGGATGAGAATTTTATACAGAAGCATACAAAACTACTCAAGCATCGAGGACACCACTTTTTGAGGGAGAGGGGCATGTTAGGTCCCTATACTACTAGTATAGACTCTTATTGTTATTAGTGGAACCCCCTTATGGTATTGTTGTGCCCATGTAGTCCCCATGTTGTTATTATTGTGCCCCATAGAATCCCACTATTGTTATTGTTGTGCCCCTGCAATATTATTGTTATGTAGGCTCTGATTATATTGGGACCACTTAGACTCCTATATATAGAAAGGATGCATTGTCATTTGTATCATCCAAGAATTGTTCATTTGTGTAATGTAAAGGAGGTTGCCACCTCGAAGAGGCTGATTTTGAAGTCATTGATCTATATTTTCAATCTTTTTGTGAATTGGTTTCATAACAATTGCAAGGTCAAATAGAATATTTCATCAAATCATCATCATCACAAGTTATTGTTGTGCTTTCCCTTTATGCTGCGCTTCTACAAATTGGAGGCTTTCTTGTGCCGCAATCACTCTCAGGTTCCAAATTTCTCTTCTCTAAGATAATTCATGTTGTATGTTGTTAGTTTCATCTTTAGTAATTGAGAAGAACACCCATAAAATCTCGCAACCCTCATAAACTTGAATGTGTTGCAATTTCTTGCTGCGCTACTGTAATAAGCGTGAAGTTTGGTAGGAGATGGAAGTTTTTTGTCCTATTTCAGTTTATGGAGGTTCAAGGACGTTTTTAAGATTGTTATCATCATTAGAAAGCTATTTTCTTTGTTCATAGACCCTAGTTCTAAGAAAAACCTATGCAAGTGAAATTGTGTTATGCTCTGACATTACGCTTCTACTATAGATGATTATTTTCAAAGAGGGAAGGTTTGCAGTTCGGTCAAGTGTTTATTAATAGGTATTCTATGATTTAGTAGTTATTTTCCACCTATTTGGCACATTCGTAGGTACTGTTGTAAATTTTTCTAACAACTTAAAAAATTTAAAAAAATTATAAATTTTTGCGAGTCTTCCCCTTAGCTAAATCCTCAGATATGCTAAAATGATTCTTATAAAGACTTCTAGGTTATTTTGAAATAATTTTTATATTTTAAATACTTAATTTTACTAAAAAATATTAAATTATACATACATATATATATATATATATAGTAATTAATTAAAAATATTGAAAATAGAACCCAATCTCCAAGTGAAAATGAAGTCTACTAGCATATCACAAGATAAGTGTTAGCTTAGGGGGTCTTGACCCAGGTTCAGAGTTAGTTGTGCCAACCAACAAATCCATACACAACTAGCCCTTTCGGCAACAACCTGCGTAGCGTACGCTACAGTCTCACCCGAAGCAGTATGGGGGGATGCAAGAACCAAGTTTTTGCATCCAGAGACGAGTGTGATGTCTTTTACGGCCTCAAATATGCCTTCACGCAGATCGATAAGCCCTCAGGGCTTGGTACTGAAACTCTATTAAGACAACCTTCATACCTCGCGAAGGTCTATGATCGGTCTTTGCGGACCCTTATCCGTTGATTTATCCACTTACGCGCATCAGAGAACAATTCTAGATTAGCATTCATGCATATCTACTTAGATTAATTAGAAAACATAACAAAATTCATCGCAGCCTTCATGAAAGTACTTAACGTGCATTATGTACATCTATTAAGACTTCTTCAAGTGAATCGCGCATTAGTAGATCAATATTTTATAAACACATTATTCATCCACATCATATATAGTAAACAAAAATAAGCAGATATACACAGGAATTCTACAATAATCTTCTCTATTGATCTTCAATATGGTATTACATACTCATAACTACATTGTGCACTCACCGGCAAGGGTCCGTGCACTCAGCTGTAGACTCTACCTAAGCCTTTGCGCACTCAACTGCAAAGTTTTTTTCTCCTATCTGACTTACTCCCCTATGCGATCACTTCTAAGACTTCATTCGTTATCCATCCTTCCATGACTTAGACTCTTTAAGACACACCTATTTATAGCCTTTTACATACAATCCCATGGTCTGTGGACCATGGGTGGGTCTCAAAGCTGACTCAAACCTTACATAAACAAGGGGATAAACCCCTTTGACTTCTAACCATCTATATGCTCCGCATCCACAAATCGCGAAGACTTTACATTAGTTACAAAATATACATCAAAACTTGGGTTATTTTAACCCCAAAACTAACCCAGGGGGCTCCATCCCAATAGGCCCCCAACACAAAGATCATGAATCACCCTCGAGTCACTCGGCTGGCACTGCGATCTTGCTACAAAGATCCCCTAGCTCCATCTGAATTACTGCAACCTCGGAAGCACGCTGCATGGCTGTCTGCTTGACCTCTTCGACTAGCTTCTCTATAGTTGGACCTTCTGCGACCAACCTCATTGTTTGTTGCATCTACTGCAAGCCTGTTAGCTTCTCCTGAATATTAGTCGTGACTTAGTAAGCCTCCTCTAACCAAGGCTGCAGCTTGGCCTTAAGCAAGGCCTGCTTCTTCTATGTTGCCTCTACCTGTGCGAGGAGCTGCTTCCCCTCCTGCAATTTGGCTAGGCTCTGTGTTGATGCAATGGATCGCATCATTGCCCTGACTTCGTCAAACTGCCTCTACAACTCCATGACCTCTGCATTCAGTGTCTGCAGATTTGGGTCTTCCTGCATAGTTGTCACCAACTACATTTCTTTCTCAGATAAGTCAAACAGTCAGCGAATGTGGCATCCAGGGTGGCCATTCCTTCTCGGATGGCGGCTCCGCACTACTCTCGGACCTCAGGCGGAGTTGTGGGCTGCATTTTTAATTGCAGCTCAGTTATTTTCATATTAAGTTCAAATTGAACTCGGCCAATCTCTGCCTTTGCTTCATGTACCCCAGCGGATAATTTTTTGATCTTCGCTTCTAGCTGTGCATCCTCAGGAATATGCAGCTTAGGCACTGTCTTGCATGCCTCTGCGACGGTGGATTCCAGTTGGGAACTCTATGCCTGCAGTGTCTCCTTTTCATTTACGGTTCACGTCTTCTCAGGGAACATCTGCTTGTTGTTCACTTTGTATTCACTGATGAGATTGAGAGCGTGCTTCTCTCGAGCTCTCAATTCCTTTGTGAATCCTGCACGCAGCGTGTGAAGAATCTCATTGGGGAGCACTGCTATGTTCAACCCAACATTCTTCAGTGTGCTTAAGATGATTTGATCATCAGTTGATTATGTGTAAGGGGATCCTTCTGGTAAGGAAATAGTTTGAACGTCGAGGGTCCTTACCAGCTCCGTTGCTTGACTCGTCCTAGGTGCCAGGCTCGCCTGTTCTGCGATCGCTTGACCCGTGCCCACCTGTATGTTATTTTCCTGGATCTACAACTCACAAAGATCCTTTTGGATGCTCCCCAGAATCTGTATATATTGCTACTCAAACTGTTGCAGCACTTTAGTCGTAGTGTCCCTTGTTTTATCCCCAATCTCATCAAGATCGCCCTCCGTCAAGACCATGGGATCACCATGCAACTTGTCTGATTTCTGCTTCTTCCTGGGACCTTCCTGCTGTCCCTTGTCGCATATTTTTAGAATAAATGGGGTGCTTTACCCCTCATCTCCCCCGTCGCCTTGTTCTAACAATTCTTCCTCCTCGATCTTTGGCGAAGTTGACTTGCCACTTCTTTGTGACTCGCGTTGCTCCTGTTCTACCTAATCCTTCGCAGCACGCTCCTTCTCCATTCGAGCCTTCTCTATGGCTTCCTTCTTTCTCTGCACAACCTGCTTAGCTGCTTCCTTTCTTTTCTGTGTTGCCGAAATTCCCATGCCCTTAATGGTTCCAACATCTAAGTCTGAGGGGGAGCATCACTCTACTGTCCATCGTGCAATCAACTCCTGCACGTCCATCTCTGTTACCAAATATGGCAAGTCATACCATTTCTGTTGTGGATCCTTCCAAACTTGAATGTATACTCAGTGGAAGTTAGCCTTGAATGCTGCATAGGCTGACAACTGCGTGTATAAGGTCAGGGACAACCTTAGGCACTGGTTAATGGCCATGTAGAGACTCATTTCCATCAAGGCCCAAAAAATCTTTGTTTCGGTAATGCACGCAGGGTCCTTTGTAGCCCATAGAGAAGTAAACTGCGCTACTTCTTGTAATCCTTCTTCTAGCAGAGGAAACTGGCTATCCTCCGGCAGTTCCCATGCAACCAACACAATAGACAGTAGCAACCAAGCGTAATGAAATGTCTTTGTCTCATCCTAGGCCTTGCAGAAATTCACGAGGAATTCTTGGCAGAGGTACGTGGACCAATTGAACTGCACACCCTTCGTGCATTGTGAAGCTAGGGAGACTACGGGCGCATGAACTTAATCCTCGCAGGACTTACTCATCACCTTCCCCGCTAAGATTTGTGTGGAAATTTGAACTTTGGGGTCGTTTATTGAGGTGATGGAATATCCTCGCGCCTTTTTCATGAGGTTGAAATCTTTCTTCATTCTTTCTGCCAAGTCCTTTTCTCCCTTCTTTTCGCTGAACTCCTTGGACAGATTCAATCCCTTGTATGGTAGATGCATAATCTTATGGATGAGCATGTCAGTGATTGGGATAGGCCCTCCTACCCATAAGAACCCATCGTGCACCATAGTGATCAGTTGGCGCACACAAATTGTGTTGATAGGGGTGTGGTGATAATGGAGCACCCACAACAGCTTCAGCAACCCTGAATTCTCCACACTGCAGATCCATTCCACCTTTTCTAAGGTGGTGACCCCTAACTCCGCATAGTAGACACGCTTCATATATTTATTTGTTGCTAAGTGAGGGAACCTAACTTGATCTACGAGGTCCCAATCTTCCATCTTCAACAGTGGGATCTGCGCAAGCCGCGAACCTTCAAATGGAACCTGCTTAGGCAGTAGGGGTGTAGAAATGGAAATTTTGTCTGAATCTGGATCCTTCGTGACCTTTGTCTTTCCCTTGTGCGGAGGGATATAGTCGGGTAGCTTTGTTGTGGGCTCCACTCCCTCAACATCTATGTCTTCTGTACCCTGGCCTTCCTCCGCCTCCAGGTCCACTACCTTCTCAGGCTACATGTCCTTCTTTTGCTTCTGCGCCGAAGAATCCTTCCTAGGGTATTCACGCCCTGGTATGGCTTTCTATGCTTATCCTTCTTTGGCTTCTGTGTTTGTCTGGTCAGGGTGGGCTTCAGCCTAGGTGACCTCGGTGCCGTAGGCATAGGAGTTGGAGCTTCCATACTGACAACTTCTGGGGTGGCTCCCTCAGAGGCAACATCGCCACCAGTACTCATGGTTTCTACAGGACTTGGTCCAAGCATCTGTTCGAGAATGAGCTTCTGATTCAACTCAGACAGCTTTGCAAATGCAGGGCTCGCAACTAAATCCTCCCAATATGACCGGTTCATAGGCAATAGACAACATAGCTCAACAAAATCTCTAAGGGTGAAAAGCATTCTCTGTTGGACCGACACATGTAATGTATAGGGGTTTTGAATTCAAATCCGACCATTACCCCCAAATTATGACAATTAATGTTGTTTTGGTGGAAAATCTTCAAATATTTTTACCTTAAATGCCGCCAGCCGCTCCTCTTAACCGTCTTCTGGCTGTCAAGTCATGAACGATGACTCAATTGGTCACTTTTATAATGTGTTGCGCGACACGTCCCTCCATAGTGTAGCTTCCTGCATGCAATTTCATAGGTTGTATCTTCATCATCTTCTGCGTAGACAGCCTGCTGCATAGTCCTCTATTCCTGGCAGTGTGGTTTATAGTCCCGTGCTTCCTTGCAACTTCCTGGAGCACTAAGACTGTCTTGGTGTCATATAGTCATTGCGTAGGATCCCCTATATACAACTTCAATCGGCTTCCATTCACTCTTCCTAGAAAAGGTTCTCCATTCAGCTTCGCGAGCTGAACTGCGCCTCCATTTGTAATTTATTTGATAATATATGGTCCTAGCCAATGCATCTGAAATTTCCCCAAAAACTTAGTGAACTTACTATCATATAACAAGACTATATCATTTACCATGAACGTGCGAAGCTTGAAGTGTCGGTCGTGCCATGCTTTTTCCTGTTCCTTCTGTACTTGCTAATGAAATACTACCAAAAATATATCTTCTTCGAGCTCCATCAGTTGCGCAAGCCATTCCTCCAAGGCCTTGTGATCCACCATATTCGTCAGTGCTGCTATGCGCAGACTAGGCACAATATACTCCATTGGCATTACAAATTCTACCCCATAGACCAATCTGAATGATGTTTTTCTGTTAGCTTCTTGCACGTAGTCCTATAAGCCCATAGCACCGCAGGTACATTCACGTCCCAGTCATTCCACTGTGTGTTATAGATCTTCGTCAATGCATTCTCCAAAATCTTGTTGAAGGCCTCAACAGTTCCATTGGCTTGTGGGTGATACGGTGTACTTTTCTGATGGTAGACCTGGAATTCTTCTGTCAGCGCGTTGATTGTTTCGTTCAGGAACTGCGTACCTCTGTCACTCATCAACAATTTCGGGCAGCCAAATCTGGTTAAGACATATTCAAATAAAAACCTTGCTATTGTAGCCCATGTCCAATCCTTAATTGGCTATGCTTCTACCCATTTGGTTAAATACTTCGTCGTGGTGATAATGTAGCGCGCACCCGTTTTCTTCCATAGGGGTTGAATTGGCCCAACAAAATCAATCGCCCATTTTTCAAATGGCTACAACGATACTTGAGGTTGTAATGGAAATTCATCCCTCCGCGATGGTTTGGTTCTCTGACATGCATCACATGCCTTACAATACGCTTTAGAGTCCTTGTGCAGCGTTGGCCACCATAGTCCTGCATGCAAAATATTCTGCGCAATCACCTTTCCCGCATAATGCCCTCCTGCAACCCTTCCATGAGCTTCAACGAGAATGCTATTTTGCTCAAAATCTGGCACATATCTTTGCATATTTCATTAGCATCCATCTTATACAAATGTCCCGCAATTACTGAAAAGTCTGTCGCGCGCACTACTAGTTCCTTTTTTCACTGACTTGTATACCCTTTCGGTGCCATCTCCGTAGTCAAAAAGTGAATAATATCTGCAAAATGATTATCTGCTACACGCACTGCGAAGAGCTACGCGTCTAGAAACCCTTCCTCCAAATTACTAGGCTCCTCTCCTGTTTCAATCGGCGACAGATGGTTAGGTCCTGCATTTAATCTCCCTGGCTTCACAATGAACTCAAAGTCATACTCCTGGAATAGCAGCAACCATCAACAGATCTTCCCCCCCAACACAAGCTTATTGACCAGGTATTTCAAGGCAGAATGATCAGTGTACATATTAAAATTCCCTCCTAACAAATAGTGCCTGAATTTATACAACGCGTATACCATGGCCAATCCTTCACGTTCAATCGTTGAGTAATTCTTCTCGGCCTTCGATAATTTCCTACTCGCGAAGGCCATAGGGTGGTCCATTTCTCCTTCACCATCTTGCATTAATACTACACCCAACGCAATGCAAGAGGCATCAACGTGTATGTGAAATTCCTTTTTCAAATCTGGGAATACCAAGATCGGAGCGGTGACAATATTTTCTTTCAAAACATCTAAACTATGTTGACATTCTTCGTTCCAACAAAATGTTGTGTCCTTCTTCAGCAGTTTCTCCATAGGCGCGGTGATTTGAGCATATGCTTTGATAAAATTCCTGTAATATCCTGTATGTCTCATCGTCACGCGTAACTGCTTAACATTTCTCGGGGCCTCCAGATTCACTATCATTGTGATCTTTGCAGCGTCCACCATCAGCGCTTCCTTGCACACCAAATGACCCAACAAGATTCCAAGGGGAACACATAAGATACATTTCTTCAAATTCAGTGCCATCTGGTATCTGCGACACGTATCCAACATCAGGCGCAAACTTTCTACATGGCTCTTTACTAACCCGAACACTGTCCAGTCATCAAAGTACACTTCTAACAACTTATGAATAAACTCCTTGAATGTTGCGATGACTATACGAGAAAATATCACAAGCGCGTTCTTAAGTCCAAACGACATTACAGTGTATTGAAAACACCCCCACTCCGTTGCGAAGGTCGTTTTTCTTCTATCCTCAGGCACGATCTTAATATGGTGATATCTAGAGAATCCATTAGTGAAAGAGTAGGCCTCTTTCCCTCCAACATTGTCTAATACTTCATCAGTGAACGACGTCAAGAATGGATCATGGACACATGCATCATTAAGCTTCCTCAGATCTACGCAAATCATTATCTTACCCTTCTTCTTCTTCTCCTGAACCACCATGGGGCTCACCCAATCCGATTCTTCAACTGGTTCTATGATGCCTGCTTCGAGCATCTTATCCAACTCTAAGCGAACCTTTTCCTTATATTTAGGAATCAGGCGATACGACCTCTGCTTAATAGGCTTCATGTCCAACTTCAGAGTGATTTTCATAACACAAAAGTCTCCTATTATGCTCTTCAAGTCCGAAAACTTGGTAGGGAACATATCCTGATATTCGCGGAGTAACTCAGCAACCTTATCCACAATAGGGTCGTCCCAATAATCTCCAATGTTTGCAAACTTCAGTTCTGCTTCAGTGCCAATGTTTACTTGTTTTTTTTCAATGACGCAATGATGTCCAGGTTGTCTATTCTCGAGCTCTCAACTTCGCGATGCCCTTTCGCCTTTGGAATATCAATATTTCTTGGATTTTCAGCCTCCTCTTCAGCGGTCACATTATAACATTCCAGCGCATGGCGCAACTGGGTGCTTCAATCTGGCTAGACCCATTCCAGAGGTTCTTGCAACATTTTGAAGATCACTGCGTTAATATCTTGTAAGGCTTCATCGATGCTCGTGAAGCCATCTTCAAAACTGAAGGTCAATAAGAATCCTTCCCTTAATATATCCCACTCTGCGGTGGCATGGCAGAGCTCCATTTCTGGATACCAGTTCGTGGGACTTGTCTCCAAAGTATGGCAGAATAAGTGTACCCACTCCGGCTGCGGCTCCGTTCCATAAGTTTTAGTCCACTTCGCTAGGTGATCGTGCAAATCGTCCCTCCCATCGTATCTCTCAGTCAATCGATTGTTAGGTCATCCAAACCGCAACCTCATCATCCTTTTGTAATCCCGCCATCCATCAAACCTATCCTTGTGCATACCCCACCATCGTGCGGGCATAATGCCAAATCTAACACTTGGAAGTGGTGATGCTCGGGGACTTCATGCACAAACACATCCAAAAACTTATCCACATTAGTTAAACCATCATAATACGGTAAGTTCCTTACCTCCGATGAAACGCAGTGCAGCGATTTAGTCATCATGTTACAGCACAGTGTAGATACTTTATGCAAACGATTTTGCCAGTGCTCCAACTCTTCATCTAAATCAGAGGTACATGAACTCTCCCGGTTCCACGTAATCCGTCCATCTGCCTTCGGATTGATCCAGTCCTGGTCACGCGCTATTATTTTGTAGATCTAATTTAGCTCATCCTCACTTTCTTCATAATCGCGGACCGGTTCAGTGTAGCGCTCCCCTTATGTAGGGTCCAATGTCGCTACAACTCGAAGAGATTTCCTTTCAAACGACATCGTCCTCTTCTTTAAATTTATGACCCCGTTCATGTCAATGGCCCAGTCTATTCCTAGGAGCGCGGGGTATGGATTACTTTCATCAATGATCTCTATCACTTCAAAGTCAGCCATCACGCTCGCACCTTCTATATCAACTGTTACTCCATATATTCGTCCCACATGAATGATCTTTTGCTGGTTTTCCATTCTGAGCTGAATCAGAGACCACTGTAGCGAAGGTCTCCCCATTCTTTCCCATGTTTTTTTTGGCAAAACATTCGCATCGGACCCCAGATCTAGGATGACCTAGTCCATCTCATAATCTCCTATCTGCGCGGTGAGCCTCATCTCACGCCCCGTTCTAGCCTTATGTTTGCCAATTTTTGTAACTACACTATGTCCATCAAGGACGTTCTCTTTACCATATATTTTTATATTAACTTTTGTAGACCTTTCAGAGCTTTTCTATCACGCAGTAGTTTCATGCAGGTCTCCAAGAACGTGGTAAGCATAAAGGGATCAACCTCTGTAGGGGCGTTGGGTTCTAGTACTTTGTTTTGGCTTCCTGAGGTAAAGGCCTTAGCGAAGCTCTTCTTGGCTTCCATAAATGTTTCCTTCGCATGCTCCAGATCAAAACCAACTTCCTTTTCTGGGGCCTTGTGAACCCATCCTTCCTCTTCAGGCTATTTTCCTTTATCATCGCCAGTTGTTATTTTGCTTCTCAGCACTATGTTCACGCTCTGATCCTTCTCGTGGGGCTCAACTCTCATCATCTGTAAGTTCTGTGTAGGTTTCTGAGGCTGCGCCTTCTTCTCATGCATCTTAGCTATTAGCACTGGGCATTCCTCTATAGTGTGATCAAACTGGCTACAATATTGACATGATAGACATGTCTGATTCTGACACTCCCACGCGTAGTGCCCTAGTGTTCTGCAGTTGTAACAGATAACTTGTCCCTATCCTCTACCAGGTCCTCCTCCTCCTGAGCCTCTTCTTCATCCCTGATATCCTCCGCGCGCTCCTCTGGCACCTTGCTTTGGAGGTCAAGTATCTGCTTGCATCCGGTAGGTAGGTGTTCTTTCCATCATCAACTTATAGCTGTGACAATGGCGTTCATCGTGGCCCAATGATTTTCAAAAGTTACAGAACAACTGCTGAGGTGTCTAGATGAACTTTTGAAGCAAATGATAGTTATCCGTCGCATGTTGTCCAGCAACCTGACAAATAACGCACCATAGCGCAACCCCTATGCTTGGCCCTACTGGAGTTTCTGGTCTCAGGGGAATTGGTCCACCTCCTATGATATCTTTCACAAATATAGAATAGTGGTCTTTATCATGCCCCTAGCTTTTACACTTTAGACACCAGACTTCGGTGCACACCTCTGGCTTAGCCTCGTCTTTCTTCAAGCTCTGTAATTCTAAGCATAAGCTCTGTAACTAAGAGTGAATTTGCTGTACCCCCAGGGTCACATCTTGAATAGGCATAGCATGCATCCTCATCGCGATTTCCAAGGATTTTGCTTGAGTTCCTATCTTCTATTGTGACAAAGAAATCCTTAGGTGGGGCAGAAGCGAAGCTATAAACCACTCGCGGTGTTGACCATCTGTGAGCTGCATATTAGCTTTTCGAATTACGCATTTTAGCCTTTGATCTAACTCCCAAGGTGTCTCATCAACCCTCATCGTGATCTCCTTAAATCCAACTACTGACTACGAGTTAGACTTGGGCTTACTAAACTCTTTGTTTAAAGTAGCATTAGTCTCTGCTAGTGTTGCCAGAGGATTATCAGAATAGTACTTAATATACCAAGTCAGCGAGCGATCCTGCAGAGCGAAAACCAATTGTGCCTTCTTTATATTGTCATCAGTAATCTACTGCGTTGTCCACACAGCATTCGCAACAAACCAAGTCTTCTTTGTGTCTTCACTCCCTATACCCTTGAAAATTGGTAGCTTCATTTTGTTCGACATGTTGAACGACAGTGGTGGTGGTGGAGGTGTGGGCGAAGGTGTATGTGGTGGAGGTGGAGGTGGAGGTGGAGTTGGAGGTGGAGTGGATGGATGATGTGTCTGTGGAAAACCTTGTGCTATAAGTGGAACAACACTCTGTTGTGAGGCTTACACCGTTCCCTCGTTGTTGCTCGAAGGAGGTCTGATCAACGGGCTATATTCAAGACCTAATCTTTCTCGATCTTTGAAGAGATTTCCACTTCGCGTAGCTCCAAACATCAAGGCAATGGCATAGCCTATTTTTCACATAACAACATCTTAATCCAGGCATTCAAAGATGTTAAATGCTTACCTCACGGTCCCTTGAAAAATCTCCGCTCTGCTTCGTTGTAGTTGACTGAGGTGTCGACTGCAAATTCTGTAACAAATCCTCCTATAATTTGATTGAGCCAATGATCGACAACCCGCGTGATCTTGTCTTCAGAGGCTTCTAATCGTTGTACCAGTTTTGGAGTCCATTACACGGGACCGTCAAGCTTCCACCTCCCTTGACCGTCTATCAACTTATCTAACCACTCGTATAATTCGATCAGGAAGATGCAGAAGAAAATTTTGTGTATTTCCATATACAAGTATCTATCCAACCACTGCTCCTTTGACAGGTGTGGATTCCTATTTCCCTGCGCCGCGAATTCGTGAATTTTTCTATCGAACCACTTTTCAATTATTTTTTTTGTCGAGTTCCAGTGATGCGACATCACACATCTCTTTCAAACAGATCCTTGTCCCAGCAACGGAACCATTTGTTGACTTAGGGGGTCCCGACCTAGGTTCAGAGTTAGTTGTGTCAACTAACGAATCCCTACACTGCAACAACCCGTGTAGCGTACGCTGCAGTCTCAACCAAAGCAGTATGGGGGGATGCAATAACCAAGTTTCTGCATCTAGAGATGAATGTGATGTCTTTTAGGGCCTCAGATCTACCTTCACACAAATCGATAAGCGCTTAGGGCTCGGTACTGCAACTCTGTTACGACAGCCTTCAGACATTCGAGAAGGTCTACGATCGGTCTTTGCGGACCCTTATCAGTTGATTTATCCACTTACGTGCATCAAAGAACAATTCTAGATTAGCATTCGCGCAGATCTACTTAGATTAATTAGAAAACATAACAGAATTCATCGCAGTCTTCGCGAAAGTATTTAACATGCATTGCGTACATCTATTAATACTTATTCAAGTGAATCGCACATCAGTAGATCAATATTTCATAAAAAAATTATTCATCCACAATATATATTGTAAACATAAGTAAACAGAAATAAACAGATATACACAGGAATTCTTCAATAATCTTCTTTATTAATCTTCATTATTGTATTACAGACTTAGAACTACCCTGCGCACTCAGCTGTAGGGTCTTCGCACTCAGTTGCAGACTCTACCTAGGCCTCTGCGCACTCAGCTGCAGAGCCTCTTTCTCCTACCTGACCCACTCTTCTGCGCTATCACTTCTAAGACTTCATTCGTTATCCATCCTTCCATGCCCTAGACTTCTAAGACACACCGGGTATCAAAGCCGACTCAAACTTTACATAAACAAGGGGCTAAACGCCTTTGACTCCTAACAATCTACGCGCTCCACATCTATAAATCGTGGATACTTTACGTTAGTTACAAAATATACATCAAAATTTGGGTTATTTTAACCCAATATACCTCAAAACTTGGGTTATTTTAACTCCAAAACTGATCAAAACTTGGGTTATTTTAACTCCAAAACTGACCAAGGGGCCATCCCAAAAACTGAGGCAAAGAACCGGTTGCAGACCCCCCGTTCAAAAGTTGCTCGATAAGAGGAGGGGGTTTCGCAATAATGGTTTCCCAAAACCATTTTTATTATGTGGCAGCCCGAGAACAATTGCAGAACCCCCAGGTCGAAAAACACTTACTCTGTGGAAGGCCCCCGCAATCTGTTTTTGGTTTCAATGGAAGCACGGGTAAAATGTTAGCATTGCCTCTGTTGGTTGTGGGTATATTTATCACAATAGCGTCGGTGACACACAAGCAGAGGTAGCAGCCTTGGAGAAAAAAGCAACATTGCCATCCATAAATTTTGCACAGTTCCAGTTTCTACAGTCAAACACAGAGTTTAAATTGGTGAAAGAATAATTGTTAGTGTCGATTGATTGTGGTGTTATATCTATACCCTAGTATGATATCAATGACATGTGTAGAATTGGATGAGTGATTTTCAGGATTGCAAATGGAACAAAATATAGATCGATGCCAACAATTTGGATCATCGAACCAAAAGGAATTTTTTCCTCTTGTAGTCTGAAAGAGACATATAAATGTCCAGATTCATTATTAAGAACAGTGGATACTCTAATCAATTGTACAAACGTGAATTTTGTTACAGTTCTTGGTTGGTTGTCAGATGATAGCTTGGACAAATTGGAAAATTATTGACAAAGAAATCAAGTTAATATTTTGACAGTAGCAGAAGCTATATGATATGTCATTGTATTTACCAGGAATTCAAAATTCTTTGTTCATATGCTCGTGCCTTGTTGCCTCTCCCTTCAAACACACTAGTTTCTCAAACGTTTGTTGCGCAACAGAATATATATACTTTCTTTCCTCGTGTACTCACAGGTCCAAGTAGAACACCCTAATATGTGATTGAAAATGAGAAAAACCTACTTCTAAGACCTTGAGGCATAATTATAAATAGGCCAGTGGTATAGAAAGAATTGTTATTCGAACTAGCAATAATTATGAAACTTGTGAAATATTTCAATAGATGCCATCTTTGAAATTCTGGATGTGAAAGTGGGCAATGGAGGTTTCACTAGGATTAAAAAATGTAATGTAATGCTAATCCTTACATTTCATATAAATTCAGGCAAATTATCCCAAAATGTTGATCATATGCAAAAGTAAATTTTGTTTGGGATTTTTTTTATTGATCCTAGCTTCAAGACGTAGTACAACTCGTCATCATCCAATTCGTTGGAGTCACTAAAGGTTTTTAAGGAAATAAGACAATTTCCTAATTATTTGTGGCCATCTCTGACGGTGCATATTATCAACGTCGAGTGCACATCATTATGTAACAAACAAATGAAGGGAAATATAGTCTGATGAAATTTTCATGGTCAAACTGTGCCAACGAATTTAGATTTGAAGGAAGTGAATCAACTTGATCGAAATGAATTATTTTCTTATCAGATACAGCAAGTGGATTTCAGGCTCAGTTTCTAGGCAATTGGAGAGGAATTTCAAAAATTTAATACGTGGGTTTTTTGCAGAATGGCGTCAATTAGGCATATCGCGGAATTTCTGGCATATTCTGAGCGGACTGGGGTATTTCCTCGGATCTATGAAGGGTGTACACCCAGATTTAGTGATGGAGCAACGTCTTCATGGGGATATGAAACAATGGAAATGAAGCTAGCTGTGTTGAATCTTGGGCTTCATAATTCACTTCTGAATTAGCACATTTAAAAAATGATAACATAGATGTAGCCACAAATAAAGTATTTGATTCTTCAGAAGTTAATTTTCTCAATGATTTTGTTGAAATGGAATGGCTTGCAACATTTTCTATTGAATAGGCAGACACGTTATGTTGGAAATTATTTTTAGGACTAAGAAAAAGTCCTTACAAGATGGGAAACAAGTGTGTTTTTGGGTGAGATTGATTTATATGCAGGTGTAAAAGAGGATATTTTTAATACAAAAATATCCATCACATTGGCAAATTCCAATTAATGAAATACTAGGGAATGTGCTGGACAGTTTCATGTATAATCTTTCAAGAAGTCCAATAAGGGTTTTATGGTTCTGAGAATTTTCCCAACATTATTTTCTGAGCGATTAAATCCTTTCCTGAGAGCAAAGGTAGCCCAAAATGTCCTCAAAATCCTAGTTCAATAATGATAAGTGCTCCAAGTGCAAGAGTTCAGAGTTGGGTTGTTAAACCTTTGCATCGTCGTGCTACTGGGACAACTCTCAGAATTTTGACTAGCTGGCTAGAAGAGAGGGAACACTTACACTTACTGCCATTGGAATCCTCAAGATAGTAGTGAATATCTTGTTTGATTTTGGTTTTTATGCATGTCTGGAAAACCTTGAATCTATGCCCTAAATAAGTGAAGAAAGGCAAATGGGATTTCTTCAAGGATCAAGCATTTCATGTTCAAATAGTTTCCATTCACACAGGGACAATGGAAGAGAATCAATAGTGTAAGTTGATTTTTTCTCATATTAGAAAATGCTTCTTAATCTAATTAAGACACATGCTAGAAATAGGAAACCCCTCGTTGCTTCAAAGTGTCAATAGTACTGGAAGAAGTTTGAGGTTCCAGATTGTCACAGAAGTTGAAACTAATGTGATAGTTACGAAACTATATCTCCATGCAATTTGATATTGTCTGGCTTGCTTCAAGGAGCCTAGATTGAGATCGAAAGACTGATCTTCCATAATCGAAGCATACCAGTGGTGGAGCTCCACCAACAATTACAGGGTTTTCGTTTGTAATCTATAGTGAATGAATACCAAGCATCAATGGCCATATCACATGCAAAAATACTTGTAAAAAATGAATTTGATGTATCTAATATGGGAATCATTACATCTTTTGATTCAGGAAATATGATGATTATTTTCAACAGAACGAGTAATTTGAAATTTTAGATAAAACTAAAAAATATGAGAATGGTTGTATACCAAACCTCTTGAAAATCATTCCAGAAAGTTAACCCATATTTTCAAACATTAATGCAATAAAATACAGGTGGAGGAACTCGCTAGATTTGGAGGAAAAATGACATATTTCAGAGTGCAGTTTTAACAAATTTCGTTTCCAACAAAAGTGGCATTCAATTTTGTTGATTATTCTCGTGGATAAAATAAGGGACAAAACCAATCAAAGTTAGTGGGAAAGCTAATAGGTGTCAACTTTTTATTCTCCCATCAACAATATAGGAATCTGTTTCATAATCTTAAAGTATTGAATTAAATACTAAATGGTGGTAGAGCTTCTGAAGCAGGAAGATGAGAACACAAGTGGCAAAATATCATCAGTCCAAGGTTCATTTCCTTGATTGTTGGATAGTTGATAGTTCTTTTAGAGACAAAAATTCAACAACCTCGAGATTCGGAGGCAAAATATCAACATAAGGAAGATTTGTGACAAAAAATGGGCAACCAGTTTCAAGAATAAAGGCAATAAATAAGCAATTATTGAGCCAATTCCCAGATTTGGAGGCACAAGACTTTCAATCAGTTCCAGATTTGTTGCAGCTTTTCAGAGATTCTTTTTATTTTAGTATATTATTCAAATTTTTATTCCAAAAAGCTAGACACGGTCAGCTAGATGTATTTCTCTATACATTGTTTCAATTTCAATGTAAAAGGGTTGGGATTTTTATGCCAAAATCCTGTCATTTTTGTAAAGACTTTTATTACAGGAATTTAATTAAAGTATTATGGCTTTAATTTCATGGAAAAAATTGTTTTTCATGTATGTTTTTCCTCTTTTATTCCATAATCTATTTCTGCATATGTTCAAGGTAACATAGGATTTAGGGCAAGGCTAGGTTTGAGTATCAACCTCCGTGATAGCTCACCATGAAGTTATCATCATTATAGAGATAAGCTTATTGAACAATCTATTTGAAATAACTCCTCTACATCTTTAATTGTCGTCTTTTGTCATCTCTTGAATGTATATTTGCTTGGCTGCAAAATTTTTCTACACGCATCTACTATTTGATTGAATACTTAATTATCTAATTTCTCTTCTATTCTTCCACCAAACTCTTTAAGATATGTTTCTCTGTCAGAATTAGCTATTGGCACTTTGATTAAGTTTCAGCAAGAGAGGGCTTTATTTCTGAGTAGAGATTGGATAATCATCAGCAACCACGTATAACAAATCATAGATCTGGCCATTGTGCTTCAAAGGTTGTTGTCCAGTGACCTTGAACAACATTAAAAAAGACATCATAACAATCGAAGGAGCCCCCTCTGGTTCAAGGGCTAGCTTGAACCTAAAGTTTGGTCAAGTTGGTTTCTCGACACAGTTTCGCACCCAAGAACTGCGTTCGAGAAACAGATACAACATTTGGTGTCGTTGGCTCGAAGCGAAGTAACGAAGAAATATTTCCCCGGAAAACGATCAAGACTAGATCTATTCCTTGTTGGTGAACAAGGAGTAGGTAGTTGATATTGGTTGCCTTGCTTTCACCTAGCGACTCCACTTTGTCTATATGGAGATTCCATTGGGTTACCAATTCCACTGGTTCAAGATTTCAAATGTATTCACTGTTATGTTTGTTGAATGCTCATTAATGGTTGCATTCAACAGTATATCCCCATTCCTCTTGGCGGTGTTTAACAGTCTCACACATCAACAAAGGATGCAGTTTTCAAAGTTCAGTTGTAAGTATTAACAACTCATGGAATTCATCTTTCATATTGTAAATATATTTCATATCTTCAGCTGCATGCAAAGTGATCTGCCAGTTAATCCACTTCCCACATGGTTGCATTGGAAGCATGGTTACACCTAACAGAGTACAATTTCAATTTGGTAAAGTAGATGTGTGTGCAAATAGATTAGTTGGTTTCAGTGTGAAGTATATGGATTTTCTGTAGTTTATGAATGGAGTGATTTTAGCAGTTGTTTCAGTTGCAGTTTGCAGTGTCAGTTGTTTCAATTGAGTAGTTTTCGTTTTCAATAGCGCGATTTTGCAGTGTATGGATTTTTTTCAGTTTATGAATGGAGTAATTTCAACAGTCGTTTCAGTTGCAGTTTGCAGTGTCAGTTGTTTCAATTGAGCAATTTTCAGTTTCAACAGTGAGTTTACAGTGTGTGGATATTGGTGAAAAAGAAAACTAATCGTTTTTTCTTTCTTTGATGATGATTATATAACCCAATGGATTAGGCATGATGTTGTTTTTTAAAATATATCAATCTTTAGTATGTAGTAGTTTGATTCAGTGTTGGAGGTATTTTCAACAAAGGACTGGTACAAATTGTTGGTTACAAGTTTCAAATTGAAGTTGCAGATTGTAGTATTTTGATTTATATTAGTTTGAGCAAAGCAAGATTCAAGTGGAAAATTATTGATGGTTTTATGGTATGACTCCATGCCCAACACTCAAGGCACATGGTCTACAGGTTCTCTACATCCCACAGAGGGAGGTAGTCCCCAATTGGAGCCGATGTTGTAACTTTTTTTGACACCTTTAAAAAGTTACAAAAATTGTAAATTTTTGCTAGTCTACCCCTCAGCGAAATTCTCAAATATGCTAAAATGATTATTATAAAGATTTATGGGTTACTTTTAAATAATTTTTATATTTTAAATACTTTCAATATTTTTAATTTTATTTTCTAAATTATGTTTAGTTAAAATTTAAAATTTTGAAAATAATTTTATTTTCTAAATTATTTATATTTAAAATTTAAAATATTGAAAATAAAAGTATTGGGATTTGAGAACCCAATATCCAAGTCAGATCAAAGTTTATCAAACTATCACAAACTAAGTCAAAGTCCACTATACAATGTCAAGTTAAGAAGTGCTCATCTTTATTCTCAATCCAACTCAACGCACCATGGGAGGAGCCCACAAGGGGCATATACGCATGCAGAAAGCGTTAAATTGAATAAATGTTGTTGGTGCATATAAACACCAACGAATCCTTGTTTTTTCAATGTGGGATAAGTTGCCCAGCTATTATCCAAGCCATCGCCCAATTAAATTGCTTGTATTTTTCAACGGTGGGTAATGCATCCAAGGTAAATCGACGACACCAATCGTTGTGAACCCCTCGTTAACAAGTTGTTCGATAAGAGGGGGGTCCCACAATAGTGGTTTCCCAAAACCATTTTTATTACGTGGAAGCCCCAAAACAATTGCTTCACCCCAGGTCGAAAACCACTTACTGTGTGGAAGCCCCCCCACAATATGATTTTGGTTTTAGTGGAAGCACATGTTAAAATGGTAGCATTGCTTATGTTGGTTGTGGGTATATTTATCACAATAGCTTTGGTGACACATAAGCAGAGGTAGCAGCCTTAGAGCAAAAATCAACATTTCTATCCATAAATTTTGCACACTTAGAATTTCTACAGTCAAACACAGAGTTTAAATTAGTGAAAGTACAATTGTCAGTTTCGATTGATTGTGGTGTTATATCCATACCCTAGCCATGATATCAATGAAATGTGTAGAATTTGGACGAGTGATTTTCAAGATTTTTTTTTTCAGAAAGAAAAAGCGAAATTGTATTATATTGAGTCTATATAACTACTCCAGATAGTACATTTACATGCTAATTGAGGAGACTAAGAACATATGACACAAAACTAGAGGAAGAGATCCTCTGAGAAGGATGTCGAAGCTCAAAAGCATACACAGATACAAGTATATTAGACACCTCCTGCGAAACTAGGAAGATGATCAGAGATAGATATAGTCATTCATACCATACAAATGCTTGAAGACCAAAAAGATAAATAAAAATAGACCTGAAGGACATAAGCAAGAGATTAAAAGCCAGGGATAGCAAAATCCTGAATGATAAAGGACTCCTCGCCAGATATTACCTTCATGGACCAGGAACCTGTACCTAGTTGAAGACCCTCCTTTGACAGGCAGTGCGCTTGCTGGTTCTGTGCTCTGAAGATGTGTTGAATGGAACACCCTCTCATAAGTCCCCAAAAAAACATGATCCTGTCCATCCAGTCCACCAGGTGAGGGCACCTGATGGAGCTTTTACCATTGACATGATTGACCAAGGTTTTGGAGTCCCCATAAATAGAGATGGAATGAATGTAAAAAAAAATACAGAAGGCGAGAAGACCCGCAAGGGCCTTCGCCTCTGCCATGTTGTTTGTGCCCTTACCTGCATTCCAAGAAAGACTATATTGAAGATTCTCGTCCATAATTATGAAAACCCCACAGCCGCAAGAGTTTTGCTGAGCGGCGCCATCAAAAAAGGCCCTCGGGGACCTGTAAAGAGAAACTACTTGTCCATTTCTGTTGACAGCTTTCAATTTGGGCAACTTTTTCGAGACAGAGTCGTAGATGAGAATTATGTGTTGTAATATATCCTTGAGAGGCTCCTTTGCTTCTTTGAAAATTATGTTGTTCCTCCACCTCCAAGCACACCATAGAACGATAATAATGAGCGATCTCCATGAATCTCTTTGCCCGCTCCACCAATCAAAAGCAGCATGCGTAGAAGCATGAGAGACAAGAGGGAAACCATATAAAATTGCCAATTCGTGCCATATTTGCATAATAGATTTGCATTGAAAGAACATGTGAAAGTTTGTTTCCTCTTCTAATTCGCACATCAGGCACCTGCTCGGCCCATGCCACTTCCTTTTCTTTAAATTCTCCCAGGTCAGATTTTTATTGTAAAACACCAGCCACGAGAAGTATATTAATTTGGGAGAGCATCCTGATTTCCAAAATGCTGAGGGGAAAGTGGGATTAGAATACAAGGGCTTCAAACCAATCAAATCTGTATAAATATCCTTTATGCATACTTGTAAATTTGCGTTTGACGTTTTCCAGATTAAATAATCCTGCGGCCTGGACCGGATAAAACCATAGCTTCTCAGTATGATTCTGACTGAGTTCCAAAGACTTACCATAGACTCTGACATACCAAGATCTTCAGCCGTTTTCCATACAGGGAGAGGGCCTTGCCAACCTGCAATCAGCTTATCCCACATGAAGAAACCTTTTCTATGGAGGAAAATTAGGATCCTTTCGGGAATTGAAATGCTCTCGCACCCGCTCATGATGGGATCTATTCCGATCAGGATTCTTGTGCCAGATTGAAAGCACCATTTCAGGTTCCTTAAGAAATATTGTTCTATTTTGCGGAAACTGAGCCAGATGGCAGAGCCATGCATTGCTCCAATCCTCCCTAAACGGAACCAGTATTCCATGCCTTTTCCTCTCAAATATTTTGTTTTAATGGTAGTGCTCCACGGCCCTTCCCCGAAGATACCCCTCCACAAAGATTTGCACAGGAGTGCTTTCCCGAAGGTCCTCATATCCAATAATCCCCATCCACCTGTAGTCTTCGGCCTAGAAATCTTTTCCAAAGTAGTGAGATGATATTTTCCTTGAACTGATTTGCCGCCCCATATGAAATTTGTAGTGACCTTGTTCATTTTCTGAATGATACTTGCCGGGAGGAAGAAAATGTGAGCCCAGTATACAGCAAGTTGCGATAGGACTGCTTGAGTTAGGACGATTCTTCCAGCCAGAGATAGACACTTATATTCCCAGGCGGATATCTTTTTGTAGTATCTATCAATAAGCCATTGCCAATCATCTTTAGAGTAACCCTTTGCCTTTAGATGAAAACCCAAATAATTTAATCCATCCTTAATTGACCTCGTACTGATTCCAAACAAGGCGGAAATCCATTCCACTGTTTCCATATTGGCGCCATTGTGGTAGAGAATGGACTTGGACTTGTTTATTTGTAAGCCGGTGGCACTTTGAAACCTATAAAGAATGTCATTGAGACATATCCACGATATCCTGCACAACATTGCAAAAATAAGCACATCATCGACAAATAAATTGTGCGAGATGAAGTTGTTCCTGCAAATCTTCACGGGCTTGCATCTGTTCTCTGAAACTGCCTTATTGATATGAAGGCTTAAAGAGTTCATTGCTAAGATGAACAGCAGCGGCGACAAAGGGAAACCTTGACGCAGACCCCTTTCTGCTGGGAAGAAAGGGGAAGGGATCCCATTTATAATGACAGCATAGTTCACATTCTCAATACATGCCATAATCCAATTTATGATATTTGATTTCAGCCCAATCTTTGCTAATAAACACCTGATAAAACCCCAGTCTAAGCAATCATAAGCTCTTTGTAAATCAATTTTCAAAATGGCTGCTTCAGATTGATTTGAGATCATGGAGAACAGGCATTCCTGAGTGCTGGCGACAACATCCATTATATTTCTTCCCTTTAGAGTGATTTTCAAGATTGCAAATGGAAAGAAATATGGATCGATGCCTACAATTTGGATCCTTGAACCCAAAGGTAGTTTTTCATCTTCAGTAGTCTGAAAGAGACATATACTCTAATCAATTGTACAAATGTGAATATTGTTACAGTTATTGGTTGGTTGTCAGATGATAGCTTGGACAAATTGGAAAATTATTGACAAAGATAGCAAGTCAATGTTTTGATAGGAGCAGAAGCTATATGATATGTCATTTTATTTACCAAGAATTCCAAATTCTTTGTTCATATGCTTGTGCGTTTTTGCCTCTCCCTTTAGATGCACTAGTTTCTCAAAAGTTTGTTGCGCTAGAGAATATATATACTTGCTTTCCTTCCTTGTGCACTCACAGCTCGAAGTAGAACACTCTAATATGTGATTGAAAATGGGAAAAATCTACTCCTAAGGCCTTGACACATAATTATAAATAGGCCAATGTTATAGTGAACATTATTATTCAAACACGCAATAATTATGAAGCTCATGAAATATTTCAATAGATGCCATATTTGAGATTCTGGATGTGAAAGTGGGAAATGGAGGTTTCTTTAGGATTAAAAATGTGGTTTCCCAAAACCATTTTTATTACTTGGAAGCCCCAGAACAATTTTTGTACCCCTAGGTCAAAAACCACTTATTGTGTGGAAGCTCACCACCCTCTCACAATCTGATTTTGGTTTCAGTGGAAGCACGAGTTAAAATGGTAGAAATTCTTATGTTGGTTGTTGTTAGAAATATTTAAAAAATTTAATTTTCACGGAGGGGCAGAGAGTTATGATTTTCGTGAAGCTACTTTCGCGCAGCTAGCTTCGTGAACCGCGGAGCTGATTTCACGCAGCTACCTTCATGCATCGCAGAGCTATTTCACAGACTTGGATTTCGCGAAGCTATTACACAGACTCAAAGATAAACAACATAAGGTTGGAGCAACACAATAAAAACTTAGTATTGAATTCTAAAACATGAAAATACATTCACATGAGGCTGCGGCTCATTCACCAAGTAAAAACTAAGGTTTATATTGATTTACATTCACACGGAGTAACACAGTAAAACACAGTAACTGTTGTTTTCACGCGCCCACCAAAATTTGCTCCACCATTTTCTCCCCAGAGACTTGCACTCCTTTTCTTTCTTACCTCTTACTCTCTAACCTATTACAAAATGACTTTTTACATTCATATTTAACTCAACATACAATTTTACATTTAATTCATGACAGAGCGAAATTAATATGATGTTGTTGTTGAGTGTGATCAGAATTGCTCAGGTGTTTCTGGAGTGTGGGCAATAGTCGCTGGAATGCTTGCCCATATCTATTTACCAAAGTACATTAACTATTTTAAATGCCTTTGCTGAGTTTCAGAATGGTTCTTGTCTGGCTTTAGTCCTTCGATCTTCAAACAGAGACACAACTCGCAAAAATACATCTGACAAGTATGGCTGCTGTCAGGCTCTTTATTGCAGTGGTTGGGATTATTATTTCCAACACTCCCCCTTAATCACAATTGCTGCCATTGACAGTTACCAAATAGTTTCTAAGATAAACAAAACTTTCACATGCCAATGGCTTTGTGAAGATGTCAGCAAATTGTTCCTGTGACTTGCAGTGCTGCAACACAATTTCATCATTATTAATCAACTCTCTAATAAAATGATATTTAGCATCAGTATGCTTGGTCCTCTTATGGAAGATAGAATTCTTTGACAATGCAATTGCTGAGGTGTTGTCGCAGAAAATAATTGTCGCGCCCTCTTGATCATGACGAAGATCCCTTAAAATACTTCTCATCCAAACTTCCTGACACACTGTTGCTGCAACATATTTAGCTTCTGCTATTGACAGTGACACTATTGGCTGCTTCTTGGAGGCCCATGAAATGGCTCCAGAACCCAAATGAAAAACATATCCTGACGTGCTCTTTCTGTCATCGACACTGCCTGCCCAATCACTGTTAGTGTAACCAACCAGCTTGAAATCACTTGTTTCTGTGTACAAAACGCCATATTGTTTTGTCCCATTTACATACCTCAGAATCCTTTTTGCGGCTTACCAATGTGTCTCCTTGGGTGTCTCCATGAATCTTGACACCAAACTTACTGCATACATTATATCTGGCCTAGTGGCAGTTAAATACATCAAGCTGCCTATCATGCTTTTATATAATGTCGGATTGACATTGCTGCTGCAATCTTCTTTGCTCAACTTCAACCCTATGACAGTTGGAGTTGGTGCGGACTTGTTGTTATACATTTTAAACCTCTCCAAAATGTCTGCCACATACTTCGCTTGATAGATAAAAATGCCATTTTCTGTTTGCTTCACTTCTACACCCAAAAAATATCTTAAGAGCCCCAAGTCAGTCATTTCAAATTCACTCTTCATGACTTGTTTGAAATCAATGATGAGGAAATCATCACTGCCTGTAAAGATCAAATCATCTACATATAAGATGACAATGAGAATCTTACCTTCACTCTATTTGATGTAGAGAGTAGGCTCACCGCCACATTTGTTGAAGCCATTGTCCAACAAGTAGGCATCTATCCTATTGTACCATGTGCGTGGTGTTTGCGTCAACCCATAAAGAGCTTTTCTCAACTGATACACTTTTTCTTCTTGGCCTTCAACCTCATAACCATGCAGTTGTGAAACATACACTTCCTCTTTCAGTACTCCATTCAAGAACACTAATTTTATGTCCATTTGATACATTGTCCATTTATGCTGCACGACAATCGCCACAATTGCGCACACTGTCTCCATCCGCGTGACTGGCGCAAATGTCTCCGCATAATATCTTCCATGCTACTACTTGTATCCTTTGACAACTAGCCTTGCTTTTTGCCTTTCATTCTTTCCCTCAATGTTGCTTTTGGTCTTATAGACCCACTTCACTCCAATAACATGTTTTCCTTTCGAAAGGCTCACTAACTAACATGTGTCATTCCTTTCTACTGCTTCTATTTCTTCCTCGATTGATGCAACCCATTTTTCTTCTTTGACTGCATCTTTAAAGTGGATTGGGTCATCTACATGACAAAATAATGCAAATAAGGAATTCAAACCTTCGCTACTATCAACTTCATCTTTCTCATAAATTTCATTTAAATTTCTGAATTTTGGCCTTCTTGTGCTTGTTGAAGATGGGCTTGACATGTCATTTGGTGTCACACTTCACGGTGTGCTTGGAGAAGCACTTGCTTGGCTACGTGAAACTGTCCTATTATTTATTGATGGTGTTGCTTGCTGCCTGCTTCGTTACACTTGAATAGGAGTAGAGGGAGTCACAGTTGAGGAATTACTTGTTGTTGTTAATTCCTCTCTATCCTCATGTGGTATGCATGCTTTGACATTGACTGTCTTCTCTAAACTCCCATCCCATGCTTCCTCTTCTATGAATTGCACATCTCTGCTGATTATGACCTTCTTGGTTAATGGATTGTAGAGTTTGTATGCCTTGGATTCATCACTGTATCCAACAAATATGAATTTCTCCCCCTTGTTGTCTAACTTCTTTCTCGACTCATCTGGGACATGTGCATAAGCCACACATCCAAAAACTCTCACGTGAATGACAATATGCTTTCTTCCACTCCATGCCTCTTCAGGAACTACGTTCTAGATGCTTTTGGTTGGACATCTATTCAAGATATACGCTACACAAGCGACAACTTCAACCCAATAATCATTTGGCAAATGCTTTGCCTTCAACATTCTCCTTTCCATTTCCATAATGGCCCTATTCTTTCTTTTTGCCACACCATTTTGTTGCGGTGTATATCTTGTTGTAAATTGCTTGTGTATTCCATTCTCCCTACAAAATCAAAGGAAGTCATTTGAGATGTATTCTCCACCTCTGTCAGTCTTGAGAACTTTGATGTAGTGTCCACTTTGCTTCTCAACAAGGGCCTTGTATTAGCGAAAGCACTCAAACACTTCACTTTTCTGTTTGAGGAGATAGACCCATGTCTTCCTTGTGTAGTCATCTATGAAGCTCAATACATAGCGACTGCCACCAATTGATGGTGTCTGCATTGGTCCACATAAATTTGAGTAGACAATCTCCAAAGGTGCCTTTGCCCTCACTGACTTTCCTGCTGGAAATGTCTCTCTATGTTGCTTGCCCAAGATACATCCTTCACATATGCTATCTGGTTTTTCTATGAGTGGTAATCCCTTCACCATGCCTTTCCTATGCAGCAAATTCAAACATCCAAATTTGAGATGTCCAAATCTTAAATGCCATAACCAGTTTTCATCTTTTATCTCTGCTTGAAAGTTTACTTGTGTAATCGCTGCCTCTTTTCTTCCATCTTGTTATAGACATTTTTGGGCATTGCAACCCCAATCATACATGTCCATAAACCAAGGGCTCCTAAGTCCCTAAAAGTGTTGCTTCACACCCTAAAGGAACAAGGTCAGCTGATTATATCATCTCCCAGAAGTTCTCCACAGAATACTACTCAGAACTGGTCAAAGTTGGACCATATAGACTGCCCAGTGCAGAGGGTGCGATGCATCTCACCTGCTCAATGAAAAGGGTGAGATGCATAATGGAAAGCCCTTTTGTAGGGTGCGATGGGCGAGAGTAGACAAATGGCAGAGACAGTTTGCAAGGTGGATCGTTGTTGTTGGGAAAAGTATCCAATACGGAATGACCCTATCCCACTCTAAGGGTGATAGTACCTCAGCAACAATCAAAGCAAAGCTATTTGAGATTACTTCTTTATGAGATGTAAAAGAGGGGAGAAAGAGATCCACTAACCGATGTCTTTCGCTAATGATTGATCCAATATTCTCTCTTTGCTGCTTGCTCCCAGCTCCTTGCTCTTTCACTGGTCCAGCTACAACAAGATCCTGCAAAATGGCAAGAGAGGGAAACTACAAGAAGCATACATTCATAATTGATTCAAGGATTAGAATAAATCAAATACACAAGTATAACAACACATCATTGAGACACATGTATATAGAAGAACCTCAAATGCTTTATTAATGGAAGAAGTAAAGTTCAAGAAGTGATACAACCATAAGAGGCCCAATCCAGCATCACCTCCCAGCAGAAAGAAATCTCCTCTTCACCTCCTTCAAAGCAAATCACCCAATAGTTCGAAACTCAAACCAACAACACTTCCTTACATTCACAAGATTCCAGCCCCCCTAGACCTCATGAGAGAGATCTATATATAGGAGTTTTGGAGAAAGGATGAGTCAGTTTGAGGCTGGCATGAAGCTGACTAGTGTCCTCTCTCACTTCAGTTATTCTTCAGTTCTTGAGTCCACTTGGAGATTCTTGCTTCCACTTGGAGATCTAGACCCTCTTACTCATCACCAGTCGAATTCCCTGATCCAAGTGTCATTTTGGAAGCTTCCTGGGCATTGACACCTTGAGGAATGACTGTGCCACATGTCCCAACTCGCCCAGCGCAGGTAGCCTTCTTTGCAGCTGACATTCAGCGCAGGTAGACAGTGGAGCACTTGACATTCAGCGTAGATGCTCAGTGGAGCAGTTGACATGATCCAGAATTGCCTTGTTTTTGAGTGTTTTCAGGTGGAGAACTGTTATTCAGTGCTGTGGTTTGCTGACCTTGTTCCTCTAGGGGTAGGAACAACATGTTTAGGGACTTTGGATCCCTTAGATTATGGACATTTCATGCTTCATGCTGTAAGGCACAAAAATGTCTATAACAGTTGCCCCCTAAAGTATGAGGTCGTTTATCGGGTGAAATGCTTTATCAGGAGGATCCGAAGTTCATTCAATCGCTGAGAGGTGACCTGTAATACAATACAATACAATACATTATTTTTCATTCTGCTTTCATGATCTAGCTGAGGCGGGCATTCCCATGCTCAGCTTTATAAATTCATTTTGGTACATAGAACAGACAATCGTCTGATGGTAGACTAATAATTCTCTGCTGAAATTATCATCCTTTGAGTAGGATGATCATCTGCTTCAATGATGTACTTATCAAATGTCTTTATATTTCCTGAATATATATATCGCAGCCCGGATGGATGAAACTAGATCCGGGGTCTTCAAACTCGTTCGATCTTCACTCTAAGTACAAGTCGATCCATGTGAGAATTGCGCTGAAGTCGAACATGGAAAGACATCGCTTGATTACCGGTCAATGATGTAAACCGTTAACAAGCGCGAGAGGAATCACCGATAATGATAATGACCCTCAAGGTACTGCAGTACAATTCACGTGGTGTGAATAAAGGACTTGGCGTCGAACACCACGCAAAATCTTTCGGTCGAAGGTCATTGATGTATACCTGTCGCCGGAAGTGAGAAACTTGCCATTGAGGCATGCAAGCTTCAAAGTACTGAGGGGGTTGTTCCTAGATCAACTTCTTGGATAATGAGCTGAAGTCGACAAGAAGCGATCCGTCAAAGGAGGGCCTTAATGAATCCCACATTAGTGACACGGAATGGAGCTAATGATTTTAGTGGTGGTGAAAACGATCTGTGACATATGATTCAGGGTGGCGATCATGGATGGATGAAGGATAATGTATGGCAGTGGATGGGACACGGTTGACTCTTTCTGAACAACATCTCTTGAACATATAACGACACTGATGCGATGGATCGGTAGCATTACCCCAAATGTGGATGGTTTGGCGAGACCATGGTGATGAGACCGGTGAATGAAACAACCCAACCCGATGTGATACGGAGGAAAAGTGTCATGTTCAAGAGCGACTTGCTACCATTAAAGCTTTGAGGTTCTCCCAATTTTTCCCCAGTCATTTCTGACCAGTACCTCTTTATTTTTGTCAAGCTTGAGGAGGATAACATATGCTTGTTCTATAACCTACCCTTCGGGCAAGCCCATCGCTATGTTTTAACGAGCCTAGCGATAGGGAAACTCGTTCTCGTCTAAAGACAAGTTTGTCGCTATTTAATCATTTTAACGAGTCTAACGACAAGGAAAACTCGGTCCTTTTCATTTTTAGAGAGTCTGAAAAGGTACAGAAAGTTAACTCCAAAATTCCTTTTTCGTCATCTAATCCCTTAAGTCCGAAAAAGTATAAAACAATACAGAAGGGATGAGTTTTCGATAACTTTAACGAGCCGAATAAAACAAGCGCTCGACCTATTTGTGCAATAATCCCTCAGGTCCAAAAAGATTAAAATCTAGAGGAGGGATAGCTCTTCTGGTCCAACAACCAGAGCTGGTTCAATCTCAACAACCGCCGTTCCAACAATCATATCAAGGACCTGAGCAACAAGTCTTTGTAAGTAATGGGCAACCATACTATAATGGTTATGCCCATCAACCTTGTCAAAGTTGCCAGCATTATGCTGGTTTGCAAAGACCTATTGCTCAGGCGATCCCATCTTATCCTGGGTATGCTTCGCCTAACCTGAATCAACAGTTGCCCTTTGTAGCAACTCTAGAATTACCAGATCTAAACCGACTGACGAATGATCCAATTGCTTATGCCCCTTGGTGGCCAGCGATTCCACATAAACTTCCGTCAGATATTCCTAAATTTAATGGAAATCCGGGTGAAGACCCGTCGAATCATGTGATGACATTCCACCTATGGTGTTCATCAAACACCCTGAATGATGATTCGATAAGACTTCGCCTCTTTCAGAGGACGTTAACGGGTCCAGCGGCAAAATGGTACATTGAATTGCCTAGAGCTTCGTTCGACAACTTCAGTACCCTAGCCACAACCTTTTTAACCCATTTTCAATTACCAATAAGGTATGAAACGGGAACAGAACTCCTTACCAACTTCAAACAGACGACTGCCACCCACATATCTGATCATATACATGAGTGGCGACGTCGTCGTAGGATGGTAAAAACGTACGTTCCCGATCAGCTATTAGCTGAATGGTTTATCAAGTCATTACTTCCTGCCATCACGGAAGATGTGGCAAAGGGGGGAGTCGTAACGGAAGAGCAGGTTATCGCTCGTGCGCAATATCTGGACTTGGTCTATACTCAGTCCGGCACGCTCTACGACAAAATACCTGACGCCCCTAGACCGGAATTCTCAATTCCTCCTCCTCCTAAATCAAACAATGACTCTCACGCCGGCGATGGCGTGATTAGAAAACACAAAATTTCTAGTCAAAATGCAAATGAAGAACTTCTTGCCTCAGAAGTAAATGCCATGTCGACCGACAAGGGCAAAAAACTGAAGCAACCAGGGGGCAAGAAGAAAAAGAAAGGGAGAAAAAGGAAACCCCTGGCAGGGTGTCATATATGCGATGAGGATCATTGGACGAAAGATTGTCCACATATAGCTGAAGTTAAGAAACTCTTTAAGAGTTCAAAAACCCCAGCAGTATTGACTGATCCGTTTCCCAACCCAGGTCAAAATCTGGTTGCTAATCAAAATGCTTCCCGATCCCAAGTGCTTATGTTGTCTGTCTCGAAGCAGCAAAATGATGCTTTGACAAGGAATAAAGATTACGGGAATCCACGGCTGTCGAATAACAAGGCTAATGAACAACCTAGTAGTTCGACGACAACTTTAACCAAAGTTGTGCCACCCAACATTCCTAAACCAATGATAAAGTCGCCAAAGGGATTAGTACACAAATCGACATTTAATCCTCGTGCCAAAATAGCACAGAATTATAATATAATAGAGGACCTGGCTCAATCGTCGTCCGCTATGTCGACACTTGAGGTACCGCAAAATTGCCCCTCCAAAGAGCAAGCTTTATTATCAGCAATAGGTGGGATTGGCCCAATGGATTCCAATCTTGTGGCCTTTGATCATAAAGGATATGACCCTCAGTTACCAGCTCAACTAGCTTTCCTTATTCAAGTGAAAGCCCTCAACAAAACTGGTCATCGAACAATTATTGATGAGGGGGCATCTACATGTCTTATGTCGATGAGCCAATTTGTTGTTGTCCAATACTGGATGATTGACCAAGATGAGGAGTCATAGTACTTGTTTGAGCCTGAGTCGCTCCAGATAAGGAGGCACTAACCGGAGGTTGTGATTGAGTTGTCGAGACAAGAGGCTGTTGTATGGCAACCTGAGAAACTTGGGGTTGACATACAACAGGTAGCGCTTGTACTTGCGACGCAATCAACATACCAGGTATAGTGGCAATATTCGACACAGGGTGGACTGGTTGCATTGAATATGCAACCCTTGGTTGCTGAGGCAGTATTGGTACCCATCCGCTGGATGTAATTCCAGTTTGACCTGAACTTTGTTGTAAACTCCCATATGGTTGTTCTCTAGGGGGGAACAATGAAAAGGCATACTGCCCTCCATATGGTGGCAATCCAGTGTTTAAAGGGTAGATTGGCCTTTGAAGACACATTGGATCAAGTTGTTGAGTTTCAACATAAGAAATACCAGATGATAATCCGGATGAAGAAATAGGAACTAACCATGTCGTCGAAACAGTCTCTGATTGGACTCCAGCTTGTTGTTGACAATTTGCCGGGACAGATGGTATACCAACGAACATCGTTGGAGTAGCAGCAGGAGGCTCTACCGCTGCTGTGTCGGATGACACAGTCCTGGATGTCGACGGTTGTTCAGACATATTAAGTCTATCCAAAAGATTTCCTATCGATTCTACAAGAACTTTGTGATGAAGGTAGACTAACTTCGAAGATCAACGCAGGAATAAAGGGTGATTGTTCCGTTTTAAAATAGATTTTATAACGACGCTTTAGACACAACTTGCTTTTTCACTTTTTAAGAGTCGAGAAAAAGCTAAAGATGACTCTAGTCTCCTTCGATGTTTTAACGAGCCCTAAGTGACAAATGCTCGGATGGACTTTTTCAGTTATAGAGTTTGAAAAAGGCCAAAAGAAACTGCTCTGGAGTTCTAGGCAGAGGGTGTGCCAAACTTTTCGTAAAACCATAGAATACGTTTTACGGTACGGGTGGTCGATCTTCGTGAATGCTGTGTTCACTGCATTGCGATCAGTAGGGCGGCCGACATGGCTTCCTATGGATAAAGGCTTTATTCCTATAGGGGTCTCCCAATATATACGCAACGGTACGTGGGAGCACAAGTCCGTATTGATACTTATCGCTTCACCGTGGAGGAATCACCCAACCACTCAACGGTAAGATATCACGTTTAACGACGCCGGAACACGTCTCTAGCTTAGACCTCTATGTGTTTGCATTATGTTTCAAAGCGTTGTTATGTTCATTCAATTTATTTTAGGTTGATCTTGTTTAGCAGTTTGCCTTTATGGATCACCACGAGATGTATGGTACAACTCCTAAATGCAGTCTAAAGATGATAAGCAAGCTTTTTCAATCTTTTCAACATATGAAAATCTTAACTACTGAGGGAAAAGAAAGACATCATATTTTCACATAGATCATAGAGCACACACTAATGCACTTTTTCCTAAATCAACATGCAAACTATCAAAATGCACATGCACAATGCAGGTATTTCTTTTCTCTTTCTTAATGTTGATGTACTACAAAAAGAAAGCTGTTGTATAACTTTGAATTCGATTTCAAGTGAAAGCAAACAAGGTTTTGTCCAAAACCAAAAGACACCTTAAGATTTACTTGTTTCAACACTAGAAATACATAAATTCAAACCATATGATGAAAGCAAAAGCCCAATCAGCTATGAACAGCAAACAAACTAACTCTTAAGATCAGAACGACACTTATCATAGGTCTAGATCTAAGAGGCCACAACAAGACTAGTTCACTTTCGTTATGGGAAACTGCAAATGATATAAGAAATACACAAAGAACAAATACAATTTCTTTATACAACCGAGGCGGAATAGTGGCAAAGAAAGGTGGTTTCAGATAAGTACATTGACTGATAACAGGTTGCAAAAACAAGGATGAAAACAGGGCAATAAACAGCAGGGAACCCCAGTTGCACAAGGTAAAACTGGTTCAGCGCAGGTAGTACACTGTCAGTTTGACATTCAGTGCAGGTAGCCCCTTCGGGACCTGCGATGAAATGCAGACTTCCTTCACAGTGCCTGCAATGAAGAGAGAAACTCTCGTTTTTCTCAGTTTCCGGGTTACAGATTGCTCAAAAATTCACAGTTTTTGGCCAAATCAAAAGCTATCAATCAAGTACACACTAAAGGATGAAAAGGAGGATGAAAAGCTATCACTAAGAGCTGTTCAGAGTCCTTGTGGATCAGCTCTTCAAATCATAAACATGCCCAGAAACTGAGCTAGAGTAGCTGCCCTCTACTTTGCATTTGAAGGATCCAAATGCAGTTCGATTCGGTACTCCCTGTGTTTAGGAAATGAATATCAAAAACACAAACAACCAACAAGATACATTCCCCAGCGGAGTCGTCAATTTGTTGTTGGGAAAAGTATCCAATACGGAATGACCCTATCCCACTCTAAGGGTGATAGTACCTCAGCAACAATCAAAGCAAAGCTATTTGATATTACTTCTTTATGAGATGTAAAAGAGGGGAGAAAGAGATCCACTAACTGATGTCTTTCGCTAATGATTGATCCAATATTCTCTCTTTGCTGCTTGCTCCCAGCTCCTTGCTCTTTCACTGGCCCAGCTACAACAAGATCCTGCAAAATGGCAAGAGAGGGAAACTACAAGAAGCATACATTCATAATTGATTCAAGGATTAGAATAAATCAAATACACAAGTATAACAACACATCATTGAGACACATGTATATAGAAGAACCTCAAATGCTTTATTAATGGAAGAAGTAAAGTTCAAGAAGTGATACAACCATAAGAGGCCCAATCCAGCATCACCTCCCAGCAGAAAGAAATCTCCTCTTCACCTCCTTCAAAGCAAATCACCCAATAGTTCTAAACTCAAACCAACAGCACTTCCTTACATTCACAAGATTCCAGCCCCCCTAGACCTCATGAGAGAGATCTATATATAGGAGTTTTGGAGAAAGGATGAGTCAGCTTGAGGCTGGCATGAAGCTGACTAGTGTCCTCTCTCACTTCAGTTATTCTTCAGTTCTTGAGTCCACTTGGAGATTCTTGCTTCCACTTGGAGATCTAGACCCTCTTACTCATCACCAGTCGAATTCCCTGATCCAAGTGTCATTTTGGAAGCTTCCTGGGCATTGACACCTTGAGGAATGACTGTGCCACATGTCCCAACTCGCCCAGCGCAGGTAGCCTTCTTTGCAGTTGACATTCAGCGTAGGTAGACAGTGGAGCACTTGACATTCAGCGCAGATGCTCAGTGGAGTAGTTGACATGATCCAGAATTGCCTTGTTTTTGAGTGTTTTCAGGTGGAGAACTGTTATTCAGTGTTGTGGTTTGCTGACCTTGTTCCTCTAGGGGTAGGAACAACATGTTTAGGGACTTTGGATCCCTTAGATTATGGACATTTCATGCTTCATGCTGTAAGGCACAAAAATGTCTATAACAATCGTCATGAAATCTTCTAGAAACTTCTCCTGTGACACTTGCCTCTCTGAATTTGCCCAGGGATGAGTAAGAGATCATCAATCTCCAAGTGGAATCAAGAACTATCAGAGAGAGGACACTAATAAAAATCCCAGAAGCTGACTCACCCCCCTGCAATCATCTATATATGGATCCCTCATCACAGAGATCCGGAGGCTGGAATTTTGTATCTTGTAAGGAAGTGCTGTTGGTTTCTTGGTGGAATATCATAGTGTTGGGTGATCTAAGCTTTTCATGAGGTGAAGAAGGGCTTTCATGCTGAGAGGATGACACTGGGTCAGAACAATTGGTTGTAATCCTCTTTGCTATTCTTGATATTAATAAAGTTATTCAATTTTTCCTCCACATTCTTGTATGTTTGATGATATATGCATTTGTGTGGTCAATATATATCTGGTCCTATATTGTTTATGATTGTATATCTCTGTTCTTCGATAGTATTGTGCTGCTTTGATCCCACAAGTGCTCCCTGAAGCTGGGTAGACAAAGGAAAAGCGGCAAGGATCTGTCAGAAGGGAGAGGAACCAAGCAAGGAACCGTGTCCTTTGTTCCCCTCCTATCTACTTCTCATAAAGGAAAGCGAAAGTAGTTTTAGTTTTTTTGTTTCTAAGATAGCTACTAGCCTTAGTGGGACTAGCATCTCCGAGTGGACACTAGATTTCTCGATAACAAAATGGCGACTCCACTGGCGAATAGATTGATTGCTTGTCTATATTTTTTTGTTTTATAAACTTACAGATGAAGCTTGAAGTTAAGCCAGCTAGCCTTCAAACTGCATTTGCTATGCAAGTGCAAAGTAGATCAATGCTGCTTCAGTGTATCTCCGGGTTTTGTTTATAAACTGAACAATCAATTTGCAAACATTCTAATTTCCCTAGTGGTGGCTCTAGTAACCTAATTAGATCAACCCCTGTGATTAATATTTATTGAACATCACTTGCTCGGCCTAAATCCCTGAACTGAGTCGCAAACTGTGACCAAAGACCAAGAAAAATTCTCGCACTAGTACCATCGCACCCTCTTGTTAAGGAAGTTTGTATGCATCACACCTCCGTGTGCAGTAGGTGGGATGCATACTGATTCCCTGTGTAACAGGTGCGATGATCAGAAAAGGCTAATTTTGCCTTCAGACTTTGGTTTTTCTTCACTCTTTTCAGCTCTATTCAGGAGTTTTGCTGTCTGTGATCAGTATACCACTGTGGAAACTCCCTTCCTTTTCATGATTCTGCCTCCATAGTACAAAGAATTGTGAATTTTTTTATGTATTTTGTGCCATTTACAGTTCTCTTTTACAAGTTGTCTTTTGATTTGGAAGTGTCGCAAGTGTCGTTTTCAGTCAAAGAAAAGAATTCTATTGTTCTTGATGGTCGATTATACAGTTACTCTTATATTTGATTTGAATTAGTAGTTTTTCAAGTGTCGAAAGCAGTTTTCAATTCAAAATAGCAAAGTTTCGTCATTATCTTCCTTTCGTTTTTGAAGAGAAATTTTTTAGTGCTGTCGCTTTGAAAAGATAATTCAAATTTGTACTTAGCATTCTTCTTGTCATTCACACATTAAGAAAGCTGAAAACAAATACATGCATGTGCATTTGCATTTAGACTACTTGTTGGTTTGATTTAGGACAGTGCATCTAGTGTGTGCTCTCTGCTCTATGTTGAAAGAATATCATCTCTCTTTCTTTAGTAGCTAGGATTTTCATTGCAAAAAGAAGATTAAACAATTGTTTATCATCTTAGATTGCATTTTAGGAATTGTATATCTACATCACGCGGTGAACCTGAAAGGAAAATTTCTTAAGAAAGTTCAACTGTAAAATAAATTTAATGAACATAAAAACGCTTTGGAACCTAACGCACAACATCTAGAAGTCTAGGCTAGAGACGTATTCTGGTGTCGTAAAGCCTGGTAACTGTCGCTTTCACTGTTGGTTGGGTGATTCCTCCTCTTTGAGACGACAAGTGCCAGTACGGACTTGTGCTCCCACGTACCGTCGAGTATATATTGGGAGACCACAATAGGCTATATCCTTTATCCATAGGAAGCCGCGTCTGCCGCCCTATCGATCACAATGCACTGAACACAGCATTCGGGAATATTGATTGCCGTATCATAAAAAGTATTCTGCAATTTTGTGATTGGTTTGGTAATCCCTCTATCTAGATTTCCAGAGTAGTCTCTTTCGTTCCTTTTCATAATCCTTAAAGGAAAAGGTCCACTTGAGCACTTGTCACTTCAGGCTCATTAAAAATCGAAGGCGACTAGAGTCATCTTTTCTTTTTCTCGACTCTTAAAAATTGAAAAACAAGTTGTGTCAAAGCATCTAAAATTTATTTTAATCGGAATAATATCACCATTCCCGCGTTGGTCTTATGTTGAGAAAAATGGAGTCCACCAACCAAGGATTTGCCCTTGGAGGAAATCCTAGTCCTTTCTCCTCTTGGGGAGATGTTGGTGCACCTCATATGGCCACATTGTCACTTCCAGGATTGACGATTGGCTTGCCAATATGGCTCTTCTTGACCTTCGTCGTTCAGAACACCATGATTCCTGAACAATCGAGTCAGCAACTGGATGATACTAAAGTTACCCCCAAACCTTCTACTTCGTCCGATTCTCCCTCTCCTCCTTCCTCTTCACTTGATAAAGCTGGTAAAGCCAAAAGTAAAGTAACTAAGAAGGAGAAGAAGGGGAAGGAGAAGAAAGAGAAGAAGAAGAAGGAGCCAAAGGCAAAAAGGGGTAACTAGGCGTCGTCTAGTGAAAATCCGCACTCTACACCGTCCAAGCCTAAATATCCATCTGTCATTTGTAAAGGAGACCACTATCACAGATATTTTCCTTGCATCCCTCGGATCTTAAGGGATTGGTCTCCTCATTTTCACAATCCAGTGTCATCAACCTCTGAAGATCATGTTAAAAGTACACCATCAACTAGTGAAAGCGAAGCATTTGGACAGAAAAACAAATGTAAATTTCCTTGTAAACTATGTGAAGGCGATCACGTCGTCCACCGTCGTCCCTTCCTAGACGAAGCTCAAAGAGTCTTGGATGACCGTCCTGCTTCACCGCTACGGCTTCCTCCTAGATACAAGAAACTCTTGCCGAGTCCATCAATAGTTGAGAATCCGATCGACACGCCATTATCGTCGGTCGAAGCATCTGTAATTGAAGATAAACCCGCTGAATCCATACCAGACGAAATTCAAAAGGTTGAGGCGACAGTCGACCCAGTCTTGTCTTCGGAAGGTCCATCTTCAGATGATACAATCACTGGAGAGAATGAGAACGACACCGTTCAAATTCTTTTCGTAAACACAGACTCCAATGAACATGGGGGCAATCTACCCATTCCTTTACTGCAGGAAGGAAGTTCGTCAGAGTCATATCCGGCTGTCTATTCGGTCCCACCTCGGAGCAACCTAGTCGTTTCCTTCGATTGGAATCTACTAGGCAGACCCCGTTTACCGGCGAGTGTACCATTCTGAATCATTGTAAAAGCTCACAAAATGATCATGGTCAGTACCATCATAGATGAAGGGGCTTCTGTGAGTATCCTTTCCTCCACTGCTTGGAAAGCGCTTGGTTCACCATCGCTTCTGCCTGAGATGAGAAATCTGATAGGCTTCGACAAAGGAACCAGTCGACCGTTAGGGATCCTTCCCAATGTACCCATAACGTTGAGAAGGAAAACCGTTTATATGAATGTAATGGTAGTCCAAGGACCTCTGGATTATAATATACTCCTTGGGCGTGACTATATTTATAGCATAGGAGCCATTGTATCCTCACTCTTTAGAGTAATGTGTTTTCCACATGAAGGCCGAGTGGTCCAACTCGTAGACCAGCTTTCGTTCCCCAACTCACACATAGCTAATAGTCCAATACCATCCCTAAATGGTCTTTCCATGCAAGGAATGTCTCATCAATCTCCAGTCCGTCCACCTGAAGAGTGTGAGTGATTCGGGAGGACATGACTAAAACCCAAGGGGCATGCACCCTAGTCTATTTCGGAGGAAAACCTTAGGTATAGGGTAGGTTTCTGCGGGGGATATATGACTAGTCTGACACACCCATCCGTTTAGGAAAATGGGATTAGACTGGAATAAGATTCCCTCTTCAAAGTTATGTGAGTGGAGGCAACCACGCCACTCACCTTTGTCTATTTCGGCCGACATCGCCAAGGAAGTGTTTTGTCTGCAACGCGGATGGAGCAATCTTGCAAATGCGAGAGCTTTAACATGGTAACCTGGAAACTCTACTTCGCTATGCCTGGGGGCATGCAAACCGTTTTGCCTGAAAGTAAAGAGCGACCATTTATTTTCTTGGTTTGTAGTTTCTCAACCCTTTAAACTTGTAGGATTGGTCATTCCTAACTTGCATAATGAAAGGATCCAGAGCAAAGTTTCGAATGGTGTAAGCTCCCTAAAAATTGAACCTATCAATGAGACGTCCTTATTATACGATTGGCACGAGCAGTTTTTATGCGAAGTTCAAGCTTGTTAAAAATTAAACCTTAGCAATGAGCAAACATTCCCCCAGAGTTTAAGCTCATTAAAAAATGAACCAATCCCCGGTAAATAACCATTGTGAATGCATTATCATCAGCTTTTGAGCCCTGGCCGTGTTCTTACCATCACCTCCACTTTGTTTTAGCCGATCATTCACCTCCATTTTATTGTTTACCCCTTTTGAGGAACAGCTGTGAAGAGTGATCCTGTTAGCCATCCTTGTGACACTGTCATGATTGGAAAATTCCAAACCTTACCTGGAATCAGCTACTACTTGAAATTATCACTCGTTCCTCAAAAGACGAGTCTCCTTTAAGCTCTTTTCATCTGACTCGTAAAATATGAAAAGATTGCCGAGCAGTTGGCCTCTCCAGCTCGTTAAAGCTACCGGGAGTGCTATCCCTCCTCTAGATTTTAATCTTTTTGGATTTGAGGGATTATTACACAAAAAGATCTAGTGCTTGTTTTGTTTGGCTCGTTAAAATTACCGAAAATTCATCCCTTTTGTATTATTTTATAATTTTTCGGACTTAAGGGATTATATGACGAAAAAGGATTATTGGAGTTTCCTTTACGTCCTTTTCAGACTCTCTAAAAATGAAAAGGACCGAGTTATCTTTGTCGTTAAACTCGTTAAAACCAAATAGCGACAAATTTGTCCATATAGACAAGAACGAGTTTCACTGTCGCTAGGCTCGTTAAAACAAAGCGACGGGTTTGCCCGAAGGGAAAATTATAGAACAAGCATATGTTATCCTCCTCAAGCTTGAAAAAAATAAAGAGGTACTGGTCAGCAAAGACTGGGGAAAAATTGGGAAGAAAACTTGAAGAAAATTTATTGGTAGCAAGTCGCTTTTGAACATGACACTTTCACTCCACATCCGAGTCGGGTTGGGTTATTCCGTTCACCGGTCATATCACCATTGGTCCATCACACCATCCATATTTGGGGTTAACGCTACCAATCCATGTCAGTGTCGCCAGTATGTTCAAGAGAAGTCGCTCAGAGAATTCACCTGTGTCTCATCCGCTGCAATACATTCACGCTCCATTCTTTCATGACCGCCACCCTGAACCCTGTATCATCATATCATTCTCACCTCCAAAATCATTTACTCTGTTCTGTGTCGTAGATGTGGGATTCATTAAGGCCCTCCTACAATGGGTCGCTTCTTGTCGACATCAGCTCATTATCCAAGAAGTCGACTTAGGAACAACCCTTTCAGTACTTTGAAGCTTGCATGCCTCCATGGCAAGTTTCTCACTTCCGGTGATAGGTTTACATCAATGGCCTTCGACCGAAATATTTTGAGTGGTGTTCAATGCCAAGTCCCTTTTCACACCACGTGAATTGTACTGTAGTACCTTGAGGGTCATCATCATTATCGGTGATTCCTCTCGCGCTTGTTAACAGCTTACATCATTGGCTGGTAATCAGGTGATGTCTCTCCATGTTCGACTCCAGAACATATTTCACATGGATCGACTTGTACTCCGAGTGAAGATTGGACGAGTTTGAAGACCCCGGATCTAGTTTCATCCATCCGAGCTGCGGTATATTCAAGAAAATAAAGACATCAAATGTACATCATTGCTGCGCAAATGATCATCCGAATCAAAGGATGATGACTCTATCAGAATCATCAATCTACCACATAGACGGTTGTCTATCTTATGTACAAGAAAATGAATTTATAAAGCTAAGCATGGGAATGCCTGCCTCAGCTAGATCATGAAAAATATTATGAAGATAATGTATTGTATTGTATCTTATTACAGGTCGCCTTCGAGCTCGAAAAAACTTCGGATCCTCATGATAAAGCATTTCACTCGACATCAAGAGATTAACGACCTCATGCTTTAGGGGGGAACTGTTATAGACATTTTTGGGCACTGCAACCCCAATCATACATGTCCATAAACCAAGGGCTCCTAAGTCCCTAAAAGTGTTGCTTCACACCCTAAAGGAACAAGGTCAGCTGATTATATCATCTCCCAGAAGTTCTCCATAGCAAACTGCTCAGAACTGGTCAAAGTTGGACCATACAGACTGCCTAGTGCAGAGGGTGCGATGCATCTCACCTGCTCAGTGAAAAGGGTGCGATGCATACTAGAAATCGCTTTTGTAGGGTGCGATGGGCAAGAGTAGACAAATGGTAGAGACAATTTGCAAGGTGGATCATCATGGAATCTTCCAGAAACTTCTCCTGTGACACTTGCCTCTCTGAATTCGCCTAGGGATGAGTAAGAGATCATCAATCTCCAAGTGGAATCAAGAACTATCAGAGAGAGGACACTAATCAAAATCCCAGAAGCTGACTCACCCCCTGCAATCATCTATATATGGATCCCTCATCACAGACATCCGGAGGCTGGAATTTTGTATCTTGTAAGGAAGTGTTGTTGGTTTCTTGGTGGAATATCATAGTGTTGGGTGATCTAAGCTTTTCATAAGGTGAAGAAGGGCTTTCATGCTGAGAGAATGACATTGGGTCAGAACAATTGGTTGTAATCCTCTTTGCTATTCTTGATATTAATAAAGCTATTCAAGTTTTCCTCCACATTCTTGTATGTTTGATGATATATGCATTTGTGTGGTCAATATATATCTGGTCCTATATTGTTTATGATTGTAGATCTCTATTCTTCGATAGTATTGTGCTGCTTTGATCCCACAGGTGCTCTTTGAAGCTGGGTAGACAAAGGAAAAGCGGCAAGGATCTGTTAGAAGGGAGAGGAACCAAGCAAGGAACCAAGCACAAGATTGAGGTTGGTGTCCTTTGTTCCCCTCTTATCTACTTCTCATAAAGGAAAGTGAAAGTAGTTTTAGTTTGTTTGCTTCTAAGATAACTACCAGTCTTAGTGGGACTAGCAGTTCCGAGTGGACACTAGATTTCCCGATAACACATCTTCTTTTGAGATCATAGATAGTTGTGCTTGTGCACCTTCTTTCTGCAAATCTGATATTATTTTTAGGGGAAACATTCTATTGTTTTTCCTTTGAATCTTTGCAATCAGTTGTCTGCTTGGAGGCCTATCCAAAATTGTAAACACATCATTTTTGGAAGAAGACATTGTAGCCTTTCTACATGAGCTGTCCAATGCTCATGAGATTATGTTTCAAACCGGGGACAAAATAAACATCTGAGATGTATTTCTTCCCCCCTTCTTTGTTAGGATATTAACTCTTCCTTTTCCCATGACAGAGACTTTGCTATTAGTCCCTAATTTCACTTCATATTTCACACTTTCACCTAGATTAGAAAACATTTCTATGTTTCCTGACATGTGGCTGCTACACCCTGAATCTAGATACCATTTATCACTCTGTTTTTCTTGTGCTACATTACAAGCTAAAAACATGCTATCATGGTTCTAATTTTCTCTGTGAAATTTACACTTGGTTTGTTACTAATGTCATACTAATTGTTTCTACATTCATTTGCATAATGACCATACTTCTTACAGTAATGACATTGGACTTGAGATTTATCATACCTATGACCTTGTGCTTGATTTTAGCTTGGATTTTTATTGCTACCTCTTCCATTTGAGCTTGAAGGGTTGTTTCTTCCACCTTTGTGTGGGATTCTTCCTCTTCCTCTAGCATATGATATTCCTCTGCCTCGACCTTGACCAAATGATACTTGTGTCTTGAAGGCATGCTCCAATGAGGAGCTTGCTGCTCTATTTAGTCTATGTTCATGAGAAATCAGTGATGCATTAAGCTCATCCATTGAGAACTGTGAGAGATCCTTTGTCTCTTCTATGGCCACAACAATGGCCTCAAACCTTGCTGGAAAACTTCTCAAAACTTTCTCAACTATTCTTCTTTCCTCAAGTGTCTCACCATGAGACCTGATTTGAGTAACTAGCCCACTTACATGTGTAAAAAACGAGTCTATATTCTCAAACTCTTTCATACAAAGTGTTTCAAAATCTATCCTCAACATTTGCAGCTTTTCTTTCTTGACTTTTGCCATGCCTTGGTAGGCTGTCTGGAGGGTGTCCCATGCTTTCTTGGACTTCGTTTCTGCTGCAACCCTTGGGAAAATACTTTCATGAACTGCTTGGAAAATATATAACAGGGATTTTGAATCCTTCTTCCTACTGTCCCTTAACAAATCTTTTTCTTGTTGAGATAAGGCATTGTACGCTGCTACATCTGCTGGTTCTTGGAAACCATTCTCCACCAAATCCCAAATGTCTTGAGAAGAAAACAGGGCCTTCATCGTAATAGCCCAATAATCATAATTTTTTCCATTAAATTGAGGTATGTGAGGATTAGTCAAGCTTGTGCTTGATGTTGCCATTTCTGAGCGTAAAAAAAACTTTCTACCTGCTGGTAAATATGCTAAAAACAATCCGCCCTCAAAAAAAATTCTTACTGCTAGTAAAAACACTTGTTTTTACACTAACAATATTTAACCTACTCTGATACCATGTTAGAAATATTTAAAAATTTTAATTTTCGCAGAGGGGCAGAGAGTTATGATTTTCGCGAAGCTACTTTCGCACAGCTAGCTTCGTGCACCATGGAGCTGATTTCGTGCAGCTACCTTCGCGCACCGCGGAGCTATTTCACAGACTTGGATTTCGCGAACCTGGATTTCATGGAGCTATTACACAGACTCAAAGATAAACAACATAAGGTTGGAGCAACACAATAAAAACTTAGTATTGAATTCTAAAACATGAAAATACATTCACATGAGTCCGCGACTCATTCACCAAGTAAAAACTAAGGTTTATACTGATTTACATTCACATGAAGTAACACAGTAAATCACAGTAACTGTTGTTTTCACATGCTCGCCAAAATTTTCTCCAGCATTTTCTCCCCAGAGACTTGCGCTATTTTTTCTCTCTTACCTCTTACTCTCTAACCTATCAAAATGAATTTTTACATTCATATTTAACTCAACATACAATTTTACATTTAATTCATGACAGAGCGAAATTAATATGATGTTGTTGTTGAGTGTGATCAGAATCGCGCAGGTGTTTCTGGAGTGTGGGCAATAGTCGCTGAATGAATGCTTGCCCATATCTATTTACCAAATTACATTAACTGTTTTAAATGCCTTTGCTGAGTTTTAGAATGGTTCATGTCTGGCTTCAGTCCTTCAATCTTCAAACAGAGATGCAACCTACAAAAATACGTCTGACAAGTATGGCTGCTGTCAGGCTGTTTATTGCGGTGGTTGGGATTATTATTTCCAACAGTTGTGGGTATATTTATCACAATAGTTTTGGTGACACACAAGCAGAGGTAGTAGCCTTAGAGCAACAAGCAACATTGTCATCCGAAAATTCTACATAGTTCCAGTTTCTATAATCAAACGGAGAGTTTAAATTGGTGAAAGAACAATTATTAGTTTTGATTGTTTGGGGTGTTATATCCATACCCTAGCCACGATATCAATGACGTGCAGAATTTGGATGAGTGATTTTCAGGATTGCAAATGGAAAAAAATATGGATCCATTCCCAAAATTTGGACAATTGAACCCAAAGGTAGTTTTTCCTCTTTAGTAGTCTGAAAGAGACATGAATGTCCATATTCCTTATTAATAATAGTTGATACTCCAATCAATTGGTTGGTCGTTAGATGATAGCTTGGAAAAATTGGAAAATTATTGACAAAGAAAGCAAGTCAATGTTTTGACAGGAGCAGAAGCTATATGATATGTCATTTTATTTAGTAGGAATTCCAAATTATTTTTTCATATTCTCGTGTGTTGTTGCCTCTCCCTTAAGATGCATTAGTTTCTCATAAGTCTATTGCACAAGAGAATGGATATACTTTCTTGCCTTGTGTACTCACAAGTCCAAGTAGAACACTCTAATATGTGATTGAAAATGAGAAAAATCTACTCTTAATTCCTTGAGGCATAATTATAAATAGGCCAATGGTATAGTGAACGTTTTTATTCGAACAAGCAATAATTATGAAGCTTGTGAAATATTTCAATAGATACCATCATTGGGATTCTGGATGTGAAAGTGGTAAATGGAGTTTTCATTAGGATTAAAAAATGTAATGTGATGCTAATCCTTACATTTAATATGAATTTGGGTGAATTGTCCCAAAATGTTGATCATATGCAAAAGTAAATGTGTTTGGGATTTTATTTTTTTTATTGATCCTAGCTTCAAGGCATAGTACAACTCATCATCATCCAATTCATTGGAGTGAATAAAGGTTTTTAAGGAAAGCAGACAGTTTCCTAATTATTTGTGACCATCTCTGACAGTGCATATTATCAAGGTCCTAAAGCAGAGTACACATCATTATGTAAAAACAAAATGAAGGGAAATATAGTTTGGATGAAATTTTCATAGTCAAACTGTTCCAACAGATTTAGATTTGAAGGAAGTGAATCAACTTGATCAAAATGCATTATTTTCTAATCAAATACAGGCAATATATTTCGGGCTCAGTTTCTAGGTGGAGAGGAATTTCAAAAATTCAATATGTGGGTTTTTTGCAGAATCTTGTTAATTAGGTGTAGCATGGGAATTTATGGCAAATTATGATCGGTTTGGGAGATTTCCGCAGATCTCTGAAGGATATACATTGAGATTTCGTGATGGAGAAAAATCTTCATGGGGCTATGAAACAATGGAAATGAAGCTAGTTGTGTTGAATCCTGGGCTTCATAATTCATTTATGAATTAACACAGTTTACAAATGATAACATAAATGTAGCCACAAATAAAGTATTTGATTCTTTAGAATTTAATATGCTCAATGATTTTGTTGAATTGGAATGGCTTGCAACATTTTCTACTTAAAAGGTAGACAACAAGTTATATTGGAAATTATTTTTAGGACTAAGAAAAATTCCTTACAAGATGGGAAACAAGTGAGTATTTGGGTGAGATTGATTTCTATGCAGGTGTAAAAGAGGATATTTTTAATGCAAAAATCTCCAACACATCGACAAATTCCAATTACTGAAATACTAGGGAATGTGTTGGACAATTCCATGTCTACTCCTTTAAGAAGTCCAATAAGGGTTTTATGGTTATGAGAAATTTCCCAACATTAATTTCTAAGGGATTGAATCCTTTCCTGAGAGCAAAGGTAGCCCATAATGTCCTCCAAATCCTAGTCCAAGAATGATAAGTGGTACAGGTGCAAGAGTTTAGAGTTGGGTTATTAAACCTTTGCATCCTCGTGCTACTGGGACAACTTTTAGATTTTTGACTAGCTGACTCGGAGAGAGGGAAAACTCTTGCACTCACTGCCCATGGAATCCTCAAGATAGTAGTGAAGATCTTGTTTGATTTTGGTTTTTATGCATGTATGGAAAACCTTGAATCTATGACCTAGATAAGTGAAGAAAGGAAAATGGGAGTTGTTCAAGGATTAAGCATTTAATGTTCAAATAGTTTCCATACACACAGGGACAATGGAAGAGAATCAATAATGTAAGATTAATTTTTCTCATATTATAAAATGCTTGTTAATCTAATTAAGATGAATACTAAAAATAGGACACCCCTCATTGCTTCAAAGTGTCACATTCTCTCACAGTATTGGAAGAAATTTTGAGGTTCTGGATTGTCAAGACGTTGAAACTAATGTGATAGTTATGAAACTATGTCTCCACACAATTTGACATTGTCCATCTTTCTTCAAGGAGCCTAGATTGAGATTGAAAGATTGATCTTCCATATTCGAAGGATGCTAGTAGTGGAGCTCCACCAACAATTATAGGCTGTTCATTTGTAATCAATAGTGAATGAATACCAAGCAGTAGTGGCCATATAAAATGAAAAAATACTTGTAGAGAATGAAGTTGATTTATCTAATATGGGAATCATTACACCTTTTGATTAAGGAAATATGATGAGTATTGTAGAGTTCCATAACTATTTTGTTTTGATACCCTTTTTCCTCCATTTTTCTCTTTTTCATCATCACTATCAACTCAATAAAGGTAGTAAATCATAGATTTTGATAAGGTAAAAACTCTTACGTGTCTTATTTTTCATATTCGTTAATGTTCCTTATTTTTATGTTAAAGATTGCATTAGCTATGGAATTAACATGATTCTACAACTATTTTATAAATATTCAGCTACGTCCATGGTTTGTGGGGTTTTGGTGTGCCAATGAAGCAACTAAGCACATGGGTAGTTGAGGATCGATCCCATCATGGATCTCCTCCTATTCACTTGAGCCAATTCACCGAAGGAATCACACAGTAGCGTGGCCAAAGGAACAGTAAAAACACGTAGTAGCAAAAGTTTGAGTGCATCACGTTTCTTCGATTTTCTTTCCAAATAGCAAATCGACGAGATAACACTTTCTCTGTTTAGTTTCAAATTTGAATAAGGATTGAACAACATACCTGTAGGCATAGAAGTCTCAAACTGTTGAGTATTCATTTTATATAAATATTTATCCTCTGTAAACGATACTAAGGAGGAAGTAATAGTTAATTGTTGAATAATTGTGAAACAGACCTTTTGTTCTTGTATTAATTGAAGTTACCTTTATGTGATTCGATGCATATGTGAGTGTGATTTACACCTACTGGAGGCGAAGGGCCCCTGCAGACAATCAAGGTTTTAGTTTACTTTGTTTCATTTCTTTATGATTGTTTTCATTTAATCTCTTTCTGTTATCACTGCATTCTAATATAGTTTCTTTACTTCGTTGTTTTCATTATTTCATTTATAACTCAGTTATTTTGTTTACCATTTCATAATTTCGTTTATGCTTATAATCGTTCAATAGTTTAGTTTTTCAACATTTTTCGGTTCATTACAATTAGTATTTTCATGATTTTTAGAATTAGAACTTGTATCTACTTTGTAGTTTGCAATTAGAGATTTCTTTCATGCTCTTTAAAATCAGAATTTGTATATACATTATGTAGAAAAGCTTTTGAATTTCAATACTTTGTTTCGTAGCAGCAAGGTGTTTAGATAGATTCATAATTTTAGGATGAATAACATAAGATATTTTAGGATGATACTCAAATAGATATGACTTGGTAGATTAATCTAACAATAGCTTAACCTCCACTTATTCTAACAGTAGCTTAAGTTCCATTTATTCATTTGTAGAAATCTAACTAGATAACAACGAAAATATCAAAACAAACATAACCATCATCTTACAAATTAAAGGATAGGCCATATATAGTGCACATGCACTTCATAAGTTTACCAACTCCGGTCGATAATTTATTCTTGCAATTTAAGAACAATAAATTGACTAAACAATTTGGTGCCATTGTCGGGGAAGTGTAAATAGAAGCTTTAAAAAAATCATCAAATTAAAAAATGACATGCATAGGGAAAGAGACTCTAGAGGTAGGTTTGTAGGTCGAGGAAGAAGTTTAATTCCTACATCATCACTCACTCCACCACAACCTCGTAGTGTAACACCACCCACACAAACTCAAGTTCCATTCATAGCAGGCCAATATAGACTTCCTGAAGTCTTAAGATCTGAAATCCAATCTAAAAGTTCACCAACTTCATCAACAGAGGTTGTGATAGAAGTAGATTTTACATATTCAGCAGCTAGAATAATTTTCCTATCTTCAACTGGGGAACAAATTTTAGCTCAGGAGTTGGAAGTGCCTACTGAAGAAGAAGAAGAAGAGGAAGAAACTTACTTCAAGCCATTGATAGAGGAACCAAAATAACTAGAAGAAAAACTAGATAATCCTATTATAGAACCATATATCTCTTCTGAGGAATCTATCATGGATGAAGAAGGAGAAGGAGAAGTACATAATGTCAATGGTGAACAACATAGGATTGGAGGAGGAGGAGGAAATAGAGGAGGTGGAAGAGGTAGAGGAAGAGGAAATGCAAAACCTTTTGGGTTCCCTATCCTTGATGAAGATACAACATTAACAATGAAAAACATCTCACCTTCTATTCTCCCCAACTTTCATGGAATAAGAAGTGAATACCAAGAGACATTACTCTTTGAATCTGAAGTATTATGTATATCATATGATTATCTGCATGATGCTGAAAAACTAAAATTGGTCCCTGCCACCTTAAAGGATGCAACATTAAAATGGTTTATGAGTTTAGAAACAAATTCTGTAAGGACATGGGCACAAATGAAAGATGCATTCTTAGAGAAATATAAGGATCATTGTATGCCTCATAGAATCAAAGATGTAGTCTTCAAAATGGTACAAAAAGAAGATGAGAATCTTTAAGCCTTTGTTGAAAAATTTGTTTATAATATCAAAAGGTCAAAAATGAATAATCTGGATGAGGAAACTTTGAAAGCTCTCTTACTCAAATCCATTAAAGATGAGTCAATTGATCTTATCAATCTAATGGAAAAATGAGATATTTCTCAGTTACCATTTGTAGATATTTGTGATCTATGTGTACATATTTCAAGAGGTAAAGAAAGAATAGGGAAAAGTTCAAGGGATCCTCTTTTATCAAGAGTAAATAAATCTGCAGCTGGGACAGTAAGTAGGGCAGAAATAGGTAGTTTTCTTGATAACTTTAAAACATATATTTTAGGGAGTCTTAGTGAGAAAATTGACACCCTTAAAATACAAAACAAGTAGAAAGCCGAAAATGTTGCATTATCCATCTTTTGTCCTAGGTGTAGAAAGAAACATGCTCTAAGAGAATGTCCTTTAGATTTAAAAAGCATAGAAACCTGTGTTATATGTGCGGAAAATCATGATACAAAAGAATGTCCCTCTATACCAGGTCTTAAGGCTATGTTTAATGAAGAAGGAATGCCAAATCAGGTAGACCCTCTTTACTTTATTGCTAAAAGACCATGGAAAAATCCTCAAACAAATCAAACTCAAGGTTTTAATCCTCAACAATTTTCACAATCTTCACAAAATAATTGGAATCCACCTATGCCATGGAAGCCTTGGGCTCAACCACCACAATCTTGGAATCAAGGATGGAAAAATCCTTATGGAAGATATTCTCAATATCAACAATATCCGCCACCTTATCCAAATTTTCCACCACAATACTTCCCTCAAACTAACCAGTTACCTCAAGCTCAAGCTCAAAATTCAAATGCATAAATTTCTTTTCCATTTTCACAAAGACCAAATCAATTACTCGTTCAACCACTCCCAATTCCAAACAATAAAACTTCACAACCTGTTTACAACTTAGAAGGACAAAATCCTCAAACTTATATGATAACTCCATTAGATATGAATAATATTCAATTAAGGTCTGGTAGAGTATTAGAAAGGAAGAAACCATATGTTTTTATTCATGAAACAAAAAAGAATTCTCAAAAAGATAATAATAACTCTGAAGAATAAATTTCCCTTCCTCAGAAAGAAAATATTGAAACAAAAAAAAAATTCCGCACATTCTAATAATACTCCTATTATAGAACAACCTTCAGTATCTATCTCAAGACCACCTTTTCTTGAAAGGTTGAAAATCGATAGAGTAGAAAAAAAAATCATATTGCCTAATTGTGATATGTTAGATGAATTAAAAAAATGTCTATATAAAAATTCATTTATTACAAGCAATAAAATAAATATGGATTTTTTGCAAAAACAATTAAGGAATTGAATACTAAAGGATCAGGAAGAAAAAGAAAAGAAATAAAAATAATTCAACTAATCGGGAAAATTGCATATATCATGATGGGGAAAACAATAATTCAAAAATATTTAGATCCAGGAAGCCCCATTGTGAAAACACACATCAATGGAACTAAAATACCAAACACACTAATTGATCTAGGAGCAGCCATAAACATAATGAACAAACACACTATGGATAAATTGAAGCTTCCTAATCTTTAATACACACCAACATTATTACAATTAGCAGATAGGTCTATAATTAGCCTGATGGTGTGTTATAAGATATATATGTATCCTTAAATTCTTGGGAATACCTTGTCAATTTCATGATCCTAACACCCAAGAATAATTTAGGAGGACATCCATTAATTTTAGGAAGGCCATGGTTAACTACAACTGATGCTTTTATCAATTGTAGATTAGGAGACATGTTTATCTCAAATGGAAGCTCGAAAAAGAAATTTACATTGTACCCACCTGCAAAAACAATGATAGAAGTAGAAAATGAAGAATGGAGAGATGATGGTAATGATATACAACTTGTTTTCACTATTGCACAAATAAATGAGGATCAAATTTTAAATTCAATAGAAAATAATTAACCCTCTTTATATTGTGACGATAGTCAAAATTTTCAAAAACAATATAATATTGAATATCTATCATCTAGACAAATGTCTTTACATTCTATGGAAAATTTTGGAAATTCTTCAATAGAAATTTTTCCAAGAAAAATCTTGAACATCAACAAAAACTTGGAATAATTACAGAAAAAGAAGCTAGTAGAAATATTGCAAAAAACACTCTTCTACATATTCATGGGAATACACTGATATGAAAGGAATTGATCCTAAAACCTGCATGCATCGTATTTATATTGAAGAAAATGCTAGACCAATTCAACAACGACAAAGGAGAATGAATCCAAACTTGAAAGAAATTGTTAAAGAGGAATTGCAGAAACTGTTAAATGTAAATTTCATCTATCCAATATCAGACAGTCAATGGGTTCACCCCTAGTAATCGTTGCTAAGAAAAATGGAAAATGGAGAGTATGCATTGATTACAGGGAATTGAATAAAGCAACTTTGAAAGATCACTTTCCACCTCCTTTCATAGATCAAGTTTTAGATACATTAGCAAGAAAAAAACATTTCTCATTTTTGGATGGCTTTAGTGGGTATAATCAGATTCAGGTAGCACCTAAAGATGAAGACAAATCCACATTCACCTGTCCATGGGGGACTTATTCTTACCAAGTACTTCCTTTTGGATTATGCAATGCTCAAACAACATTCCAAAGAGTAGTACTAGGAATTTTCTCTGATATTATTCATGATTGTGTGGAAGTGTATATGGATGATTTTACAATTTATGGAAATTATTTCAAAGAAGCACTTGAAAATTTAGAAAAAGTTCTCATAAGATGAAAAGAAGCAAATCTTTCATTAAGTCATGAAAAATGCTTTATGATGTTTAATGAAGGAATTGTTTTAGGCCACCATATTTCAAGAAATGGAATTACGGTAGACTTATCTAAGGTAGAAATTATTTCCAAATTATCAATCCCAAGTTTTCAATGAGATGTTAGGAGTTTTCTCAGTTTTATTGGATATTATAGAAGATTCATAGAAAAATTCACAAAGATTGCATCTCCACTCTTCAAATTACTCACCAAAGATTGTGAATTTAGTTGGAACTCTGATTGTCAAAGGATTTTGAAACTTTGGAAAAAAATATCTCTGAAGCACCCATCTTAAAAGGACCTAATTGGAATTCTCCTTTTCATATATCAAATGATGCTTCAAGCACAACTCTAGGAGCTGTGTTAGGACAAAAATACTTCACTCCTTATGACATTTATTATACCAGTAAAAATTTAACTCCTTCAAAGCTAAATTATACTGTAACCGAAAAGAAGTTTTTAGCTGTCATTCATGCTATTAATAAATTTAGACATTACATTACTAGCTATGAAACTTTCATTCACACATACCATTATGCCATTAGATATTTAATGAATAAACCAGTTACTAATGCTAGAGTAACAAGATGGCTATTACTGTTACAAGAATTCAATATCACCATTCTGAACCGACCTGGAAAACAAAACACAATTGTTGAATTTTTATCTAGAATTCAAAATGATAACGATGATACACCTACAGAGGATAAGTTTCCTGAAGTATATCTTTTTGCAGTATCTAATAAATCACCTTCGTTTGCAGATATTTCCAATTATTTAGTTTCAAAGAACTTACCCTCCTATTCGTTTCCTAGAGAAAAGAGAAGAATAATCCAAACAAGTGCATCTTATTCATGGATAAATGAAGAATTATAGAATAAAATACCAAATCTCATTATCCTAAGGTATGTAAGAGAAGATGAAATACCTGAAATACTTAAAGCATGCCATGATGAACCATGTGGGGGTTATTTTGCTGAAAAACAACTGCTTAAAAAGTCCTTCTCTTAGGATATTATTGGCCTTACCTTTTTAAGGATGCCAAGGAATATGTTAAGAGGTGTGATACCTATCAAAGAATGGGGAAACATGTTCCTTCAGACGAAATGCCACTACATCCTCAGGTACTCATCAAACCTTTTGAAAAATGGAATTTGGATTTTGTTGGACCAATTAATCCATCTTCAAAACAAAAATAATATATTCTTGTATGCACTGATTATGTTACTAAATGGGTAGAAGCTAAAGCACTTTCTTTTGCTACTGAAAATGTTGTAGTTTCATTTCTTTTTTAGGATATTTTTACTTGTTTTGGTGCCCCAAGAGAAACTATAACAGATCAAGGAAAGCAATTTACATCCAGAGTAGTGAAAAATATAGTAGAAGAATATAAAATCGAGCATTGGAAGTCTACTCCATACCATCCACAAGCAAATGGGCAAGTAGAGTCTACCAACAAAGTGATTGAAGCAATCCTCACTAAGACAGTTCACTTGCACAGAAGGCACTGGGTAGAAAAGTTTCTAGAAGCTTTATGGGCCTACCGTATTACATGGAGAAGCACTATAGGACATACTCCCTATGAACATTTTTATGGGAAGCACGTCCTATTTCCAATTGAGTTCCAAATTCAAACCTACAAGATAGCAGTCAAGTTGGGACTTGACTTATCAGAAGCACAAAAGCAAAGAATGGGACAACTCAATGAGCTTGATGAAATAAGGCAAAATCCTATCCAGAATAATAGTCTAGTCCAGAAATAGAGATCCAGATGGCATGATAAATACATCAAAGAAAGAAAATTTCAGCCAGGAGACTGGGCATTACTCTTTGATTCAAAGTTCAAAAATTTCCAAGGAAAGTTTCAAACTTACTGGCTTGGGCCTTATGAGATTGAAAATGTTTTCGATAATGGAGTAGACAGAATTAGGACTATTGATGAAGAAAAATTTCCTCTCTTAGTAAATGGACATCAACTCAGGATCTATCATAAGCCAATGACAAAGGAGGAATTTGTAAAGATTTTCCAGGATAACTCTGATTTGAAGTTGGTTAAGAAGAATTCTTCTTCTTCTCCACCTTAAAATAATAATAATAATAATAATAAATAATAAAATATATATAAACATGAAAACCAACAATTGTTGGCATGTTTATGCAAAAAATTCAAGGTGAAAACCAAAAATTCTTGGCATCTTAAATTTTTTTGTATCCCATTTTCTTTTATCTCTTTATTTTCAAAAATAATAAATAGCTATAGAATCATTGATTTTCCGCAGCTTTGATGACTTTCTGCAGCCAATTTGACAAACACCTCTGATCATACAATTGAAGGAATTATTGGCTCCCTCCACTGCGAAGTACCTGAAGACAGCATAAAAGGAAACCAAACATTAGCAAGAAAATAATTCAAAGGTAAGCATTTCTTTAATTTAATAATAGGGATCAAAACATTACATATATGAATTATAAGACATAGTACTATCAGAAAAAATCAAAATCATTATTGCAAAGAGTTGATCGTGTCATGTCAAATCTTGCATAATCCATCATTCACCCCTGTCATCATAACTCATATAATGATCCATTGAATCAGCCGCACAAAACATAACATGAATGATCTTAACTGTTAGATCCTGCCTCATTTCCCTTACACCCTCACTACCTACGCTCTCATTATTCCATCACTCACACTCTCGGCCTTTCATCTCTAAAAAACCCTACCAAGCCATTCTACCCTATCAAACAAAACAAATTTGAAACAAAGCTTCTCAGCCATGGGAGTGATAGTCAGAACAAAGCCAACAGGAAAGAAATTTTTGGAGGGGTATCCACAGACAAAAGAATTATTGCGGAAAGCGCAGTGGCTCAAATTTGTAGATAAATTCGATGGCTTCCATAAATAAGTGACGAAATCCTTCACCATGGAGTTGAAGTGGAGATAGTGGACATCAAATTCACAGTCACAGAGTCATTTATAGCTGAAGCCACTGCACTGTTGCGGATTGGAGAGAAATGGTTCAAGAACAGAAGTATTGAAAAAGAAGACTGGAAGGTTTTCCTAAAGAAACCAAGCATGGACACCACCATTTTCAAGAAGGGCATCCCAAGAATGACATTGAAAAGTAAGTAGAGGAACCTACTTCGAATAATCCAAAAATTTGTTACCTACGAAAGAAGGTTTGGATGTATGTTTTTCTATCATATTCAGCAACTAATGAATTTTCTTGAAGAAAATGAGATAAATCTTCCGCATTTCTTGCCGAATAGTCTTAGAAAGATGTCAGGAAATGTTCATAGGAGAATTCACTTTATAGATAATACAATGTATCAACATGGTTTAGTCAAAATACTTGTTGAATTTCATCTCCAAAACATACGTGATAATTGGGAAAGCTTTTTAGTAAGAAATCACTTTCAAGAAGAAACTCATGGGCAATCAAATAGTAGTAGACCAAAGAGGGGAAGGAAAAGAAAAATTGATAGGACACAGGATCAAGAACTACAACAACCACAAAAACTATCAAACGATGACATCCCTCTTGCAAAATTATTAGAGAAAATAAACAAAAGAAATGTTAGAAGAAAGAAAGATAGTAAAGAAACAGATATTTCACCACAAGCAGAGAAGCCTAAAACAGAAAGGAAGAAAACTCAAAAGTCCATTGTCATAGGTTTAAGAAGAAGTACCAAACTCAACTCAACAAAATAACTACCCTCAAAGAGCACAAAACATGTCAATATATAAATAGAAGAAAACTTAGAGGTAGAAGAAGACGACTCAGGAACTCCTCCAAGGGTTTCATCACCAACTATCACCTCGCCTCCTCAAAGTCCAAGATGGAGAACGCCAAAGATTGATTCAGTGCAACAAGATATCTATGATTATATTAAATCCCTAGAGAAAAGGGACGCAACAAGAACATCAATTCCAATTCAAGAGGAAGAAGAAGTAGAGTTTAATGAACCACAAGAACCTCCAGTAGTCAATATATTGAAACAAGAAATATTCGAACTGGAGAAATTAAACAGGTACAATAAAAATGAAAATCAATCCTTGAAATCATTTAATGAAATCCAAATATCCAAGAGTGACAACCTCCTCTTACATCTAATTCTGTGGTTTTGTAGAAACAAGAAACTGAAGAAGCAAAACAGGCTTTACAAAGACAGGTTATAAGCTTGAAATACAAGATCCTCATGAGGAAACCAAGGATGGAAATGATTGGAAAGAAAATGAAAAGGATGAAGCTAGATGTACTCGTAGAAGTGTCCAAGCAAATGCAGTAGTTCAATAAAGATATCAATTTTGTGTTTTGTATGAGGACATACAAAATCTTCAGTGTGCGGGAATATAGAGTTCCATTACTGTTTTGTTTTGATACACTTTTTCCTCCATTTTCCTTTTTTCATCATCGCTATCAACTCAATAAAGGCAGTAAATCATAGATTTTAATAAGGTAAAAACTCTTACATGTCTTATTTTTCATATTCATTAATGTTCCTTATTGTTATGTTAAATATTGCATTAGCTACAGAATTAATATGATTTTGCAACTATTTTATAAATCTGCAGCGACTGCCATGGTTTGCGGGGTTCTGGTGCGTCAATGAAGAAACTAAGAACATGGGTAGTTGAGGATCGATTACCTCATGGATATCCTCCTATTCACTCGAGCCAATTCTCTGAAGGAATCACAAAGTGGCACGGTCAAAGGCATGGGTCAAACACGTAGCAACAAAAGTCTGAGTGCATCATGTTTCTTCGATTTGCTTTGCAAATAGAAAATTGATGAGATAACACTTTTTCTATTTAGTTTCAAATTTGAATAAGGATTGAACAACAAACCTGTAGGTGTAGAAGTCTCAAACTGTTGAGCATGCATTTTATATAAATATGTATCCTCTGTAAACGATACCAAGGAGGAAGTAATAGTTAATTGCTGAAGAATTGTGAAACAAACCTTTTTTTCTCATATTAATTGAAGTTACCTTTCTGTGATTCGATGTGTATGTGAGTGTGATTTACACCTACTAGATGCGGAGGGCCCCTGCAGACATTCAAGGTTTTAGTTTACTTTATTTCATTGTTTTATGATTGTTTTCATTTAATCGCTTTCTGTTATCGTTGCATTCTAGTTTAGTTTCTTTACTTTGATGTTTTCATTATTTCGTTATAACTCAGTTATTTTGTTTACCATTTCATTATTTCCTTTACGCTTATAGTAATTCAATAATTTAGTTCTTCAACGTTTTTTTTCTTCATTATAGTTAGTATTTTCATGCTTTTTAGATTTAGAACTTGTATCTACTTTGTAGTTTGCAATTAGATATTTATTTCGTGCTCTTTAAAATCAAAATTTGTATATATATTTTGTAGACAAGATTTTGAATTTCAATACTCTATTTCATAGCAGCAAGGTGTTTAGATAGATTCATAATTTTAGGATGAATAACATAAGATATTTTAGGATGATACTCAAATAGATATAACCTGGTAGATTAATCTAACACTAACTTAACCTCCAATTATTCTAACAGTAGCTTAAATTCCACTTATTAATTTGTATAAATCTAACTAGATAACAACGGAAATATCAAAACAAACATAACCATCATCTTACAAATCAAAGGATAGCCTTCTAGCATATATATTTCACCTGCGCTTCATAAGTTTACCAACTCCAGTCGATAACTTATGCTTGCAATTTAAGAACATTAAATTGACTAAACAAGTATTTTCAACAAAATGAGTATTTTGAAATTTTAGATAAAACTAAAAATATGAGAATGGTCGTATACCAAACCTTCTGAAAAGAATTCCAAAAAGTCAGCTCATATTTTCAAACATTAATGTAATAAAATATAGGTGGAGGAATTGACTAGATTTGGAGGAAAATTGACAGATTTTAGAGGGTAGTTTTAACAAATTTTGTTTCCAAAAAAAGTGGCATTCGATTTTGTTTATTATTCTCATGGATAAAATAAGGAACAAAACCAATCAAATTCAGTGGGAAAGCTAACAGGCGTCAAACTTATATTCTCCCATCAACGATATAGGAATCGGCTTCATAACCTTAAAGTATTGAATTAAATACTAAATGGTGGCAGAGCTTCTGAAGGAGGAAGATGAGCACTCAAATGGAAAAATATCAGCAGAGCAAGGTTCATTTCCTCGATTGTTGGATAGTTTACAGTTCTTTTAGACACAACAATTCAACAACCTCCAAATTTTGAGGCAAAATATCAACAGACAAAAGATTAAGGAAGATTTGTTACAAAAAGTGGGCAACCATTTTCAAGAATAAAGGCAACCAATTAACAATCATTAAGCCAATTCCCAGATTTGGAGGCACAAGAATTTCAATCAGTTCCAGATTTGCTGCAGTTTTTCAAAGATTCTTTTTGTTTTAGTATATTATTCATATTTCTATTCCAAAAATCTAGACACAATTAGATGGATGTAATGTTCTATATATTGTTTCAATTTAAATGTAAAATGGTTGGCTTTCTATGTCAGAACCCTGCCATTTTTGTAAAGACTTTTATTACACAACGTTAATTAAAGTATTCTTGCTTTAGTTTCATGAAATAATTATTTTTTTCATGTATGTTTTTCCTTTATTATTCCATAATATATTTCTGCATATGTTCAAGGTAACATAGGAGTTTCGACAAGGCTAGGTTTGAGTATCAACCTCTCTGATAGCCCACCGCGAATTTATCATAATTATAGAGATAAGGTTACTGAACAGTCTGTTTGAAATAGATCGTATGCATCTTTAATTGTTGCCTTCTGTCATCTCTTAAATGTATATGTGTTTGGTTGTAGAAGTTTTCTTCACGCATCTACTATTGGATTTATTAAGTATTTCGTATGAATACTTAATTATTTGATTTATTAAGTATTTAGTATAAATACTTAAATATCTGATTTCTCTTCTATTCTTCCACCAAACTCTTTGAGCTATGTTTTTCTGTTATAATTAGATGTTGGCACTTTGATTAAGTTTCAGCAAGAGAGGGCTTTATTTCTTAGTAGAGATTGGATAATCATTAGCAACCACCTACAACAAATGATAGATCTAGGCATTGTGCTTCAGAGGCTTCTATCCAGTGAGAGTGAGCAACATTTAAAAAAGCCTCATAACACTCGAGGGAGGTCCCTTTGGTTCAAGGACTAGCTTGAACCTAAAGTTTGGTCGAGTTGGTTTCTCTGCGCAGTTTCATAGCCAAGAACTACCTTCAAGAAACATATACAATAGGTATGGGGGATGATCAAAAGTGTACAGATGGTGAATTCACTGTGCTTTTAAAGTAGTGCAATGAACGCGTTGCGCTTCCACATAGTCAACATTTTTACCTTTTAATTCGACTCTAAACCTCGTGAAATTGATTCTCGTGGTTATGAAAAATTTCCTTGAGTGTCTTGCAGGTTCATAATTCAAGCATTGATCACCTAATATGAAAAAGAAGCTCGATGCGCTTTTTATGCAGGGGATTTGCTGCGTTTTTTACTATTTTAGAAGTTAACTTCAAAATCAGTTTCTGACCAAATGGAGATGAATTTTGAAAAGTGAAAATAGTTTTTGTAAAAAACGGGCTAAATTAAAATAACCTCCTTCCATTTTGTAATAGGTATCATATATTTAATATTTGAATCAATATTTACAACCTATTTCTCATATTTCGTCATCTCTTGTTTTATTCATGATATTTAGGTGTAGATTCTGAGGATCTGGAGAAGATTTTTTTTTTTAACTTGAGAGAGGTTTATTTCAATAAAATTCTCATCAACACAAACCTCCTTCTTTTTTGTAGCATATTTCATGATTTGAGAGATATGATCTAATATTTGACCCCTATTTTCCATAAAATTGGTCCCTATTTCCTATCAGGCAATTTCTAAATCTAATGTAACTGACTCTATCTTTGGGGAAATGGTTGGGATATACCCCCTAAGTCCAAGGATGATCTAGTTGTATGTATTTCGTGAGTTTTAGTGTTAAAAGGGATGGTTTGTTGGTCAGGGTTGAGAGAAAAGCATTGTGCATTGCACTCTTTCATATTTTTTTTCAATGAATGAAGAAAGACCGAGGTCTGATTTTATAGGGATGCCTATGTTAGTTTCTCATGGTGATGTTCTCTCTTGTTTTTTAAGTTTTCTCTCTTGTTATCATCATTTTTGAATGTTAAATCTTCATGTTTAATTTAAGCAAGGATTTCTTTCAAAATTCACTCTTAAAGTTCTCTGTCAAAATATGATATCCACCAAGAACCAACTCCAGAGACAAAAGAAATGAATCTGACCATATCTTGTAATGCATTGAAAGGAATTACCACTCCTCAAACTCTCAAGATAGAAGGGCATATCAAGAAGAAAAAGGTAATATTGTTGATTGATTCGGCTAGTACCCATAATTTTATTCATTATAAGATAGCCAAGGAATTGAATTGCTTCCTATATCCAACACTAGAGTGTCAAGTAATGGTTTCAAATGGAGGAAACATAAGTTGCTCTCGAAAGTTCCATAATATCAAGCTATCCATGGGAGAATATGTTTTGAATAGTCCAATGCTTTCCATTCCAATGGGTGGTGTTCATGTTGTACTAGGAGTCCAATGGTTACAATCCTTGGGGATGATAGTTTTCAATTTTCAAGAACTTTTCTTGAATTTCTTTTGGGAAGGAAAGGAATTTGAATTAGGGGGTATCGCAAGGAAACTAAGAAAGATAATCAACTCTAATGGCATGAAAAGGCTTCTAAAGAAATAACAATGGGGTGTAATATGTTCACTATAGGTTCAAACAACGAAATCATCTATTTCTCTAGATCTCCAAAAAGTCTTGGAAAATCATTCTAAGGTTTAAGAAGTGGAAGATCACTTCGAGCATCAACAACAAGTTCTCAAAATCTTAAAGGATAACCTCACTCTGGTGCAAAATCGAATGAAACAATAGGCATGTCAACATCGCAGCAAAATAAATTTTGATGTAGGTGACTGGGTAGTTTTACAGATACAACCATACAAACAAATGTCCCTCAAGGAAGCTAAGAAGGATAATAATTTTCACCAAAGTATTATGGTCCTTACAAGGTGTTGCAAAAGATTGGTACTATGGCATACAAACGGGAGCTTCTTGCATCTTCCCGAGTGCTCCTAGTTTTCCATGTTTATCATATTAGAACCTGAATCAGTCATTGAAATAAGAACCTGACGACTATGAAATCGATCAATTTAATAGTATCTCATCAAGTGGAAGAACTTAACCGCTGAGGATTCTGCATGGGAGGATGAGAATTTTATACAGAAGCATCCAAAACTACTCAAGCATTGAGGACAACACTTTTTGAAGGAGAGGGGAATGTTTGGTACCTATACTGCTAGTGTAACCCCTTATTATTATTTTTTCTTCTATTTTGTGAGCTGGTTAAATCTATGCATGCACTAATTACAGTTAAATCTACAGATCTAGAAATTAAATAAAATTGTAATAGTGTAAAATTTGAGTATTTTAATATATTACTATTAGATATGCTATGAGGAATTGTCCAGTGGAATATCCACGATAGTTTACAGATCATTTGGTATCATAACAAGTTTTTTTGGGTATTTATTGGCACGAAAGAGTCATTAGGGGAAAAGACCCTGGGTTCAAGCATGGAGAGCCAACAATGGTTTGTTGTAGTCTAGGACAACGCCGAGATTTTCACCTTACCCAAGGAGTAAGGAGTCTCACCCGAGGCATGCCGCGACCAGAACTAAGAAGGGCTCGTCATGGAATCAAGAATACACCAACCGATAAATAGATAAACAACATCAAATACATAATCAAGATAATAGTATACCATCCAATACTAAGAAACTACTACATGCATGAACCTTACAAGACATTTTAAAATTTTAAGTGGGTCATCGAATCATAAACAACCATATGCATTATGCTAAGCATCCATTCTAGACTTTACTTTATATTAATTCAATAGTAAACCATTACAAGACATATCAGCATTTGCCGCAGATGATTACAAGGAATACCTATTTACAGACTCACAGCTATTATAGACATTTTTGGGCACTGCAACCCCAATCATATATGTCCATAAACCAAGGGATTCTAAGTCCCTAAAAGAGTTTTTCATGCCCTAAAGAAACAAGGTCAGCTGATTACATCATCTCCCAGAAGTTCTCCACAGGAAACTGCTCAGAACTGGTCAAAATTGGACCATACAGGTTGCTCAGTGCTAAGGGTGCGATGCATCTCACCTGCCCACTGCAAAAAGTGTGATGCATACTAAAAAGCCCTTCTGTAGGGTGCGATGGGCGATAATGGACAAATGGCAGAGACAGTTTGCAAGGTGGATGATCATGGAATCTTCCAGAAACTTCTCTTGTGACACTTTCCTCTCTAAATTCGCCCAGGGATGAGTAAGAGATCATCAATCTCCAAGTGGAATCAAGAACTATCAGAGAGAAGACACAAATAAAAATCCCAGAAGTTGACTCACCTCCCTGCAATCATCTATATATGGATCCCTCATCCCAGAGATCCAGAGGCTGGAATTTTGTATCTTGTAAGGAAGTGTTGTTGGTTTCTTGGTGGAATATCATAGTGTTGGGTGATATAAGATTTTCATGAGGTGAAGAAGGGCTTTCATGCTAGGAGGATGACGCTGGGTTAGATCAATGGGTTGTAATCCTCTCTTCTAATCTTTATATCAATAAAGCTATTCAATTTTTCTTGCACATTCTTGTATGTTTGATAGTATATGCATTTGTGTGGTCAATATATATCTGGTCCTATATTGTTTATGATTGTAGATCTCTGCACTTTGAAGGTATTATGCTGCTTTGACTTTACAGGTACTCTTTGAAGCGGATTCGTCAAGGGAGAAGCGGCAAAGACCTGTCAGTGAGGAGAAGGAACAAGCAAAGAACCAAGCGCAAGATCGAGGTTGGTAGTCTTTGATCTTCTCTTGTCTAATTCTCATAAAGGAAAACGAAAGTAACTTTAATTTGTTTGTTTCTAAGATAGCTACCTGTCTTAGTGGGACTGGTAGCTCTGCATAGACACTAGATTTCCCGATAACAAAATGGTGACTCCACTGGGGAGCGAATAGATTGTTTGCTTGTCTATATTTGTTTGCTTTATAAACTTACAGACGGAGCCTGAAGTTAAGCCAGCTAGCCTTCGAACTGCATTTGCTATGCAAGTGCAAAGTAGATCAATGCTGCTTCAGTTTATCTCCGGGTTTTGTTTATAAATTGAAAAATAGATTTGTAAACATCCTAATTGCCCTAGTAGTGGCTCTAGTAACCTCATTAGATCAGCCCCTGTGATTTCTATTTACTTACTATCCTTAGCTCGGCCTAAATCCCTGAACTAAGCTGCAAACTATAACCAAGAACCAAGTTGGAGTCTCGTCCCTGGACCATCGCACTTTCTCCTCTTGGGAATCTGGATGCATCGCACCTCCCGTGTGCAATAGGTGCGCTGCATCGTACTTTCCCTGTGTTGCAGGTGCATTGATAAGATAAGACCTCTTCTGCTCTCAGATTTTGGTTTATGTGTTCACTCTCTTCAGCTTTATTCAAGAGTTTTGCTATCTATGATTAGTATACCACTATGGAAACCCCCTTCCTTTGCATGATTCCGCCTCCATAGTACAAAGAATTGTGAATGTTTTTATGTATTGTGCTCCATTTACAGTTCTCTTTTACAAAAAGTAGCGTAATCCAACTGTCGTCTTTTGATTTGGAAGTGTCGCAAGTGTCGTTTTCAGTCAAAGAAAATAATTCTATTGTTCTTGATGGTCGATTATACAGTTACTCTTCTATTTGATTTAAATTAGTAGTTTTTTAAGAGTCGAAAGCAGTTTTCAATTCAAAGTCACAAAGTGTCGTCATTATCTTCCTTTCATTTTTGAAGAGAAACTTCTTAGTACTGTCACTTTGAAAAGATAATTCAGATTTGTACTTAGCATTCTTCTTGTCATTCACACATTAAGAAAGCTAAAAAAAAATACATGCATGTGCATTTGCATTTAGACTGCTTGTTGGTTTGATTTAGGACAATGCATCTAGTGTGTGCTCTCTGCTCTATGTTGAAAGAATATCATCTTTCTTTCTTTAGTAGCTAGGATTTTCATTGCAAAAATAAGATTAAACGATTGTTTATCATCTTAGATTACAATTTAGGAATTGTATATCTACATCACGCGGTGAACCTGAAAGGTAAATTTCTTAAGAAAGATCAACTGTAAAATAAATTCAATGAACATAAAAACACTTTGGAACCTAACGCACAACATCTAGAAGTCTAGGCTAGAGACGTATTCCGGCGTCATAAAGCCTGGTAACTATCGCTTTCATTGTTGGTTGGGTGATTCCTCCTCTTTGAGACGACGAGTGCCAGTACGGACTTGTGCTCCCACGTACCGTCGAGTATATATTGGGAGAACACAATAGGCTATATCCTTTATCCATAGGAAGCGGTGTCTGTAGCCCTATCGATCGTAATGCACTGAACATAGCATTCGGGAAGATCGACTCCCGTACCGTAAAAAGTATTCTGCAGTTTTGCGTTTGGTTTGGTAATTCCTCTGTCTATATTTCCAGAGTAGTCTCTTTCGTTCCTTTTCAGACTCCTTAAAGGAAAAGGTCCATCTGAGCACTTGTCACTTCAAGCTCATTAAAAATCGAAGGCAACTAGAGTCATCTTTTGTTTTTTCTCAACTCTTAAAAATTGAAAAAGCAAGTTGTGTCAAAGTGTCTAAAATTCATTTAATTCGGAAACATTTTTCCCTTTATTTTTAGTTGATCGAGTAATCCGCAATCGTGGAAGAAAGTCAATCGAAACCCCGTCGTTCGTGGAGACTTACGAGTCAACCGCCTTTGTCTCCAGAAACAAAACGATTCCAGACAAAGCGAACTCATTTAACAGGATCAAAGTCCCTTGGTTTGGTTGGAACAAGTGTTCCGACACCCTTGGAGACTCCGGTTACTCCAAACATTTCTGGTGTCCCTACTTCTACAGAAGAAGTTCCGCAGCCACAAGAGGATAGTAGAACTGATCCTAGTGTGACGGTAAACACTTATATTCCTAAACCAGTGCCATCTACAGCTGATTCGGAAGGTGTTATTCGCCAAACATCTGTCGCTGCAGAATCTATACCTTCTTCGGCACCGAAAATATTTTACGGACCTGACGGTCTACCTCTTCCACCTGGATTGATTGCCATAGAATAGATCTTGGAGGATCCTCCATCACATTTTGGAGTTGGGATCACCCTATATCCCTCTTCGTCAGAAACTAGTCTCCCATTATCGGAAGTTCCTGTAGAATCGCTAGGAAATATTTTGGATAGACTAGATATGTTTGAACAACCGTTGACATCTAGGACTGTGTCATCCGATGCAGCAGCAGCAGAGCCTCCTGCTGCTACTCCTACGATGTTCACCGGTATACCATCTGTCCCGATAAGTTATCAACAACAAGCCGGAGTCCAATTAGGGACTGTTTCAACGACATGGTTAGTTCCTATTTCTTCATCCGGATTCTCATCTGGTATTTCTTATGCTGAAACTCAACAAATTGATCCAATGTGTCTTCAAAGACCAATATACCCTTTAAGTACTGGATTGCCACCATATGGAGGATAGTATGCTTTTTCATTGTTCCCTCCCAGAGAACAACCATATGGGAGTTTACAACAAAGTGCAGGTCAAACTGGAATGACATCCAGCGGTTGGGCACCAATACTGCCTCAGCAACCAAGGGTTGTATATTCAATGCAACCAGTCCATCCTGTGTCAAATATTCCCACTATACCTGCTACCGTGACTGCATCGCAAATACAAGTGCTACCTGTTGTATGTCAACCCAAATTTTCTCAGGTTGCAATACAACAGCCTCTCGTCTCAGCGATTCAATCACAACCTCAGGTTAGTGCCTCCTTATCTAGAGCGACTCAGGGTCAAACAAGTACTATGACTCCTCATCTTGGTCAATCATCCAGTATTGGACAACGGCAAATGGTCCAACAACCATGGCTGGTTCAATCTCAACAATCGCAATTCCAGCAATCATATCAAGGACCTGAGCAACAAGTCTTTGTAAGTAATGGGAAACCGCATTTCCAAAGCGGTTATCAACAACCATACTATAATGGTTATGCCCATCAACCTTATCAAAGTTACCAGCATCAAATACATTATGCTGGTATGCAAAGACCATTGCTTAGGTGATTCCATCTTATCCTGGGTATGCTTCGCCTAACCTGAATCAACAGTTTCCCTTTGTAGCAACTCTAGAATTACGAGATCTAAACCGGCTGACAAATGATCCAATTGCTTACACCCCTTGGTGGCCGGCGATTCCGCATAAAATTCCGTCAAATATTCCTAAATTTAATGGAAATATTGGTGAAGACCCGTCGAATCATGTGGTTAACTTTGATGTAGTCAAATTTAACCACTAGTAGGCTATCGGGTTGTGTTATAACTGGGCCACTGGGAGGAAGAGGCATTCCATTCTTTCGAGAGCATTTTGTTCCATAGTTGAGAAAAGATAGCTAATATAGATAGGAAGTAGAGCACATAGATAGGATATGTGCACTGTAGCATCTCACGGGCCACATGCATTACTTCTTTGTGCCTGCAACCATATTTCCATACATAGAAAGAGAGTGAAGTGGCCTCACCTTCTAGATGGGTTTTCTCTCGAAATGGTTTTCCAAAGAGAATATCTTGTGTCTTATGTACGTGTGAGCTTATTTTTTCGTTCTCTAATTTTCTGCAAGATTTCCATTCATATGCATGCTCTAATTACAGCTAAATCTACAGATCTAGAAATTAAACAAAATTGTAATAGTGTAAAATTTGAGTATTTTAATATATTATTATCAGATCTATTGGGATGACTTGTCCAGTGGAATATCCACGAAAATTTACGGATTAGAGTAGATACGTAAGGCTCTGGGAAGAAAACAGAGCCTTAATAATACCACTCAAAAGTGGACGATGGTCGTGAAGACTATAATTTGATGAATATAATTTAACTAGTGATAAGTGGTTGCACATGATGCAACAGAAACAACGCATTGATATGTTGTTATTTGGTGAGAGAAGCCCACTTGTGTCTCTAAGCCAAGTGGAAGACAACCTATTTGCAGCAGCAGAGGTTTGTAAAGGAGTGAAAGATAAGGTAGAGAAGGAAGAGGAAGACAAGCAAGCTCTATATGCAAAGCATAAAGAATATATTTCTAACATTGATCTTGAGTGTGTAGAGTGCAGAGTTGTATTCTAGGACAACGCTGTCATTTTCACCTTACCCAAGGGGTAAGGAGTCTCACCCGAGGTGTGTCACAACCAAAACTAAGAAGGGCTCGTCATGGAATCAAGGATACACCAACCGATAAATAGATAAACAACATCACATACATAATCAAGATAACAGTATACCATCCAATACTAAGAAACTATTACATGCGTGAACCTTACAGGACATTTCAAAATTTTAAGTGGGTCACCAAATCATAAACAACCATATGCATTATGCTAAGAAACCAGTTTGGACTTTACTTCATATTAATTCAACAGTAAACCATTACATGACATATCGGCATTCGTCGCAGATGATTACAAGGAATACTCATTTACAGACTCACTGGTTCATTCTCTAACTCAAGGGTCCTACTCAGCTATGTATCTGCATTCTAGTTATGTCCTACAACAACCAACTATCCCATCTGCAACACCAAAATCAACAAATAATCAACCAACCCCTCTTTCTTACGAGCCTTCTCCTTTTATATTTTCCCTACTGCCTGGAATGCCAGTTCTTGCTCGACTGTTCTTTCCCTCAGCTGCCACTCCTTCTTATCCGCTCAACTACCTCTATCTTCCATTGACACTTTACCGCAACCCCTCCGCAACTGCTTGTTCCTGCTTTACTATCCAGCTGCCCTCCTCGCAAGCTAACCGTTGTTGCCACCACCCATTTCCTCCTCATTCTTTGGCCAACCAAAATAATCAAAACCTTTTCAAAATAAAAACGAAGGCCCCAACAGTATTTGTGGATCTTTTCTGGGCGATCTAGGTCAGCGGGGTCGAAAATCATAAAACCCTAAACATTGTTGATGAATCTATAAATGAACCTCGTGATCTTGCAGAGGTGAGGTTTTCATAGCTCAAACAACAAGTCACGGATATAAACCGCATTGTAAACCTCCTCATGGTGGCCCTAACCTATAAGCTGGGGATATTTGGAGAATATGGGGGTTCGAATGCAGAGGAAAAATGAGAAGGGGGATCGAAGATCGGGGAGGCATGGAGAGCCACCAAAGAAATAACCCATAAATGATCAACCCAATTGGAGTGTCATGAATCAATCCTTGTTAAAAATGGATGCATAAGTAGATATCAAGTCGTACCATGATGAGATCAATGCTCTGAAGTTGAATGATTGGTTGCAGCGATTGGAATTTTATTTCAGCGAACATCAGATTAGGGAAGGGAAAAAGATCTCATTTGCGTGACTAAAAATACAGGGCCATGCAATGAATTGGTGTGAGAGCTACACAGAAACCTTGAGGTTGGAGGGAGAACCTCCAGTGACTAAGTGGGATGATTTAAGAACCCTTATTAAGTCATTGTTTTATCCCATTCAGTACCGTCATGTACGACCAATGGATCCGGTGGAATTACTTCAGGCAAAAGCCAGGCCAAAGCGTGTAGGAGTACACCACATAATTCAGAAATATGGCTATAATGGTGGGTATATCTCCAAAGAACCCAGATGTACTCAAATTTTTGGGTGTCTACACCACCATCTATGTGAGAAAGTGATATTGTTCAAGCCCAAATTGATGGATGAGGCTTGTGTACAAGCACAATACCTAGAGAATATAGGCTTGAAAGGAGCGTAATCAAGTGGATCGAAGGAAAAGTAGCCACAAGAAGCTTCTAAGGAGAGGAAGAAGAAGAAAAAGGGGGAAGGATAAGAAGATGGAAACCACAACACCCCAATGAAAATATCCTAGCAACCACTGCAACATTGATGGCCATATAGAGAAAAATGCTGAAAGTTGAATCCATAGCTAATCCTGAAGAACAAGAAGAAAGATAATAATAAGAATAATCTCATGGCCAGTGATTCGAGGAACCAATTTGAAAACAACTTGGATTTGGATGAGAAGATCATTTGTAGGTCAATGAAAAAGGAGGTGAATCTGAGTAGCATTTAGTAGCAGGAAGAGAAAGAAATAACCAAACACTTCCATATAAAGATATGGGTCAAGAAGACAAAGATCGATGCTTTGTTTGACTCAAGGTTGATGGTGAATCTAATTGCAGCTGATCTGGTCAAGAAGTTGGGGCTTGAAGTTCATGACCATCCAAACCCATATCCACTTGGATGGGTAAATAAGGATGCATAGGTGATGAGCCCCAATTTTGGTACAATTTGGGCTCATTTTGGCCTATTCTACTTGCTCAAACCATTCATTTTTTACTGCTTATGCATGCATTTCTTAGTTTATTCATGTTGTTTGTAGGAAGAAGGGTAGGCACTCTATCTACGTGACTAATGCATTGTGATTCCAGGTTTTGGCATTAAAAGGGAGCAAAAGACAACGAAAAAGGAGACAAGGAGACAATGAGGTGGCACTGCTGACTTTTAGGAGAGGATGTCCACGGTCTTGGGGACATTCCTCGTGATTCCCACCAAGAACTCCGAGCTCCAATCCATCTCCCCTCCGAGCTTAGAAGCAGCCAGTTGTTCTACAGGAACAGCAGTTATAAACTGCTCTACAGGAACAGCAGTTATGACCGTCCTACAGGATCAGCAGTTAAACTCTAGTTGGACAGCCGAGCTCCTAAAATCAAGGACACTTGTTGGATCATCATTTTTGTATAAGTGTAGAGGCCTTAGCCTTGGATAGGTTGTTGAATCTCTCGTATTGCTATTGTAATTTTGGAGCACAGCTCAGTTTTTGTTCCTTTTTGTAAGCCAATTTGGCATGATATCAGATTATGAATAAAGAAGGCAGATTCTGATCTAGTTCTGAGTTTTCTTAAGGAGACTATAGCTCTCAGGTTAGGGCCCAACCTGAGAGCCATAGGTCTCCTCTGCTGTAGTGTTGTTTCCATTTCATTTCAGCACTTTGAGCTTTTCATTTGCACATGCAATTCGAATTACAGGTTGTTAAGTTGGTCTTTTTCATGAGTTAGATAGGAGTTGCTTATGATGAATTTGTTTCCACTTGCTTAGTGTAGCAGAGGATAGATATAATCGATTGGAGCTCCAACAAAAAGGTTGTTAAGGCTCACTGCCGTCTCATCTGGGATTGGAGTGCAGTCCATGACTAGCCACCAAAAATACGCATTTCTTGATTCCATGATTGCTGCAAACACAGTCACGTTATGTTAGATGCTTCCACATGATTCACACCTGCACCACACTCCCTTACCACAGCTTCATGCACATTCTCCTTCGCGTTTAGATTGCTGTTCATTGAATTTATAAGCACAGATAGTTACGTTGATGCATTGCCGGTTTGGTGACAGTCATAAGCATTTGTTTCACTTACACTGCTCTCTCTCGTTCCATTACTTCATTCTCCATCTTGATCACGCATGCACACACATCTTCAACCCCTGCTCCACTCTGTTATCTCCCAAAGTCTTTCACTCCTCACGTACTTCCATTCTCTAGCCCTTTCATTGACCTAGCCCTCTATCTTCCAACCTACTCCCTACATTCACTCCCTATCCTATTCTTCCACTTCTGAAGCCATCACCAGCCTTATTCCTACCTTACACATCTCCTCCTACCATTCCATTACTCCTCCATCACTCCAAACACTCACCGTAGGTCATCCTGTAGCCATTTGTAGACATCCTGTAGAAACCAGAGTATCCTGTAGGATCCCCTGCAGCCATCCTGTAGGAGGCCACTCTCTCGGTTGCTGAGCATCTGAATGCGAGGAACCTCTGTGGATGGATGCTAAGGATCCCTAGGGACCTCTCCTAGCCTCCCCAACCTGTCCCACGCTTTCCTTCCTTCTCCATCCCATCTGCACAACCAAACCCTAGTTAGCACAAGATCACAATCATTCCACACACTTAAAGGAAAAATACAAAAACATATCTTTCATGATGCAAGTAGTTTAGATCCCTGCATTTGCACTTATTAGAGGTAACAGCAGCATTGGTAGAAGTTTCATGCACATTTCTTGCATTGTAGAGGTTAGACTAGTTAAATTAGGGTTTCCTAGGTTTACATGCTTTGATTTGCTTTCAGTCCATTTTGTCAAGTAGAGTAGTTTTCCTTTGAGAATAGCTTTCGTCCATCAATTAGCAAGCTTCTTCTGAGAGCCTATAGAAGTTGGCTTGAGCCCTAGCGGACTTGTGCCAGTTGACCAAGTGACAGCTGCAACAAGAGCTAGTACTTGTGCATATAGCACCGTCGCTTCCAAGTTTGTACGAACTACCGGGTTGATAAAATGAGAGACAGGAAGCCCCAGGAGTTGTAGCATTATTGCTACAATACTGGAGCTCACCATGTTTTTGGCGCCGTTGCCGGGGAAGCGTCAGAGTATTAGTAATTGTTGCTCTTCTTCTACTTTCGTACTCTTACTTCTGCTCAGTAGTTTATTTCATTTCCATTCTGCAAAAGTAGCTTAGCATCTCCTGCTTTCATAGACTAGCATTTCCTGCTTTCATAGATTAGCATTTCCTGCTTTCCTAGACTAATATTTCTTGCTTTCCTAGAGTAATTTTTCTTGCTTTCCTAGATTAGCTTTCCAATTTTGCAATTTCATTTGAGCAATATAGTTAGTTGTAGATCACTTTGTTTCAGTTTTGCAGGTACCAAAGAAAAAGCAAAAGCACTCAAAAAAGAAAAGTCCTTTCCATTTCATGCCTCGTAGGAACCGAGATAGATCAGGCAAATTCCTACCAAACACCCCCACCACATCACTGAGTCACCCTTCTCTCTTCTTTGGTGACAGTGACCCAGAGGAACCTATAGGTGAACATCCTGAGACATACCAAGACCCTATAGAAGAAGAAGAGTTAGAGACCACTCCATCTGAAGCCATGGCTGATAATAGGAGAGAAGATGAGAGAATAGAAGGAGCTTTCCCCATCCGAGAGACCAATGGAGATATGAAAATGAAAAACATTAGCCCCTCCGCCTTGCCTCACTTCCATGGACTGACCACTGAGGATCCTGATACCTTCTTGTTTGAGTTTGCTGTCCTTTGTAGAACCTATGACTATACTGAAGATGAGCAAAAGCTGAAGCTTTTCCCTTCCACTCTTAAGGATGCAGCACTACGCTGGTTCATGGGATTACCTGGGAATAGCATCGCTACTTGGGCTCAGATGCAGCAAGCCTTCAATACCAAGTATAGGGATTATTGTAGGTCCAAGGAAACCAAGGGAGAGATCTTTCGAATGACCGTGGGGAATGATGAGTCTTTAGAGGATTATGAGGAGAGGTTCCAACTTAGCTATAAACGGGCCAGGTGCACACTTGACCCTGAATCCCTCAAGTTGGTTCTACTCCGAGGAGTCCCTGAAGATCTCTTAGACACCCTTCACATGTTAGCTGGGGGGACATTTACCAACTGCCTTATGAGGACATCAAGACTGTGTTTCGAAATCATTCCAGGGCAGCTAGAAAACGAGGTAGAGGAAATCTCCTCTCCACTGGTGTCCCTTTCTCCAAACATGAGTTTACAAACCAATTAGAAGATCTTAAGAGTGAGGTGAGACAGACCATTGCCATGCAGCTGGACACATTCAGGATCCAGCAGAAGAAAGAAGAAGCTGAGAGAGCCTTGGCTGTCTTCTGTCCTAGGTGCACCAGAAGACACCCTAAGAACGAATGTCCATTGCATTCGGTTGAAGTGTGTTTCGTTTGTGAGGAGGACCACCCAACAAATCAGTGTCCAACCTTACCTGGGTTTAAATCCATGTACCAAGGAACCGAAGCCCCCACTGAACCTCTCTACTTCATCAACCAAAGGAGGCCTCAAGGATCTAGACCTTATCAGCAGGGGATGCAAGGGGCATCTCAAGCTTATTACAACCCCAGCCACTCGACTCCCATGCCTTCCTAGGGTCCCCCTGCTCATCCTTCTTGGTCCATGCCTCCTCCATGGTCTTATCCACCTCAGTACCCTACTCAACCTACTTCTCATCCATATCACTCACATACCCAGTCGCAGCCTCAATGGAGTGCTCCTCAGTCGGGGTGGAGGCCCCAATACAACACTCCTCCTGCCATTTTGCCTCCACCACTAGTTCAACCTCAGCCTTTACCTCCTGCTCCTCCAAGGCAACCTCAGATGCCTGCTCAACCGAACCCGAACCCCAACAATAGACAGGCTCAGCAGGTATGTACTGGGGAGACCTCATGCCCTACCTATGCTGTGGAGATCCAGGAGATCAATCTTAGATCTGGAAAGACTCTTCCAGATCGCCAACCTCCTCCCCCAGAGGATGAGGAAAACCATCAGGAGAGTGAACCAAAGCCTATTCCACCCTTTCCTGAGAGACTAACAGCCACCACACAACCTAACCCAGAAGAAGATGAGCTTTTGGGTGAGCTCAAGCAGTTGTGTGTAAAAATCCCACTTCTCAAAGCCATCAAGGATGTGCCAATATATAACAAGCTGGTTAAGGAGAAGTGTTTCAAACACCCAAGCAGACGGAAGAAAGATGCCTCAACTATCAATGTCATAGGACAGCTGTCTGACCTTATGTTAGGACAAGTCATCTGCCCAAAGTACCTAGATCCTGGAAGTCCTGTAGTAGATGTTCACATCAATGGCACCATTATCCCCCACACCTTGATTGATCTGGGGGCGGCCATCAATGTGATGACCAGGGATACCATGCTTAAACTCAATCTTCAGGGTTCCTTGAGAAAGACCTCGACAGTACTGCAATTAGCAGATCGCTCCACCGTGACTCCCGAAGGGATTGTTGAGGATGTCTTGGTCTCTATCGATTCTTGGGAATACCCTGCAGACTTCCTGGTTCTGCAACCAAAGGCCAAGCTTACTGGATATCCTCTCATCTTGGGAAGGCCTTGGTTGGCTACTGCAGATGCTTACATAAGTTGTCGGGCAGGAAACATGACCATCAAAAATGGTCCCATGTCCAAGCAACTAGTCCTATACCCTCCTGCCCAACCTTCTTTAGAGCATGATTTACCACTCTGGTTGGAGGAAGGAGAAGAAGACGAGGTGTATTCAGCCCCTCTGTGTACCCTAGATACCACTAGAAGAAATCCCCCAACCGAGGATGATTTGATTGAGACCCTGATCCAGAATCCACCTTCCAGTGCACTATCTTTAGAGAAGTTGGTGGAGGATGCCCAAGCTAGCACCTTAGTGGACCTTTGTACAACCAGCCCTGTCACTCCCAGAGTCAAAAGTGTGGAGTTCAGCCCTGAGAGAGCATTAAAGATCAGCTCCTCCCTATCTCCTTCCCAGGAGAAGGAGTTGTGTAGCCTATTGGCCAGCCACTTAGATGCTTTTGCTTGGAGCTATAAGGAGATGAAAGGATTCCATCCCTCGGTCTGTACCCATCATATATACATCAAAGAGGATTGTAAACCAGTTAGGCAACCCCAGAGGAGAATGAATCCAGCCCTTAAGGACATTGTCAAGGAAGAATTGCAGAAACTGTTGGATGCCGGATTCATCTACCCCATCTCAGATAGTGAATGGGTGTCCCCTCCAGTGTTGGTTCCCAAGAAGAATGGGAAGTGGAGGATCTGTGTAGATTACCGTGAGCTGAACAAAGCTACCAAAAAAGACCATTTCCCTCTACCTTTCATAGATCAAGTGTTGGATGGACTGGCAGGAAAGAAGTTCTTCTCTTTCCTGGATGGGTTTAGCGGGTACAATCAAATCCAAATTAGCCCGGAAGACCAAGATAAGACCACCTTCACTTGTCCTTGGGGTACCTTTGCCTACCGAGTCCTTCCCTTTGGGCTATGCAATGCTCCTGCTACTTTTCAGAGAGCTGTCTTGAGCATCTTCTCGGAGTTGGTCCATGATGCAAGGGAAATATACATGGATGACTTTACTCCTTATGGGGCCAACTTCCAGGAAGCATTGTCCAACCTGGGGAAAGTCCTAACCAAATGCACCGAGATGAACTTGTCCCTCAGCCCTGAAAAATGTGAATTCCTAATGACTGAAGGGACCGTGCTAGGCCATACCATTTCTTCCCAAGGATTGCAGGTGGATCCTAACAAAATTGCTCTCATCAAGAGGGTTCCACCTCCTCAAAAAGTAAGGGATGTCCAGAGTTTCTTGGGATTAGCAGGATACTACCGGAGATTCATTAAGGACTTCAGCAAGTTAGCCTCACCATTGTTTGGTCTGTTGGCAAAAGATGTGGAGTTTAAGTGGATTGACGATTGTCAGAGGAGTTTGAATGAGTTAAAGGACAAGTTGGTGTCAGCACCAATCTTGAGAGGTCCAAACTGGGCCCTACCTTTCCACATCCACACTGATGCCTCGAACAAAGCCATAGGTGCAGCCTTAGGACAAGTTGAGCAAAAACTTCCATATGCCATTTACTTCGTTAGCAAAAACTTGTCCAAAGCAGAGTTGAATTACACTGTAACCGAGAAGGAATTCTTAGTTGTGGTCCATGCACTGAACAAGTTCCGACATTATATTACTGGTTACCAGACTTTTGTACATACTGACCATGCTGCTATTAGATATTTGATGAATAAACCAGATGTGAATGCTCGTATTATTAGATGGTTACTTTTATTGCAGCAGTTTGATCTAACCATTGTTGATAAACCAGGAAGAGAAAATGTTGTTGCTGATTTCTTGTCTAGATTGGATTTGTCTGCAGATGAAGATGGGACGGTGGATGACCAGATGCCTGATGAGCATCTGTTTGCTATCTCAGTACTCTCTCCATGGTTTGTTGATATAGCAAACTACCTTGTTTCAGCTCAGTTTCCTCCGCACCTCTCTTCAAAAGAGAAGAGCAGAATCATCAGAAAGAGTGCCTCATTTACTTGGATCGGGGGCAACCTGTTCAAGCTTGGCCCCGATCAGATCTTAAGGCGTTGTGTAAGGGAAGAGGAAGTCCTTGACATCCTCCTCACCTGTCATCATGGGCCTTGTGGAGGACATTTTGCAGCAAAGAGAACTGCCTTCAAGATCCTGCAGGCAGGCTACTATTGGCCCACACTTCATCAAGATGTCAGAAGATATGTCAGCCAGTGTGACCAATGCCAAAGAATGGGGAAACCGACCCAAAGGGATGAGATGCCTCTCCAACCTCAAGTGACTCTTGAGCCATTTGAGAAGTGGGTCATGGACTTTGTGGGTCCAATCAATCCCTCTTCGAGGCAGAGATCCTACATCATTGTGTGTACTGACTACTTGACAAAGTGGGCAGAGACTAAAGCAATCAAAGCAGCAACAGAAGAGAAGGTGGTCGAATTCTTAAGAGAAAACATCTTCTACAAGTTTGGCTACCCAAGAGAGCTAGTGACCGATCAAGGGAGCCAATTCACATCCAACTTGGTTGAAGATCTACTAGCTCATCACAAGATCAAGCATAGGACTTCCACCCCCTATCATCCTCAAGCAAATGGGCAGGTGGAAGTCACCAATAGAGCATTAGAAGGGATCTTGACTAAAGTGGTGAGCAGCAGCAGAAAGGACTGGGCAGATCGCCTGGTTGAAGCCACATGGGCTTACAACACCACTTGGAAGACCACCACCGGCTTCACACCTTATGAGCTGGTCTATGGGAAGAAAGCTTTGCTGTCCATTGAGTTTGAGTATAACACTTTGAGGATGGCAGCTCAGCTGGATCTAGATCTCAGCCATGCACAACAAGAAAGGCTATTGCAGCTTAATGGACTGGATGAGCACCGCATGCAGGCCCTCCTTCACTCAGAAGTGGTTCAACTTCAGAGGAAGGTGTGGCATGACCAGCATCTCCATGACAAGCAATTTCAGCCGGGAGATTGGGCTTTGTTGTATGATTCCAGATACAAAGATTTCAAGGGGAAGTTGAGAACCAGATGGCTAGGACCATATTCAGTGGAAAAGTGTCATGACAATGGATCTGTCCTCATTCGAACCATTGATGAGGAAGCCATTCCCATGCTTGTCAATGGGCATCGATTGAAGATCTACAGGAAGCCTCCCTCAAGACAAGAGTTCATCAAAACTATGGAGAAAGCAGTATTGGTCATAGAGAAGGGTCCTGCCCCTGCTTTGGGCACACCCTGAAGCATCTAAAAAAAAATAAAAAAAAAATAATAAATAAATAATAAAGATCCTTGGGTGAAAACCTCTCTGAGGCGCCCAAGGCAGGTGGTAGGGGTGAAAACCTCATTGAGGCGCCCCTGCTATCTTTCAAAAAAAGAGAGAAAAAAGAAATAAAGATCCTTGAGTGAAAACCTCTCTGAGGCGCTTAAGGCAGGTGGCAAGGGTGAAAACCTCATTGAGGCGCCCCTGCTATCTTTCAAAAAAAAAGAAAAAAAACAAAAAGAAAAAAACAAGATCAATAAGTCATTATGTGAAATTTGCATGCAGATTGCAGGTGTTCTATGGAGGAGAGGAAGCCTCTCAAGTCAAAGTCAAAGGTCCTTCTCATGCAGCCAGGACACCTCACAAGCTCCTCCTCCAAGAACGCTTACGTTTTTCAAGGTATGTGCAATTTTATCATGGTTTGAATCTTCTACAGGAAACTGCTGTCTTTCTACAGGAAGGCACAGTTTTTCTACAGGAAGGTGCAAATTTCTACAGGAAGAGCTGCCTGTCTACAGGAAGCTCTGTACTTCTACAGGAAACTTCCTGTAGAAGCTCAGAACGAGCCAGAATGCATTTCATGAGCAGATCTGATGACTACGGGTTGGTGTGGACGCATGCAAGCCTCTTTTGGGCCCATGCACGATGCTGATACCTTGCTCCACCATCCTCGTCACCATGCAACTAAGATCCCTGCACCAGCAAACCAGATCAATGAGTTCTCGTGGAAAAATCAGTTGTCAGAGAAAAATGAACACCGAGAGCTCATACCATGTCCATGTCAAGCATCAGAAGCTTCGGGAGCGCGATTAGCAGGTCATCTCCATTGTCAAGTGGCATGCACCCAAGGAGGTGAGACTGTCACAAGGCACCCCGCGGGAATCCTGTAGCAGTCAAACCTGCAGGAGTGGATACCATTCATCGCCCAGCCATCTGCAAACAACACATAGGCGCATGCAACCAGAGCGTCCACTACAGCGCCAGCATCCTGTAACCACGAGCCTCCGGGACTGTGTAAGCCACCTGCAGCAGGTAGATCCGTCGTCCAAAAACTGGAAATCATGTGCAGACGCGCGCAGGTAAGTGTTCTAATCCTTCCTTCCATCAAATCGCATGAGTATCACTTTGATTTGTTTGCATGGCGTAGAAATGAATGGTTGAGCGGCCGTAAGGCCAGTTGACTGGCCACGTTGGCTAGTGAAGGGATAATCAGATGATGGGTGGCAGCCACGACAAAGGGAACACGCAGCACGCACGTGAAGATCAGTCCCGTCAACCGAGAAACGAGTTTAACCGAAAAGGGCGGCGGCAGATCTGTGGGAATGAATGCGGCAGCAAGTGAATGTGCAAGTGGATGATGGGTGATGTCACCCAACGGTCCGGCGAGGACAGCTCACCCTCCGCGCCACGAGCTGCGCCGATTCAAAATCTAATCGGCTAGATTGTGCACGTATATCCATCCACCTCCACTTCAAAACTTGAGTAACTCTTCTGAATACCTCTGCATGTTGATACGCCAAGCTTTCGGCCGACTGAAAACCAGTGAAGCGCACCTCAACCGCAGTCCAACTACCATTCTCCCCGAAGCCTGCACACTGCTCCTACAGGAACAGTTTCTTCAGGAACGCAGTCCTACAGGAAGCAGTTTCTCCAGGAACGCAGCTCTACAGGAAGGTGAAGTCTTCACGTAAGAAAAGGTGGCAGAAGAGAGGTAACCCTGAAACTCCTTCCGCAATTGGCTTTCAAAGGTGGCAAGGTCATTATTCACAGTCTGGTCATAAAAAAATATTGGATTGTCGTGCCTATATTATCGCTTCTACAGGATAGCAGTATAATTAGACTGTGGTCTGTGAATTCATTGCATGCTCTGTCTATAAGACCGAATTTCCTTTGTATCTACCGCCTTTGGTCAAAACCGCTGTGTTCATCATGCCTGGTGGGTTTATCAGGCGAGAGCCCACTGATTCAAATACATTAAGGAGAAACCCGGCAGTGGTTGAGCTCTTCACTAGAGCACAATGGATGCCTTTTTGTGATAAGCTACAGGGCTACGATGATGAAGTAGCTGAGGAATTCTTGCAGGCTCTGCAGCTTAAGTCCCAGACACTGGCCACAGTAACCTTCAGAGGTCTAAGCCTCCAACTCACCCCAGAGCATATAAGTCGAATCACAGAACTGCCCATGGGTCTGCCGTGGGATAAAGAAGAGCGGAAGCAGAGCCAGCAAGCAAAGAAGGAGTTCTTCCCACCTGAAGAATCATTCACAGAGGACAAAAATGGGGTGAAAAGGACAAGCCTGTTGCCACCATGGAACGAAGTCAGTTTGCAAATTATGAAATATATCACCTGTGAGGGTCGTTACAGCATCGTATATGCGTATCACTTCAGACTGCTCAATGAACTAAGACACCAGATTGACCTCCCTGCAGCACAGAGGCTGAGCATTCCTTACTTTTTACTGCAGTCCTTGATGGAGTGCTCTACAAAGCTCAAGGAGGGAATCCCTGATCAGATAGCCCATCATGGGTTGATAAAATTGCTTGTGGAGGATGCTCTCCACTCATATAAAGTCCCCCTCGCATGGGAATCATTTAGGAACTTAACAAGAGAAGGGGACATAAAAATGTTGCTTGAAGAAACGGGGTCCTCTAGCGGTGAAGAAGAAGAGCCCGTAGCCAAGAGTAAGAAAGGGAAAAGCCAAAAGGTCCCGACTCCAACACAGAAGAAAGAACGAAAGGAGAAGGAGGAGGGAAAGGATGACAGAGCAAAAGAGGACACCCCCATCCTGTCAGCAAGGGAAAAGAGGTTGAAAAGCAGGGCAGTCAAAACTGAGGTGGTCCCTGCCAGCCCAAGCACCTCGTCAGCTCCTGCAGTCAAAGCCAAAAGCAAAATCCATGCAGCCAAGCAAGAAAAGGTGGTGAGAGTTGCATCTGCAGGAACGCAAAAACTGGCTTCTACAGGAAGCCCGGAAACACAAACACAGGCTTCTACAGGAAGCCCGAAAACACAAAAACAGGCTTCTACAGGAAGCCCGAAAACAAAGACAAAGGCTTCTACAGGAAGCCCGAAGATCAGTAAGGAGCAGGCTTCTACAGGAAGCCCAAGAGCAACGACCAAGGCTTCTACAGGAAGCCCGAAAATCATTGGAGAACAGGCTTCTACAGGAGGCCCAAAAACGGAGAAAGAGGCTTCTACAGGAAGCCCGAAAGTGCAACCACAGGCTTCTACAGGAAGCCCGAAGACAGAGACACAGGCTTCTACAAGAAGCCCGAGATTGGAAAGAGGGGCTTCTACAAGAGGCCCGAAGGTCATTGAGAAACAGCCTCCTATAGAGAGTCCAAAGACAGAGAAAGAATCTTCTACAGGAGGCCCGGAAGCGGGCAAAGCAGGGTCTTCCACAGGAAGCCTGAAATCTAAAAAGGAGGGGCCCTCTACAAGGAGCTCCGAGAGAGCAAAACGCAAGAAAGAGAAGGCTGGCATTCTCGAAAAGGAGGCAGCAGCGGCACTGGCTGCCCTCAGCACACCTCCAAAACCGAAAGAGAAAAGGGAGAGGGAGACCCCTCTACCACCTGAAGCCAGGAGAAGCAAGAGGATGACCGCGGGCAAGCCACAGCCTCCACCCAGCAGCCAAACCACTTCAGGGGATGTCCCTACTTCACCCAGTGCAAGGACCCCCTCTAAAACATCAGCTACCCCCGAAAAGGGGAGCCCAAAAATAACTTCCTGGACACGAAAGATAGGCCAGTCGCCTTCCGAAGCCCGACTCAAGGAAATAGAAAAAGGGAAGGAAGCATCACCCTCGTCACCACCAGGGGCAGAGAAGGCAGGGCCATCAAAAGCAGAAAAGAAAGATCCTGTTCCGGTCCCGAGTCCTCGGCCAAGGACAAGGAGCAGGAGCAAGGTTGCTCAAGGATGAGCAAATGGTTCAGCTGGGGGGTGATGATGAGCCCCAATTTTGGTACAATTTGGGCTCATTTTGGCCTATTCTACTTGCTCAAACCATTCATTTTTTACTGCTTATGCATGCATTTCTTAGTTTATTCATGTTGTTTGTAGGAAGAAGGGTAGGCACTCTATCTACGTGACTAATGCATTGTGATTCCAGGTTTTGGCATTAAAAGGGAGCAAAAGACAACGAAAAAGGAGACAAGGAGATAATGAGGTGGCACTGCTGACTTTTAGGAGAGGATGTCCACGGTCTTGGGGACATTCCTCGTGATTCCCACCAAGAACTCCGAGCTCCAATCCATCTCCCCTCCGAGCTTAGAAGCAGCCAGCTGTTCTACAGGAACAGCAGTTATAAATTGCTCTACAGGAACAGCAATTATGACCGTCCTACAGGATCAGCAGTTAAACTCTAGTTGGACAGCCGAGCTCCTAAAATCAAGGACACTTGTTGGATCATCGCTTTTGTATATAGCCTTGGATAGGTTGTTGAATCTCTCGTATTGCTATTGTAATTTTGGAGCACAGCTCAGTTTTTGTTCCTTTTTGTAAGCCAATTTGGCATGATATCAGATTATGAATAAAGAAGGCAGATTCTGATCTAGTTCTGAGTTTTCTTAAGGAGACTATAGCTCTCAGGTTAGGGCCCAACCTGAGAGCCATAGGTCCCCTCTGCTGTAGTGTTGTTTCCATTTCATTTAAGCACTTTGAGCTTTTCATTTGCACATGCAATTCGAATTACAGGTTGTTAAGTTGGTCTTTTTCATGAGTTAGATAGGAGTTGCTTATGATGAATTTGTTTCCACTTGCTTAGTGTAGCAGAGGATAGATATAATCGATTGGAGCTCCAACAAAAAGGTTGTTAAGGCTCACTGCCGTCTCATCTGGGATTGGAGTGCAGTCCATGACTAGCCACCAAAAATACGCATTTCTTGATTCCATGATTGCTGCAAACACAGTCACGTTATGTTAGATGCTTCCACATGATTCACACCTGCACCACACTCCCTTACCATAGCTTCATGCACATTCTCCTTCGCGTTTAGATTGCTGTTCATTGAATTTATAAGCACAGATAGTTAGGTTGATGCATTGTCGGTTTGGTGACAGTCATAAGCATTTGTTTCACTTACACTGCTCTCTCTCATTCCATTACTTCATTCTCCATCTTGATCACGCATGCACACACATCTTCGACCCCTGCTCTGCTCTGTTATCTCCCAAAGTCTTTCACTCCTCACGTACTTCCATTCTCTAGCCCTTTCATTGACCTAGCCCTCTATCTTCCAACCTACTCCCTACATTCACTCCCTATCCTATTCTTCCACTTCTGAAGCCATCACCAGCCTTATTCCTACCTTACACATCTCCTCCTACCATTCCATTACTCCTCCATCACTCCAAACACTCACGGTAGGTCATCCTGTAGCCATTTGTAGACATCCTGTAGAAACCAGAGTATCCTGTAGGATCCCCTGCAGCCATCCTGTAGGAGGCCACTCTCTCGGTTGCTGAGCATCTGAATGCGAGGAACCTCTGTGGATGGATGCTAAGGATCCCTAGGGACCTCTCCTAGCCTCCCCAACCTGTCCCACGCTTTCCTTCCTTCTCCATCCCATCTGCACAACCAAACCCTAGTTAGCACAAGATCACAATCATTCCACACACTTAAAGGAAAAATACAAAAACATATCTTTCATGATGCAAGTAGTTTAGATCCCTGCATTTGCACTTATTAGAGGTAACAGCAGCATTGGTAGAAGTTTCATGCACATTTCTTGCATTGTAGAGGTTAGACTAGTTAAATTAGGGTTTCCTAGGTTTACATGCTTTGATTTGCTTTCAGTCCATTTTGTCAAGTAGAGTAGTTTTCCTTTGAGAATAGCTTTCGTCCATCAATTAGCAAGCTTCTTCTGAGAGCCTATAGAAGTTGGCTTGAGCCCTAGCGGACTTGTGCCAGCTGACCAAGTGACAGCTGCGACAAGAGCTAGTACTTGTGCATATAGCACCGTCGCTTCCAAGTTTGTACGAACTACCGGGTTGATAAAATGAGAGACAGGAAGCCCCAGGAGTTGTAGCATTATTGCTACAATACTGGAGCTCACCAATAGGTGAAGGTAACTAAATAGTGCAAAATTAGATTTTCTATCACTGTTGATTTTATTGATGAAGTAGATCTAGATGCGGTTCCCCTTGATGTATGTGGCGTCATGTTTGGGAGTCTATACATGTACATGTGTGATGCAATATTCATGAGGAGAGATAACCAGTACTGACTCATCAAGGATGGAAAATATTTCATCATCAATGCACACAAAGGCAAGTCAAAAATTTCACTAGTAAGTGCCAACCAAGCCAAGAAATTGATCAGTTCCAGTAAGAAGTATGTTTTATTGTTTTTAAGAGAAGGCCAGTATGAAGAGGAGTCAATAAGAGGCAAGGCATCCATGGAGGGGTGTAATAAGAAATAGAAACGATAATTGGAGGAGTTTTTACAGGCATACAAGGATGTGTTCCGAGAGCCTAAATGGTTACAACCTAAGAGAGAAGTGGAACATGAGATCCAACTTTTTCCAGACTCCCCATTGCCAAATATTAGGATGTATAGGCAATCTGTTACAGAAGCAAGTGAGGTGAAGAAAAAATTTCAGCAGTTAATGGAACAGGGTGTCATTCGACTGAGTACATCAACATGTGGGTCACATTGTGTCGAAGAAGGATGGGACTTGGTGGATGTGTATAGATTACAGGGCGTTGAATAAAATCACATTCAAGAATAGATAGTCCCTACCTAGGATAGATGATCTACTAGATTAGTTGTAGAAAGAAAAGTATTTCACCAAGATAGACTTGAATTCTGGATATCATCAGGTTCGAGTCAAAGAAGAAGATACATGGAAGACCACCTTCAAAACCAGGCAATGTTTGTATGAGTGGTTAGTTATGCCATTTGGCCTATGTAATGAACCAACTATGTTTATGAGATTAATGAATGATATATTGTGCCCTTTTATATATTCATTTGTTATTGTCTATCTAGATTATATACTATTATATCGTCCTACTTGGGAGGATCATATTTCACATTTGACGTAGGTGCTGGAAACATTGAAGAAGCACTAGCTGCTAGCAAATCTCAAGAAGTGCAAGTTTACGCAATAGTCTTTCGTGTATCTAGGTTATGTGATCAATGGACGAGAGATGAAGATAGATCCTTCCAAGATGGAGGCCATCATGACATTACCAGTGCCTACTAATGTTTATTTGGTCAAGAGTTTCATTGGGGTAGCACAATACCTGAGGAAATTAATATCCTCATTTTCAGTGGTAGCAACACTGCTCCACGCCATAACAACAAGTGGCAAGGGTTTCCAATGGGGAAAAGGTCAGCAGAAGTCTTTCGAGGAGATAAAAAAGAAGATCAGTCAAGCACTAGTTCTGACATTACCAAACTTGCAACGACCCTTTGAAGTGTAGACAAATGCGAGTGGGTATGCTATAGAAGTTGTCTTGATGCAAGGAGGAAGGCACGCTTGCTACCATTTTGAAGTATTTCATGGGGCAATTCTTAACTACCCTACCCACAATAAGGAGCTCTATGACATGGTACAAGCTATGAAGAAGTGGAAGCACTATATGATGGGAATGGAGACAATAATACATATATCACCAATTGTTACAGTACTTGCACGCCTAGAGTAAGCTACAACATACTAGGAATTACAAGTGGATGAGGTTTTTTTACAACAGTTTCATTTGGTGATCAATTATAAGAAGGGAAACACAAACAAGTTGGATCATATGCTTTCAAGTCCACCCACATCAAATATTACAACTTTGGGGACTCTTATGCACATGGATACATTCACCCATGATGCATACAGAGAGGCATATTTAGAAGATGAGGACTTCAAGGAGGTGTATTAATAGTTGCAGAGTCATAGTCATGTGCACAATGGTGACAACATCGTTGAGTACCATCTCTACGATGGGTTACTCAGGCTGGATAAGCTATGTGTTCCTAATGGTGGGAATTTTCATCTCATTAGATAGGCTCACACATCCAAGGTTGTAGGGCACTTTGGTGTAGGGAAGACTGTGGCTAACTTGCAGAGGTATGTGTATTGGCCCAAGATGCAAGAGAAGGTATCTAGGTTCATAAGAGGATGCATGCTTTGTTGTACGAACGAGCCTAGCAATAGGAAACAAGTTCTATGTCATCCCTTAGATGTACCCACTTGTCCTTGGGAAAGCACTTCCATGGACTTTGTGGGAGGTTTACTGACAACCGGGAAGGGACATGACTACCTATTCATGGTAGTTGATAGGTTCAGCAAGATGTGTGTTTTGATACCCTGTAAAAATACCATCAGTGGATAAGAAGCCACAAACGCATTCTTTGGATAGGTCTTGGTGCACTTTGGCATACTAAGATGCATCATTTCAGATAGGGGCACAAGATTTCTCAATGCGTTCTGGACTACATTGTGGGAGAAGATGGACAAAAAGTTGAAGAGATCTACAACATTTCATCCACAAACAAAAGGGAAGACATAAGTAGTCAATGGGACTTTGGTGCAACTTTTGAGGGGATACAACTAGAAGCATATGAAGAACTTGGATGAAAATCTGGTATATATACAAGATTATTACAACAAAGCAGTCCACACTTCTATAACAAAGTCCCCATTTTAGACTTGTTTTGTATATTTTCCACCTTCACCTTTGGATATTGCATATGGGCAGGAAGGAGGACTAAGGGAAGATCTTACAGGAGATGTTTTGAGGGCTGAAACTTTTATAGAGAAGATAAGGCAGATCCATCTATAGGTACAAGAAACAATGCATAAGTCATAGGAGAAGTATAAAGCCAGGCATGATCAACACAGAAAAAATAAATCATTTAAGGTGGGAGACAAATTATGGCTATAGTTAAACAAGGAGAGACTGCAGGGTCCTGGCAAGAAGATCAAGGCTCTAAGGTATGGTCCCTTTGAGATACTAGAAAAGGTGGGTGATAATTCCTATCAACTCATTTTACCACCATATATGTATATTTACTCAGTTGTGAATGTAGAGAATTTGAAACTCTACGAGCCTTCCATGTTAGATCATGAAAAGGAACATGTCCTACATTTTGTGTATGATTTAGCACCAGACGCTCAAGCAAAGTTGACATAAGATACAATTTTGCAGAAGAGGTCTAGAACTACAAGATAGGGACAACATGACCTTTGGTAGATTGGGTTGAAGGGACAACTTCCAAGCATAGCTAAATGGTACACCAGAGAGAAGGTGGAGGAAACATTTCCTCACCTCATTCAGTAAAAGCTTTTGGGGACCAAAAGCATCCCAAAATGGGGAGGTTTTATCCAAATTGGATCATTATATTGTTTTTCATCCAATCGATGCATTTGGAGTGGAAAAAGTGGAGGAATTAGCTCACAGGACCTTTTTTACCAGCGGGACCCAGTTTGGCGAAATGGGGTCTGACACCTTCTAAGAGTGTTTTGAGGCATCAAACACTGGTTTTTAGGGGTAAAAATTTGCTATTATAGCACCACCTTTCCATGTTATTATACTCACAAAGACCTTTCCAATGACACAAGAAGTGTGTCAATCGAAATCCATAGGTAAAAGTTATGCCACTTAGAATTTAACCTTCCTTTTTTCACACCTATAGTTCAGGAGGATGTCGCGTCAGGCCCCATTATTTATGGAAAATGGGCTGGCCATGTGTTTGTGATGTAAAAGACTCTAGAAAATTCTATATTGTAACTTTAGTTAAGAGTTGATGTAGTCAAAGTTAACCACTAGTAGGCTATCGGGTTGTGTTATAACTGGGCCACTGGGAGGAAGAGGCATTCCATTCTTTCGAGAGCATTTTGTTCCATAGTTGAGAAACGATAGCTAGGATAGATAGGAAGTAGAGCACATAGATAGGATATGTGCACTGTAGCATCCCACGGGCCACATGCATTACTTCTTTATGCCTGCAGCCATATTTCCATACATAGAAAGAGAGCGAAGTGGCCTCACCTTCCAGATGGGTTTTCTCTCGAAATGGTTTTCCAAAGAGAATATCTTGTGTCTTATGTACGTGTGAGATTATTTTGTCGTTCTCTAATTTTCTGCAAGATTTCCATTCATATGCATGCTCTAATTACAGTTAAATCTACATATCTAGAAATTAAACAAAATTGTAATAGTGTAAAGTTTGAGTATTTTAATATATTATTATCAGATCTATTGGGACGAATTGTCCAGTGGAATATCCATGAAAATTTACGAAGTAGAGTAGATATGTAAGGCTCTGGGAAGAAAACAGAGCCTTAATAATACCACTCAAAAGTGGACGATGGTCGTGAAGACTATAATTTGATGAATATAATTTAACTTGTGATGAGTGGTTGCACATGATGCACTAGAAACAACGCATTGATATGTTGTTATTTGATGAGAGAAACCCACTTGTGTCTCTAAGCCAAGTGGAAGACAACCTATTTGCAGTAGCAGAGATTTGTAAAGGAGTGAAAGATAAGGTAGAGAAGGAAGAGGAAGACAAGGAAGCTCTATATGCAGAGCATAAAGAATATATTTCTAACATTGATCTTGAGTGTGTAGAGTACAGAGTTTTACCCATAATAGTGTTGATTGATTCGGCTAGTACCCATAATTTTATTCATTATAAGATAGCCAAGGAATTGAATTGCTTCCTGTATCCAACACTAGAGTGTCAAGTAATGGTTGCAAATGGAGGAAACATAAGTTGCTCTCGAAAGTTCCATAATATCAAGCTATCCATGGGAGAATATGTTTTGAATAGTCCAATGCTTTCCATTCCAATGGGTGGTGTTCACGTTGTACTAGGAGTCCAATGGTTACAATCCTTGTGGATGATAGTTTTCAATTTTCAAGAACTTTTCTTGAATTTCTTTTGGGAAGGAAAGGAATTTGAATTAGGGGGTATCGCAAGGAAACTAAGAAAGATAATCAACTCTAATGGCATGAAAAGGCTTCTACAGAAATAACAATGGGGTGTAATATGTTCACTATAGGTTCAAACAACGAAATCATCTATTTCTCTAGATCTCCAAAAAGTCTTGGAAAATCATTCTGAGGTTTAAGCAGTGGAAGATCACTTCGAGCATCAGCAACAAGTTCTCAAAATATTAAAGGATAACCTCACTCTGGTGCAGAATCGAATGAAACAATAGGCAAGTCAACATCGCAACAAAATAAATTTTGATGTAGGTGACTGGGTGGTTTTACAGATACAACCATACAAACAAATGTCCCTCAAGGAAGCTAAGAAGGATAATAATTATCACTAAATTATTATTGTCCTTAGAAGGTTTTGCAAAAGATTGGTACTATGGCATACAAATGGGAGCTTCTTGCATCTTCCCGAGTGCTCCTAGATTTCCATGTTACATGGTTAAAGAAGGTTATAGGTGACAAGCTGCCAGTTCAAACAATATTTCTGGAACTTGACGAGGAAGTAAAAATCATATTAGAACATGAACCAGTCTTTGAAATAAGAACTTGACAACTACGAAATCGATCAATTTAATAGTATCTCATCAAGTGGAAGAACTTAACCGGTGAGGACTCTGCATGGGAGGATGAGAATTTTATATAGAAGCATCCAAAACTACTCAAGAATTGAGGACAACACTTTTTGAAGGAGAGGGGAATGTTTGGTCCCTATACTGCTAGTGTAACCCCTTATTATTATTTTTTCTTCTATTTTGTGAGCTGGTTAAATCTATGCATGCACTAATTATAATTAAATCTACAGATCTAGAAATTAAATAAAACTGTAATAATGTAAAATTTGAGTATTTTAATATATTACTATTAGATATGCAATGAGGAATTGTCTAGTGGAATATCCACGATAGTTTACAGATCATTTGGTATCATAACAAGTTTTTTTGGGTATTTATTGGCACGAAAGAGTCATTAGGGGAAAAGACCCTGGGTTCAAGCATGGAAAGCCAACAATGGTTTGTTGTAGTCTAGGACAATGCCGACATTTTCACCTTACCCAAGGGGTAAGGAGTCTCACCCGAGGCATGCCGCAACCAGAACTAAGAAGGGCTCATCATGGAATCAAGAATACACCAACCGATAAATAGATAAACAACATCACATACATAATCAAGATAATAGTATACCATCCAATACTAAGAAACTACTACATGCATGAACCTTACAAGACATTTTAAAATTTTAAGTGGGTCATCGAATCATAAACAACCATATGCATTATGCTAAGCATCCAGTCTGGAATTTACTTTATATTAATTCAATAGTAAACCATTACAAGACATATCAGCATTTGCCGCAGATGATTACAAGGAATACCTATTTACAGACTCACGACTGTTATAGAAATTTTTGGGCACTGCAACCCCAATCATATATGTCCATAAACCAAGGGATTCTAAGTCCCTAAAAGAGTTGTTTCATGCCCTAAAGAAACAAGGTCAGCTAATTAAATCATCTCCCAGAAGTTCTCCACAGGAAACTGCTCAGAACCGGTCAAAACTGTACCATACAGGTTGCTCAGTGCTAAGGGTGCGATGCATCTCACCTGCCCACTGCCAAAAGTGCGATGCATACTAAAAAGCCCTTCTGTAGGGTGCGATGGGCGAGAATGGACAAATGGCAGAGACAGTTTGCAAGGTGGATGATCATGGAATCTTCCAGAAACTTCTCCTGTGACACTTGCCTCTCTGAATTCGCCCAGGGATGAGTAAGAGATCATCAATCTCCAAGTGGAATCAAGAACTATCAGAGAGAAGACACTAATCAAAATCCCAGAAGTTGACTCACCTCCCTGCAATCATCTATATATGGATCCCTCATCCCAGAGATCCAAAGGTTGGAATTTTGTATCTTGTAAGGAAGTGTTGTTGGTTTCTTGGTGGAATATCATAGTGTTGGGTGATCTAAGCTTTTCATGAGGTGAAGAAGGGCTTTCATGCTAGGAGGATGATGCTGGGTCAGATCAATGGGTTGTAATCCTCTCTTCTATTCTTTATATCAATAAAGCTATTCAATTTTTCTTGCACATTCTTGTATGTCTGATAGTATATGCATTTGTGTGGTCAATATATATCTGGTCCTATATTGTTTATGATTGTAGATCTCTGCACTTTGAAGGTATTATGCTGCTTTGACTTTACAGGTACTCTTTGAAGCAGAGTCGTCAAGGGAGAAGCGGCAAAGACCTGTCAGTGAGGAGAAGGAACAAGCAAAGAACCAAGTGCAAGATCGAGGTTGGTAGTCTTTGATCTTCTCTTATCTACTTCTCATAAAGGAAAACAAAAGTAACTTAAATCTGTTTGTTTCTAAGATAGCTACCTGTCTTAGTGGGACTAGTAGCTCTGCATAGACACTAGATTTCCCGATAACAAAATGGTGACTCCACTGGGGAGTGAATAGATTGTTTGCTTGTCTATATTTGTTTGCTTTATAAACTTACAGACGGAGCCTGAAGTTAAGCCAGCTAGTCTTCAAACTGCATTTGCTATGCAAGTGCAAAGTAGATCAATGTTGCTTCAGTTTATCTCCGGGTTTTGTTTATAAACTAAACAATAGATTTTAAACATCCTAATTGCCCTAGTAGTGGCTCTAGTAACCTCATTAGATCAGCCCCTGTGATTTCTATTTACTGACTATCCTTAGCGCGGCCTAAATCCCTGAACTAAGCTGCAAACTGTGACCAAGAACCAAGTTGGAGTCTCATCCCTGGACCATCGCACTTTCTCCTCTTGGGAATCTGGATGCATCGCACCTCCCATGTGTAGTAGGTGCGCTACATCGCACTTTCCCTGTGTTGCAGGTGCATTGATAAGATAAGACCTCTTCTGCTCTCAGATTTTGGTTTATGTGTTCACTCTCTTCAGCTTTATTCAGGAGTTTTGCTATCTGTGATCAGTATACCACTGTGGAAACTCCCTTCCTTTGCATGATTCCGCCTCCATAGTACAAAGAATTGTGAATGTTTTTTTATGTATTATGCGCCATTTACAGTTCTCTTTTACAAAAAGTAGCGTAATCCAACTGTCGTCTTTTGATTTGGAAGTGTCGCAAGTGTCATTTTCAATCAAAGAAAAGAATTCTATTGTTCTTGATGGTCGATTATACAGCTACTCTTCTATTTGATTTGAATTAGTAGTTTTTCAAGTGTCGAAAGCAGTTTTCAATTCAAAGTCGCAAAGTGTCGTCATTATCTTCCTTTCATTTTTGAAGAGAAACTTGTTAGTACTGTCACTTTGAAAAGATAATTCAGATTTGTACTTAGCATTCTTCTTGTCATTCACACATTAAGAAAGCTAAAAACAAATACATGAATGTGCATTTGCATTTAGACTGCTTGTTGGTTTGATTTAGGACAGTGCATCTAGTGTGTTCTCTCTGCTCTATGTTGAAAGAATATCATCTTTCTTTCTTTAGTAGCTAGCATTTTCATTGCAAAAAGAAGATTAAACGATTGTTTATCATCTTAGATTGCATTTTAGGAATTGTATATCTACATCATGCAGTGAACCTGAAAGGAAAATTTCTTAAGAAAGATCAACTGTAAAATAAATTCAATGAACATAAAAACACTTTGGAACCTAACTCACAACATCTAGAAGTCTAGGCTAGAGACGTATTTCGGCATCATAAAGCCTGGTAACTATCGCTTTCATTGTTGGTTGGGTGATTCCTCCTCTTTGAGATGACAAGTGCCAGTACGGACATGTGCTCCCATGTACCGTCGAGTATATATTGGGAGACCACAATAGGCTATATCCTTTATCCATAGGAAGCAGTGTCTATAGCCCTATCGATCGTAATGCACTAAACACAGCATTCGAGAAGATCGACTGCCGTACCGTAAAAAGTATTCTGCAGTTTTGCATTTGGTTTGGTAATCCCTCTGTCTATATTTCCAGAGTAGTCTCTTTCGTTCCTTTTTAGACTCCTTAAAGGAAAAGGTCCATCTGAGCACTTGTCACTTCAAGCTCATTAAAAATCAAAGGCAACTAGAGTCATCTTTTGTTTTTCTCAACTCTTAAAAATTGAAAAAGCAAGTTGTGTCAAAGTGTCTAAGATTCATTTAATTTGGAAACATTTTTCCCTTTATTTTTAGTTGATCAAGTAATCTGCAATCGTGGAAGAAATTCAATCGAAACCATATCGTTCACGGGGACTTACGAGTCAACCGTCTTTGTATCCGGAAACAAAACTATTCCGGACAAAGCGAACTCATTTAACAGGATCAAAGTCCCCTGGTTTGGTTGGAACAAGTGTTCTAACACCCTTGGAGACTTCGGTTACTCCCAACATTTCTAGTATCCCTGCTTCTACAGAAGAAGTTCCGCAGCCACAAGAGGACAGTAGAACTGATCCTAGTGTGAAGGTAAACACTTATATTCCTGAACCGGTGCCATCTACAGCTGATTCAGAAGGTGTTATTCCCCAAACATCTGTCGCTGCAGAATCTATACCTTCTTCGGCATCAAAAATATTTTACGGACCTGACGATCTACCTCTTCCACCTGGATTGATTGCCATAGAAGAGATCATGGAGGATCCTCCATCTAGTACTCCATCGCATTTTGGAGTTGGGATCACCCTATATCCCTCTTCATCAGAAATTAGTCTCCCGTTATCGGAAGTTCTTGTAGAATCGCTAGGAAATATTTTGGATAGACTAGATATGTCTGAACAACCGTCGACATCTAGGACTGTGTCATCCGACGCAGCAGTGGCAGAGCCTCCTGCTGCTACTCCTACGATGTTCACCGGTATACCATCTGTCCCGATAAGTTATCAACAACAAGCCGAAGTCCAATTAGGTATTGTTTCAATGACATGGTTAGTTCCTATTTCTTCATCCGGATTCTCATCTGGTATTTCTTATGTTGAAACTCAACAAATTGATCCAATGTGTCTTCAAAGGCCAATCTACCCTTTAAGTACTGGATTTCCACCATATGGAGGACAGTATGATTTTTCATTGTTCCCTCCCGGAGAACAACCATATGGGAGTTTACAACAAAGTGCAGGTCAAACTGGAATGACATCCAGCGGTTGGGCACCAATACTGCCTTAGCAACCAAGGGTTGTATATTCAATGCAACCAGTCCATCCTATGTCGAATATTCCCACTATACCCGCTACCATGACTGCATCGCAAGTACAAGCACTACCTGTTGTATGTCAACCCCAAGTTTCTCAGGTTGCAATACAACAGCCTCTCGTCTCAGCGATTCAATCACAACCTCAGGTTAGTGCCTCCTTATCTGGAGCGACTCAGGGTCAAACAAGTACTATGACTCCTCATCTTGGTCAATCATCCAGTATTGGACTACAGCAAATGGTCCAACAACCATGGCTGGTTCAATCTCAACAATCGCAATTCCAGCAATCATATCAAGGACCTGAGCAACAAGTCTTTGTAAGTAATGGGTAACCGCATTTCCAAAGCAGTTATCAACAACCATACTATAATGGTTATGCCCATCAACCTTATCAAAGTTACCAGCATCAAATACATTATGCTAGCATGAAAAGACCCATTGCTCAGGTGATTCCATCTTATCCTGGGTATGCTTCGCCTAACCTGAATCAACAGTTGCCCATTGTAGCAACTCTAGAATTACAAGGTCTAAACCGGCTGACAAATGATCCAATTGCTTACGCCCCTTGGTGGCCGGCGATTCCGCATAAACTTCTGTCAGATATTCCTAAATTTAATGGAAATGCTGGTGAAGACCCATCGAATCATGTGATGACCTTTCATCTGTGGTGTTCATCCAACACTCTCAATGATGATTCGATCAAGCTTCACCTTTTTCAGCGAATGTTAACTGGTCCGGTAGAAAAATGATATATCAAATTGCCTAGAGCTTCATTCAATAAATTCAGTGCCCTAGCCACAACCTTTTTAACCCATTTTCAGTTACCCATAAGGTACGAAACGGGAACAGAGCTTCTTACCAATTTAAAAAAGACAAAGACCACTCACATATATGATCATATTCATGAGTGACGATGTCGTCGTAGAATGGTGAAAACATATGTTCCTGATCAGCTGCTAGTTGAATGGTTTATTAAGTCATTATTACCTTCTATTACAGAAGATGTGGCAAAGGGAGGAGTTGTCACTGAAGAGAAAGTAATTTCTCGTGCACAATATCTAGACCTGATATATACTCAGTCTGGAACGCTCTACGATAAAATCCCTGATGCTCCTAGATCGGAATTCTCTGTTCCTCCCCCTCCTAAATCAAGAAAAGACTCATGTCGGCGATGGTGTGATAGGTGCAACTAGCACGAAAACCATAAAAGCTACATCAAAGAAGGCTCGTACGGTTCCAAGTCAAAATGCAAATGAGAAACTTCTCGCCTCAGAGGTAAACGTCGTGTCGACTGACAAAGGCAAAAAACCAAAGAAACCAGGGGGCAAGAAGAAAAAGAAAGGGAAGAAGAAAAAACAGGAGGAGTCGTCTCCTGAAAAATCTTCTGCAAACCCTTCTGGAGATAGGAAACCAAGTCATCCATGCTTCATATGTGATGAGGATCATTGGACGAAAGATTGTCCACATAAAGCCGAGCTTAGAAAATTCTTTAAGAATTCAAAAACCTCGGCAGTATTGACTGATCCGTTTCCAAATCCAGGAACAAATCTGGTTGCTAGTGACAATGCTTCCCCGTCCCAAGTGCTAATGTTGTCAATTTCGAAGCAGCAAAATGATGCTTTGATATCGACAAGGAATAAAGATTACGGGAATCCACAACTGTCGGACAAGAAGGCTAATGATCAACCTAGTAATTCGACAACAACTTCGAATAAAGTTGTGCCACCCATCATTCCTGAACTAACGATAAAGCCGCCAAAGGGAGTAGTACACAAATCGACATTTAATCCTCATGCCAGAGCAGCACAACATTATAATATATTGGAGGATCTGGCCTAATCGCCGTCCACTATGTTGACACTTGAGGTACTGCAAAATTGCCCCTCCCAAAAGCAGGCTTTATTATCAGCAATAGGTGGGATTGACTCAACGGATTCCAATATTGTGGCCTTTAATCATAAAGGATATGACCCTCAGTTACCATCTCAACTAGCTTTCCTTATTCAAGTGAAAGCCCTCAACAAAACTATTCATCGAACAATTATTGATGAGGGGGCATCTACATGTATTATGGCGATGAGTTGTTGGAAAACTTTAGGATCTCCACCCTTGTCACAATCCTCGACGACATTAAAAGCATTTGATGGACGAATATACACCCCATATGGGATTTTAAGTGACTTGCAAATCGAACTGGGGGGCAAAACAGTAGAAATTGATGTTGAAGTGATCGACGGAAACCTCTATTACAACATCCTACTGGGAAGGCCTTGGATATATGCTATGGCTGCCATTGTGTCAACCTACTTCACGAAGATTGCATTTCCCTTCCAAGGAAGTATTACAATCGTTTACCAGCAAACATTTCTCCCCAATAGTTCACAAGTTACGGGAAGCATTCCAATGATCCACGGAAGCAATCACCCACTTCAAAATATCGGATTAGGCCTCCTAAAAGACCCTGCCTTAATGGGTACTTTCACCCTACCGCCTCCGAGTAATCTGGTGGAAGTGGCCACAGTGGAAACCTGTAATATGATACCTTCTATATCTAAAAGATTTAGAAGATTCCTAAACATTTTGACAACATGGATCATCGCCATTATAGAAATATTGTAGCAATCAATTTTCTTGGCCTAGGGGGCAAACCCAAATCAATGCTCACCGAGTGTTTGGATAGATAGGTCTAAGGAATATGGCACCTCTTCAGATCCTTGGTTACATGTAGATTCTACAGACGAAGGAATCAATCCGTCAATGATGATAGGAGAGGCGCCATGGGAAGATTACCACCATCAATCCCATCTTCCGGATTGCCACGAAGATTATTCCAGCAACCTTAATCATCCTTCATTTTTTGATTTTCTATCAAATACTGTAAATACAGTGGATTATGAGGATAGTTCTTTTACTATGTCAACCTCATTAAAAAATGAAACGACTCCCTTTCCAAATCGAGTCTTTGATTAAAATCCTAGTCGATTCTTTCAAAGATCTCGAAGGTAAACCTTCATTCCAACCACCGTGTTGAATGCAATGAAGCTTGGGGAGCATGCACCTCGATTTGCGTTATTATGCTGGGGGCATGAAAACTTATCACGAGCAGTGTTACCACAGGGTTCATGCTCGTTAAAAAATAAACCCGCCACGAGCAGTGTTACTGTAGGGTTAAAGCTCGTTAAAAAATAAACCCGCCACGAGCAGTTTTTATGTGAAGTTCAAGCTCGTTGAAAATTAAACCTAAGCAATGAGCAAATGTTTCCCCAAGAGTTTAAGCTCATTAAAAAATGAACCAATCACCGGTAAATAACCATTGTGAATGCATTATCATCAGCTTTTGAGCCTTGGTCGTGTTCTCATTATCACCTCCACTCCGTTTTAGCCGATCATACGCCTCCATTTGATTGTTTACCCTTTTGAGGAACAACTGCGATGAGTGATTCTGTTAGCCATCCTTGTGACACTTCCATGATTGGAAAATTCCAAACCTTTCCTGGAATGAGCTGCTACCCGAAATTATCACTCGTTCCTCAAAAAATGAGTCTCCTTTAAGCTCTTTGCATCTGACTCGTAAAATATGAAAAGATTGTCGAGCAGTTGGCCTCTCCAGCTCGTTAAAGCTACCGGGAGTGCTATCCCTCCTCTAGATTTTAATCTTTTTGGACTTGAGGGATTATTACACAAAAAGATCGAGTGCTTGTTTTGTTCGACTCGTTAAAATTATCGAAGATTCATCCCTTTCGTATTATTTTATACTTTTTCGGACTTAAGGGATTATATGATGAAAAAGGATTATTGGAGTTTCCTTTACATCCCTTTCAGACTCTCTAAAATTGAAAAGGACCAAGTTATCTTTGTCATTAAACTCATTAAAACCAATAGCGACAAACTTGTCCATATAAACAAGAACGAGTTTCACTGTCACTAGGCTCGTTAAAACATAGCGACAGGTTTGCCCGAAGGGCAAATTATAGAACAAGCATATGTTATCCTCCTAAAGCTTGATAAAAATAAAGAGGTACTGGTCAGCAATGACAGGGGAAAAATTGGGAAGAGAACTTGAAGAAACTTTATTGGTAGCAAAGTTGCTCTTGAACATGACACTTTCACTCCATGTCTAAGTTAGGTTGGGTTATTCCGTTCACCAGTCATATTACCATTGGTCCATCGTACCATCCATATTTGGGGTTAACGCTACCAATCCATTTCAAGTGTCGCCAATATGTTCAAGAGAAGTCGATCAGAGAATTCACCAACCCATCTTGTGTCTCATCCACTACAATACCTTTAAACTTCATTCTTTCATGACCGCCACCCTGAACCCTGTATCATCAGATCGTTTTCATCTCCAAAAGTCATTTGCTCCGTTCCGTGTCATAGATGTGGGATTCATTAAGGCCCTCATACGACGGCTCACTTCTTGTCAACATCAGCTCATTATCCAAGAATTCGACCTAGGAACAACCCTTTCAGTACTTTGAAGCTTGCTTGCCTCAATGGCAAGTTTCTCACTTTTGGTGACATGTTTACATCAATGGCATTCAACCGAGAGATTTTGCGTGGTGTTCGACGCCAAGTCCCATTTTCACACCACGCGAATTGTACTGCCATACCTTGAGGGTCATCATCATTATCGGTGATTCCTCTCGTGCCTGTTAACAGCTTACATCATTGGCTGGTAATCAAGCGATGTCTTTCCATGTTTGACTCCAGAACATTTTTCACATGGATTGACTTGTACTTCGGGTGAAGATTAGACGAGTTTGGAGACCCCGGATCTAGTTTCATCCATTCGGGCTGTGTATATTCAGGAGAATAAAGACATCAAATGTACATCATTGCTACACAGATGATCATCCAAATCAAAGGATGATGGCTCTATCAGAATCATCAGTCTGCCACACAGACGGTTGTCTGTCCTATGTACATGAAAATGAATTTATAAAGCTGAGCATGGGGATGCCCACCTCAACTAGATCATGAAAATATTATGAAAATAATGTATTGTATTGTATCTTATTACAGGTTGCCTTCCAGTTCGAAAAACCTTGGATCCTCATGATAAAGCATTTCACCCGATATCAAAAGATTAACGACCTCATGCTTTAGGCGGCAACTGTTATAGACATTTTTGGGCACTGCAACCCCAATCATATATGTCCATAAACAAAGGGATTCTAAGTCCCTAAAAGAGTTGTTTCATGCCCTAAAGAAACAAGGTCAGCTGATTACATGATCTCCCAGAAGTTCTCCACAGGAAATTTCTCAGAACTGGTCAAAATTGGACCATACAAGTTGCTCAGTGCTAAGGGTGTGATGCATCTCACCTGACCACTGCAAAAAGTGTGATGCATACTGAAAATCCCTTCTGTAGGGTGCGATGGGTGAGAATGGACAAATGGCAGAGACAGTTTTCAAGGTGGATGATCATGGAATCTTCCAGAAACTTCTCATTTGACACTTGCCTCTCTGAATTCGCCCATGGATGAGTAAGAGAACATCAATCTCCAAGTGGAATCAAGAACTATCAGAGAGAAGACACTAATCAAAATCCCAGAAGCTAACTCACCTCCCTGCAATCATCTATAAATGGATCCCTCATCCCAGAGATCCAGAGGCTGGAATTTTGTATCTTGTAAGGAAGTGTTGTTGGTTTCTTGGTGTAATATCATAGTGTTGGGTGATCTAAGCTTTTCATGAGGTGAATAAGGGCTTTCATGCTAGGAGGATGACGCTGGGTCAGATCAATGGGTTGTAATCCTCTCTTCTAATCATTATATCAATAAAGCTATTCAAGTTTTCCTCCACATTCTTGTATGTCTGATAGTATATGCATTTGTGTGGTCAATATATATCTGGTCCTATATTGTATGATTGTAGATCTCTGCACTTTGAAGGTATTATGTTGCTTTGACTTTACAGGTACTCTTTGAAGTGGAGTGGTCAAGGGAGAATTGGCAAAGACCTGTCGGTGAGGAGAAGGAACAAGCAAAGAACCAAGCGCAAGATCGAGGTTGGTAGTCTTTGATCTTCTCTTATCTACTTCTCATAAAGGAAAACGAAAATAACTTTAATCTGTTTGTTTCTAAGATAGCTACCCGTCTTAGTGGGATTAGAAGCCCTGCATAGACACTAGATTTCTTGATAACAACGAGCTCGTTCTCTAACTCAAGGGTCCTGCTCAACTATGTCTCTGCATTCTGGTTCTATCATGTTGCAACCAACTATCCCATCTGCAACGCCAACATCAGCAACTAATCAACCAACCCCTCTTCCTTACGGGCCTTCTCCTTTTATATTTTCCATGCCGCCTAGACTGCCAGTTCTCGCTCGGCTGTTCTTTCCCTCGACTGCCACTCCTTCCTGTTCACTCAGCTGCCTCTATCTTCCACTGACACTTTGTTGCAACCCCTCCGCAACTGCATGTTCCTGCTTTACTGTCCAGTTGTCCTCCCTGCAAGCTAGCCATTACTATCGCCACCCATTTCCTCCTCGTTCTTTGGCCAGCCAAAATAATCAAAACCTTTGAAAAATCAGAACGAAGATCCCAACAAGTCCTGGCCACAATTCTTTGACTCATCCCCGAGTCAATCCATTTCGATCTTAGCCAACCCTACTGGTATCTCCATGGGTGCTCCGGTTAGTGGCTGTACTATCGGTTGTGTTGATTCTGTTCACTGTTGGGCTGGTGCTTCCTTTCTTTTGGCTGACACTTGCAGGCTGGCATCTGCTACCCTTGCACTTTCCTCCTTCTGAGGCTCCCCCATTTCAAACGAAGGCTCCAACTCCCGAATAGCTGTTGTGGTTTGCTGCCTGAATTCTCTGTACCTTTGAAGGGTGGCTTCCCATCCAGTGAGCATTGTGTCAGCTCGTTGAGTGAAGTCCTTAGTCGTATTAGACGTTAACTCAGTTGGCCATTAACTTTGGAGATTATCGCATTGTTCTATGCTTGTGTCACAAACCTCCTTTAGAGTCAAAACCTGCATATGGATTGGTGGGCACAAGCCTCTGATCACCTTCTTAGATTTTTCTGACTCTTCCTTGATCTGGTCGACCTGTGCCTAGATTGCATCGATCTATTCATTGATCTGTTGTAGGTGGACAGAATCCATGCAGTCCCTGGTGTTGGTGAACAATGTTTGTATCTGCTCTCTCATCGGGTATACCAGATGATTTTTCAACGCCAGGCTTCCTGGCCAATCGTGGACTATGTTCATCAGGGCGTAGCCATCCACAAGAGCATCGACTAGTGCTTGCTTCTTTGCTTCTACTTTGGTGATTTTTCCTTCGACTGTCCTTGTGTATATCTCGACTGGGTCCAGCAGTGCTGATCTTACCGTCTCTAGTTTCTTTTTCATATGAGCATTATTGACTACTAGATTCGAGCATGTCGCTTGGATATGGTCGTAATAACTTACCAGTGTTCAAGCTATGATATCTATCGGGGCTTTCGTGTTTGCCTCAATGATCATTGGCCATAATGATTGAAATATCTACGTGACCTGGTCAACCTTGGCTCTTAAATCTGTGTTTGCCCATCTCAAGTGATCTCGCTCTTCCGTCACCTCCTACAGTTGCTTTGTTTGCTGCTTATGCTCTTTGGCCAAATCCTCATGGATCTTTTCAGCCCTGTGTGTTTCTTTTTGTATGAATGCAAATAGCTACGTCGATGACCAATGTAGTAGTGTGCCGGCTTGCGTTGTGCTGGGCTCTGGAAAATGTTGTTGTATGGGTAGGTCATTGGCTATGGATTTTTCTGATTGAGAGGCAAGCGAATGAACATGTTGTCACTGTGGAGTGAACTGAGGAATAGGGGGAACAATGTTAGGGTTCGGGACCACAGGTAGATTTATAATAAAAAATGGCTGGTACGGTTCATCTCTTTTCCCCTACTGAATAGTTGTGCTTGGGCTTTTTCCTTGTGGTGGGCCTAACCTAAACAGTAGTGATGCTAGCGATGCTTGCTGAGTACCACTGGCAGAAGTGGTTCCCTTATCCCGCTCTGCTGACTCAACTTCCATTTCCATAGTTGTTCGTCATCAGACGGACAAGAGGGTTTCTGATAGTGTCGCGGAAATGGAGGTTGTGTGTGAGGAAGATTCTCGCAATTGATGTAAGGCGGTGGATGTGGCTGGAGGAATTTCTTCGACTATTGGGGATGCAGAAACTGAGTGTTCGACCTCATCAGTGAGGTCAACAATTGGAGCTGGTGCAGCAGTTCCCGACGTTTTAACGGTCGGACTGCGAATGACTCATTTCTTCTTTGGCTTGGGGACTATTGGCTGGGATGGAGTGTGAGCGACTCTAGTGGGTAGTTTCATAGCCAACGGAGTTGTGGTGATGGGAGAAAACATAGTGGAACCTTAAAATTGCAAGGGTTGGTTACTCTCACCTAATAAACCTTCGAAACTTGCAATTTTTTGCCTCAGTGCGAACATTTTCTCCTTCATCGGCAGCACCATCGGGTGGAGAACATCTTCAACTGGTCTCTTTCTACTACTTTTTGCTACATCTTCCCCTTGCTCCTGTGGCTTTAAGGCACCAAACATATATTTTTACTTGCCATCAATAATCTCGCAGGCCACCCCCGGCCATGATCCCATATCAATATGTAGTGCCTCTTCATCCATAATAAATTTTTGTGGCCTCATATTGAATGTTACTAGATGGACACACCATGGTCTACGATAGTGTGCCAATGTGAGGCTCCAAACCAGACTTATTCAGAAAACTCATCTAACAGAGTTTTGGGTATCCCCTGTGTCGACCTCACTGTAGCTAGTATCTTTTCATACCAATCTCTGAAAGCCATTTCATTTACCTCCTTCATGCTCAGATTTCCCGATGCTCTCCATGGTTCGTACCGAAGTGCTAATGGTTGTCCTTTGACAATATGCATCATTTCTGTCTCTCTTGGCGGCCTCCATTTCCACACGGCCAGAGACATTAGAATGTACCAAAACATAAAATTGGTACTTCGCCTATACACATCTTCGCATGCTTCAAATAGTTTGTTGAGAACAAAAGCAGACCAATTGAGTATCTCCCCTATGTAGCAATGCTCCACAACCGAAATTACGTCCAGTGTGCATTGATTTCTCGAGAAGTGTCTCATGTTTTTTCCTGCTATGATGTAGTAGGAAAATCTGATGTCGACTTTGTTTATCATATCAATCTTTGTTCCTCTTCCACCCCATTTAGTTTCATATCTTGCATAGTAGTTATCTCCACTCTGCTTCTTGGCCCTTTTAGCACCTGCTTGGAATGTTGTGGTTACTGTGTCCCCTTTGGCTGATATCCCTACTAGAAGATTAATATCATCTACGTGAATGGGGTACTCTTTTTCAAGCCATAATGATCCTCCATGCATTCTGCTTTCCAGGAGTTTAGTACATTGCATGGCAGATAATTCAGTGTCAAAAACAGGTAGGCTTCTCAATTGAGTAGTGTCGACTGCTGCAATCCTATGAAATCCTCCTTGACTATGGAGGTCTTGGTTTCGTCATCCTTCTGGATATCTTCTGTGTAGACCTCTCTCTTCAGAGTTGGGAACTAGTAGAAATCTGTAAGGTCATTGTGGATTAGAATCGCCTTATCTTATTTCCCATACAGATTGTCAACCAGTTCAATTTGTTCATCTAATTGATCTTGTGGAACCGAGATAATTCCCTTCATCATCTCTCTTTGTCTCTGGTAAACAATTGTCACTTGAGGTTTCTCACTTCTGTGTTTCTGTAGTTTTTCTTCCAAGCGGGCTTGGATTTCTTCGGTATCTGCAATTGAAACTCTGTAGTTTCCTTCATTATCCTACACGTTAAGTAGTCAGGCTTGACACGATGTTTCCTGATTGGACTTTTAGCAACTAATTACTCTGGCAACTTTCCCCATGTGTTCTAACCATGCTTTGCCACCGTCAGCTGATCTGGACTTGACAATCATGACGTGGACTGGGGAAGGACAAAGTGGGCTGCATGGCGTATGAATTTTGTCATGATGCGGTTATTTATTAACTAAACTTGTTCCTAACGAGAAAATATTTTACGGCTCCTATATGACAGTTCCATTATTAGTTACTTATTATGGAAATGACTACTGGTATGACGGAAAGGACGGGTACAGCATGTGACCATAAAGATTGAAAAAGCGTCTGCCTATGTGTAACTTGCAGGCTGTGACTGCATATGTGAGTACTAGCTCTACTCCCCCACCTCGACCATAAATGGGTTGTGGTGTAATGAAACATATGCCACAACCTTATTGATGCTTTTTCTTACTTCTATGAAAAGGATATAAAGGTATGACTGCAACTAACTACTTAACATGAGTGGCTAACTCTTATTACCTCCTACCTACTTGCAGGCTCGCTTTCGAGACCCTCTTTATCTTGAATTTGTGTTTGATGATTTGTGGAAGGGATTTAGGCGTGCACCATTACCCATTCTTGCAGCATGATTCCATCCTATTTGCCAATCTTACTGCTCCAGAATCTATGATTTCTGCAACTATAATTGGGCCCATCCAGTGCATTTGCAGTTTTCCTGGGAATTTCTAGAATTTGTTGTCATATAGTTATACGTGATACCCAATTTCGAATGTCTTCTTCCTGATATGCATGTCGTGTCAAGCTTTCTGCCTTCTCTGCTCCACTCACTGGTGAAACTTGACCAAAAACCGGGATTCTTCAAGTTCCATTAGTTGACTTTGTCTTTCTCTCAATGCCCCATTATCTATCATTCTCATTGCATCAGATATGAACATGCTTGGTATTACGAACTCTGTTGGCACTACTGCTTCCTTTTCGTATACTAGATCAAACGATGTTTGTTTATGAAGCCTCTTTACTGTTGTTCTATATGCCCATAGAGTTGCCCGTATTCTCTCATCCCAATCATCTGTGTTGGCTGATATAATCTTCGTTAGACCTTTCTCCAATATTTTGTTGAATGCTTCAACAGTTCCATTGGCTTGTGGATGATATGGACTACTTTTATTATGTTGGATCATGAAATTCTTCGGAAGAGCTTCAATAGTTTCATTTATAAAATGTGATCCTTGGTCACTTGTGAGGCTCATCGGGCATCCAAATCTCAAGATTATGTTCTCAAAAATGAACCTTGCAGATGTGTCTGCTGTACAATTTCTGACAGGTGCTGCTTCCTCCCATCTGGTGAGGTATTCAGTTGCGGTTATTATGTATCTTGCACATGAATGCCTTGCTGGTGGTGTAATGGGTCCAATGAAATCTATTGCCCATTTCTCGAATATTTTCATTGTGTGAACAGGATTTAAGGGTAGTTCATCCCATCAGGAAGGCTTCCCAACTCTCTGATAGACATCACAGCCCTTAGCATATTCCTTAGAATCTTTGTGAAGGGTTTGCCACCATAGTCTCGCCTACAGTATCTTCCTTGCGGTGGCTTTTCCTCCCACATGGCCTCCTGCGACTCCCGCATGACATTCCCATAATACATCTTCTCTTTCATGCTGAAGTATGCAGCGTCTCAGTACTTGATCTAAGCCCATTTTGTAGAGGTGTCCTGCGATCAATTGGTAGTCTATTGCCCTTACTATTAAGTGTCGCTTCTGTGTTATTGAATATTCTTCTGGGCAATGCCCTGTTGTCAACAATGTAGCGATCTCTTCTAGGTGATCTGGGACTGCCTCTATTCTTAACAAGTTGGCATCAGGTAACTAATCATCCAATGATCCTTCGTTTTCTAAAGTTTCCAATCGTGATAATTGGTCTAGCCCCACATTCAGTCTGCCTAGTTTTATGACCACCTCGAAAGTGAATTCCTGGAATAGTAATAACCATCGGCATATCCTACCCTCCAGTATTGGCTTGTTTACTAAGTACTTCAGTGTGGAATGGTCTGTCAAGAACTTGAATGGAGCCCCCAATAAGTAATGCCTAAACTTTTGTAGAGAATACACCATGGCCAAGGCCTCCCTCTCGGTTGTCGTATAATTTCTTTCTGCAGTTGAAAATTTTCTGCTGGCATAATACACTGGTTGATCTGTATTTCTTTCCCCTAGCTGCACTAGGACTGCACCTAGTGCTATCCCTGACGCATCAATATGCACATGAAACATTTTGTTCTAATCAGGATAGAAAATGATCAGGGTGCTTACCAGTTTTTCTTTCAATATATTCAATGCTACTTGATAGTCCTCAATCCAAAGGAACACTTCTGTCCTTTTCAGTAATTTCTCCATGGGGGTTTTGATTGATGCATAATTCCTGATGAAATGTCAGTAGTACCCCATATGGCCTAGAGTGGACCTCAGTTGCTTCACGTTGTGCGATGGCTCCATGTTGACAATTGTTGCAACCTTCGTTGGGTCTATGCATACTCCATCTTTGCAGATGATGTGGCCTAGCAGTGTTCCAAACGGGACCACGAAAATACACTTTTTGAGGTTTAAGGAAATTTTCAATTGTCGACACCTTTCAAACATGACCCTTAGTAAGATTGTGTGTTTCTTCAGCAGGCTATATATTGTCCAGTCATCCATGTACACCTCTAGAAACTTGTGAATGTAATCTTGGAATGCAGCAATGACAATCCTCGAGAAGACTGTTGGTGCATTCTTCAACCCGAATGGCATTACGTTGTATGCATATGACCCCCATTCGGTAGTGAATGTTGTTTTCCTTTTATCCTCCTCAGCTATTCAAACCTGATGGTAGCCTGAGAATCCATCTGTAAATGAATATGCTTCATTACCCGCCACATTGTCAGGACTTCATCACTGAAAGGTGTCACGAATGGATCATGCGCACATGCATTGTTGAGACTTCTATAATCAATGCAAATCCTGATTTCAGTTGCATCCTTCTTGTTTTGTATGACTATTGGACTTATCCACTATGCTTCATCTAGTAGAAATATAATCCCTGCTTCCAAAATTTTGTCGATTTCCTTCTTAACCTTCTCCTTCATCCTTGGGTTTAGTTTATATGGTCTGTGCTTCACTGGACAGGCATCCTCTCTCAGAACAATCATCATCTCCCCTATATCTCCTTTTATCCCTTTTAGCTATGCTACTAATGCGAGGAAAAAGTCTTGATACTCCTATAATAGGTCGAAAAATTCTTTTGTAGTCTGTTCATCCCAATAATCTCCCACAAATGCCATTTTGGGTTTATCCTCCATCCCAACATTTTGTTTTCTCAGCTTCATCGGTAAAAGGTGAGAACCTTCTCTTGAGGGACTCTCCCGGATGTCTCTCTCTCCTTTTGTTTCCTTGAAGGTCAGGTGTCTCAATCCGTCTAACCCCTCCTCATCTGGCTCTGCATCCACCTTGTCGCAGGTCGCATATTCTGGAGAATCCATGTCGTACAGACACTGTAGGAAATTTTCATCAGGACAACCTTCAACTAATTGTGTTGGGGTGAATAGAACCCTTTTGTTCACATGGAGGGTCTCAGTCATGCATGCATCATCAACCCTGAATGAAAAACGGCTAACAAACTGTGCCTCCAGAACATACCAATCTATCATTTGCCTACGGAGTTCCTCTTACACTTACTAAGCTCAGGGAACAGTTCCTAGGGTATGTATGAATATATGTACCCAAAGTTCCTTCAGGATTCCATGTCTTCTCCAACCTTTTATGCAGGCGTCGACATGCTTCTCGAGACTTGAATTCACTCTGTATTTCATATTATCTTTCGGTCGATCTTCGTCCTAGCCAAATATTTCCCTCATGGCTTCCTTTATGGCTTCCCAATCTCGTAGTGTGCTGCAGTGTGTTCCCCACCATCTTGCCAATGTGGCCAAGAGTGCGATATCGAGAAATGGAATCTTTTGATCTTCCCTGATTTCTATGTCTACCTTAGTCAAGAAGACATCCACTGGTTCAATGTCATGGAACTTGGGAAAGTCTCTTACCTATGTTCTTACCTAATTAACCCAACCTATCATTGCACAACATCTAGTGTTTATTTCATATTCGCCTTGCTGCCATGCATCCCATGCAGCTTCTGAACCGGTCTTTCAACTCTGAATACTCCTCCAGCTGATGAATCCTCCTGCAGTAGGATTTATGTAATCTTCCCTTTTTCCCATTGTTAGTGTGTATAGTTGGTCTAGCATTCCTGGCTTGTCCCTGTCATCTATAGGTTTTGTTATTCTGGCTCCTTGATAAGGGTCCAAGGGTTGGATCACCCTCATTCCTTCTGCTTCAAAAATCATCAATTTTTTCTTTAGGTCGATGATAACATAGTTTTCATAGGCCCAGTCGATCCCAAGGAGCGCTGGGTATGGGTCCTTGTCTCCCATTATATCGATCACTTCGAACTCAATATGCGTCTTCACCCGTGCCACATCTACTTCTACGTTTTCTAGCCTTCCAATGGGCAGTATACAATATTGATTCACCATTATTAGTTGAATCCGCGAGTATTTCAATTGTGGCTTCCCCATTTCCTCCCATGTTTTCCTGAGTGGGATGTTTACATCCGATCACAGGTCTAGCATGGTGGCCCTGATTTGGAATCCTGAAACCTGAGCATTAATTCATAATTCCTTTCCACTTCTTTTCTTGTTTCACCTCACTCTTCTGGAATTAGTTTCTGGTAGGTTAGCAGGTGATCGTTCCGCTTCCCCTTCCTCCACTGAAAATGTCGCCTTTAAATATTTCTGCAACTCCTTCAACATGTATTCATCTTCGACAATTTGTAGGAATAACTTAAACATTATTCAATTGGATGGTTATTATCAGGCGTGTGGCAATTCTGTCTCTGGTCTTCCTTCATCTCGGTCATCCTCTCAAATAGCTTAGCCACTTCATGATAGTACTGCTTTTGGCACTCATGCTGATATGATTTATTTTGAGATGTTGTCTTAATGATCAAGGGTGGGTCTATCATACTACAATCCTTCCCCATCATCTTTCCTCCTCTTTTAATTATATTGATATTGGTTGCGGGAAGACCGTCGTCAGTACGACGTTCGGCATTAACCAATTTAGCCCTCCTCTGTCTAGTCCTTTCCTCCCACTTTGCAATGAGTTCCGAGCAATCCTCCGTGGCATGTGTATTAATTTTGCATTGTGAGCACCATGGTCTCCTCGGGAGCGGGGATTCCCTAGCGACATTTCCTTCTTGGTCACAGTTATAACACCTTATGGGGCCTCTTCCTCCCATTATTCCTCCTCTCCCATTTCCTCCTCACCCCCCCAGGTTTGACTCATTAATCTTGAACGTTGACCTATCCAGCCGTTCAACTAGAGAATCTAGTGCTCGACACTGGTCAGTGTGATGTGTTCTATATGCACCGAATTCATAGTAGTTGTTATTAGGGATGTTGGAGTACTTCTACAGTATCGGGCACATCTGTGGTAGATGTCCATACATTCTACAAATCTCACAATATTCCTAGTTGTTCCGTCCGAGAAAAACTCCTTATGCTCCTACTGCCGCAACTCCTATGGTTGGTGGGGTCCCCGCTGATCCTACAACACCCCTCCCCCCCCGGATGGTTAATTTCACACAACCTTGGGCACTCTTTCGCAACATGTCCTTCCACCATGCACTGTGTGCACCATACATTGGGTTTGGCTGGTCGCAGTGGTTGAAGATCCTTCAGTTTCTCCGTCAAAGTTGCGATATAATTATGAAGGCCCATAATTGATGGATCCTGCAAACTCATCCCTCCCCAATATTCATGAGGATATCCAGCCATGGCCTCTATGCATGATGCTTTCTCCAAAGCATCTTGGAGAGTCCCGATTTTTTGTTGCGTCAGTGGCATTCTTGTGAGGGGTAGGAGTGCCTTGATGAACCAGTCTCATTGGTGATTTGGGTATAGAGTGTAACTCAGCTTAGCAATTGCATCCTTAAATCTTTGCATGAGTTCCCAAGCAGTTTAGCCCTCCTTCTTCTTGATTTCCCACAACTTCGATAACCCTTTTTGGTCTATCTAAGGTGCTTTGAATTCCTGTACGAATCCTCTCTTGATATCATCTATCATGGTATTCTGGTTTTGTTCCACCCATTTTATAAAAAACACAAAGCTCTCTCCCTCAGTGTGGTCTTGAACTCAACTGCCTTGACATTGTCTGGAGTCTGATGTTCTCTCCAAATAGCTTCACAGAGATACCATTGTTGTTCCACATCTTCGTTTCCCCTCCCCACAAACTCTGGATATCTGGTAAAAGATCCTGCCATGCTTACTTGGGTATGAGCTAGTAACACGAACCCCTTGTTCCCTAGTTGTTGGGATCCTTGCAGTCCCAAGTTACTAATACTACTGGTTCCTTTGTTATTTCCAATATTAAGACTAGCCTTATATTTCTCGCACACGTTGTGTACCCGTATTGCCTTGGCTAATTTAATAACAAATTTCTTTGGATTATGGTAAGGTACCAAGGGAAGGTCAAGAGGAATACTACCTGTACCTTGGGGGTATTGTCGCTGAATCTTAGTGGATGCTTCCCTTCGTCAAATAATCTTCTCATGATACTGCCCATGTCCTCTTCTCTCTCCTCTTCATACTTACTCGGAATTTGTTCCTGCACTATCCCTCCTGCAACCTATACGGAAGGATCCTCCTCATCATCCTAACTCCTATTCCACCTGTTTCCAATATTGCTCTGTTCTGCATCCTCTTTTCCTCCCCCTTCCTCTTGGGGTTTTCCCGGCACCACTCCTACTTGGTGGGGTCCCATATTTCTCTTCTTCAGTGTCTGAATCACTCTCACTTGCCACTTGTCAGCTAGCAGTGCTCTCCTCTGTGCTCTAACATCTCTAGCTTTCCTCAAACCTTCTACATCCATTCCTTTAACAACATCTCTATTCCCCAACCGGTAGCATTCTCCCCTTAGATCCTTCCCCCGGTACTGGGGTTTTACGCTACCATTTCCGCGGTAGGTGACAGCAGTAGTCCTTCTTCTACCATAAACATTTTAATCCATAATGACACTTCCCTCATCAACCTTCCTCTTAATCTAGATCTAAACACCGCTTCTGCCTTTGAGAAGGATTGATAACTTTCGGTGGAAAACTCGACTATATATCCTTCGACTATAGTCTTTATGAAAAAATCGACTGCTCTGGCCAGATAGTTGTCTAACTACTGGAGCGATATGAGGTCTGAGGAATTCCAGTTGCAGTGAGCTGACGTCGATCCCCCTAGACGATTCTGCACTTTCAGCCTTCTTAACCAATTATACAAGTCTTCTAATAACTTGCACCAGACGATCTCATATTGGTCATTGTCACCCTCAGCATATGAAATGCCTTCACTTACCCCAGTGATCGATTGATTCCTGTGGATAGCTTGATCTGCTATAAACTGATCTATTTTGTGATTCCACCAATCTCTAATCTCTTTCTTGAATATCCTTGACAGCATGATCCGAACCAGTTCGTGTAACTTCAGGTCCTGGCAACGGAACCATTTGTTGGCACGAAAGATTCATCAGGGAAAAATACCCTGGGTTCAAGCGCGGAGAGCCAACAATGGTTCATTGTATTCTAGGACAACGCTGTCATTTTCACCTCACCCAAGGGGTAAGGAGTCTCACCCGAGGTGTGTCACAACCAAAACTAAGAAGGGCACGTCATGGAATCAAGGATACACCAACCGATAAATAGATAAATGACATCACGTACATAATCAAGATAACAGTATACCATCCAATACTAAGAAACTATTACATGCGTGAACCTTACAGGACATTTCAAAATTTTAAGTGGGTCACCAAATCATAAACAACCATATGCATTATGCTAAGAAACTAGTTTGGACTTTACTTCATATTAATTCAACTTTAAACCATTACAAGACATATCGGCATTCGTCGCAGATGATTACAAGGAATACTCATTTACAGACTCACTGGTTCATTCTCTAACTCAAGGGTCCTACTCAGCTATGTCTCTGCATTCTAGTTCTGTCCTACAACAACCAACTATCCCATCTGCAACACCAAATTCAAAAAATAATCAACCAACCCCTCTTCCTTACGAGCCTTCTCCTTTTATATTTTCCCTACTGCCTGGAATGCCAGTTCTTGCTCGACTTTTCTTTCCCTCAGCTGCCACTCCTTCTTATCCGCTCAACTGCCTCTATCTTCCATTAACACTTTACCGCAACCCCTCCGCAACTGCTTGTTCCGTCCCTCAAGAGAAGGTTCTCACCTTTTACCAATGAAGCTGAGAATACAAAATGTTGGGACGGAGGATAAACCCAAAATGTCATTTTGGGAGATTATTGGGATGAACAGACTACAAAAGAATTTTTCGACCTGTTATAGGAGTATCAAGACTTTTTCCTCGCATTAGTAGCATAGCTAAAAGGGATAAAAGGAGATATAGGGGAGATGATGATTGTTCTGAGACAGGACGCCTGTCCAGTGAAGCACAGACCATATAAACTAAACCCAAGGATGAAGGAGAAGGTTAAGAAGGAAATCGACAAAATTTTGGAAGCAGGGATTATATTTCTAGTAGATGAAGCATAGTGGATAAGTCCAATAGTCATACAAAACAAGAAGGATGCAACTGAAATCAGGATTTGCATTGATTATAGAAGTCTCAACAATGCATGTGTGCATGATCCATTCGTGACACCTTTCAGTGATGAAGTCCTGACAATGTGGCGGGTAATGAAGCATATTCATTTACAGATGGATTCTCAGGCTACCATCAGGTTTGAATAGCTTAGAAGGATAAAAGGAAAACAACATTCACTACCGAATGGGGGTCATATGCATACAACGTAATGCCATTCGGGTTGAAGAATGCACCAACAGTCTTCTCGAGGATTGTCATTGCTGCATTCCAAGGTTACATTCACAAGTTTCTATAGGTGTACATGGATGACTGAACAATATATAGCCCGCTGAAGAAACACACAATCTTACTAAGGGTCATGTTTGAAAGGTGTCGACAATTGCAAATTTCCTTAAACCTAAAAAAGTGTATTTTCGCGGTCCCGTTTGGAACACTGCTAGGCCACATCATTTGCAAAGACGGAGTATGCGTAGACCCAACGAAGGTTGCAAAAATTGTCAACATGGAGCCATCGCACAACGTGAAGCAACTGAGGTCCACTCTAGGCCATATGGGGTACTACTGACATTTCATCAGGAATTATGCATCAATCAAAACCCCCATGGAGAAATTACTGAAGAGGACAGAAGTGTTCCTTTGGATTGAGGACTATCAAGTAGCATTGAATATATTGAAAGAAAAACTGGTAAGCACCCTGATCATTGTCTATCCTGATTAAAACAAAATGTTTCATGTGCATATTGATGCATCAGGGATAGCACTAGGTGCAGTCCTAGTGCAGCTAGGGGAAAGAAATACGGATCAACCAGTGTATTATGCCAGCAGAAAATTTTCAACTACAGAAAGAAATTATACAACAACCGAGAGGGAGGCCTTGGCCATGGTGTATTCTCTACAAAAGTTTAGGCATTACTTATTGGGGGCTCCATTCAAGTTCTTGACAGACCATTCCACACTGAAGTACTTAGTAAACAAGCCAATACTGGAGGGTAGTTTATGCCGATGGTTATTACTATTCCAGGAATTCACTTTCGAGGTGGTCATAAAACTAGGCAGACTGAATGTGGGGCTAGACCAATTATCACGATTGGAAACTTTAAAAAACGAAGGATCATTTGATGATTAGTTACCCGATGCCAACTTGTTAAGAATAGAGGCAGTCCCAGATCACCTAGAAGAGATCGCTACATTGTTGACAACAGGGCATTGCCCAGAAGAATATTCAATAACACAGAAGCGACACTTAATAGTAAGGGCAATAGACTACCAATTGATCGCAGGACACCTCTACGAATGGGCTTAGATCATGTACTGAGACACTGCATACTTCAGCATGAAAGAGAAGATGTATCATGGGAATGTCATGCGAGAGTCGCAGGAGGCCATGTGGGAAGAAAAGCCACCGCAAGGAAGGTACTGTAGGCAAGACTATGGTGGCAAACCCTTCACAAAGATTCTAAGGAATATGCTAAGGGCTGTGATGTCTATCAGAGAGTTAGGAAGCCTTCCTGATGGGATGAACTACCCTTAAATCCTGTTCACACAATGAAAATATTCGAGAAATGGGCAATAGATTTCATTGGACCCATTACACCACCAGCAAGGCATTCATGTGCAAGATACATAATAACCGCAACTGAATACGTCACCAGATGGGAGGAAGCAGCACCTGTCAGAAATTGTACAGCAGACACATCTGCAAGGTTCATTTTTGAGAACATAATCTTGAGATTTGGATGCCCGATGAGCCTCACAAGTGACCAAGGATCACATTTTATAAATGAAACTATTGAAGCTCTTCCGAAGAATTTCATGATCCAACATAATAAAAGTAGTCCATATCATCCACAAGCCAATGGAACTGTTGAAGCATTCAACAAAATATTGGAGAAAGGTCTAACGAAGATTATATCAGCCAACACAGATGATTGGGATGAGAGAATACGGGCAACTCTATGGGCATATAGAACAACAGTAAAGAGGCTTCATAAACAAACATCGTTTGATCTAGTATACGAAAAGGAAGCAGTAGTGCCAGCAGAGTTCGTAATACCAAGCATGTTTATATCTGATGCAATGAGAATGATAGATAATGGGGCATTGAGAGAAAGACAAAGTCAACTAATGGAACTTGAAGAATCCCGGTTTTTGGCCGAGTTTCACCAGTGAGTGGAGCAGAGAAGGCAAAAAGCTTGACACGACATGCATATCAGGAAGAAGACATTCGAAATTGGGTATCACGTATAACTATATGACAACAAATTCTAGAAATTCCCAGGAAAACTGCAAATGCACTGGATGGGCCCAATTATAGTTGCAGAAATCATAGATTCTGGAGCAGTAAGATTGGCAAATAGGATGGAATCATGCTGCAAGAATGGGTAATGGTGCACGCCTAAATCCCTTCCACAAATCATCAAACACAAATTCAAGATAAAGAGGGTCTCGAAAGCAAGCCTGCAAGTAGGTAGGAGGTAATAAGAGTTAGCCACTCATGTTAAGTAGTTAGTTGCAGTCATACCTTTATATCCTTTTCATAGAAGTAAGAAAAAGCATCAATAAGGTTGTGGCATATGTTTCATTACACCACAACCCATTTATGGTCGAGGTGGGGGAGTAGAGCTAGTACTCACATATGCAGTCACAGCCTGCAAGTTACACATAGGCAGACGCTTTTTCAATCTTTATGGTCACATGTTGTACCCGTCCTTTCCGTCATACCAGCAGTCATTTCCATAATAAGTAACTAATAATGGAACTGTCATATAGGAGCCGTAAAATATTTTCTCGTTAGGAACAAGTTTAGTTAATAAATAACCGCATCATGACAAAATTCATACGCCATGCAGCCCACTTTGTCCTTCCCCGGTCCACGTCATGATTGTCAAGTCCAGATCAGCTGACGATGGCAAAGCATGGTTAGAACACATCGGGAAAGTTGCCAGAGTAATTAGTTGCTAAAATTCCAATCTGGAAACATCGTGTCAAGCCTGACTACTTAACTTGTAGGATAATGAAGGAAACTACAGAGTTTCAATTGCAGATACCGAAGAAATCCAAGCCCGCTTGGAAGAAAAACTACAGAAACACAGAAGTGAGAAACCTCAAGTGACAATTGTTTACCAGAGACACAGAGAGATGATGAAGGGAATTATCTCGGTTCCACAAGATCAATTAGATGAACAAATTGAACTGGTTGACAATCTGTATGGGAAATAAGATAAGGCGATTCTAATCCACAATGACCTTACAGATTTCTACCAGTTCCCAACTCTGAAGAGAGAGGTCTACACAGAAGATATCCAGAAGGATGACGAAACCAAGACCTCCATAGTCAAGGAGGATTTCATAGGATTGCAGCAGTCGACACTACTCAATTGAGAAGCCTACCTGTTTTTGACACTGAATTATCTGCCATGCAATGTACTAAACTCCTGGAAAGCAGAATGCATGGAGGATCATTATGGCTTGACAAAGAGTACCCCATTCACGTAGATGATATTCATCTTCTAGTAGGGATATCAGCCAAAGGGGACACAGTAACCACAACATTCCAAGCAGGTGCTAAAAGGGCCAAGAAGCAGAGTGGAGATAACTACTATGCAAGATATGAAACTAAATGGGGTGGAAGAGCAGCAAAGATTGATATGATAAACAAAGTCGACATCAGATTTTCCTACTACATCATAGCAGGAAAAAACATGAGACACTTCTCGAGAAATCAATGCACACTGGACGTAATTTCGGTTGTGGAGCATTGCTACATAGGGGAGATACTCAATTGGTCTGCTTTTGTTCTCAACAAACTATTTGAAGCATGCGAAGATGTGTATAGGCGAAGTACCAATTTTATGTTTTGGTACATTCTAATGTCCCTGGCCGTGTGGAAATGGAGGCCGCCAAGAGAGACGAAAATGATGCATATTGTCAAAGGACAACCATTAGCACTTCGGTACGAACCATGGAGAGCATTGGGAAATCTGAGCATGAAGGAGGTAAATGAAATGGCTTTCAGAGATTGGTATGAAATGATACTAGCTACAGCGAGGTCGACACAGGGGATACCCAAAACTCTGTTAGATGAGTTTTCTGAAGAAGTCTGGTTTGGAGCCTCACATTGGCACACTATCATAGACCATGGTGTGTCCATCTAGTAACATTCAATATGAGGCCACAAAAATTTATTATGGATGAAGAGGCACTACATATTGATATGGGATCATGGCCGGGGGTGGCCTGCGAGATTATTGATGGCAAGTAAAAATATATGTTTGGTGCCTTAAAGCCACAGGAGCAAGGGGAAGATGTAGCAGAAAGTAGTAGAAAGAGACCAGTTGAAGATGTTCTCCACCCAATGGTGCTGCAGATGAAGGAGAAAATGTTCGCACTGAGGCAAAAAATTGCAAGTTTCGAAGGTTAATTAGGTGAGAGTAACCAACCCTTGCAATTTTAAGGTTCCACTATGTTTTCTCCCATCACCACAACTCCGTTGGCTATGAAACTCCCCACTAGAGTCGCTCACACTCCATCCCAGCCAACAGTCCCCAAGCCAAAGAAGAAATGAGTCGTTCGCAGTCCGACCGTTAAAACGTCGGGAACTGCTGCACCAGCTCCAATTGTTGACCTCACTGATGAGGTCGAACACTCAGTTTCTGCATCCCCAATAGTCGAAGAAATTCCTCCAGCCACATCCACCGCCTTACATCAATTGCAAGAATCTTCCTCACACACAACCTCCATTTCCGCGACACTATCAGAAACCCTCTTGTCCGTCTGATGACGAACAACTATGGAAATGGAAGTTGAGTCAGCAGAGCGGGATAAGGGCACCACTTCTGCCAGTGGTACTCAGCAAGCATCGCTAGCATCACTACTTTTTAGGTTAGGCCCACCACAAGGAAAAAGCCCAAGCACAACTATTCAGTAGGGGAAAAGAGATTAACCGTACCAGCCATTTTTTATTATAAATCTAACTGTGGTCTCGAACCCTAACATTGTTCCCCCTTTTCCTCAGTTCACTCCACAGTGACAACATGTTCATTCGCTTGCCTCTCAATCAGAAAAATCCATAGCCAACGACCTACCCATACAACAACATTTTCCAGAGCCCAGCACAACGCAAGCCGACACACTACTACATTGGTCATTGACGTAGCTATTTGCATTCATACAAAAAGAAACAAACAGGGCTGAAACGAACCTCGTGATCCTGCAGAGGTGAGGTTTTCATAGCTCAAACAACAAGTCACGGATATAAACCACATTGTAAACCTCCTCATGGTGGCCCTAACCTATAAGCTGGGGATATTTGGACAATATGGGGGTTTGAATGCAAAGGAAAAATGAGAAGGGGGATCGAAGATTGGGGAGGCATGGAGAGCCACCGAAGAAAGAACCCATAAATGATCAACCCAATTGGAGTGCCATGAATCAATCCTTGTTAAAAATGGATGCATAAGTAGATATCAAGTCGTACTATGATGAGATCGATGCTCTGAAGTTGAATGATTGGTTGCAGCAATTGGAATTTTATTTCAGTGACCATCAGATTAGGGAAGGGAAAAAGATCTCATTTGCGTGACTGAAAATACAAGGCCATGCAATGAATTGGTGTGAGAGCTACACAGAAACCTTGAGGTTGGAGGGAGAACCTCCAGTGACTAAGTGGGATGATTTAAAAACCCTCATTAAGTCATTGTTTTATCCGATTGGGTACCGTCATGTAGGACCAGTGGATCCGGTGGAATTACTTCAGGCAAAAGCCAGGCCAAAGCGTGTAGGAGTACACCACATAATTCAGAAATATGGGTATAATGGTGGGTATCTCTCCAAAGAACCCATATGTACTCAAATTTTTGGGTGTCTGCACCACCACCTGTGTGAGAAAGTGATATTGTTCAAGCCCAAATTGATGGATGAGGCTTGTGTACAAGCACAATACCCAGAGAATATAGGCTTGAAAGGAGCGTAATCAAGTGGATCGAAGGAAAAGTAGCCACAAGAAGCTTCTAAAGAGAGGAAGAAGAAGAAAAAGGGGAAAGGATAAGAAGATGGAAACCACAACACCCCAATGAAAATATCCTAGCAACCACTGCAACATTGATGGCCATAAAGAGAAAAATGCTGAAAGTTGAATCCATAGCTAATCCTGAAGAACAAGAAGAAAGATAATAATAAGAATAATCTCATGGCCAGTGATTCGAGGAACCAATTTGAAAACAACTTGGATTTGGATGAGAAGATCGTTTGTACGTCAATGAAAAAGGAGGTGAATCTGAGTAGCCTTTAGTAGCAGGTAGAGAAAGAAATAATCGAACACTTCCATATAAAGATACAGGTCATGAAGACAAAGATCGTTGCTTTGTTTGACTCAAGGTTGATGGTGAATCTCATTCCAGCTGATCTAGTCAAGAAGTTGGGGCTCGAAGTTCGTGACCATCCAAACCCATATCCACTTGGATGGGTAAATAAGGATGCATAGGTGAAGGTAACTAAATAGTGCAAAATTAGATTTTCTATCAGTGTTGATTTTATTGATGAAGTAGATCTAGATGTGATTCCCCTTGATGTATGTGGAGTAATGTTTGGGAGTCTATACATGTACATGTGTGATGCAATATTCATGAGAAGAGATAACCAGTACTGACTCATCAAGGATGGAAAATATTTCATCATCAATGCACACAAAGGCAAGTCAAAAATTTCACTAGTAAGTGCCAACCAAGCCAAGAAATTGATCAGTTCCAGTAAGAAGTATGTTTTATTGTTTTTAAGAGAAGTTCAGTATGAAGAGGAGTCAATAAGAGGCAAGGCATCCATGGAGGGGTGTAATAAGAAACAGAAACAATAATTGGAGGAGTTTTTACAGGCATACAAGGATGTGTTCCTAGAGCCTAAAGGGTTACAACCTAAGAGAGAAGTGGAGCATGAGATCAAACTTTTTCTAGACTCCCCATTGCCAAATACTAGGTTGTATAGGAAGTCTGTTACAGAAGCAAGTGAGGTGAAGAAAAAATTTCAGCAGCTAATGGAACAGGGTGTCATTCGACTAAGTACATCACCATGTGGGTCACATTGTGTCGAAGAAGGATGGGACTTGGTGGATGTGTATAGATTACAAGGCGTTGAATAAAATCACATTCAAGAATAGATAGTCCCTACCTAGGCTAGATGATCTACTAGATCAGTTGTAGAAAGAAAAGTATTTCACCATGATAGACTTGAATTCTGGATATCATCAGGTTTGAGTCAAAGAAGAAGATACATGGAAGACCACCTTCAAAACATGGCAATGTTTGTATGAGTGGTTAGTTATGCCTTTTGGCCTATGTAATGAACCAACTATGTTTATGAGATTAATGAATGATATATTGTGCCCTTTTATAGATTCATTTGTTATTGTCTATCTAGATTATATCCTATTATATTGTGCTACCTGGGAGGATCATATTTCACATTTGACGTAGGTGCTGGAAACATTGAAGAAGCACTAGCTGCTAGCAAATCTCAAGAAGTGCAAGTTTACGCAATAGTCTTTCATGTATCTAGGTTATGTGATCAGTGGAGGAGAGATGAAGATAGATCCTTCCAAGATGGAGGCCATCCTGAAATTACCAGTGCCTACTAATGTTTATTTGGTCAAGAGTTTCATTGGGGTAGCACAATACCTGAGGAAATTAATATCCTCATTTTCAGTGGTAGCAACACTGCTCCACACCATAACAACAAGTGGCAAGGGTTTCCAGTGGGGAAAAGGTCAGCAGAAGTCTTTCAAGGAGCTAAAGAAGAAGATCAGTCAAGCACTAGTTCTGACATTACCAAACTTGCAACGGCCCTTTGAAGTGTAGAAAAATGCGAGTGGGTATGCTATAGAAGTTGTCTTGATGCAAGGAGGAAGGCACGTTTGCTACCATTCTGAAGTATTTCATGGGGTAGTTCTTAACTACCCTACCCACAATAAGGAGCTCTATGACATGGTATAAGCGATGAAGAAGTGGAAGCACTATATGATGGGAATGGAGACAATAATACATATATCACCAATTGTTACAGTACTTGCACGCCTATAGTAAGCTACAATAGACTAGGAATTACAAGTGGATGAGGTTTTTTTTACAACAGTTTCATTTAGTGATCAATTATAAGAAGGGAAACACAAAAAAGTTGGATGATATGCTTTCAAGGCCACCCACATCAAATATTACAACTTTGGGGACTCTTGTGCACATGGATACATTCATCCATGATGCATACAGAGAGGCATATTCAGAGGATGAGGACTTCAAGGAGGTGTATCAATAGTTGCAGAGTCATAGTCATGTGCACAATGGTGAAAACACTGTTGAGTACCATCTCTAGAATGGGTTACTCAGGCTGGATAAGCTATGTGTTCCTAATGGTGGGAATTTTCATCTCATTAGATAGGCTCACACATCCAAGGTTGTAGGGCACTTTGGTGTAGGGAAGACTGTGGCTAACTTGCAGAGGTATGTGTATTGGCCCAAGATGCAAGAGAAGGTATCTAGGTTCATAATAGGATGCATGCTTTGTTGTACCAATGAGCCTCGCAATAGGAAACAAGTTCTATGTCATCCCTTAGATGTACCTACTTGTCCTTGGGAAAGCACTTCCATGGACTTTGTGGGAGGTTTACTGACAACCAGGAAGGGACATGACTACCTATTCATGGTAGTTGATAGGTTCAGCAAGATATGTGTTTTGATACCCTGTAAAAATACCATCAGTGGATAAGAAGCCACAAACGCATTCTTTGGATAGGTCTTGGTGCACTTTGGCATACTAAGATGCATCATTTCAGATAGGGGCACAAGATTTCTCAATGCATTCTGGACTACATTGTGGGAGAAGATGGACAAAAAGTTGAAGAGATCTACAACATTTCATCCAAAAACAAATGGGAAGACATAAGTAGTCAACGGGACTTTGGTGCAACTTTTGAGGAGATACAACTAGAAGCATATGAAGACCTTGGATGAAAATCTGGTATATATACAAGATTATTACAACAAAGCAGTCCACACTTCTATAACAAAGTCCCCTTTTTAGACTTGTTTTGTATATTTTCCACCTTCACCTTTGGATATTGCATATGGGCAGGAAGGAGGACTAAGGGAAGATCTTACAGGAGATGTTTTGAGGGCTGAAAATTTTATAGAGAAGATAAGGCAGATCCATCTATAGGTACAAGAAACAATGCAGAAGTCATAGGAGAAGTATAAAGCCAGGCATGATCAACACAGAAAAAATAAATCATTTAAGGTGGGAGACAAATTATGGCTACAGTTAAACAAGGAGAGACTACAGGGGCCTGCCAAGAAGATCAAGGCTCTAAGGTATGGTCCCTTTGAGATACTAGAAAAGGTGGGTGATAATTCCTATCAACTCAGTTTGCCACCATATATGCATATTTACTCAGTTGTGAATGTAGAGAATTTGAAACTCTATGAGCCTTCCATGTTAGATCATGAAAAGGAACATGTCCTACATTTTGTGGATGATTTAGCACCAGACACTCAAGCAGAGTTGACATAAGATACAATTTTGCAGAAGAGGTCTAGAACTACAAGATAGGGACAACATGACCTTTGGTAGATTGGGTTGAAGGGACAACTTCCAGGCATAGCTAAATGGTACACCAGAGAGAAGGTGGAGGAAACATTTCCTCACCTCATTCAGTAAAATCTTTTGGGGACCAAAAGCCTCCCAAAATGGGGAGGTGTTATCTAAATTGGATCATTATATTATTTTTCATCCAATCGATGCATTTGGAGTGGAAAAGGTGGAGGAATTAGCTCACGGGACCTTTTTTACCAGCAGGACCCAGTTTGGCGAAATGGGGTCTGAAACCTTCTAATAGCGTTTTGAGGCATCAAACAATGGTTTTTAGGGGTAAAAATTTGCTATTATAGCACCACCTTTCCATGTTATTATACTCACAAAGACCTTTCCAACGACACAAGAAGTGCGTTAATCGAAATCCATAGGTAAAAGTTATGCCACTTAGAAGTTAACCTTCCTGTTTTCACACCTATAGTTCGGGAGGATGTCGCGTCAGGCCCCATTATTTATGGAAAATGGGCTGGCCATGTGTTTGTGATGTTAAAGACTCTAGAAGATTCTATATTGTAACTTTAGTTAAGAGTTGATGTAGTCAAAGTTAACCACTAGTAGGCTATCGGTTTGTGTTATAACTGGGCCACTGGGAGGAAGAGGCATTCCATTCTTTCGAGAGCATTTTGTTCCATAGTTGAGAAACGATAGCTAGGATAGATAGGAAGTAAAGAACATAGATATGATATGTGCACTGTAGCATCCCACGGGCCACATGCATTACTTCTTTGTGCCTGCAGCCATATTTCCATACATAGAAAGAGAGCGAAGTGGCCTCACCTTCCAGATGGGTTTTCTCTCGAAATGGTTTCCAAAGAGAATATCTTGTGTCTTATGTACGTGTGAGCTTATTTTGTTGTTCTCTAATTTTCTGCAAGATTTCCATTCATATGCATGCTCTAATTACAGTTAAATCTATAGATCTAGAAATTAAACAAAATTGTAATAGTGTAAAATTTGAGTATTTTAATATATTATTATTAGATCTATTGGGACAAATTGTCCAGTGGAATATCCATGAAAATTTACAGATTAGAGTAGATACGTAAGGCTCTGGGAAGAAAACAGAGCCTTAATAATACCACTCAAAAGTGGACGATGGTCGTGAAGACTATAATTTTATGAATATAATTTAACTAGTGATGAGTGGTTGCACATGATGCAACAGAAACAACGCACTAATACGTTGTTATTTGGTGAGAGAATCCCACTTGTGTCTCTAAGCTAAGTGGAAGACAACCTATTTGCAGCAGCAGAGGTTTGTAAAGTAGTGAAAGATAAGGTAGAGAAGGAAGAGGAATACAAGGAATCTCTATATGCAGAGCATAAAGAATATATTCCTAACATTGATCTTCAGTGTGTAGAGTACAGGAAAATGCAGTAGTACTTGATGATGAAAGTGAAGAGAAAGAGATGGGAATTTCTGAAGACAAAGATGAAAGCATTGAAACAATTTTCAGCAATGGATTCAAGAAGAGATAAGATTCTACTATCAAGAAATATGGTAGAAAGAAAGTTGGGAATATGAAGCGCAAGAAGCAGTGGAAACAAGGCAGTTTGAGGATGAAGAGTTGTGGCAGAAATCCATGAGTGGAAGAATTGTTGAAGAGGTAACTATATAAGATAGATTCAAAAAAAATACAATATAAGTCTGGTGAGCTCTAGTATTGCAGCAATGATGCTGCAACTCCTAGGACTCCCTACTTTACTTTTATCAACCCGGTAGTTTGTAACAAACTTGGAAGCGACGGTGCTATATGCACAAGTACTAGCTCTTACTGCAGGCTGTCACTTGATCAACTGGAACAAGTTTGTTAGGAGCTTAAGCCAACTTCTATGAGTTCTCAAAAGAAGCCTTTGACTGTGATAGATGGAGCTAACTCAAAAGAGGCTAGTCTACTTGCAGAAAGAAGATGAAAGTTGAAAGGCAACGCAAACCCTAGCAAACCCTAGTTTTACCTACTAACCCTACTTGTGCAAGAACAGAGATGGAAAAAACTGAAATGGATGCCATTGACTATTGAAAAGGTGAAATGCATGTATTCAAACTACTTCTGAAAGAAAATATGGAAAAATCATCTTTTTGTACTTTAGAGCAATTTTATGCAGAATTATTATGCTTGTGTTTTAACTATTTGTGATTGTGCAGAGGTTTAGTGGCGAAAGGAAATGGAGTCGGAGTTTGCAAGAGGTTGGGAAGATGTGGAGAGGAACTAAAGAGTCCCTGGTACCCTTCCAGATATTTCCACTACGCTCAGATTTCGAAAAATTTCTTGCATGAACTTCTACAGGAGGCTGCAAGGGATCTTCAGGAAATTCTACAGGAAGAGGCCAAAAGTGGTTTTTAGAGAGTTGAAGGTGGAAAAACGGTGGGAAAGTGGAAATGAAGGATGGATAGGGATGTTAAGGGGTCTAGGACCTTGTAAATGGAGATCAGAAGTGAAGGAGATGGTTGGATTTGTTCAAAGGTGAAGGAAACAATTTTGCACAAGAACGTAGAAATTAGGGCAGTTTGGGAAAGTATGGCGAATGAGCGAAGGAAATCTTGAGAGAGAGACTGGAGCAGGTTGTATGATGGAGGAAGGATAGGTTGGAGTGTCGTACAGGTGTTCTACACACTTATTTTCGAAACTGACCCAGGCAAAAACTAAGAAAACAACGTTTTACCTATTTTGACCTAATTCTAACCTAAAAACCAGAAAAGTGCTGAATAGAACTTTATGGATAGGAAGTTATGCAAGAAAGCTATGGAAACTGAACAAGAACAGATCTAAGCATGTAAACACAATTGATATCAACTTTTCCAACTTGAAATCTAACACTAGCAATTGCATTGGAAGACAAAAACAGTGTTTTTGTGGCAGCAAGAGTGCTTTGGTCTCAATTCATGGTCCCAAGGAGGGAGAAAGGAGATCAAGGCCTGCTTGGCAGCCTTTTTGTGGATATTTTCTGTTATCAAACTATCAAATCAACCTGAAGCAATGACAACTATCTTAATCATCAAAAACATCCTAAGTAACAAAGCAAGATTTAACCTAAATAACAAAAATTAAATATGAATGCAATAAAAATACATAGAAGTACATAAAGGAGGTACTTGGCACTTGGGTTGGGCCCAACCCTAAGAGCTACAGCCCCCTAGGAAAGATCAGTGCTAGTTCAAAGTTGGATTCATCTTCATTGATCAAAAAATAATAGTTACATCACAAAATTGTCTGCAAAAGGAGCTCGAAAATGAGTTGAGTACAAGGCTGCACTAAAGTGCGAAAATAGACTATCAAATTGCTAAAATCTAACTAAAAAAACTAAGGCCCTAAGCCTTCTTATTTATACAAATGGGGACGTCCAACAGTCCTCCTAAAGTCAAGGAACTCGGCTCCATGGAACTGAAGATAACAACAGTCCTACTTGACTTGCTTGGCTGCCCCTTGGCCTTGTGCTCCGAGTTTTTGATGGAGAATTCGAGGTAAGGGCTCATAAATGAAGGGGACACCCTCCTACAAATCCTCTCTCTTGTTCTTCCATGAATTTGGCTGCCAAATGCTCATTAAACCTTTGATTTTGTCTCAAAATTGACCAAAAATCTGCATAAAGCACACATTAGACTTTTTGGTATAATGACTAACCCAATTCACTCTATTAGCATAAATATGATAAAAAATTTGCAATAAACTAATGAGAATGGTGGATTAAGTCGAATTAAGAGGCAAAATGAACCCATATAATTACCCATTTCTGGGGCTCATCATCACCCCCTTGCTGAATGTGTTGCTCATCCTCTAAGAAACTAATCCAGTTCTTCATCTTTGATAGCTTTGATTGCCTCCCTGACATCCTAGGCCTCTGAGGTGATGTCCTCTTCTCTGTCATGAAAACCTGCCTTTCTATCAACTTCCTCCAATTGTTTTTGTTCCTCTTCTTCCTTAACCCTTTCCAACATACCTAGCAATAGTGGAGGGCTGAACTTAAGGCCAATCCAGTTGGCTTTCAAGTTTTGCATTGATTGTTTGTATAGGGGTACTCTTCTCATAGCTTCCCTCATTCTGGTTGGGGAGTGATACTCTCTTATTTTTAGACTATGGGACAATGTATTCCATCTTCTTGTGCAAGCATGAAGGCAATTATCACCAAACAATCTTTCCATATCTTCAAAGTGAGCAATGGCCTGTGCTTGCCTTTCAACATAGTCAGGTGCAATGTGAGGGTTGTCTGCAAGGTGCTGATGGGAATATATGAGAGTTGAGGGATCTTCTGGTTCTGCCCTTATCATGAGTGGCTCACTTAGCTCTCTGGTCATAATCTTCTGAATCTCTACTGCCCTCTTTTCCTCATGGCTCAACCAAGAATCCATAGCCATGAGTTGTAGGTCTCCTAATGCACCGTTTGGATCCCATAGATTCATGTTAGGAAGTGCCAGGTTGTGTAAATAGAATTCTGCTAACTTGGCCTTATCTTCAGCTGAGCTACTATCACACAAATGCATAAACTGATTGTAATTCTGGAATGGGATGGTGCCCCTTTGGGCCAATGTTTTAATTTGAAATTGCAGCCATTGGTCTTTAAGATATAATGCATAGGATCTAGTTGGTTACCTACATTGCAAGGCTTCTATTGCCCAGCTAGCCATGCAGGCCATTTGGGCTTCTTTTTCCTGTAACTACTGTTTTAAAATCTGCACTTCTTCTGCTGCCTGAGACTCCTTTTCTTGCAGCAGTTTCATTAGCATTTCAATATCAACTTGTGGCTCTCCCTCTTTCTGTTGTTTCTCTGTTGCTTCATTGTCTGTTAGAGGACCTTCTTGTTGTTACTGCCCTCCCAAGATGGACAACCTATCTCCCTTATGAATTTCCTGCTGCTGTAACTACTTTTTCAGCAGTTCATTTTCTTCCTGTAGTTGGGCTCTTTTACTGCTCTCTATGTGCCTTACCATGGCCAACTCTCCTCTTAATTCCTTTAGCTTATCCTCCATGTGGTGTTGAGTGCTTTTTTCTTTTTCTTTTTTAAACAAAATGCTCAGGTGAGAAAGTAGGCAGAATTGAAAACATAGGGATAGCTAAATTTTCATCTTTTTCTGAAACCAAATAAGGAATTTCACTTGTGCTTCTCCTTACAACATCAAATTGCAATATTTCCCTTTGTTTTAAACTATTTTTATCCTGAATTTGATTCTCTGCTTTTGAAAAGATTTTTATTTTTTTTTACAGAACAGAGGATAAATAACATATGTTTTTTTCAGAGAGTAGGCAGATATGCAAATTCGTTTTTTTTTTTTTCACACAGGCTGGTTTCTACGGTTGCATGTATTTTCCTTACAGTAGAATTTAATAAAGAAGGAGACAGACTTCGAATGCAGAGAAGAAAACAGAGAACTGTGTAGAACTTAGGGAAAATATGCAAGTAGACTTTCACTCTCTTTTTCAATCCAATGTCGTGTTTAATTCACCACCTCGTTTCAAGCTTGAATTTTGATGAAAATCCTGGGTGTTCCTTTTGTAGAGCTGTTCTCTGCCTTTCCTGTAGAAATCTTCAGGCTCCTGTAGACTGTGTTTTCCGTTCCTGTAGAACCCGATAAGCAGGAGGGTTTTGAAAAATGGCAGAGAATGACTGGTTCACTGCTATGGAGATGGTATATAGCTTGTTGCAGCTGTGCGGACGATGATAAAATGGAAACAAAGGTGGTGAGAGTATTTTAAAGAGGATTTCTTGCGGCTGTTTATTGAGACTTCCGGTGATGAAGGGTGAGCTGGCCAAGTGTACGTTGGCCCCATGCAGACCGTTGGTCCCCACTGTAGTGATATTATGAAACTATATGTTTTCTACCCATAATCACTTTTCATCATTGGCGCTTTAGCTCAAAACAGCTACCACTACCTGACTGTTAGATTTTTCGATGAGTTGACTAGACACACGTGCAGTGTGATCTCCGGATGAGTGCGATCGAACTAGCTGAGGGTGTCCAGTTAACTATCCACCTTTCTAGCTTAATCCAACCATTTCATTCATTTACGAAGTTTCAAATCATACAGATTCAAATAGAGGAACTGGTTTAGACACTTACCTGTAAGTCGAAATGTGTGTGCTGCTTGGTTCTTTTGCTGCTGCATGATCATATTCAATTGCATGCTTGTATCCCTTCTGCTATATGATTTTTGCTATTTGATGTGTGGCTATTTTTGTTGTGCAGGTAACCTCTGGTTGGATCTAAGCTGTAGGAGTCTGCTTCAACCTTCAGATTTGCACCCTTATGCTGCTGAAGCTAGACTTTTGCAGGACAGTGATTTGTTTTGTCCATAGCTCCCAAACGGTAGATTGGATTGACCTGAAACTTTCTGAGCATGTTTCTATCATCATTATGCACTTCCCATAGCAAAATTGTGGTCAATGGATGCACGAATTCCGAGAAAGACTGAAAATGGCTGAAGGTGATAGAGGTCAATTTCATGGAAACCGTGCACTAGAATTGGCTAAAATTGCTTGGGCAGGTTACTGTCACCCATATGCATCTCCCCATGAAATAGGTTTTTAAATGGATGGACGGATATGGAGAAATGCAAAAATGGCTGAACGTGATGGAGGCTGGTTTCTTGGAAACCATGCATTGGAATTGGCTGAAATTGCTTGGGCATGTTGCCATCATCCTTATACAACTCCCCATGAAACAGTTTTTTAAATGGATGCACGGTTTTCAAGTTAGGGAAAAAACAAATTTCAACTCTATGTATTTTTGTATCAGAGCATTCTGCAATTTTTGCACAGTAAGAAAAAATGATCTTGGGCTGTAATGCAGACTTGGAATTGATGGGAGAGAGGTTTGAAGGTTGCAGGGGGATTTATAAACCCTTTATGAAGCGTTCCAGTTCCCCAAACTGCTTTTGAAGTCCATTTCTAGCTCTCTGTAATTTCTACAGGATCCTCCTATAGAAAACACTATTTTCAGAAAAGAAGCATGGTGAGGTGGAAAGAATGTCAAAAATTATGAAGAACGGTGAGCGATGGTAGGATAGGTGTTGTTATTGGTTTCAGGGCTTTCTTGGCACCTGCTGCTACTTCTTGAAGTCCTCCTGCAAACCTGCAATACAACTGGAAATTCATTTTTTTTCTTTTTTCTTTTTCTCTTTTTTTTTTGTAAACAACTAGGGCGCCTCAAGGAGGTTTTCATCCTAACTGATTGCCTTGGGCGCCTCCAAGGAAGGTTTTCACCTAGGGATCTTATTTTCTTTTTCTTTTCTCTTCTTTCCAACCTATTGACTGCCTCATGGAGGTTTTCAATCAATGAGCCAATCTGCGGCACCTCTGAGGAGGTTTTCACCTTAGATTTTTATTTTTCTCTTATTTTTTTATTTTTATTTTTTCTCTACCCTACCCTACTTCAAAAACAAAATCATTTTCAAGTATAAGAATACTTCCAATGGAGCCATGTGCACATCGAGATGATAGACAAAATGATGTGGAGGCTTGAAATGCATGCTTTGACAGGTATCCAGATTTCAGAGACCAAATGATTTGACTCCGAAGGGATCAAGCATAGTTGAGGAAGAGAGTACCGCTGCAACTTAGTGACTGTCTGGAACCATATCTAAATATAGCTATGATGTCCTTGGTTATTTTGCTGATTTGTATCATTCTTCATGTCTTCTTCTATCATGACCTTCACATCTTCCACTTTTTGCTGATTTTTCTCTTGAATACATGGAGGATTTGATGGTAACCATGAGGGAGCTCTCTTGATCTTTTATTCTGATGTCTTCTCTTCATCAAGTGCAGCCCATGGTTCTTTGATCTTCTCTTTTGCATATTCTTCTGCTGGATGTGTTCCTTCAATGATATCAATATAATCTCTGTTTTGCAATACTCTTCCTGAGCTATGGTGAATATTATTGAGCTCAAGAGGAGTTGTTTGGACATGTTGTGCCTCAGCATTGTAATTGGGTTGAGCTACTCCAATGTGCGAGGTTGGAAATGGTGGTACGGGTAGTTGAGTGGGGTGTATATTTGAGATGGATGTGGATGGGGTTGTGGTTGGGTAGTGGTTTCCAACTATATACTTGCTAACTCTACCTGTTATTTGGGTTCGGGTTCGGTTGAGCAAGCATTTGGGGTTGCCTTGGTGGAGCAGGAGGCGATGGTTGTGCTTGAGCAAGGTGGTGGAGGCAAAGGAATGGGAGGAGAGTTGTATTGGGGCCTCCACCCCTGATGAGGTGCATTCCACTGAGGTTGTCGCTGAGCATAGGGGTGAAATGGATGAGTAGCTGGTTGAGCATGATATTGAGATGGATACGACCAAAGAGGGGGTGTGGACCAGGAAGAATGAGTAGGCGGACCCCAAGAAGGCATGGAAGTGGCTTGATAGGGGTTGTAATAAGTCTGGGATGTCCCTTGCATTCCCTGTTGGTAAGGTTTGGGTCCATGTGGCCTCCTTTGGTTCATGAAATAGAGTGGCTCAGTGGCTCCTTCAGCCCCTTGGTACATAGCTTTAAATCTGGGTAAGGAAGGGCACTAGTTTGTAAGATGGTCTTCTTCACAGACAAAACACACTTCTATAAAGTGCAATGGACATTTGTTCCTAGGATGCTTTCTAGTGCACCTGGGACAAAAGATTTCCAAAGCCCTCTTTGCTTCCTCTCGATATCTTTTGATATGCATGGCAAGCATCTACCTCATCTCGCTCTTGAAATCTTCCCACATGTTTCCATTTTCACCTTCAATGGATGAGTTGGAAGAAAAGGTACTGCTCCCAACATTTCTGTTTTTAGCAATTGGCACCAGAGGAATGTTTTCTTCTTCTTCTCCCCTATAGGTTCTTCAAATATGTCTTGTTGTCCACTTAAGGGTTCATCTTGATCACAGCCATTGAAGAAGAGAGAAGGTTGGCTGTGTGAAGTAGTGGGGGTGTTGGGCAAAAAATTTTCTGAGTTATCTCTACTCCTACGAGGCATGAAAAGAAATATTTTTTTTGAGTAATTTTTTGTTTCTTTTTCTGCTTGTACCTGTAAAAAATGAAATGGATTGAATAGCAAATTGCAACTAACTAAAATCTATCTTACTGAAATGAAAATACAGAATTGAAATGAAAGCAGGAAAGGACTAATCTATTTTGCTGAAATGAAATTGCAGAATTGAAATGAATGCAGGAAAAGACTAATCTATTTTGTTGAAATGAAATTGCGGAATTAAAGGATGGCAGGGAATATCTAATTTATGCTTGCTGAAGTGAAATTGCAGAATGGAAATGAAACAACTACTCTACTCTTGCTAAAATAAACTACTTAGCAGAAGGTTGTAGTAGAAAATAGAAGAAAAGTAGTAATCGCAAAATACTTTGACGCTTCCTCAGCAACGGTGCCAAAAAGATGGTGAGCTCCAGTATTGCAGCAATGATGCTGCAACTCCTGGGACTCCCTACTTTACTTTTATCAACCCGGTAGTTCATAACTAACTTGGAAGCGATGGTGCTATATGCACAAGTACTAGCACTTACTGCAGGCTGTCACTTGATCAGCTGGCACAAGTTCGCTATGACCTTAAGCAAAATTCTATGAGTTCTCAGAAGAAGATTTTAACTGTGATAGATGGAAGCTAACTCAAAAGAGGCTAGTCTACTTGTAGAAAGAAGATGAAAGCTGAAAGGAAACGCAAACCCTAGTTTTACCTACTAACCCTACTTGTGCAAGAAAAGAGATGGAAACTACTGAAATGGATGCCATTGATTATTGAAAAGGTGAAATGCATGTATTCAAGCTACTTCTAAAGAAAAATATGGAAAAATCATCTTTTTGTACTTTTGAGCAATTTTATGTAGAATTATTATGCTTGTGTTTTAACTATTTGTCACTGTGCAGAGGTTTAGTGGCGAAAGGAAATGGAGTGGGTATTTGCAGGAGATTTGGAAGGTGTGGAGAGTACCTAAGGAGTCTTTGGTACCCTTCTAGAGATTTCTACTGTGCTCAGATTTCCAAAAATTGCTCGCATGAACTTCTACAGGAGGCTGCAGGGGATCTACAGGAAGAGGCTGAAAATGGTTTTTAGAGGGTTCAAGGTGGAAAAACAGTGGGAAAGTGGAAATTAAGGATGGATAGGGATGTTAAGGGGTCTAGGACCTTGTAAATGGAGATCAGGAGAGAAGGAGATGGTTGGATTTGTTCAAAGGTGAAGGAAGCAATTTTGCGCAAGAACATAGAAATTAGGGCAGTTTGGGAAAGTATGGCGAATGAGTGAAGGAAATCTTGAGAGAGAGACTGGAGTAGGTTATATGATGGAGGAAGGATAGGCTGGAGTGTCTTACAGGTGTTCTGCACACTTCTTTTCAAAACTGACCCAAGCAAAAACTAAGAAAACAGAGTTTTACCTATTTTGACCTAATTCTGACCTAAAAACCAGAAAAGTGTTGAACAGAACTTTATGGATAGGAATTTATGCAAGAAAGCTATGGAAACTGAACAAGAACAAATCTAAGCATGTAAACACAACTGATATCAACTTTTCCAACTTGAAATCTAACACTAGCAATTGCATTGGAAGGCAAAAACAGTGTTTTTGTGGCAGCAAGAGTGCCTTGGTCTCAATTCATGGTCCCAAGGAGGGAGAAAGGAGATCAAGGCCTGCTTGGTAGCCTTTTTGTGGATATTTTCTGTTATCAAACTATCAAATCAACCTGAAGCAAGAACAACTATCTTAATCATCAAAAACAACCTAAGTAACAAAGCAAGATTTAACCTAAATAACAGAAATTATTTTATGAATGCAATAAAAACACATAGAAGTACACAAAGGAGGTATTGGGCACTTGGGTTGGGCCCAAACCCAAGAGCTACAGCCCCCTAGGAAAGATCGGTGCTGGTTCAAAGCTGCATTCATCTTCATTGATAAAAAAATAATAGTTACATCACAAAATTGTCTGCAAAAGGAGCTCGAAAATGAGCTGAGAATAAGGCTGCACTAAAATGTGAAAATAAACTATCAAATGGCTAAAATCTAACTAAAATATAACTAACAAAACTGAGGCCCTAATCCTTCTTATTTATACAAATGGGGACCTCCAACAGTCCTCCTAAAATCAAGGAACTCGGCTTCCTGGAACTGAAGATAACAACAATCCTACTTGACTTGCTTGGCTGCCCCTTGGCTTTGTGCTCTGAGTTTTTGATGGAGAATTCAAGGTAAGGATCATAAATGAAGAGGACACCCTCCTACAAATCCTCTCCCTTGTTCTTCCATGAATTTCGCTGCCAAATTCTCATTAAACCTTTGATTTTGTCTCAAAATTGACCAAAAATCTGCATAAAGCACACATTAGACTTTTCGGCATAATGACTAACCCAATTCACTCTATTTGCATAAATATGATCAAAAACATGCAATAAACTAATGAGAATGGTGGATTAAGTCAAATTAAGAGGCAAAATGAGCCCATATAATTACCCATTTCTGGGGCTCATCAAAGTCAAAGAAAAATTACAGCAACAACAAGTGAAGAAATATGGAGTGTATGGAAAGAAAACACAACAGAGAATAAAGTAATTTCGAGGATATTGAATTTGGAAGAAACGAAAAATAAAATGCAAAATTGTCAAATTTTTGAGCCATTGTAAGCCTAGTTGAGACAAATCAACACACATGTTTGAGTGGTGACTGAATCAATTTCTATTGTAAGCCTAGCAAGCATAGTTGGGTCATGTTTGAGTCATGTTATGTTGAGTCACATGGTTGTAATTAACGGGGAGTGTTGGAAATCGTCATTACTCCCGCATGAAAATCTAACAAGATCCAAGTCGAGTGATGCATGAAGAGATAATTTGAGTTAAGTGTGGTATATATTTATAGAGTGAGTTAACTGAGTCAACTTGAGTGAGTTCGAGTTCAATGTTATTTTCGGTAAAGTCAAATATAGTGGGTGTTTCCTTGTTGAAGTTATTTTGAGTGAGTCACTAGCTGAAAAGCATAAATACCCCATGTTTGGTTCATTCTAATAAAATTCAAGTCAAGTCAAATCAAGTGTGTGTGAAAGCCAAGAGTCGCAACTCTATGGATAGTTGTAGGTGAGATTCAAGTTTGTGTGAGCAATAGAAGAGAAACAACTCAATATTATTATTGTGTCCGTTAATTTTTATTTCCTCCTCTCTGCCTTTCCCTCCTCTCTATATTTTCATCACCCATTGCATCACATTATGCCCTTGATTATTCTTCATTATCACCAGTTGCATCTCTGCAAGATGTCCTCGGATATCTGCTCGTTATCCGAATGGACAATGGCGTCCACCCATGGTATTAATCCACCCATGGAATTTACCCGTGGTATTGTAAGTGGCATCCACCCATGGTATTCATCCACCCATGGTATTTATCCACCCATGGAATTTAGCCATGGCATTGTAAGTGACATCCACCCATGGTATTGTAAGTGGTATCCACCCTTGGTATTCATCCTCCCATGGTATTTATCCACTCATGGAATTTACCCACGGTACTGTAAGGGACATACACCCATGGTATTCATTCACCCATGGTATTTACCCACCCATAGAATTTACCTATGGTATTGTAACCAAAAAAATCTATAAGTAACAAGTCACATTTTGTAAAAGGACAGATTGTCCACCACAATGTAGCTTTTACAGTTATTCTCTATTTTAATAAAAAGTTTATTTGTAGTTTTTTTGTTGTTTGTTCTCCTCTTTTCTTTTATAATTTCATTTTTTTTAGATATTGGGGGCGTCCCCCCAAGATATGGATTAATGGTATTAGATTCAGGTTATGACTCCATGGGAATGAGGGTTTGAAGCATATTTTAGTTTCAAAATTTTGCATCAGTCTTCATCAAAATTATTGCAAGTACTAAGACCTCCACAGAGCATTATAGAAGGTACAAAATAACTCATTTGAAAGTGTTTTTTGTTAGCTCAAATGGGGTTTTTCACAGAATTTGATTTCATTTCCTGGTTTGAGAGATATGATCAATTGAAGTTACACATGTATGGAACATTCTGCAGTTGCACGCACCATGAGTTTCTATAATAATTTTATCACTCCAAAGGTCATGAAATTTCAAGTATCTTATATCAATGAAAACATCTCTTCAATACCTCATGTTATCTCCTAGAAGAAACCCGGCTGCAGGATAACCTCTAAGGTAACCTCGAACCTCTTTGAGGTTGAAAGCTGGCCCTTCAACCTAGAGAGGGATCTCTCCCTAAAAACTAAACTACTCAAGGTCACTGTAGTAGAAGGCTTGCAATTGAGTCATATTGCAAGATTTATCGAAGAATGATTGAGTTTGGTTGGGACATGTAAAAGTTCCACCATTGGGCATGGAGTCTAACCCAAATCATGTTTTATACAAACATTGTTTTGATGAGAAAAGCACAAAAGCAGGGTAACAATATTTCCTTTGACACTTCAATGATTTAGAGGAAGATGAAGGAAATTAGTGTGATAGTTAAATGAACAATGATTATTAATACTTGAGAAATAAATAAACGGGAGCATAAAATATGAATCCCACTCTCATACACTCAATTTATCAAACATGAGGAAATATAAAACAAAACAAAAGCTAGATAGGGAAATATAGCAAAAGAATTTCTGTAAATGCTCATGAACATTGTTTTCATTAATGATATTCTAAAAAATACACAAGGATTCTATATCTCAAATAAACACTAACGCTTTTTCCTTCTACAATCTTTGCTTATATAAGCATTACAATAACTTAAACATGTTCATACCTCAAAAATAATTACAGTAATCCAAAAATAGAAGTATAAATATCTTAGGTACATGCATCTGCAAATATAATTTTAAACAAATCAAAAATTAAAATAACTTACTGAAAATTATGCTGAAAATGACGCTGAGAAAATGTATCATGATTGTGTTTCCCTCACTGTAAATCAACCTTGTCATCCTCCAAAAATGGGTTTGTGTTTTGTTGTTGTCTTGTCGGCCATCCCTATTGTAATACGTTGATACTTGTGCTTTCTGTCCTTTATCTTCCTGAACCGATAGTTTTGTTGACGGGGGTGGCTGTCAGTGCCTTTCTCAAACTGTTTCTTTCAGAATGCGCTAACAATGGAAATGTCAGTGTTTTTTGTGCAAAAATTCACTGACAATGGGAATGTCAACTCTCCTATGTGTTTTTCTGTATCTAAATGTTGACAGGTGCGTGATCAATGATAGATCAACAGAATTCACTTTAACATTGAATAATAAAAAACCAAAAAATGGTTATCAACTAGTGAGCGCCAGTATTGCAACAAGAATGCTGCAACTCCTGGGCTGCCAACTTTATCAACCCGGTAGTTCATAAAAAACTTGGAAGCGTCGGTGTTGTATGCACAAGTACTAGTTCTTATTGCAGGTTGTCACTTGGTTAGCTGGCGCAAGATCACTAAGAGTTCAAGCCAACTTCTATAAATCTTAGAAGAATCTCTATGTGTGATGAAAGAAAGGATGATTACTCTATAGAATCTATTCTAATTTCAGAAAGGAAAGAAAAAACACTGGAATGTAAAGCAAGGCCTAGTAACCCTAATTAACAAGCTAATTCTACTTTTGCCAAAAACACTATGAAAATCATGAAAGCAATGCCATTACCTATTCAAGAAAGCAAACAACATCTAACCATGCTATTTCTGGAAGTAAATAAGCAAAAAGTATATTTCTGGATTTTTATGTGTTTTTATGTGAATTTGTCATGCATTTAATTTATTGTGTGTGAATGTGATAGTGAACAGGTGGAGGTAAAGGGTGGTTTTGGAGCTTGGAAGGATGGAAGATGGTGTGGATGGGTCCTATGAGGTCTTAGGTGGCCATCTGGAGGCTTTTCCCACACTCGGCCTTCAAAAGAAAGCCTATAGGAAAATCTACAGGAGGAAACAGGAAATCTACAAGACGAAAACATGGCAACTACAGGAGGCCTATAGGAAGAGGCCGAAAGCAGTTTTCATTGTTTTGACGGTGTGAGAATGGGTGAAAAGAGTGGATAAAGGTTGGAATGAGGTGTTAGGGCACCTATGGTCTACCATGAACCACAAGGAGAGAGAAATATGATTGGGTTTTCTCAAAAAGGATTCCATCTTCATTATCGAAAAAATAGCAAGTTACATGAAACTGTCACAACAATAATAAGCTCAAAATTTGAGTAGAGTTTACATAAGAAAAAATCTAACCCTAGTGAGGCCCTAGGCCCCTCTACTTATACAAATGAAGCTACCAGAATCTTCCTTAAAATCAGGGAGTCTTGGCTCCAAAACTCGAGATAATCATCAGTCATCCTCCACTTGCTCGGCTGCCTTCTATTGCATGATTCAGCTACTTGTACTCCAAGTTGAATGAAGGGGAATTCGAAGTAAGGAGTAATAAATGAGGGGGATTCCCTCCTATAAGTCCTCTCCTTTTTCCACTTTGAGTTATTGCTGCCATTTTTCCACTAGATCCTTGACTTTGACCTTGAAAGTCAACAATAATCTGCATTAAACACATGTTAGACCACATGGCATCATAACTAACTCAAATCACTCTATAAGCATAAATATAATCAGAAAATCATACAATAAGCTAAGAGAATGGTTGATTTGACTAGGTTAGGAGGTCAAATGAGCCCATATAATTACCCATTTATGAGGCTCATCATCACCCCCCTACTGAAGGTGTTGCTCATCCTCTAAGCAACCTAGTCAAGCTCTTCATCTTTTATGGCCCTGGTGGCCTCCCTAGCATCCCAGACTTCTGATGTGGTCTACTCATGTGTGCCATAAAATCCTGCCTTCTTGTCTATGTCCTTCCACTGCTCCTCCTCTTCTTCTTCTCTTCTGCCTTCTGGCATGCCTAACAGTAGTGGGGGACTCAGTTTGAGGCCAATCCAGTTGACCTTCAGCCTTTGCATGGAGTGCTTGTACATTAGCACTCTTTTTAATGCCTCCTTTAGCCTCATGGGGGAACGATATTCCCTTATTTGCAGACTATGTGGTAAGGTGTTCCATCTCCTCATGCATGCATGCACACAATCATCCCCAAGTAGCCTTTACATATCCTCAAAGTGTGCAATGGCTTGTGCCTAATTGTCTTGTAGAACTTTTGAATAATATAACACTTATTCACAGAGATTATCCTGATTATACACTATTTGCGGAATGCATGCATAATACATAACCTCCTCTACGTTGATCATCAAATTTTCGGAATTAAAAACAATCGCATGTGCACTTTGAAACATCAATCACACATATCAACACAGTATGTAATGGGGAAACCATACAGCTGAAAACCCCCAACTATCTATATATTATAATGATAGAGAACATGTAACAATACATAGTACAATACTCCTCACAAGTACTCAGTACTATCTCCACCTACTACACACAAACTAGCTCAGGTCTGAATCAAGTCACAGGTTCAAATCTCCTCCACTGTTTACCTGCCTCTACTGCGCAATCCAAGTTGAGAATAGATCTGATCCAAGCTCCTTTTTCCTTGGCTTGTTCTGCGCAATCCTCATTGGCAATCTCCATCAATGATTGTGCAAATCTCATGCACAGCTATAGTCACAACTGATAGTAGTCTCACCCTTTCACCCACCTCTAACACTTGTCTCCACTGAACTGTCCATGCACTGAGTTAACTGATGTATTATTTAGTTGATTTAGGAGTTAATAATTAATTCACATCACTCATCACTAGTGTATTTGGCAGTTACACTAAATACAACTAGTTCAACTAAGTCAAACTGAACACAACTCCATGAACTCCTCAATCAACTCCACCAAACTCAATCACTTGAGTTCTAAGTGAAGTCCATCATGCAATAGCTCAACTAACCCATAGGAAAAGCTTATTTCCTTCTGGCAGTTGCATGTGCCACATCCGTAGCTCAAACTGAAGTGCTGCAAGAGGATAAGATAATGTTTATAGTCCAAATATTATTAAGAGCTAATAATATTCGACTGTTCTATTTTTAGACTGGTAGTCTAAAAATAGACTCCGCCCATATGTCTAAAAATAGAAGTCCATCTATTTTTACCAACATGACCAATCATCCATAAATAGCATCCTGAAACTCATAGACCATGATCCATATGTCTAAAAATAGACTTTGCACCAAAAATAGCCTGCGGGCCCAGTGAGTGAAGGTGACTTCTTTTCACTAAGCTCCATCATCTTGTTGCATTTTCAACACTCCCTCTCAACAAGATATGGATTATCTGCAACCCCTATCTTGTCTCTGTGGTATTCGAATTTGCTCCTGATGAGCACCTTCGTCAAGATACTAGCATCTTGATCCTCCATGGGAATGTATGAAAGTAACATGATTCTCTGCTGCACACAATCTCTGATATGATGGTACCTGATGTCAATGTGCTTGGATCTATCATGAAATACTAGATTAGCCGAGAGTTTAATGCAACTCTGGTTATCACAATAAATCACAGTAGGCTCCAAGTGTGACCCGAACAACCCAACCAGGATCTTTCTCATCCATATAGCCTCGCATGCAGCCAAACTTGTTGCCATATACTCGGCCTCTGCTGAACTGAGTGCCACGGATCTTTGCTTCCCGTTGTACCAAGAAACTGTTGTCAACCCGATACTGAAGATCCCTCCAAATGTGCTCTTTCTATCCGTTGGGCTCCCTGCCCAATCTACATCCCTGAAGCCACATAGCTTCACCTCATCCTCCTATCTGTACCACAATCCATATCCCAATGTGCCTCTGAGATAACGCAATACATGCTTGCCTACCTTCCAAAAGAGCTTGGTTGGCTTAACCATAGCTTGTGAAAGCTAGTTAACAGCATAGCATATATCAGGTCGTGTATTGACAAAATACATAAGCGACCCCACCAACTGTCGATAAACAGTGGCATCCACTACCTCTGCTAAAGTAGCATCCTCCTTCCTCCAACCTCCAGGAAGAGGAGTATCAACAGGCTTGCAGCCATGCATGTTGAACTTCTCCAGTATCTCCCGAGCATAGTTACCCTGAGAAACAAATAGTCCATCATTGCGCTACCAAATTTCCAATCCTAGGAAATAATGAAGGAGGCCCAAGTCCTTCATCTCAAACTCTCTAGCAAGATCCTCCTTGCATGAAAGTATCAACACTTTGTAGATCCATCTCGAACCCACCACTAATTTCCCCTCCGGTCTTGGGACAATCTCCCATGCACTATTTCTGACAATCGAATCATACTCTTCCACCATGGCATCTACCCATGCGGGATCCTCCACAGCTTCCTTGAAAGAGGATGGCTCATTCATGACACATTTTCTCACAAGAGCCATGTATCCAATGTACTGATCAGGTGACTGTCTCTATCTGCGTTGTGCTGTAGGTGGTCCTACAACATTCTCTGCATCTTGAGCCATTCGCTCAGCTTCTGTAGTGTGCTTTCGCCCTCTGATGGTTGGCGCTGCATGAGTGGTCTCTTCCACTCCATGAACTTCATCTTGTGGCTGATCCACATCCTGAAGCTCATCCTTAGGAACTAATAGCTCCTCATCTGCATGCAAGTGTGGCTCCCTCTCAAGCAAACACTTCATGGCTTTCTCCTCCTGAAATTTGATATCCCGTCGCACAAAAGTCTTGCGACTGTTTGGAAAATACACACGATAGTTGTGGGGCGTATCAGTGTACCCCACAAATATCCCAACCTTTGCGGTCTGATCCAGCTTCTTCCTGGCATCCTTCGTCACATGCATGTAAACAGGAGAACCAAAAATCCTCAAATGGGAAATATCATACCTCTTACCAGAATAAGCCTCCTCGGGTGTACTCATGCCAAGTACCTTGTGAGGACAATGGTTCTGCACATATATTGCAGTATTGCATGCCTCCGCCCACAAGTGAAGGGGTAGGCTCTGATCATGCAACATCGCCCATGCATCACCCATGATCATTCTATTCTTCCGCTCAGCAACCCCGTTCTGCTGTGGGTTATGGGGAGCTATGAGCTCTCTTCGAATCCCTTCTGCGTTGCAGAAGTCCTTGAACTTGCCAGAGATGAATTCACCACCATTGTCGCTCCTAAGAGCCTTCACCTTCTTCCCTGATTCCTTCTCAACTAGAGCTTTGAACTCACAGAACTTTGAGTATGTCTCGCTCTTCTTCTACATAAAGAATATCCATCACTCTTGAGAGAAATCATCAACAAAGATCACATAGTACTTGTGCTTTGTTGTCGAAGCTACTAAGAAAGGTCCACACAAGTCTGTGTGAATTCTCTCAAGGATCGTCGTGGCGCGACTATCCTTCTCATGAAAGGTGGCTTTCACAAATTTTCCCAAAGTACACCCCTTGCACTGATCTGACTGTGCAAGAGTGCCTTTAGGAAGCCCAGTAGAAATCTACTGCAGTATCTTCAAGGCTCCATGGTGAAGGTGGCCCAATCTTCGGTGCCACAGCTCGCCATCATCCCGGCTCACCAATCCTTCTGCCTTGCATGCCATTGCTACGCAGCCATCTACATGCAATTGATAAAGGTTCTTGACTCGAACCCCTATCTTCTGGGTTTCTCCAGTTGTCTTACTGCGCAGGAAAGCCTTTCCCTCGCTGAAAACAACATCATATCCCTTGTCTTCTAACATCGCCACAGAGATAAGATTCTTCTTCAATCCTGGAACATGCATCACTTCCTTCAATACAAAGGGTCTACCAAACTCCCTCTCAAAGGAAATGGTACCGATACCGGTCGCACTGTATCTACCATTATCGCCCATCTCGATGTGCACTCCAAGATCTTTCTCATCCAGATCAGAAAACAAATCTCGATCTCCTGTCATGTGAAAAGACGCACCAATGTCCAAGAACCATACCAATCCCATCACAATTGATACCAAGCATGCGATTAGCGAAAAATCCAGCTCAAACTGCGAGGCTAAGGCCTCTCCCGCTGCAGATCCAGCAACTTGCTTATTTTTCTTCTTCTGCGGACAATTTGTGGTATAATGTCCGTGCTGGTGACAGTGAAAGCACTTCACCTTGGACATGTCCTACTTCTTTCCTTTCACACCAGAATGAGAAGCTTTCTTATTCTTCCCCTTCTTTGCTTTGGCAGCCAAAGCACAATTTTCTTCATCAGATGCCTTTGATGAAGATCCGTCCCTAGTATTCCGCTTGATCTCCTCCTGCACAAGATCAGACCAAAGTCTCTCCCATCCTGGCAATTTCTCCCGACCATTGACAAAGTCCTGATAGGAATGCCAACTCTTCGGAAGACCAAGGAGAGCCAAGCTCACCAAGTCCTCATCATCGATAGTCACCCCCACACTTCCCAGCTCATCCCGACATTGGGTGAACTTTGTGAGATACTTGGGCATACTGTCTCCTTTCTCACAATTAATGTTTCTGAGTTTATCCTTGAGCGCCAACTTCCTCTGGTCACTCTTGCTTTGGAATAGATCTGTCAATTCTTTCCACATCCAGTATGGAGAAGCCTTTCCATGCAGGCTGGATACAATGTGATCCTTCACGCCCTCCAACAGAATCCTTTCGACACTTTGTCGTCTTCTTTTGCCAAGCCTCAACATGAGCAGCATCAGTAGGCTTTGGGACCTCAGCCTCGATGAGCTCCTTCAACCCATTTTCATCTAACACCGCCTCCATCCTGTCTTTCCATGCAATATAATTCGAGTTTCCTTCAAGGGCATACTCCATTCGCAATCCGTTGAAAGACATTTCAACTTCGACACCAAGAAAACACTGCTGCAAATTCGAATTCCACCAGCTCAAAACTCAACCACTTCTGATCTAAAATTCATGAGAACAAAGTATTTCTCATACAGAGATTAACTGTATGGGCATTCACCAAATATATCACCTTCCAAAAGAAGGATGAATCCAGAGGCTACCTGGCCCGATTACAGACTCTACCTGAAGAAATAAAATGTAATCACTTTCTGAATAATAGATCTGATGATCAACTTCGCTTTGATACCATGTAGAAACTTTTTCTACAAATCAGCGAGCTCTGATACCCTGTAGAACTTTTGAATAATATAGCACTTATTCACATAGATTATCCTGATTATACACTATTTGCAGAATGCATGCATAATACATAACCTCCTCTACGTTGATCATCAATTTTGCGAAATTAAAAACAATTGCATGTGCACATTGAAACATCAATCACACATATCAACACAGTATGTAATGGGGAAAGCATACAGCTGAAAACCCCCAACTATCTATATATTATAATGATAGAGAACATGTAACAATACATAGTACAATACTCCTCACAAGTACTCAGTACTATCTCCACCTGCTACACACAAATTAGCTCAGATCTGAATCAAGTCATAGGTTCAAATCTCCTCCACTGTTTGCCTGCCTCTACTGCGCAATCCAAGTTGAGAATAGATCTGATCCAAGCTCCTTTTTCCTTGGCTTGTTCTGCGCAATCCTCATTGGCAATCTCCATCAATGATTATGAAAATATCATGCACAGCTATAGTCACAACTGATAGTAGTCTCACCCTTTCAACCACCTCTAACACTTGTCTCCATTGAACTGTCCATGCACTGAGTTAACTGATGTATTCTTTAGTTGATTTACGAGTTAATAATTAATTCACATCACTCATCACTAGTGTATTTGGCAGTTAGACTAAATACAACTAGTTCAACTAAGTCAAACTGAACACAACTCTATCAACTCCTCAATCAACTCCACCAAACTCAATCACTTGAGTTCTAACTGAAGTCCGTCATGCAATAGCTACTCTAACCCATAGGAAAAGCATATTTCCTTCTGGAAATTACATGTACCACATACATAGCTCGAACTGAAGTGCTGCAAGAGGATAAGATAATGTTTATAGTCCAAATATTATTAAGAGCTAATAATATTCGACTGTTCTATTTTTAGACTGGTAGTATAAAAATAGACTCCGCCCATATGTCTAAAAATAGAAGTCCATCTATTTTTACCAACATTACCAATCATCCATAAATAGCATCCTGCAACTCATAGACCATGATCCATATGTCTAAAAATAGACATAGTCTAAAAATAGACTTTGCACCAAAAATAACTTGCAGGCCCACTTAGTGAAGGCGACTTCTTTTCACTAAGCTCCATCATCTTGTTGCATTTTCAACATGTCTAGATATCTAGGGGAAATCTGAGGGTCATTGGAAAGCAGGTTGTGTGTGATGATGAGTGCCATAGAATCTGATGGCTCAGCTCTTATCATTAATGGCTCATTCTGCTCTTTTATCATCAATCTTTTTATTTCCGCTGCCCTTAGTTATTCATGGTTCATCCACGAGGCCATGGCCATTAATTTCAGGTCCCCTAGCTTGGCATTGGGGTCCCACACATTCATGTTTGTGAGGGCCATATTGTGTAGGTAGAACTCTGCCAGTTTTTCTTTATCCTCTGAGGTGCTTTGGTCACACAGATCCATGAACTGCCTGTAGTCCTCGAAAGGAATTGTGCCTCTTTGTGCCAAAGTATTGATTTGGAATTGAAGCCATTGGTTCTTCAGATAGAGGCCATAAGATTTGGCTGGTGTCCTGCATTGTAATGCCTCCATGGATAAGCTGGCCATGTATGCCAGCTGAGTCTCTTTCTCTTGTAACTGCCTCCTTAGGATTTCATTCTCATTTTCCAGGTGGCTTCTTGTGATGGCTTCTCTGTCTCTGAGAGCACTCAATTCTTTGCCCATTTCCCTGAGTTTTTTTTCCATATGGCCAACATCCTCAACCCCTTTGGACTTGGTTATTTGCATCCACCTGTGTGTTCTCACTCTTTCTTTCTCCAATTCGAAAAACAGTGGAATTGCAAATTTCTGTGGAATTATTCTGCCTCCCTCAAGTAGATTTTAATAGGAGGCAAGACTAGGTTGGGGGTCAGGTTCTTGTAGCTCTTTTGCTTCTTCCTTCACTTCTGGTTGTCCCTCCATCCTTTCCTCAAGATTTTGGGTCACCTATAGTTTAGACAGTGTCTCCTGTAGGACTATCTCAGCCTCCTGTAGTTCTAGTTTTCAATCCTGTAGTATTTCCTTTCCCTTCCATGTAGAGGATCTTGGATTTCCCCTTTCATATGTGATAGGTGTTTTGGAGGGAGACTCTTTCACCTTTGTAGATGGTGAATCTTCAATGGTAATGGGAACTTTTGAAGAGGGTTGAGGTTTGCATTTTTTAATCCTTGTGCTCTTCCTTGCCCTGAAATACATGGGAGTCTGTCTTTTCCTCTTCTATTTTGGCTTGGTTGGTGTACTGAGGGCAGTGAGGGTAGCTGCTACCTCTCTTTCCAAAGTCTCAGGGGACTCCTCCCCTTTCTCTCTCTTCTCCACCTCCTTCTCAGTCTCTTCAACTTTTCCTCTCTTTGTTTCCTTTCCTTCCTTCTCACTTTCTTGCTCTGTTTTGCCACCACTAGCTTCATCCTCTCCTCCTTGTTGTTCTTCCTCCTCACTGCAAGTAGGACTGACATCATAGGTTAATGCTTTTATGTCATCTTCAGCAATCATGTTTCGAAAAACTTCCCATGCTATAGGGAGTGTAAAGGTATGGAGGGATTCTTCCACTAGGAGTTTGATTAAGCCATGGTGGGCTAACTACCCTGAGTTTCCTGCTTGTACCTTGGTGTTGGATTCAATGAGGGATTGAAGGAGAAAATAAGGGATACTTAGCTTTTGAGGTGCTGGGGTATCCATGCCATACCTCAAGTCATGAAGTATTCTGAAATGATAACCATAGACAATGTTGTGCCTCCCCTCACAAGAAATGTATTTAATTATTTGGTAGCTAACCTCAACCCAAGGATGTGATATACTAGCCCTTCTAATTCCATTTTTATCTTCTTCAGGGGTTTCATTATTTCGGAAGAATTTCTTCTTGGTAGCCTGACCTAGGGGTTTTTCATCTTTACTCCAAGGCAGACCAAGAGGAAGAGTAGTGACCCTATCGATGAATTCTAGGGTTATTTCAATGGAGAGGCCTCTAATGGTGACAGTGTCATGTGTTCTTGTATGAGGGACCAGAGAGTGGGCAAACTCTTGGGCAATCTCCTCATCAAACCCTCAGAATTTTTCAAAAAAGTTCATCCAATTTGCTCTTGTGAATATGTCCACTACTCGGGGATGTGCATGGAGCCTAGTGGAGTTAATGGGATCCCTTATCATAAACCCTCCTATCATACTGCCTAAACTTATTTTTTTTTAAAACGAATATGGAGGTGGAGACAGAGAGTTTTTGAGAAAAATAAAAACAGAGGAGACTATGTTTTTTTTTTTTTTCAAATAAACATAATTTTTTTTTTATGTATTTCCCTGCCCTTCTAAAGATTGATTTCGCCCTCAAATTGAGACTACTCCTTTCATGTATTGATATTCAATAGGGGCATGCATGGAACCTACCTCCTCAAACTGCAATTCGTGCCAAAAACTGTGTTTTCTCCCCTCAAAATGGCTCACTGCCCCTCTTGTAGAAGCCCGTTGTCCCTCCTGTAGATTCCCTGTAGGTGCTCCTGTAGAAAATGCCAAGAGAAGGAATATGGGAGGAAATCGATGGAGGATAGTGGTTACGAGGCTGTTGGGGTACAAGAAGGTTGCAGTAGCTGAGTTATGAGGAGAGAATGAAGGAAAAGGTGGTGAGAATTCTAGGGAGGAGTACTTATTACCCTTTATGGATATTTTCGGTTATGAGTGCTGAGCTGGCAAGGTGTACGTTGGCCATATTCGGACCGTTGGTCCCCACCTGCTTTGTCATCATGGCTCCTCCTCGTAATCATCCCTCATTATTGCATCGGAGTTCGCACTTCCTCCACTACCTATCCTTGACATCTTTTCTTGAGTTGACTGTGCGTACGTGTGGGTGACATCTCGAATGAGTGGAGTCAACTAGATGAAGGTGGCCAAGTTAACTTGCCACCTTTCTCTCGTTCAACCTCAACCATCTCGTTACTTTTGCATGACTTCTAATTACACAAATGCAAACAGAGGAGTGACTTAGTTACTTACATGTGTTCCGAGGGTATTTGTTGTGAGGTGTTATGGTTCTCTCTGCTACATGTCTTCATTCTTCTTTATGCATGTTGTCTCTGCTAGCTACTGTGTGATTGTGTGCTTGTGCAGGTTCTTCTCTGGCTAGATCTGAGCTTCAGGTGCCTTTTCAACCTTCATGTTTTCACTCTCTTGCTATTGGTGCTGGACTTCTATGGGATCAGCTGCTACAGGAATTCCTACAGAAGCTCCTGTAGCTACTTCTCCCCTTGAAACTTCAGCTTTTCCCTGTGCTTGGAGCTTGAGAATAATGCCAAAGGTGTCATGCATGATGGAGGGAAAATAGGTAAGCTTTAGGTATGGTTATTGGTACCTTTTTCCTCTTTTGTTTTTTTATTATTTTTTTTAATATTGGAAAACTATTTTTTCTGTGTTTTTCTTGGATAGGAAAAGAAATGATGCTTGGGGGTGTGATGCAGGCTTGGAAATGATAGCAAGGAGGCTTGAATGTGGTAAGAGGGATGATAAGTTCCTCATGAAGTTCTCCTGGTCCCCCAAATTTCCTTTTGCAGACATTTTTGGCTCTCTGTAATTCCTACAGGAGCCTCCTATAGAAAACATAGAGCCTCCTGTAGAAAACACAGTTTTGGAAAAAAAAGCACAGTGGAGTGAAAGAGATGCCAAATATGATGGAGGAAGGTGTGGAGAAGGTAGGATAGGTGCTGGTGTGGATGTCAGAGTTCCCTTGGAACCTTCTTCTGCTTCCTGTAGTCCTCCTGCAAACCTGCAATGCAAATGAAAATTCATTTTTTCTTTCCTCTTTTTTTTTTTTTGAAAACAAATAGGGCGCCTCAAGGAGGTTTTCACCCTAATTGCCTACCCTGCGTGCCTCCAAGGGAGGTTTTCACCCAGGGATCTTATTCTTTTTTCCCTCCTTTTTTTTTTTGACATCACTGGGCCGCCTCAGAAGAGGTTTTCAACCCAATGACGGGACTCAAGTGCCTCATGAAGGTTTTCACTTGAGTCCTTATTTTTTTATTTTTCTTTTTCTTTTTATTCAGTGAGTGGGTGAAGTGGAGGCTAAGACATGCTCCACTACCATCAATGAACTCTCGCTTGGAGAGGGGTTTCTTTTAGACTTTCAACCGATGTCCATTGACAAGCATGGGGATGGCTTCATTGTCAATGGTTCTGATCAGAACTGAACCATTGTCATTGCATTTCTCCATAGTGTAGGGTCCCAACCATCTTGTCCTCAACTTTCCTTTGAAATATTTGTATCTTGAATCATAGAGTAGTGCCCAATATCCCTCTTGGAATTGCTTCTCCTTGATATTTTTGTCATGCCATATATTTCTCTGAAGCTGAACTACCTCTCTATGGAGAAGGGCCTACAATCTGTGTTCATACAATCCATTGAGTTGGAGTAATATTTCCTTCTATGCATGGTTGAGGTATAGGTCCAGCTGAGCTGCCATCCTTAGGGTATTGAATTCAAACTATATTGACAACAAAGCCTTCTTCCCATAGACCAGTTCATAGGGTGTGAATCCTGTGGTGGTCTTCCAAGTTTTGTTGTAGGCCCAAGTGGCCTCAACTAATCTATTCGCCCAGTCTTTTCTGTTGCTACTCACTACCTTGGTTAGGATCCCTTCCAAAGCTCTGTTACTGACCTCCACTTGCCCATTGGCTTCTGGATGGTAAGGGGTGGAATTCCTGTGCTTGATCTTATGATGTGTGAGCAGGTCTTCAATCAAGCTTGAAGTGAAATGACAGCCTTGGTCTGTGACCAACTCTCTTGGATACCCGAACTTGTAGAATATATTTTCTCTCAAAAACTTAGCTACTTTTTCTTCTGTTTCTGCTTTGATTGCTTTTATCTCTACCCACTTTGTCAGTTAGTCGGTGAACACAATGATGTACTATTTTTGCTTTGAAAGGGGATTGATAGGTCCCACAAAGTCCATGCCCCACTTCTCAAATGACTCAAAGGTCACTTGAGGTTGCATGGGCATTTCATCCTTTGGAGTTGGTTTCCCCATCATCTGACACCGATCACACTGGCTCATGTATCTCGTCACATCCTGATGAAGAGTGGGCCAGTAGTAGCCTGCTTGCAATATCTTGAAGGCAGTTCTCTTTGTTGGAAAATGACCTCCACAAGGCCCGTCATGATAGGTCAGGAGGATGTCAAAGACTTCCTCCTCCCTGACACATCTTCTTAAGATCTGATCTGGGCCAAGTTTGAAGAGATTGCCCCCAATCCAGGTGAAAGGGGCACTTTTCCTTACTATCTTGCTTTTCTCTTTTGAGGACAGGTGTGGTGGGAACTGTGTTGAAACCAAGTAGTTTGCTATATCAGCAAACCATGGAGAGAGTACTGATATAGCAAATAGGTGTTCATCTGAAATTTGGTAATCCACCATTCCTTCTTCACTTGTAGGAAAATTCACTCTAGACAAAAAGTTAGCAACAACATTTTCTTTACTAGGCTTATCAATAATTTTCAAATCAAACTGCTACAGTAAAGGCGACCTTTCTAATAATGCGAGCATTTACATCTTGTTTTTTCATTAAATATCTAATTGTAGCATCATCGGTGTGCATGAAGGTTTGATAACCTATGATATAATGTCTGAATTTGTTTAAGGAATGCACGACAGCTAGGAGTTCCTTTTCGGTCACTTTATAGTTTAACTCTGCCTTTAACAAGTTTTTGCTTATAAAGTATATGGCATAAGGTAACTTTTCATCAATTTGTCTTAAGACTGCTCCTATCGCTTTGTTTAAAGCATCTGTGTGAATGTGAAATGGTAGGGCCCAGTTTGGGCCTCTCAGAATTGGGGCAGTCACGAGCTTGCTCCTCAAGGTAACTAGGGCTTCTTGATAGTTTTCCAACCATATGAACTCAACATCTTTACCTAGGAGGCTAAACAAAGGAGAGGCTATCTTGCTAAGGTCTTTAATGAATCTTCTATAATATCCATCTAAGCCTAGGTAACTTCTGACATCTCTCACCTTTTGAGGAGGTGGGACCCTTTGGATGATGGAAATTTTGTTGGGGTCCACCTGCGGTCCTTGTTAAGATATTGCATGACCTAGCACGCTCCCTTTAGTCATCAGAAATTCACATTTTTCCAGACTAAGGGACAGGTTCATCTCACTACACTTATCTAGCACTTTTCCTAAGTTAGACAAAGTTTCCTCAAAGTTAGAGCCATAAGGAGTAAAATCATCCATGTCTATTTCTACTGCATCATGAACCAATTCAGAAAATATACTCAATACCGCTCTTTGGAAAGTGGTTGGAGCGTTGTACAAACCAAAAGGAAGGACCCATCATGAAAAGGTACCCCAAGGACAAGTGAAAGTGGTCTTATCTTGGTCTTTCGGGCTGATTTGAATCTGATTGTACCCGCTAAACCCATCTAGGAAAGAGAAAAACTTTTTCCCTGCCAGACCATCTAACACTTGATCTATGAAAGGTAAAGGAAAGTGGCCCTTTTTAGTGGCTTTGTTCAATTCTCGATAGTTGACACAGATTCTCCACTTACCATTTTTCTTTGGCACTAGCACCAAAGGAGAGACCCATTCACTGTCGGAAATGGGATAGATGAACCCTGCATCAAGCAATTTCTGCAATTCTTCCTTAACAATATCTTTAAGTGTTGGAATCATCCTCCTTTGAGGTTGCCTGACTGGTTTACAATCTTCCTTGATGTATATATGGTGAGTACATATTGAACGGTGCACTCCCTTCATCTCCTTATAACTCCAAGCGAAGGCATCTAGATGTTTTCTCAGTAGGCTGCATAGCTCCTTCTCCTGGGAAGGAGATAGAGATGGATTGATTTTCAATGTTCTTTCTGGGTCGAACTCTATATTTTTGACACGGAGAGAAGTATGGTTGGCCACACAGAGATCAATTGAGGGGTTTTTTTGGATTTATCTTACTATGTCCTCTAATGGTGAGACACTGGGAGGTGGATTCCAAATCAAATTTTTAATCATATTATCCTCATCTTGCGTTTTCCTCCCTTGGTGATTTCCAATGCACAAAGTGGTGCAGAATAAACTTCATCCTCATCCTCCTCCTCCAAATAGATAGGTAGATCATTTTCTAGCAAGGGTTGTGCAGGAGGATATAGGGTCGACTGCTTGGACATATGCCCATTCTTGATGGTCATGTTCCCAGCTCGGAAGCTGATATAAGCATCGGTTGTAGCCAACCACGGTCTTCCCAGGATGAGAGGATACCCAGTGATCTGGAATTTATCCAGGACAAAGAATTAAAGGTATTATAGACTCATGTGCATGGATGTGCCTATGTTACTTTATGCAATGGATCGATAAGATTGCAAAATACACATACACTGAGGTAGTTAGAGAAAAACAGAACAAGAAAACATGTAAGACAACAAGTTTAATAAGGAGTTCACCCAATGCTCCTAGGCTATGTATCCTTGTCCAGCTCTCAGTGGTGGCCTCTCTATTATGTTTTTAAGCAGGGTTTCTACAATAGTGAGCTCAATTCAAGTCTCACTTAATAGACAAAAGTCAGTAGGAATGGAATGCACATACTCTCCTTACTGAAATTCGACCTCTGATGGTCACAGTAGTATGACAGGCCTACGCTGAACCTCTCAAGCCTTCTATGGAGTACATAAACTCTCTGACTCTCTCTGGCTCTATCTGGCTCGATGTTGCCTTCAAGTCAGCTCGACTTCTACTCTCTGTTTTCTGCTCTTAGCTGTCTACCTTCTTGTGTTGTTTTTTTTTTTTTTCTTCTGTCAGGTCATGGCTTTAAAGCTAGTATGTTCTTTTGACTGTTTGTTTCCGCTTCCTGGCCTTCTGGTTTCCTTACCTTCGTTCGTTTGAATTCCTCTACTCTGCATCATCATTACTGGGTAACGCCTTGTAGGGAGGTGGCCACTTGTTTTCCAACAAACTGGGTGTCAGATTCCTTGAATCATTTTTGAATGGCCGTTAATTCTGTTTGCTTCAAGATCGCCTGAAAAACATGAATTGTTTTCCAACTCATCATCCACATCGGACTGCAAATCCCCTGTCATCGTGCTTTTTGACTTGTCAAATCTAGTCAGTCATCGAGGCGCATCTCCGCCGTCGATCTGGGCCCCCGAAATCCTATGGTTGTCCTTCATATCAGGCGAACAAGTTGCAGGATGTTTACCCATCCGATACGGGTGCTTTTCTCTCTCATCTGCCGGACACGTGCTGCTCGATGTGTGGCATCAAGCGGGCCTCAGTCAAAACTGCTTACCACCTCGAGGCCTTCTGATATCCTGTTGGTTTGGGGAATCCCGCGCTACGTAACCGAATGCGTTACTTTTCCGAATTTTATAGTGATTTCGGGTCCGAGCTCTTCGGGGCTTTCCTTCACTTAGGGGGACGCCCTGCGATACGCAATTAGCACTTTAGCGCTAATCACGTATCAGAAACTACCCCCGTTTCTTGATTTGGCCTCTGGTTTTGCCAGTTTGCGCCAAAGTGCGTTACCATGCGCCAACAGTATGCACGCTCGACCGAGGGTCCTCGTTGCTCCGATCTGGCCATAACTGCAACTGTTACGAGTATTCCTTCTGATAGCTTTGATTTTAATAGAACTTGAATCTTTTAGCATAATTTGAAACAGTCATGAAAACTTAGAGAGTGTTTTAGGATCCAATTTGGATCACGACCTTCCCATTGAAAAAGCTTTTGGACTACCAAAAGTTGGTTTCCTTTTAAGCATCAATCAAGTGAGGGTATTGCTTCCTCACTTGCTCAATTTCTATCCATTTCGCACTGCTTGGCTTTGAACCTTTGAGTCCAATCCTGAGGTATTCAACATTCCCTCTACGCATAGTTCTTACCTTCCTGTCCAGAGTTGTATCTTCCTACAATTCATTAAGATATTCAAGCAACAGATCATCAATAGAAGGTAATTAACTCTGCTCTTTGGGATCTTCGATTAATGAAGGTTCAAATAGTCTCAAGCTGTCTACATTAACAACTGAGTAGATGTGCATGTAAGCTAGTAGATCAAGGTGAAAATCATTCTCACCAATTTTCTCAAGTATCTTAAAAGGTCCATACCTTATTGGCTTTAGCTTCTTACCTTCACCTTGAATTCTGTCTTTGTTGATATATCGACAGACTTGATCACCAACTTGGAAACTATGCTCCATCTGATGCTTGTCATGGCTTGCCTTGTGCTTGGCTTGGCTCTTTTCCAGCAATTCATGTACTACCTGGTGAATCTCTTGGATTTGTTCAATGAACTTGGTTGCCTTGTCCACATCACTATGTCCATCAACTGCTATGTATTTACCAAAGAATAAATCCAAGGGAGACCTTGGTGTGAAACCAAAACAGGTCTCGAAAGGAGATCTGCGTGTAGAAGAATGTTTAGCTCGGTTGTAAGCACGTTGCACATAACATAAATGTTCATCCAAAAGCTTTGGATGCTTGCTGAAATAGCCTCTGAGCAACTGGATCACTATCTTGTTGACTACTTCTGTTTGGCCATATGTTTGCGGATGAAAAGTTGTGCTCTTCTTCAGCCTGGTGTCCATCAATTCCCACAAACTTGACCAAAATTTCCCAACAAATCGAGTATCTAGAAAGATATTATGGAAGTGGGTAATCCAAAATGAACCCATACATGCTGTAAGAACAACTTTTCAATTTTTTCACCTATAATCTATTTGTTACAAGGCATTAAAATACATATTTTGCTAAACCTATCCACAACAACATATAAATAGTCATGACCTTTCCTAGATTTAGGCAGTCCTCCAACAAAGTCCATGGAAACACTTTCCCAAGGATAAGAAGGAACTGGTAGTGGAGTGTACAAGCCTAGTTTTCTATTGCTGGGCTTGCTTTTAGCACACATGGTACACCCTCTTACAGATCTAGAAACCGTCTCATTCATTTTTGACCAATAACAAAATCTTTGAAGCTATGCAACTGTTTTACTTACACTAAAGTTACCTGATATTAGAGAAGTGTGTGCTTCTCGAATTATCTTTACTCTTTCAGTTAGTGGAATGCAAAGCTTCCCAAAATGATACAAGAGTTGGTCCTTAACATGATAATCCAATTCTTCTACTCGTTTGCCTTGACTTAAAGTTGCATATACATCTTTAAAATCTATATGAGCATATTGTCCAATGTAGCTTTCATGCAATACTGAATTATGCTTAAGTATAGTATATGCATTTCTAATTGGTCTGGACAACATATCTGCAACTTTATTGTGCATGCCCTTTTTATATCTGATGACTAAATGAAACTATTGTAGAAAACCCATCCATCTATAGTGTCTTGATTGCTGCAACTTAGTTTGGGAGTGTAGATATTGAAGTGGTTGATGATAAGTATGTATAATTGTCTCTTTGCCCATTAAGTAATGTTTCCACTTTTTCACACTTTGTACTAATGCATAGAATTCTTTATCATATGTGGGATAGTTAACTACTGCAAAATTAAATGTCTCAGAATGATAACATATGGGTTTATTGTGCTGCATCAGCACTGCTCCCATGGCATAGTCACTGGCATCTGTTTCAATCTCAAATGGTCTTTGAAGATCAGGTAGTGCTAGTACTGGTGTTGTACTAATCTTTTCTTTCAAGGTGTCGAAGGCTTTCTGCTGTTTGCCTCCCCACTAAAACACCTTGTTCAATCCTGTTAAAGCATGTCAGGGAGCTACAATTAAGGAAAAGTTAGAAATAAACTTTCTCCAATATTGTGTTGCTCCTAAGAAGCTTCTAAATTCTGTAGCAGATTTGGGTTTAGGCCGGTTTACAATGACTGCAACCTTAGAGGGATATATCTTCAATTCACCACCCCCTACTATATGCCCCAAATAATTCAAAGATATTTTGCCAAATTCACATTTTGAAAGTTTAACATAAAGGTTTTCTCTTTTCAAAACATCTAGAGTCTACTTAACATGCTTTAAATGTTCTTCCCATGTTTTGCTGAATATAAGAATGTCATACAGATATACAATAACAAAATCATTAAGAAAAGGTCTAAGTACATCATTCATTACTCTCATGAAAGTAGCAGGAGCATTAGTTAAGTCAAAAGGCATAACCAGCCACTCATACAATCCCTGCTTTGTTTTGAAAGCAGTCTTCCATGCATCTTGCTCTGCAAATCTGACCTGATGATAGCCACTATGCAAGTCTAACTTGGAAAAATAAACAGCTTCTTTCAACTGATCTAATAGATCATCTATGCGAGGAATGGGATAACGATTTTTTATCGTTATCTTATTTAGTTCTCGGTAATCAATGCACATTCTCCATGAGCCATCTTTCTTTCTCACCAAAACAATTAGAGACCCACATGGTGATGTGTTAGGTCTAATGAACCCCTTCTTGAGCAACTCCTGTACCTGCTTCTTGATTTCTACATTCTCTAAAGTGGACAACCTGTACATTCTGATGTTAGGCAATGGAGCATCTTGATGCAAATTAATATCATGCACTATTTCCTTTTTGGGCAGCAGACCTTTAGGTTCTTGAAACAATATATCATATTCTAAAACAACTTTTTCTAAATTAGCTTGTTGTTTAGCATCACAACCCTCAAATACATTTGTTTTATCAGGTTTATTTTCCTTTACAACCATCAGTAAAAATTGTTTGCATTAATTTACAATTCGTTTCATTTGCCCTGAGTTTATGAGAGTATATTTATTCTTGAGCTTATGAACTCTTACAATATATTTGATTCCATCTTTAACGAGTAGATACTTGTTCTCAACTCTATAGAAAATAGTTTTTCTACCATACAAGTAAGGACTTCCTAAAACAATTCCACATATATCCAAAGGAACTATATCTAACTCAACCTCATCTACAAATGCTGACCCAAAAGAAAACTTAAGTTTACATTGTCTAGTCACTTGTAGCTTTGCTTTATCACATAACCAACCTAATGGATATGGTTTCTTGTGAGGTGTGGTTAGTAATCCCAACTTCTTTACAATTGCTTCAGAAATTAAATTTACTTGTGAGCCACTATCAAACAAAGTATCAATCTTTTGATGATTGGAAATAACTCGAATATGAAAAATCTCATGTCTTTTTCTCTCATTTTCTTCATTATTAGTAGATTGTGCAGAATTACTAGTAGATGCTTCATAATTTTTACCTTTTATACCTGTGGCTGTGATTGTTGCTTCATCTCCTGAGTTTGACCCCAAATCCTTTTGAATAGCTGTAGCAATCTTCTTCTTCTTTCCCTCGAACTTCTTAGGTTTCAGCTCCGGGTGCAGAATCCAGTAATGTTCATCATCATGCCCATCCTTCTTACAGTGAGTGCATGAAGACTTGCTTTTCTGTACAATGTTTGTCTTTCTCTCTTTCCATTTATGTTTTCTTTTCTCCTTATTTTTGCTTGCAGTGGATTTGGATGATCCCCCAACTTCTGGGTTCCCATTCTTACCTCTAGCTTTTGGATGTGTAGCCTGAACGGATGCCTCATCTATGCTAGTGGGATTAAACATGAGGATAGTGTGCCTTATGTAGCTATGTAGACCACCTATATACTTCAACGGAGTCTCAGGTGAGTCTAAGGAAATTCCTAGAATCAAAGCTCTTTTCCTAAATTCTTGGGTGTAACCTTGTACACTTTTCCCTTTTAGTTGTCGAAAAGTTTGCCAGCTCATCATGGCTTGTTGCATGTAGGCTAGTGGATAGAATTTCTTTTTAATTGTAGAAACAAATTCACTCCAGACAGAAAGAATCTTACCATGTTTCTTCATGTCAGCGTGTGTCCTACCTTCCCACCATACCAAGGCATTGCCTCCAAGGCGTAGGCTATCCCGCTGAATCTTACTCTTGTCTAAGTCAATGCTCTGCACTCTGCAATAAACATCAATCTGTCTGATCCAATTATCTAGCTTCTCTGCATTCAAATTTCCATCATATATTGGTAAATCAAATTTAACATCTAATTTAATCAAATATGTCTTCTTTTTATTTTTGGGGCTATTAGGAGGCGTGAGAAATTTTTCTTCTTTCCCTTTGCCTTTTGAGTGGTCATGGAGGAGAGATTCTTCTACTCCTTTGTCTTGTTTGAAGTTTGATGAATCTTCATCTCTATTTTTCTTAAATTCCCTATACATTTCCTCCACCATGGATATCATGGTCATAAAACTATCCATGAACTGGGGGTCTGATTCCAAGGGATTTTCTTTTGACATTTTCCTCTTAGAATAGACTCTTCCAATTTATGGGTTAGTTTTAACCAACTCTCCTTCTCCTAATTTAAGCTTTGATCTAGTTAGCATTCAACAACAAGATCCAACACAAGCTTGTCTAACCTTAGTAACCTAGAGCTCTGATACCACTTGATCTAGAATTTATCAAGGACAAAGAATTGAAGGTATTACAGACTCATGTGCATGGATGTGCCTATGTTACTTTATGCAATGGATCGATAAGATTTCAAAATACACAGACACTGAGGCAGTTAGAGAAAAACATAACAGGAAAACATGTAAGACACAAGTTTAATAAGGGGTTCACCCAATTCTCCTAGGCTAAGTCTCCTGGTCCAGCTCTCAGTGGTGGCCTATCTATTATGTTTTTAAGCAGGGTTTTTACAATAGTGAGCCCAATTCGAGTCTCACTAAATAGACGAAAGTCAGTAGGAATGGAGTGCACAGACTCTCCTTACTGAAATTCGACCTCTGATGGTCACACTAGTATGACAGACCTATGTCGAGGAGTTTTCTTGAACCTCTCAAGCCTTCTATAGAGTAAACAGACTCTCTGACACTCTCTGGCTCTATCTGGCTCAATGCTGCCTTCAGGTCAGCTTAGCTTCTACTCTCTGTTTTCTGCTCTTAGTTGTCTGCCTTCTTGTGTTGTTGTTTTTTTTGCTTTTGTCAGGTCATGGCTTTAAAGCCAGTCTGTTCTTTTGACTGCTCGTTTCTGCTTCCCAGCCTTCTGGTTTCCTCACCTCTGTCTGTTCGAATTCCTCTGCTCTCCGTCATCATTACTGGGTAACGCCTCGCAGGGAGGTGGCCACCTGTTTCCCAATGAACTGAGTGTCAGATTCCTTGAATCATTTTTGAATGGCCGTTAATTCCATTTGCTTCAAGATCGCCTGCGAAAAATTAATCGTTTGCCAACTCATCATCCACGTCAAACTTCAAATCCCCTGTCATCTTGCTTTTTGACTTGTCAAATCCGGTCATTCATCGGGACGCATCTCCACCGTTGATCTGGGCCCCCCAAATCCTACGGTCGTCCTTCATATCGGGCGGACAAGTTGCATGATGTTTACCCGTCCGATGTGGGCGATTTTCTCTCTCATCCGCCGATGCATGTCACTCGATGTGTGTCATCGGGCGGGACTCAGTCAAAACTTCTTACCACCTCGAGGCCTTCTGATATCCTACCGGTTTGGGGAATCCTGCGCGACGGAACTGAATTCGTTACTTTTCTGAATTTTATAGCGATTTCGGGTCCCGGTGCTTTGGGGCTTTCCTTCACTGAGGGGGACACCCTGCGATACACAATTAGCGCTTTTAGTGCTAATCGCGTATCGAAAACTACCCCCTTTTCTTGATTTTGCCTCAGGTTTTGCCAGTTTGCGCCAGTGCGCGTTACCATGGGCCAACGGTCTGCGCTATCAAACAAGGGTCCTCGTTGCTCCACTCTGGCCACAATTGCAACTATTACGAGGATTCCTTCTAATAGCTTTGATTTTTATAGGACTTTAATCTTTTAGCATAATTTGAAACAGTCATGAAAACTTAGAGAGTGTTTTAGGATCCAATTCGGATCACCCAGTGAGCTTTGCCTTGGACTGGAGAACTGAGAAATTAGTAGGGTAATTCCAAGAATCAATGGAGACCATCACATCTTCCACAATCCCTTCAGGGGTCACGGTGGAGCAGTCTGCTAGCCGCAGCACTATCGTGGTCTTCCTCAAGGAGCCCTAGAGGTTAAGTTTGAGCATTGTGTCCTTCGTCATCACATTAATGGCAGCTCCCAGATCAATCAAGGTATGTGAGACCATTGTTCCATTGATGTGGACATCAACTACTGGGCTTCCAGGATCCAGATATTTTGGACAGATTATCTGCCCCAACATCAGGTCGAACAGTTGTCCTATAAAATTGATGGTTGGGGCATCTTTCTTGCGCCTTCCTGGATGCTTAAAGCACTTCTCTTTGATCAACCTATTGTAGATAGGTACATCTTTTATGGCTTGAAGAAGTGGTATCTTTACACATAAATGTTTCAATTCTCCCAGGAGTTCAGTCTCTTGTGGGGTAGGCTGGATTGTCATGGATAGTCTCTCAGGAAAGGGTGGATTTGCTTTAGGTTGACTTTCCTCTTTATCTTCCTCAACCTCCCTAGGTGGAGGCTGGCTATCTGGGTGAAATTTCCTAGATCGCAAGTTGATTTCTTGAATCCCCACCACATAAGTTGGGCATGATGTTTTCCCACTATATACTTGTTGAGCCTGTCTATTGTTCGGGTTCAGATTTGGCTGGGCAGGCATTTGGGGTTGCCTTGGTGGAGCAGAAGGTAACGGTTGTGGTTGGGTAGGTGGTGGAGGCAGAAGAGCGGGAGGAGAGTTGTATTGGGGCCTCCACCCATGATGAGATGCATTCCACTGAGGTTGTGGTTGATCTTAGGGTTGAGATGAATGAGCAGCTAGTTTGGCATTATATTGAGATGCGAAGGACCAAGGAGGAGGTGTGGACCAGGAAGGATGAGCAGGGGGGTCCAAGAAGGTATGGAGGTGACTTGGTTGGGGTGGTAGTATGCCTGAGATGTCCCTTGCATCCCTTGCTGGTATGGTATAGGTCCATGTGGCCTCCTTTGGTTTATGTAATAGATCTATTCAGTGACTTCTTCGGCCCCTTGGTATACAGCTTTAAGACCACGCAAGGAAGGGCACTTATCTGTAGAATGATTTTCTTCACAGATTGAACAAACCTCTATAGATTTAAATGGGCATTCATTCCTAGGATGCCTCCTGGTGCATCTAGGACAAAAAATGGCTAGAGCCCTCTCTTCTTCCTCTTGCTTTCTTTTGATATGTAAGGTATCCATTTGCATGGAAAGAGTCTACAACATCTCACTCTTGAAGTCTTCCAGCATGCTTCCAATTTCACCTTTGATGGATGAGTTGGAAGAAGAGGTATTGGCTATGGGTTGACTCCCCCTACCTTTCTTTTTGGCTACTCTAGAATGGTTTCTAAAAACAACCTTTGTGTCCTCATAGGATAGTTGATAGATGTCTCCCCCAACCAGTAGATGGAGGGTGTCTAAAAGGTCTTCCCAAATCCCCCTGAGCAAGACCAACTTGAAAGACTCAAGATCAAGTGTACACTCGACCCTTTTGTAATTAAGCTGGAACCTCTCTTCGTAGTCTTCCAGGGACTCATCACTTCCCATGGTCATTCATAAGATTTCTTCTTTAGTATCTTTTGTCCTACAATAGTCCCGATACTTGTTGTTAAAGGCTTACTGCATCTGAGCCCAAGTTGTGATGTTATTTCCAGGTCACCCCATGAACGAGCGCAATGCTGCGTCCTTGAGAGTAGAAGGGAATAGTTTCAACTTTTGCTTGTCTTCTGCATAGTCATAAGTTCGAAAGATGACAACAAACTCAAACAATAAGGTGTCAGGATCTTCTGTAGTCATACCATGGAAGTGAGGTAGGGCTGAAGGACTTATATTTATCATTTTGGTGTCCCCATTGGTCTCCCAAATGGGAAAGGTACCCTATATTCTTTCTCCATTTCCCCTAGCATTTTTATTTTTAGCCATTGGCTCTAGAGGAATGATTTCTTCTTCTTCTTCCCCTATAGGCTCTTGAAATATGTATGGTTGTTCACCTAAGGGTTCTTCTTGATTGCAACCACCAAAGAAGAGAGAAGGTTGGTTGTGTGAAGCAGTGGAGGAGTTGGGAAAAAAATTTCCTGAGTTATCTCTCTTCCTACGAGGCATGAAAGGAAATATTTTTGGTTTTTTTTTCTTTTCCCCACGCTGATAGTACCTGCAGAAACTGAAATTGTGATTGAACAAAGCAAATTGCAACTTGCTGAAATGAACTTGCTGAATGGAAATTTGTAGAATTGAAAAAGGAAAGCAAGGAAATGTAGAATGGAAAGAAAGGAAATGACTATTCTACTTTTGCTGAAAGAAAATTTGCAGAACTGGAAAGGAAAGCAAGGAAATGCGAAACTAAAAGAAAAGAAATGACTAGTCTACTTTTGCTGAAATAAACTATTAGCAGAATGTTGCAATAGGAAATAGAAGAAAGCAGTAATCACAGAATACTCTGACGCTTTCCCGACAACGGCGCCAAAAAGTGGTGAGCACCAATATTGCAGCAAGAATGCTGCAACTCCTGGGCTACCAACTTTACTTTTATCAACTCGGTAGTTCATAACAAACTTGGAAGCGTCGGTGCTATATGCACAAGTACTAGTTCTTACTGTAGGTTGTCACTTGGTCAGTCGGCGCAAGATCACTAGGAGCTCAAGACAACTTCTATAAATCTCAAAAGAAGATCTATGTGTGATGAAAGAAAGGATGATTACTCTACAGAAGCTATTCTAATTGCAGAAAGGAAAGAAAAAATACTGGAATGTAAAGCAAGGCCTAGTAACCCTAATTAACAAGCTAATTCTACTTTTGCCAAAAACACTATGAAAACCATGAAATCCATGCCATTACCTATTCAAGAAAGCAAACAAGATCTAACCATGTTATTTCTGGAAGTAAATAATCAAAAAGTATATTTTTGGATTTTTAGGTGTTTTTATGTGAATTTGTCATGCATTTAATTTATTGTGTGTGAATGTGACAGTGAATAGGTGGAGCTAAAGGGTGGTTTTGGAGCTTGGAAGGATGGAATATGGTGTGGATGGGTCCTATGAGGTCTTAGGTGGCCTTCTGGAGGCTTTTCCCACACTCGGCCTTCAAAAGAATGCCTACAGGAAAATCTACAGGAGGAAACAGGAAATCTACAAGAGGAAAACAAGGAAACTACAGGAGGCCTACAGGAGGAGGCCGAGAGAATTTTTCACTGCTTTGAGGGTGTGAGAGTGGGTGAGAAAGGTGAATGAAGGTTGGAATGAGGTCTTAGGGTGCCTATGTTCTACCATGAACCACCAGGAGAGAGAAAGACGATTGGGTTTCCTCAAAGAGAGAGGAAGAAGTCCTATGAAAAATGAAGGAAACTAAGGCATAATTCAGGTGAGGTTTGGGAGACCTATAGGGCATGGATTAGATGGAGGATGTGATGGTTGATAAGCTAGCCTACTACTAGAAGAGATCTACTGCAAAGGAACTGACAATCAACCTAGAAGATCAAGCAAGCAATGAAATGAGTGCATCTAGAAATACAGAGTTTTGCATCAAAATAGTCTAAACTATGATCTATGGAAGGAAATGCTGAGAAATTCTGCAAGGAAGGAAAGCATGAAGGAATACCATTGAAAATTAGGAAGTGCACATGATAAGGAATATCTGAAGCAAAGAAAATCTGGACTATTAACCTACTAAAAAGTTGCAAACACTAGAAGTCCTATGAATGAGGAAAATCTGTGTTTTTGGGGCAGCAAGAGAGTCGTTGCCTCAAATCATGGTCCCAGAGGGAGGAAGAGAGGCCAAGGCACTGTTTCTAGCCATTTGAATCTTTTTTTATCACTGCTTAACCTGCTACAGAAAGCACAAATGAAAGAAAACTACTAAATCATCAAAAACAACCTATTCTTAACCATGGAAGAAATACATCTAACAGAAAATTAAACTACAAACTGAAGTAAGCATACAAATACAAGTAAAGAGAAGTTTGGCTTCTTGGATTGGGCCCTAACCCAAGAGCTTTAGCACTCTGAGGTAACTCAGTGCTAGCTCAAAAAGGATTCCATCTTCATTATCAAAAAAATAGCAAGTTACATGAAACTGTCACAATAATAATAAGCTCGAAATTTGAGCAGAGTTTACATAAGCAAAAATCTGACCCTAGTGAGGCCCTAGGCCTCTCTACTTATACAAATGAAGCTACCAATAGCTTCCTTAAAATTAGGGATTCTTGGTTCCCAGAACTCGAGATAATCATCAATCATCCTCCACTTGCTCGGCTGCCTTCTAGTGCATGATTCGGCTGCTTGTACTCCGAGCTAAATGAAGGGGAATTCGAAATGAGGAGTAATAAATGAGGGGGATTCTCTCCTATAATTCCTCTCATTTTTCCACTTTGAGTTATTGTTGCCACTTTTCCACTGGCTCCTTGACTTTGACCTCGAAATTCAACAATAATCTGCATTAAACACATGTTAGACCACATGGCATCATAACTAACTCAACTCACTCTATAAGCATAAAAAGATCAGAAAATCATACAATAAGCTAAGAGAATGGTTGATTTGACTAGGTTAGGAGGTAAAATGAGCCCATATAATTACCCATTTATGAGGCTCATCATTAACTTCCTAGCTAAGGGTACTCACTACCTCCAAAAGAATTTCCACCTTATCCATCCTCTGTCTCTTGCATTTTCTTGTTTCCATGTTGGGTGTGTGTTATAGTATTTCCATGAATAGCCCCAGTGTTGAAGTTGGGGGATTAGAGGGGAGGTGTTCAGGCCCCCCTGCGTTGCACCGGGTGCAACAGGGGGGGTGGAAGCCTCCCCTGTCAGGTGGTTTAAGGGGGGCGGTAGCCCCCCTCTACGGGGTCTGGGGCAACGCCTCAAGGAATTTTTTTTGGACCCTATGTTAGGTGGGCAGACCTACCTATGGTTTTTTGCATGGTTTTCGCACATGGTTTTGGGCATGATGGTTTTCAACCCATGGTATTTTGTAGATACGGTCAGGGGATCTACGATATGTTCTAATCAAGGGTTAATGGATTGGGGTTTATGGATGCTTTGGCATGTATATATATGTATTGTAACATTGAAAGGAATAGAATGAAAAATCAATTTGGTAGTCCCAGTTTTGAGGTCCAGGGGAAAATCTCTGTGTATACCTATTTTGAGTTTTATGCTCTCACCATTATTTATTTTCTATTTTTTGAATTCGTACGCACGTAATTTTTGTATAGGGTTAAAACCTACATTCCATAGGTTTTTTCTTTTTAATTTCCTTGACCTTTGACCTTTTAGAACCTGCAGTTTTCCCTTTCCTTATTATCAGGTCCTTTAATGGGACATTTTCCACATCTATCACTTCCTTGGCAAGGTTAGGATCTTGTTTTAACTTTAACTTCAACCTTAATTTGTTAAAGGAATGGTGTGAGGTCTTTTACCCCCTTTGAAAATTTGAAACAAGAAGGGTTCGTCTTCATCATGGGGTTCAGTTTCAACTTCTTTTCTGTTGGTATGCTCTGGTGGATGAGTTTTTGTAGGGGAACTCTTAGTGGGTGGCTTCTCATCATAAGGGGAATTCATAGTAGGAGGGAGATTTTCAGTGGGAGGGTTTTCAGTAGTAGGTTGTGTCTTCTTAAGTATGTCACTTCTAGCATAAACCTTAGGAATTGTAGGACCAGAGGATGAGGGAATTCCTTTCTCTTTTTAGCTTTGAGTTTCAGTGGAGGTGCCCTGAGAGGAGGTTTTTGCCTAAATTTTCTTGCCCTGTTTGGTACCGTTCTGCCTCTCCCATTTGGCCCTAGGGGCTGAGGTTGAAACTTTCCCTAAAACAGTGAATGGATCCAAGTTCTTCCAGCTTTGGCCAATTGATTATCAATTAAAAACTTAATTAAGGATTCATGATAAAAAAAATGAATGAATGGGTCTTCCCTGGCCCAGAAACGAGTAGCCATGTGCTTGCGACTCTCCAATAAATAAAAAAAGACATTCATGCTTACTTGTCCTGTTAGATGAGCTAAGAATGAAAATGATATAAATTTACTTGGTTAAAATTCCCTTCACACGTGAAGCATGATTGGGTAATGCATAAAATCCCATGTCATTTTTCCTCCAACTATGATCTCTACACCCCTGCCTTCTATTTTATGTCTTTAAACTAGAATCCCAGGAAAAATGGGACATCAATCCCAGTTAGAACATGACTTTTGAAAACCTTTTCCCCATTTGTAGCAGAGTTGTAACCTCTGCAATTAGTTCCTCTATGACCAGAAACGAAAGCCCTCTGACATCCACACGTTGACCGTCAAACCCCTAGGAAAATTCTCGATCCACAACATCATTGTAATCAATGAATCAGTGGAAATATTCCTACCAACCAGCCTGTTGGAATTGTTGTGTAATATTTAGGTAAATCTCTAGGAGGTCAGGACCTTTGGGTTCGTTTCTATTAAGCTTCCTTCACTTCCTCATTATCTCTATGGTTTGGAGATTATGTAGATGAGAGACCGAGATCCAAGGTTGTATCTCCATCGATTAACTTGAAACTAACAGCTCTCTGGCGATAAACTAACAAAACTTACAAATGACAATGGTGAAAATACTATGTGGTAAAAATAGTGAGATTTTCAACCAGAATAACTGATTGATAGGTGAAATAATGTTTTTGACCCTTCGATAATTACAAAATAACTTCATATCTCTTCTCCAGCGGAAAAAATTCCTTTGAAAACGTACCTTTCACCTCTAGATTATTTGTGGCATGACCAGGCAATGATTATTGTGTCACTGATGTGGAATGGTTCAACGCATTTTCAAACATTGAAATTAAAATTTTACTTTTGGCATTAATATCCCCATTATTAGCTAATACCCGATAACACTGACACTCTTTTTGTCAGCATATTCCTTCTAATAACCGTTTATGGGAAAACTAGTGTCTTTTCGAATGACTAGCCCTCTAGGTTTGGCAGCTACCCTAGAAACAACAATTTAAAGAAATTCAAAATTTCTTCTATGTATAATAGAAAAGAGAAAGACAATGGAACCAACCTGGAACTTCCGTTTAATCCCTTGCTTGATCTCTCTCCCCCTTGACAGAGCTTGCAACTCCTCCCCGTACTTATCCCGCTTGGAGAGTACCTGTAGAAACACAGTAACAAAGAACCGTCAAAGCATCTTGATCTATTATATCATAAACATTACATAATTAGATATATAATGAACATACAATAGCATTCGCAAATGATAACATTCACAATTGCGCAATCATATGGAAGAAAACTTGAAGAGATTTATTAAATAAAAGGGAGAATTACAACCCAGTTGCCCAATCCAGCATCATCCTCCCAGCATCAATCCCTCTTCACCTCATGAAATAGCAAGATCAGACCAACAATACAATGCTCTTTCCTCAAATACAAAATATCAGCACTTCCTTACAATTCACAATATTCCAGCCTCTAGATCTCTTAGATGAGGGATCCATTTATAGATGTGTGCAAGGGTGTGAGTCATCTCTGGGGTTTTGATTAGTGTCATTCCACTTGTTACATTTGGTTCCACTTGGAGATTTCTTAGATCTCTTACTCATCCCAGGGCAAATTCAGAGAGGCAAGTGTCATAGAAGAAGTTTCTAGAAGATTCCATGAGCAACCACCTAGAAAACTGTCTCGGACATTTGTCCATCCTTGCCCATCACACCTTATAGAAGGCCTAATTAGTATGCATCACACCTGGCCAGTGTAGCAGTCAATATGGTTGATTTTAGGCCATTTCTGGATGGTTTTTTAGGTGGAACTTTTGGGGAATGATTTAATCAGATGACCATGTTCTTTTGGGGTATGAAACAACTCTTTTAGGGGTTGATGAGCCCTAGTTTATCGACATATAAGATTGGGGTTGAAGTGCCCAAATATGTCTATAACAGTTGCCCCCTAAAGCATGAAGTCGTAAATCTTGATGTCGAGTGAAATGCTTTATCATGAGGATCCGAGGTTTCGAACTGGAAGGTGACCTGCATAAGTTACAATATAATACATCATCATAATATAATTTTCATGATCTAATTGAGGTGAGCATTCCCATGCTTAGCTTTATAAATTCATTTCATGTACATAGACCAAATATTCTTCGGCAGATGCAGACTGATGATTCTTTACATGTAGAGTCATCATCCTTGGTTCGTATGACCATCTGTGCAGCGTCTTTGTACATTTGATGTTTTTATATCCCTGAATATATTGCATCTCGGATGGATGAAACTAGATCTGGGGTCTTCAAACTCGTTCAATCTTCACCCGATGTACAATTCAATCCATGTGAAGAGATGTTCTGAAGTCGAACATGGAAAGACATCGTCTGATTACCAGCCAATAATGTGAGTTGTTAACAGACACGAGAGGAATCATCTTTAATGATAATGACCCTCAAGGTAATATAGTACAATTCACGTGGTGTGAATATATGATCCAATGTCGAACACCACGCAAAATCTTTCGGTCGAAGGCCATTGATGTCAACCTATCGCCAGAAGTGAGAAACTTGCCATTGAAGCATGCAAGCTTCAAAGTAATGAAAGGGGTGTTTCTAATTCAAATTCTTGGATAATGAGCTAATGTCGACAAGAAGTGACTCGTCATAGGAGGGCCTTGATGTATCCCATATCTACGACATGAAATGAAGCAAATGATTTTCTGGAGGTGAAAACGATCTGGCAACACAAGGTTCAGGAATGGTGGTCATGAAAAATGAAGGTTGAAGGTATTGCAGTGGATGAGGCATTAACTGGACTGTGGTTTCTCAACTGAACGACTTCTCTTGAACATGTCTACGACACTGAGATGGATTGGTAGTGTTAACCCCAAAAAGATGGATGGTGTGAAAGACCAATGGTGAGATGACCGTTGAACGGAATAACCCAACCCGACTCAATAATGGTGATGGAGTGAAAGTGTCATGTTCAAGAGCGATCTGCTACCATAATTTTCTTCAAGTTTTTTCCCTTTTTCTCCAATCATTGCTGACCAGTGCATCTTTATTTTTTTCAAGCTTGAGGAGGATAACATATGCTTGTTCTATAATTTTCCCTTCGGGCAAACCTATCGCTATGTTTTAACGAGTCTAGTGACAGTGAAACTCGGTCTTGTCTAGAATGGACAAGTTTGTCGCTATTGTTTTAACAACTTTAATGACAAGGATAACTCAGTCATTTTCATGTTTAGAGAGTTTGAAAAGGGACGAAAAGGAAACTCCAACAGTTCTTTTTCATAAAATAATCCCTTAGGTCTGAAAAAGGATAAAATAATACAAAAGGGATGACTTTTCCAATCACTTTAACGAGCTAAAAAAGGCAAGTGCTCGAACTTTTTCGTGAGATAATCCCTCGGGTCCGAAAAATATTAAAATATACAGGAGGGATGACATTCCCAAGCACTTTAACGAGTTGGAAAGGCCAATTTCTCAAAAATCTTTTCATATTTAACGAGTCTAAAAAGGGTTTAAAGGAGACTCGATTTTGAGGAACGAGTAGTGTCTAGGATAGCAACTGGTTCTGGCTAAGCTTAGAACTTCTTAAAACATGGTGATTTCTGTGAAGAGGTTGGCTAATAAGACCACTAATCACAACTGTTCCTCAAAAAGGGTAAACAACCAAGTGGAAGCATATGATCGACCAAAAGAATGGAGGTGATGGGAGGTACACAACCAAGGCTCAAAAGGCTGATAGCATGGCGATCACAAAGGTTAATTACTCGAAGATGGGTTCATTTTTTAACGAGCTTGAACCATGGGAGAACTATGCTCGGTTTCGGTTTCATTTTTACACAAGCTTGAAACGAACAAACTATTCTTGAATAAGTGGTCAAAGATGTTCAATTCACTATTTAGCACATCAGATTCTTTTGTCGGTCGTTCAACCTGCTCAATCACTCCATCAAATTGATTAGAAATACATATATATGTACGAAAAATGAACTAAAACTAACATTTTACTTGAAGTACGTGAATAGTAAATATAAAAAGTAGTTTTACCTTTCATTTTCATCATTTCATTTCAAATTTGGGATTTTGGAGCTTTGGAGTGGTTTTCCCCCTCAAATTTCACTAGTCGATTTTGGGAGATCCGGTGGACTATTCTCTGCACCGTCAGGACCAGGTAGGAGCTAACCCTGAGCTCTTCATTTTCATTCCATCTTTTCTTGATTCTGAGCTAGTTTTTCCATTTTTCTGGGCCCTTGGGGTTTGAAGAATTCGTTCCCCAATCATCGCACCTAGCCTATATCGAAAGGTGCGATGCATACTGAGTTGTACACTGGCCAGTCAGTATGCATCTCACCTTGCTCAAAGGCAGGGTGCGATGGGCGCAGAAAGGCAACTTTACACAGTGATTTTTCATCAAATTTTTGCCTGTTTTTGCTCAAATTTGGATCCTAACTCATATTTTGTCTACATTTCAGATATTTGTTGGATCAAGATGGTTGTCACATGGCATGAATGAGAACATGAAGAGGAGGAAATGATTGCTTTACATGACCAGGGCACAGTTGATGCATTGAGGAACTGTGGCTTGCTGAAGTTCTTCCGCATATCCAACATGAGGCAACAAATTAGTTTGTTGCAGTATTTTCTCGATGCTTGGGATCTGGTTGACCAGGTATTCCAGATAAAAGGTAAATCTATTCCTTTGATGGTCGAGGACATCTACTTTCTGACGGGATTTTCAAGGCGTGGTGCCCCTCTTTCACTATCAGGATTTGCTCGTGGGGGTGAATCCGTGAAAGATTACATTCGTCAGTTCTGCAGGGAAGGATCTCAGCCTAGTAGAGATTGCAAGATCAATGTCTGGGATGTCACTGATCAGCCCTTGAGGACCATTTTATTTACCTTTGCTAGATTGGCTGGCAGCGCGGCCTCACACTTGGCAAACAGATCTTACATGCAGTATGCCCTAGAATGCCTAGAACCAAAGGTGTTGAACTGGTGTGAGGTGATACTTCCTGTCATAAAAGAACAACTCTCCAAAGTAAAGAATGGAAGGACCAAGAATTTTTGCTATGGATCCATATTGACTACTTTTGCTTTGGAGAGGATTCCACTGATGTAGCCTCAGAACATTTCATTGGGATTCCCAGCAGCGAGGGAACCATGGATGCAGAGATGGGTTGATCTTATGGCCAGAAATGCCATCCAGTCACAGATTTCATTCTCTGATGCCTTTTTTGAGTGGTTCCACCATCAGGAGATGGTATTTGTGGAGCATCCATACGTCGGGATGGATTTCCAAGGCGACCCGGATTTGGCATTACCAGTTGGCGAGCAGTGGAGTGCTATAGGTAAAATTATTCGACCAAATCTTTGTTTATCAGTTTTATAATGTTTTTGTGTTTTTTAATGTTACCAAGACTAATCAAACTTATATGTGTGTGCAGATATTAGACCAGTGCAACCAGTGGCATGCCCATGGGTGGCAGATGACGCTCCAGCAGAAGAGGTTGTATGGAGGGTTGTCCTTCGGGATCTAGACATATCAGAGACCCTGGTAGTGTTGTAGGATCAGATCAAGGGCCTCACTCTCTGTATTCAGGATGTCAGGACCGATGAGTTACCTTTGAGGTTACAACGCCATACTACTAGCGTACCGAGTCATTGGACTAGACTCCTGCGCATGATAGCATAGACGGTGAAATGTTATCACCAACATCATTAGTCTAGGATGCTTTTTTGCATTCATTTTTTAGTTTCCTGGTCAGATGACCAATTTTGCCTTGGACACAAAACATTTTGTAAAAACTATAAACAGTTATCTATTTTTTATTTTCGGAGTTTTATTTTGATTAAGTTATGCAATCCTTATGCAAATGTTGATGTGAAAGGCTTTCTTTACAAATGTTGCAAATTTCTATTTAACACATATTTTGCTAATGAATTAGTCAATGTGCTTAAGTTTTATGGAAATTTGTTGTTATTGAATGGAATCAAAATGTCTTTCCAAAATCCTGACTCTTAGGAACATGCGATAAATAGTTGGGTTCACACGGAATAAATGCCAGTAAGCTGTAGAATGACGAGTTGCGAATCTAGCCTAACAACGAGTCGGTGTATGCCATGTGAAATGGCATCAGAGAGAAGTTCAATCAACGCGCTATACTCAGCGATGTTGTTCGTCGATCGACTAATACATATCCCCCTGAAACTCACTAACTCGTCGCTTGGAGCGAAAATGGCCCAGGCTGCAGAAGATAGGTTCCACGTACTGCGACGGGCTCTGTTGGCATACCCAACAAATGGTTCCAAAAAGTCTGACATTTGCAAAAAATGCGAAGTGGATTACCTAACCAAAATGACAACTCTAAAAGAAAACAAAAATGCAACAAAAGCATATGTACAATGAGTTTACTATACTTAATCAAGCATAGTAATGTTTAAGATACAACCCGTTTCGGGGCTGCAACAGTGGAATCCCATCATAATTGACCAGCTCGTAGGCTCCTTTTGTCAATACTCATTTAACAATGTAGGGGCCCATCCATAATGGTTCGAATTTACCTGCTCCTAATTTTTCAGAGTCCTGATCGTAAAGCAAGACTAGGTCACCTTCTAAGAAGACACGAGGTTTGACATTTTTGTCATATTGCACCTTGATGCGTTTCTTATGTGCTTTGTTGTCCAACGCAACATCACAACGGGTTTCATCCAGATGGATTAGTTCCAAGAAACAAGCCTCTTCTTCAGAAGTTTCGGGAAGCAGATCAATTGCAATCTTGAGGGATGAGATTTCACGCTGAATTGGTAAGACAGCTTCCAGACCATACACCAACTGAAAGGGTGTAAATCCGGTCGCATTTCTCACCGAAGTCTTATACACCCACAAAGCTGAGTATAGGATTAAATGCCAATTCCGTTTGTGGACTCTAATCATTCTCTGCAGAATGTGCTTAAGGACTTTGTTAATCGCCTCAACTTGTTTGTTAGCCTGTGGATAATATGGAGTAGAACTATCATGGGACAGTCCTAATTTGGCAGTTAATTTGATCATCATGTGATTGCGAAAATGGGACCCATGATCTATGACTATAGCCTGTGGTACACCAAATCTAGAAACTACATGATTAAAAAAGAAAAGAGCAGTCGTTTCGTTGCTGTTGTTTAATGTAGGCATCGCCTCGGCCCATTTTGTAAAATAGTCGACAGCAACTATAATATACCCATGCCCCCCGGCTAAGGTGGGGTTACATGTCATGAAATCAATGCCCCATTTAGTGAATGGCCCAACAGCAACTACTGGATGCAGTGGTGCAGGTGGTAATCTGGTTTTGCGATCAAAAATCTAACAAGCATGGCAACTTCTGACTGCAATTATGCAATCTTTGAATATGGTGGGCCAGAAGTAACCAGCTCGTAAGATCTTTTGTGCAGTAGCATAACTAGATAGATGCCCCCCACAAGCACCTAAATGACAATCATTCAAAACTTTTTCGGCCTCCTCATGCGTGAGGCACCTTCGTAGAACTATATCGACACCACGATGGTAAAGTGTATCACCAATGATCAGATAGTCTTTGGCTTGGTATCGAGTATGTCACTGTTCAGAGCGAGAGGTGTTAGGCCTAAAAGTTTGGGTTTGGAGATAGACCAGTATATCTCTGTACCACGGATCGCTTGACGATATCAGAAATAGAGTCTCATCCATGATTGATGCTTTGGATGTTAAATCGTTGGATGATGAGGGAAGGTCACAAAGTAACTCCGCGAAGACGAGAGACTTCTTTGATTTGGATTTGGTGAATTCCAGATCAAACTCCTGCAAAATGGCTATCCATTTGGAATATTTTCCCCCCAGTAATTGACGCGACAGAATGTAGGTCATAGGGTTGCAATCTGACACAATGGTAGTTTTGCGAAAGAGAACATAGTGTCGAAATCTTTGTACCACTTGAACGGCTACTAAAGCCAACTTTTCAACATAAGAGTACTTGCTTTCTGTATCATTAAGATTGCGACTTAAATAATATATAGGATGTTCAATTCCATTATCTTCTTGCACTAAAACCATGGCGATGGTTGTATCTGTAGTGGCGAGATATAGGTTAAAGTCTTTTTGATAGTCAGGAGCATACATTAATGATGCTTTTATCAGGGAATATTTTAAACCATCAAAGGAAGCTTGCGCAACCTGATCCTAGTGGAAGGGTACTCCTTTTTTTCAAAAGACGTGTATAACCTTTAGCGAGTTTAGCATAATGTGGAATGAACCTCCTAAAAAAGTTAGCTTTCCCTTGGAGTCTTTGAATCTGAAGAAAATTTGAAGGTGGAGGCATGTCAAGGATTGCCTGAACCTTAAATGGGTCGAGTCGAATTCCGTCCTTAGAAACTACAAAACCAAGTAATCAACCAGAACCAACACAAAGCACACACTTGTGCGGATTGAGTCGTATCTTATAGTGTCGGCAACGTAGAATATGGCTCTCAAATGTTGCGGATGATCAGTCTGCTTTCGCGAATGAGCCGGTAGGTTGTCGAGATACGGTTGAATGATGTGTTTGATGTCATGGAAGGTGTAATTCATTGCCCTCTAAAAATTTTCCCCTACGTTCTTCAGACCGAATGGTAATTTATGATATGCGAATGTGCCCCATGAACATATAAATGCAGTTTTTGACTGGTCCTATGGGCGGATATTGATTTGATTGTATCCGGAAAATCCATCCATGAATGAAAAGATTTCGCATCCGGCACATTCATCAATAATCTGGTCGATAAAGGGTGTAGGATAGTTGTCCTTTGGACACGCTTGATTTACATCCCTATAATCGACGCACACTCTAATCGTTCCTTGTTTTTTCATCACAGGAACAATATTCAATACCCAATCAATGAGAGGAATAGGTTAAATGAAACCAGCATGCAAAAAATTTTCAACTTCTGCTTTAATGGCAGCGGCTTTCTTCGGATGGACAGGTTGAAGCCATTTTCGTACTGGTTTGACATCTGGATACATCTTGATTTCATGTTCAACAATTCTCAAGTCAATGCCTGGCATTTCTTCATATGACCATGCAAAGACATCTCTGAATTCGCGAAAAAGAGTGCAGTAAATTTCTAGTTCTGATGGAGAACAAGATTTGCCAACGTGAATATTCTCTACAACATTAGGTTTGGTCAAAATATTAATGGCGATAGTTTCTTCAATGTTGGACAGATTTCGCTTGGAATCTACTGTATTTACAGTATTTAATAAAAAATCAAAAATTGAAGGATGATTAAGGTCGCTTGAATAATCTTCATTGTCATCTCGAAGGTGGGAACGATGGTGGTAATCTTCCCATGACGTCTCTCCTATCATCATTGATTGGATGATTCCTTCGTCTGTAGAATGTATACAAGACCAAGGATCAGAAGAGGTACCATACTCTAAAGACCTATCTATCCAAACACTCGTTGAGTGCTGATTCGGGTTTGCCGCCCAGGCCCAGAAAATTGATTGCTACAAAGATTCTATGGGGCTTGGAGGCAACACCTCGTGGTGATCTGCACTATCAAAATGGTCGGAGTTCTTCTTAAACTCAGATGATGTAGAAGATATCATATGACAGGTTTCTGGGAAAACTAGTGTCTTTTTGAACGACTAGCCCTCTAGGTTTGGAAGCTACCCTAGAAACAACAGTTTAAAGCAATTCATGATTTCTTCTATGTATAATAGATAAGAGAAAGACAATGGAACCAACCTGGAACTTCTGCTTAATCCCTTTCTTGATCTATTTCCCCCTTGACAAAGCTTGCAACTTCTCCCCGTACTTATCTTGCTGAGATCCATCCCTGCAGAACTGACGAATGTAATCTTTCACGGATTCACCCCCACGAGTGAATCCTGATAGTGAAAGAGGGGCACCACGCCTCGACAATCCCGTTAGAAAGTAGATGTCCTCAACTGTCAAAGGAATATATTTACCTTTGACCTTGAATACCTAGTCAATCGGATCCCAAGCATCAAGAAAATACTGCAACAAACTGATCTGTTGCCTCATGCTGGATATACAGAAGAACTTCAGAAAGCCACAGTTCCTCAATGCATCAACTGTGCCCTGGTCATGTAAAGAAATCATGTCCTCCTCTTCATGTTCTCGTTCATGCCATGTGACAACCATCTTGATCCAACAAATATCTGAAATGCAAACAAAAGATGAGTTAGGATCCAAATTTGAACAAAAACAGGCAAAAATTTGATGAAAAACCACTGTGTAAAGTTGCCTTTCTACACCCATTGCACCCTGCCTTTGAGCACGGTGAGATGCATACTGACTGGCCAGTGTATAGCTCAGTATGCATCACACCTTTGGATATAGGCTAGGTGTGATGATTGGGGAACGAATTCTTCAAACCCCAAGGGTCCAGAAAAATGGAAAAACTAGCTCAGAATCAAGAAAATATGGAATAAAAATGAAGAGCTCAGGGTTAGCTCCTACTTGGTCTTGACGGTGCGAAGAATAGTCCAGCGGATCTCCCGAAATCGACTGGTGAAATTTGAGGGGGGAAACCACTCCAGAGCTCCAAAATCCCAAATTTGAAATGAAATGTAAAACTACTTTGTATATTTACTATTCACGTACTTCAAATAAAATGTTAGTTTTAGTTCATTTTTCGTACATATATATGTATTTCTAATCAATTTGATGGAGTGATTGAATGACCAACAAAAGAATCTGATGTGCTAAACAGTGAATTGAACATCTTTGACCACTTATTCAAGCATAGTTTGTTCGTTTCAAGCTTGTGTAAAAATGAAACCGAAACCGAGCATAGTTCCCCCATGGTTCAAGCTCGTTAAAAAATGAACCCACCTTCGAGTAATTAACCTTTATGATCTCCATGCTATCAGACTTTTGAGCCTTGGTTGTGTACCTCCCATCACCTCCATTCTTTTGGCCGATCATACACTTCCACTTGGTTGTTTACCCTTTTTGAGGAACAGTTGCGACGAGTGGTCTTATTAGCCAGCCTCTTCACATAAATCACCATGTTTTGAGAAGTTCCAAGCTTACCCGGAACCAGTTGCTACCCTAGACACCACTCGTTTATCATATGATGTAGTGGAGTCACCAATTTGTTTTTGGGAAAACTAGTGTCTTTTCGAACGACTAGCCCTCTAGGTTTGGCAACTACCCTAGAAATAACACTTTAAAGCAATTCACGATTTCTTCTATGTATAATAGATAAGAGAAAGACAATGGAACCAACCTGGAACTTCCACTTAATCCCTTGCTTGATCTCTCTCCCCCTTGACAGAGCTTGCAATGCCTCCCCATACATATCCTGCTTGGAGAGTACCTGTAGAAACACAGTAACAAAGAACCGTCAAAGCATCTTGATCTATTATATCATAAACATTACATAATTAGATATATAATGAACATACAATAGCATTCGCAAATGATAACATTCGCAATTGCACAATCATATGGAAGAAAACTTGAAGAGATTTATTAAATAGAAGGGAGAATTACAACGCAGTTGTCTAACCCAGCATCATCCTCCCAGCATCAATCCCTCTTCACCTCATGAAATAGCAAGATCACACCAACAATACAATGCTCTTTCCTCAGTTACAAACTATCAACACTTCCTTACAATTCACAATATTCCAGCCTCTAGATCTCTTAGATGAGGGATCCATTTATAGATGTGTGCAAGGGTGTGAGTCATCTCTGGGGTTTTGATTAGTGTCATTCCACTTGTTACATTTGGTTCCACTTGGAGATTTCTTAGATCTCTTACTCATCACTGGGCGAATTCATAGAGGCAAGTGTCATAGAAGAAGTTTCTAGAAGATTCCATGAGCAACCACCTAGAAAACTGTCTCGGACATTTGTCCATCCTCACCCATCACACCCTATAGAAGGCCTAATTAGTATGCATCGCACCAGGCCAGTGTAGCAGTTAGTATGGTTGAGTTTAGGCCATTTCTGGATGGTTTTTTAGGTGGAACTTTTGGGGAATGATTTAATTAGATGACCATGTTCTTTTGGGGTATGAAACAACTCTTTTAGGGGTTGATGAGCCCTAGTTTATCGACATATAAGATTGGGGTTGAAGTGCCCAAATATGTCTATAAAAATAACTTTCTAAACTTAAAAAGCATTGATAGTCCCAATATCAACATTTCCCATATTCATTACAAATTGTTTCACTGACACTAAAATTGTCAACGTTTCTTAAAAAAATTCAAACTCAAATAAAATGTGATAACAACTGGCTCTACAGGAATGCTTTCTATAATTGATGGATGCAAGAACCCCACATACCAAAGGCCTACTTATTACATAAAATCTCACTAAAATAAGTATTATGACTGAATTTAAATAAAGAAGAACCATCTTTCTAAAATATGTTCTTTTTACAGACTCTAGGATTTTGAAAACAAAAACATAATTGTTATGAAAACTTTATTCTCTCATAAACATCATCAGAACATTAGGGCCTTCTCCCTGGAATTCAAGTTCTTCAGAATGTTCATTCACAGCTTCAAGTACTTTAAAAAATATGGATATTTACAATGGAATTTGAAACATTCTTTGTTCAGGAAATGTAGTGTTTCGGGAAATGTCCATTGACTGGACCTCCTGGCAGCAACTCTCCTTACAGACATTCTAAAATCAAAATGTTCTTACCACGAAAATTTTTGATTTGGTATGGAACTTTCTAGATATTGTCAAACTTCATGTGCTTACTTTTGTCCTCAATGTGAGCATCCCACTTCTAGACTAGCTCTGGGCACTTAAAATCATCTTATTTCATATTTTTATCAAAACCCTTCTTGATTTGATTCTGAACTTCTTGAGACATTTCATACACCTTCTCTCTATCCTTTTATAATGCGATTAATTAATTTATTCTCCTTTTCATATGATTTAGTCCTTCTCCTAATTCCTGTAAATATCTCTTAAAAGAGATTCCAATTGAAACTGAGAATGTTGCATCAACATTGTATACTAACTGAAAAGGGATAGTACCTATTGAAATTTTAATATTGATCCTGTCTACCCACAAAGAAAACTTAAGTTTTGTATGCCAGGACTTCTTGTTGTCTTCTAAAATCTTTTTGATAATTCTTAAAAGACTTTTATTTGAGGACTCAGCCAATCCATTACCTTGAGGGTAATAGGCTATGGAATGACTAATGTTAATATGATACTCATCACATAATTTTATTAGTATTTTGGATTTGAAACATTGTGCATTATCAGTAATAATTCTTCTTGGACTACAAAACCTGTAAACAATGCTTTCTAAAAATTGAATAGCAACGAGATCAGTAGATTGCCTACTTGGAAGCACCTCAATCCCTTTGGTAAAGTAATATGTTTCTGTTAAGATCCATTTGTGTTATGTTGAGAATGCTGGATCAATTTCACCTATGAAGTCAAGGCCCCATTGCTGGAATGGTGCTTCTACATAAATGGGTTTGCCTTCAAACACCAGAAATTTATGGCAGGCTACAACTTCCTTTCTGACATCAGAAAATACATTAGGCTAGTAGAATCCTACTCTCAAAATATTATTAACAATAGCCTTCCAGTAATGATGTCCTCCACAGGCTCCTTCATGAAATTCTTTGATCATTGCTTCTAAAGTAACAAGATTTCCCTCCTGGATTTAATAAGCCATTTCGACATCAAAACCATCAGGAAAATGCAACAAGGCTAATCTCAAAGGAGGTTTTATCTTAGCTGGAATTGAATTGTAGACTCTATTAAATCTGGTTGTGAATTCTTGAACTAGCTCCCCTGGATTCCTTTTTAAACCTTCATATTCAGTTAAAATCTGCAAGGGATTTTTCTTCACCTCCCACCTGGTGAGAAATATATTTTTAAACTGCTAAAAAGTATTGATACTTGTTGCATGTAAGGATCTAAGCCATTTCTTTACCTCTCCTAATAGACTTTGTGCAAAAAGTCTCAATTTAATGTTCTCATGGTCAACCTCCTCTAAATCTATAAAATCACGAAGCTTGTCTACATGCTGCTGAGTTGTATAAAGTCGAGTGCCATCAAACTAGATCAAGGATTGTCCATAATTCAAAGGGAGGTCATGTAACATACCTTGAATGTTCAAAGGTGCATATCTATCAGCCATAGGGCTGGGATATGAAATTACACTGATAATGGGAGTTTCGACAATGGATGTCAAAGGCATTGAGACTATTGTAACAGTAGTTGATAAAATGGGCTTTTGGAAACCCACAAAGGATAGAGGATTGGTTGAATCAAATAAAGATGGGACGAAATAAGGAAAGGTTGAAGACTTAGTTGAAACTACCTGGAGTTCCTGGGCTTTTTGTTCTAATTTCTTAAAATGAGACCAAATCTCCAAATGTTGTGGTAATAGCTCTAATTATGGGATGGAAGAAACAGGGGTAAAGTTATTTAGATTTGTAGGATCAAGGACAATGTCTGAAATATTACTTTCAGACTTAGATATGAGTAAATTAATTTTGAATTTAATATCTAACAAAAAATCCTCAAGAGCTTCAACCTTTGTAGGTAGAGAATAAGACATTTCTAAGTAGATTGTGCCTGATTCCTTTGGAGTTTTCTTCCTAAACAAATTTTTTGGGCTTGAAAAAATATACGGTGGATTCATATCAGGGTTCCTCTGAATATGAACACATCTATGAACCATAAATTTGTCGATAAATACACTTCAAATTATAGTGTGGAGTCGCCAAAGCAAACACCTTGCAGCCAAACTAATATACAAATCTTTGCTTTCCCTCAGAGATCTTATAATCAACATTAAAATTGTTTGGGGAAAATATTCCTTTCGCTCCCCGGTAAGGATGCCAAAATGTTATCTCTTATAGGAAACCCGACTGTGGGAAAACCTCTAAGGTGACCTCGGACCTCTTTGAGGTTGAAAGTTGGCCCTTCAAGCTAGAGAGGGATCTCTCCCTAAAAACTCAACTATTCAAGGTCACTATAGTAGAAGGCTTGCAATTGAGTCCTATGGCCAGATTTATCGAAGAATGATTGAGTTTGGTTGGGCTATGTGGAAGTTCTTGTAATTCCCTCCTCCCACATCTACCCAAGTAACCGGCCAACCGGGGTAAACATGTGACGAGAAGTTACTATGATATGATTAGACCTCCTAGGTGACCTTAAGGAAGTGGAATCGACAGAAACCCACTAACACAAACCTTCTGCACGTGCTACAGGACTCCCAAAATGCATCCTAGTCATTCCCCTGACTAGCCCCTAGGTCCCACTGAGCTTTGTCACCACTAAACCCCTAGATTCTCCCTTGATATGGACAAGGGTACGTCTAAGAACCTCTGGACGCACACACAACATGGGTATGCATGCATCTAGGGACTTTACTCCTTAGACCTGTGCCTATGACTTCGAAATTTGTGCCACTTTTAAAGCCCATGATCCATGTCCCTACGTAGACACCTTTGTAGTTTTCAGAATCCATAAACTACATCATGAAAAGACTTACAAAACAAAAAACTGACTCCAGGATTAGGCCTGACCATCCCTAACCAGGACTAACATTCTATCTTGAACACTTGGCATTAATTCAATCTACATGAATTGAATACAATACTAAGCATAAATGACTTATAACTCATATGCGACTTGACAAGAAGGATCACCACCCTTTTCCCTTAACAATTTTGACATCAATTAGGTCTTGCATACATTATCCTTTTAGTTACAGGTAAATACATGAAATAATCATGACTATAACCAATCACATAACCATGCTTGTAACCAACATTAAACCATGTAAATAAAAATGAGATAATAGTCATTAAAGCCACATAATAACAAGTACAAAAGCAAGATAACTTAGCTTTTATTAAACATAAGCAAAGCCAACCAGGTTCGGGACTTCCATGTACCACTTGACTGTAGACATGGCTAAACCAAATCTTTCTTTAAGCTAGTCACCCTCGTGCCATATTCCAAGCATGAATGTGGGATCTCAAGCATAAACCAATCCAAAAAAAACAAGGGAATGCAGAGGTTAAACCACCTCCACCCTCACCAAATCGTGATCTCACAAAAACCAACACAGAGATCACAAAACCAAACCAAGATTGGAATGCCTCGGGACTCTGTCACTATGCTTGAGGAATTTTCCATCTCCTTGTTTCTCATGCTTTACCACAATCCACACCAGATCACTAGGCCCTAAACCGACACACCAGTCTCTCTGGTTTTACCACAACCCACACTAGATCGCTAGGCCCTAAACAAAAACTCCACCCTCAGTCTTTACCATGTATCTTGCCAAAATCAGTTAAGGGATTCCTAGGCCTTTGGGAATTTTCCTAATACCACCTCCGCCCCAGATTTTGAAACCATCTAGAAATTCCAAAGTTCAAAATCGAGAAAACGATCCCATCATGCCATGACTATCCAGAAAAAGGCAAGGCAAGGCTAAAAACCATTGTCATAACCTGAAACAACCATGCCACGAACAACAAGAGAACCATATACCAACATGCAAACCCATGCATGTCAAAACCATCTAGGAAATCACACATGCAATATGTTACCTACAAGTATTCCCGTTGAAGCTACTTGATCCCGCTCTTCCTTTTTTTATATTTACTTTCTTTTCCTTTCCTTATCCTTCCTTTTCTTTCTTTCTCCTTCCTTGCTCCAAAGCTAGAATGCTCCAAGAAAACTCAAAGTGTCCAAGAGATAGAGAGAGAGAGAGAGAGAATAATGAGAGAGCTCCAAAATTGAACTAACCAAAAGCGATTAATTGATCCTCAGAAGCATTTTTATTAATGAGGCCTCTATTTTCTTCATTTTCCATTATTTTCCTTCATTTTCCTCCTCACATGAAACATATGACCTTTCACCTTCCTTTTCTCCTATTTTCATTTATTTTCATAATTAAATGTGTCAAAATACATTTTTTCCCTTTTAATGCCTTATCCATTGCCTTTGCGAATTTCCCTTAGCCATAAACACATCCAATGATGCCCACTAGGATATATTTGCCCAACATTCAACTTGGAATAAGTGTCCCTTAAACGTGGTCTTATTTTTCCTTTATTATTTTTTATTACACGAATGTGTAACTAGGGGTTGTTACAAACCCCTCCCCCTAGGGGAACACCATCCTCGATGTTAAACCACTCCAAGACCTCAGCAAAACTACTGAAAAGAAAACATACTGCCCATGGAGCTTTATAACTTAGCTCGTTGTAGTATTTACAATGAATGACCTGCTCAAAATAAAAACATCATGACAACATGACAACCATACCACTTATTGGAGCTTTATAACTTAGCTCATGGTGGTATTTATATCCATATACGTATGTACCTATACCAAAAAATCAGAAAAACATATTGCAAACATATACCAAACATCACACCAAAATTGATTTTCCTCCACCGGTAAATAAATAAGGATACATGGACCACATATGATCTTCCATCTCCCATGTAGGTTTGGGCCCAAAGTGTTTCTGTTGCACTTTATATTTCTCTATGGCTCTATTCCTGAGCATGAGCCACTTCCATTGCAATATTTACTGAGGTTCTGACAAGAATCATCCTTCTTGCTCCACCTGCAATACAAACCAATCAATAACATGATCAACATCCTTTATATACCTCTTAAGCAATGAAACATGGAAAACATCATGGAATTACACCGTTGGAGGTAGTGCAAGTTGATAGGCCACTGGTCCAATCCTCTTAAGGATCTCAAAAGGCCCACAATACTCTGGTGCCAAATTGGCGCATGATCAAATCCTCAAAGATCTGTTCTTGGGCTTGATGTGCAAATACACATGCTCCCTAGCCTGAAACTCCTTGAATGCCCTATGTTGGTTTGCATAACTCTTCTATCTATCCTATGATACCTTTAAATTCTTCTTTATAACCTACATTTCGTGTTCCCTGTTTGCCAACATATTCGGTCCAATAAGTACCCTGTTCATTGGATCATTCCAACTAATGGGAGTAATACAACTTCACCCATACAGTGCCTCAAAAGGACTCATCCTCAATGAGTCCTGATAATCGTTGTTGTATGCAAACTCAACCAATGGAAGATACCCCTCCCATCTTCTCTACTAGTGCATCACATACATCCTCAACATATCCTATAGGATCCTACTGACCCTCTCTATTTTTCCATCTTTCTGCAGATGCTAGGTTGTATAGAACGCCATCTCTGTACCCAAACCTGCAAATATCTCCTTCCAAAACTTGGAGGTGAACTTCATATCCCTATCTGAAACAATCTTCTTCGGAACACCATGTAATCTCATGATCTCCCTCATGAAAACCTATGCCACCTCACTATTTTAATATGTATTCTTCATTGAATGAAGTGAGCTATCTTACTAAACCTATCAACCATGACAATAATAAAATCATGTTGCCTCACTGCCTCAGAAGACCTGTAGTGAAATCCATGGAAATGACCTCCCATTTCCATTCTGGAATCAGAATAGGCTGTAGTAGACCACCTGGATGCTTACATTCTGCCTTTACCTACTGACAACCAAAACATCTAGCCACCAACTCTGCCACTTCCTTCTTCATATTTTTCCAATAGTAGAACTTCTTCACCACCGTTAACATGTTCTGATATCCTGGGTGACCTGAGTATGGATTTACGTGAAACTCCCTCAAGATAAGCTTCTTGAGCTCACTGCAATCCAACACATAGATCATGTCCCTGAACCTCACCAAACCACCTATCGTGAGTCGATAGTTTGCATCTTGATCACCTATACTTGTACTTGTACTTTGATGTAACATGTGCATAGTCTCCATATACCTGTCATTTCGTTGTCCTGCCTGCAAGATCCTATCCTATAACTCTATCCCATAAGAGCTCATAGGTGTTATATGATTCACCTGTACCTTCCTTCTAAGAGAATCTACAACCCGATTCTCCTTTCCCTTAATGTATCTAATCTCAAAGTCAAACTTACTAAGGGTAGCGAACCATCTAGCTTTCCTGGCATTTAAATTCAGTTGGTAAAAAAAGTATCTCAACCCACTGTGATCACTCATCAATACAAATATTCTTCCAAGAAGATAATGCCTCAACATCTTCAAGGCATGAATAATAACTGTTGGTTTTCACCCCGTACAGAAATTACCTACACACGAATTCTAAAACACAAAAAATAAAAAATGCGAGAGCATAACACATATACACAGAGATTTTCCCCTGGATCCCAAAACCGGGACTACCAGCTTGATTTTTCATTATGTTCCTTTCAATGTTACAATACATATTTATTCATGCTGAAGCATCCAATACTATGGACCAAAAACCATCGCATCCAAAACCATGGACCGAAAACCATCATGTCCAAAACCATGTGTGAAAAAACATGCAAAAAACCGTAGGTAGGTCCTTCCAACCTAACATAGGGTCCAAAACCAAAATTTTCTGAGGCGCTGCCCTATACCCCATAGAGTGGGGTTACCTGCACCCCTCAAACCCCCTGTGACTCCCCCCATTACACAATCGACGCAACGAGGGGGGGGCTCTGCCCCCCTTCTAACCCCCCGATTAACTACGTGGGCTAGTCGTGGAAAGAATATAACACAACCCAACATTCTCCCACTTGTTGTTTTCTTTCCACAGGGGGCCATAAGAGAGCTTAGTCATTTATCTAGCACTGCAATGCCCATTGTTTCTCTACACCAAGAGAACTTCTCAGAGCTCACATACTTTGTCAATGCATCTGCAGTATTCTTCAAAGTGTCCACCTTTACCAGCAACACCTTTTTGTCTTCTATCATATCCCTCACAAAGTGATATTGAACATCAATGTGCTTTGTCTTTGAATGATATGCAGGTTTCTTTGCCAACAATAATGCACTTTGGTTGTCATAGTATATCCTTATAGCTCCCTGTACTAACCCCATACTTGAACACAATCTCTGCAACCAAACTACTTCCTTGCTTGAATGAGTGGCTGCCATGTATTTTGCCTTTGTAGTTGATAGTGCCACTACAGATTGTTTCTTACTCATCCAACTGACTGCACCTCCAAATAGGTTAAACACATACCCACTTGTAGATCTTCTCTGATTGAGATCTCCAGCCCAGTCTGCATCAACAAAGCCATGAATATCCAACACTTTGTCCAATCATGGCCTTCCTTGGTAGCACAAACCATAATCACTAGTGCCTCCAAATACCTGAAACCCTGCTTCACTACTGTCCAGTGCTCCTTCCCTAGTTTTGACATAAACCTACTCAATACTCCCACTGCATGTGGAATGTCTGGTCTAGTACAGACCATCGCATACATCAGGCTACCGACTACACTTGCGTTTGGAACACAGGACATGTCCTCTTCCTCTTCTTATGTCTTGGGACACTGTTCGGCAGATAAATTTACACCTACAGGAATAGGAACCTTCACCGGTTTACTATCTTGCATATTAAACCTCTGCGATATTATCTCGACATACTTCCTCTAGTTTAACCAGAGCTTCCTCTTTGTCTGATATCTTTTAATTTCCATGCCCAAAATATAGTTTGCAGCACCAAGATCTTTCATGTCGAATTTGGAGGACAAATGGGTCTTCAAATCCTGGATAATTTCTTTGTCATTTCCAACCAGCGACATATCATCCACATACAAGACCAAATAAATAACACAGTCACCAAATAATTTAAAATACACACAGTGATCTGCTTTGCTTCTTGTGAAGCCAAGTCCCCATATAAATGTATCAAATTTCTGATACCACATCCTTGGTGACTATTTTAACCCATACAAAGACTTCTTTAACTTGCATACCAGTTCTTTATTACCCTTCACTGCAAAGCCTTCAGGTTGCTTCATGTAGATCTCCTCTTCCAGATCCCTGTGAAGAAATGTTGTCTTCACATCCATCTATTCTACCTCAAAATCAAAAGCAGCAACAACAAATAAAAGTAATCTCATAGAAGCTACCTTGGCAACAAGAGAAAAAATATCACCAAAATCAATTCCCGACACCTGGGAATAACCTTTTGCTACCAAACGAGCTTTGTATTTCTCCACCTTTCCTTCTACATTTGTCTTCTTCTTGAACACCCATTTGCTGCCAATGGGTTTCCTTCCAGCCGAAAACTCCACCAGATCCCAAGCCTCATTTTTGTGCAAAGATGCCATTTCATCAACCATGGCCTCTTTCTAGAGTTTTCCATCCTCTGAATCTATTGTTTCCTTCACAGTTCTAGGATCATCATCAGTAATAGATAAAGCGAAATTTGAACAGAAAGTAGATGGACTATGCCTTTCTGGCTGCCTTCTTTCTCGAAATGATCTTCTCACACCCGGAATTTGTGTCTCTTCATCTTCTAATTCTTCGTCCTTTAGCTCAAACTCTATCTTCTCAGGTTCCTTTGGATGGACTTCATGTTTAATGACATCTTTTACCCCTCTGAACACCACATCTTGGCTGTACACAACCTTCCTTGTTACTAGGTTCCAAATCTTATAACCCTTTAAACCATCCTTATACCCAATAAAGATGCACTTTTCAGATTTACTATCCAACTTGGTTCGTTTCTCCTTTGGAACATGTACATATGCATCACATCCAAATACCCTCAGATGTGAAAGAGAGGGTTTCTTACCAATCCATACCTCTTGTGGAGTCTTATCCTCCAACGCTGATAAAGGCGATCTGTTGACCAGGTAACATGTTGTCTCCACTGCCTCTGCCCAGAATTCCTGTCCTAACCCGACACCAATGAGCATGCTTCTTGCCCTTTCCATCAACATCTTGTTCATTCTTTCTGCAACTCCATTTTGTTGAGGTGTATATGGAGTATTCTTCTATCGTGCTATACCAGACTTCTTACAGAATTCTTCAAATTCCTTACTGCAAAACTCTCCACCGTTATCTATCCTCAGCACCTTTATCTTCTTCTCTTTCTAGTTTTCCACAAGAGCCTTAAATTCTTTAAACCTGTTAAAGACTTCAGATTTCTTCTTAAGGAAATATATCCATGTATTCCTTGAGAAGTCATCTATAAATGATACATAGTACACAGACTTACCCAGTGATGGAACCTTCACAGATCCAAACACATCACTGTGCACAAGCTCTAATATATGTTTCACCCTCTTACCACCAAAGGGGAAACTCACCTGATTTTTCTTCCCATATACACAATTTTCACAAAAATCAAAATCCAGAGAGCTATTACTCATACCTTTACCATGAAGTATTCAAAGGCCCTTCTCTCCAATATGTCTAAGCCTTTGATGCCACAACATGGTCTTCTCTCCAAAGGCCACTAGATTTTCTGCTCCACTTTCAGGAACCACGGAACTGTTGCACCCATCAACAGCAGTGCTACCTTGCAGCTTGTACAGAGTTCCAATTCGAACTCCCCGCATCAATACCAGTGCCCCTTGAACCATCTTGTGGGTATGCTTCTCAAACACAATTTTTACACCTGCATCATCCAACTTGCTTACAGAAATCATACTTTTGGCTAATGCAAGAATATGCAGAACACCTGGAAGTGTTCTAACCCTTCCACCTTGTAACTTCAACTTTACTTTTCCGCGACCAATGATTCTAGCTTTCCTATCATCCCCTAAGAAGACATCACCACCATTGTATTTATCATACTCACAGAACCACTCTCTATGGGGAGTGAAGTGAAAGGATGCACTTGAGTCAATCAACCATGCCTCATGATCTACATGTGTACTTGAAGAAGCCAAGTACACATCTCCACCTTCATCTGAGGTGGTTTTCGCCTCTGTAGAAGAAGCATCATCAGATCCCTTTCCTTTGTCAGGAGCTTTAGATTTACAGTCCCTTTTGTAGTGCCCTTCCTTTCCACATTTCTAGCACACCACCTTTATAGGTTTTCCTGGAGATTTAGATCTCCCTCTAGATTTAGATCTCCCACTCAATGACTTATTTTTGTTTTTGTTCTGGGACTGTCCTCGTACAAACAAGGCATCATCATTCTGGCTCTCCATATTTTTTCGTCTCATCTCCTCCATCAGTAAGGATGAGACAATTTCATCAAACTATAAGGTAGTTGCATTGCTACCTATTGCAATAACGAGACTATCCCACGCATCTAGTAGAGAACACAACAAACTGATGCACTTATCTTCATCTGAAATTTTAATATCAACAGATGCTAACTGACTTACCACAGTATTAAATGCGTTTAGATGCTCTGTCACCAAGTCTCCATGTTTCATCCTCAGGTTATACAACTATTTCCGTAGGAACAGTTTATTCACCAGAGACTTATATTGGTACAAAGTCCCTAACTTGCCCCACAAAGCCTTAGCCGTAGCTTCCCCTAATACATTCAGCAATACTGAATCTGAGACACACAATCGTATTGTCCTCTTTGCCTTCCGACCTAACTTCTTCCATTCTTCATCTGACACTCCCGTTGGTTTAGTACCTGGATCTACCATGATCCACTGATCTTTATCCACCAATAGGTCCTCCATCTTGTGTTTCCACAACTCAAAACTCTGACTATTAAATTTCTCAATCTTTATCTTTCTGCTGCTCACCACCATAATTGATCTCACAGATCTCCCACTAAACAGGGTTTAGCACAGGCTCGAGTGAAACCCCTCAGCAAAAAAGGCATCCCCTTGAGACCAAAAACAACCCTGATACCAAATTTGGGTTTTAACTCTGTACAAAAATTACCTGCATACGAATTCTAAAGCACAGAAAATAAACAATGCGAGAGCATAACACATAAAACACATATACATATAGATTTTCCCCTAGATCCCAAAATCGGGACTACCATCTTGATTTTTCATTATGTTCCTTTCAATGTTACAATACATATTTATACATGTCGAAGCATCCGATACCATGGACCGAAAACCATTGCGTCCAAAACAATGGACTGAAAACCATCGCGTCCAAAACCATGTGCAAAAAACATGCACAAAACCATAGGTAGGTCTGCCCAACCTAACATAGGGTCCAAAACCAAAATTTTCTGGGGCGCTGGCCCAGACCCCATAGAGTGGGGTTACCTGCACCCCTCGAACCCCCTGTGACTCCCCCCACTACAATCGGCACAATGAAGGGGGGGGGCTCCTCCCCCCCTCTAACCCCGTATTTAACTACGTGGGCTAGTCGTGGAAAGAATATAACACAACCCAACAATAACTTCCAATTCAAGATCATGACTCACACAGTTCTTCTCGTGCTCATTCAACTTCTTGGACTCATAGCACACTACTTGTCCCTCGTGCATAAGGAATCCACCAAGTCCTCTTTTACATGCATTTGTACACACTACAAACTCTCTATCTGGATCTGTAATCTTAAGGACTGGAGCATTGGTCAACAACTGCTTCAGTTTCTCAAAACTACGTACACATTATTTTGTCCATTTGAACTTCTCACCTTTCCTATGCAAGGATGTCATAAGATATGTAATGTGTGAGAAGTTCCTGATGAACCTCCTATAGCAACCTGTCAATCCCATGAATGATCTCATATCACCCACATTCTTAAGAGTTGCCCACTCCATGATGGACCTTATCTTTTCTGGATCTACTTTTGTGCCCTCCTTGGATATCCTCTTCCTTGATGCATACCTAATGGTATCCTGATCTCAAGTCGATCATAGAGAACATTGTTTCTCCCTTCAACTGATCAAACAAATCATCTATCCTCGAAAATGGGTACCTGTTCTTGATCATTACCTTGTCCAACTACCTATAATCAATGCAAAATATAAGAGTACCATATTTCTTATTTACGAACAACATTGGTGCACCCCAAGGTGATACACTTGGCTTGATATATCCCTTGTCAAGCATCTCCTTTAACTACAATTTCAACTCAACTAGCTCTAGGGTACTCATCCTGTAAGGTACCTTCAATGCTGATGCTACACCTGGCACCAACTTAATAGAGAAATATACTTCCCTGTAAGGAGGTAACTTTGGAATGTCTGCTAGAAACATATCCTAACACTGTTGCAATACAGGGTACTTCTTGAATATTTATGTATCCTCAACATCCTTACCCTTGTCACTAGATATATGCATTGCAAACATCACACAACCTTTTCTACACCTACACTTAGCTTGCATAGTTGTCACCATTCTAACTGATATGGGCTTATTCTTTCCCTGCAAAATTCTCTTTTCCCCATTATCATCCAAGAACTCAATGGCCTTGTCGAAGAGATCCACTTTGGTCCTGTGAAGGTACAAACAATCCATACCCAAAAGCATGCTATACGATCCCAATGGTAGTACATTCAAATGTGTTGTTGTAGGCATATAATTTAACTCAAATGCACAAGCTCTTACCCAATGGTGGAATCCCTTCTTTGTAATTGTAGCCAACTGTACCAACCAAGATTCTGCATGCACTTATTTTATCAAACAACACTTATCCACCATGTCATGATTAATATAACTATAATTAGATCCAGGATCAATCCAAATAGAAGCTTACTTGATTACAAAGCTTACCGTCCATTTCAATGATAGATGTCTAATGATCCACTTGCCTATTGCCCATAGCTGCATAAATCTGAGGAATTATATGACCAACATCCCTCACTGTATGCACCTCCTGAGCACTATATATCTGGGGTCTACCACCCTTATACTGCGAACAATCCCTGTTACAAAGTAATTTGTCACTGCCTTCACCCCAGTCCTTCTACTGTGTCATGTGTCCAGTAAAACATGCTCCTACTGAACAAATGCTCTCTTATGTTGCCAACTGACCCTCTTTTCCTAAGTTTTCTACCTCATCACGAGAATACATTTAACACACACGACGGACCCCTGTCATAAACAGTCATGTCGTGACCTCGTCGCGAGAGTACACCTGTTTCCCACGACAGTCGAATTTCAAGCCCAAGCACGAGGCTACTAGCTATCTTTAGCGACAATCGATCTACATACATTGCTTCCTAGCGATGTCGGCGCTAAAGCTTAGTTAACGACCAACAACGATCCAGATTGGGTGAATTCGTTCCAACAATCGGCCTTCTGGATGTCTCTGGACCTAGTTGTTGGGTCAGTTTGGGTCGCCCTTCCTCCTCTGGCATGGTAGTTCCGTCTTTTGTGCTGCTTGCCCTGAGGATAAGCTTCCTCTCCCTCATTTCATGGAGACTCCTTCTCCTATAAAATCACTCACCATTTCTATCATCTGCTAGTTCTTTTGGTTGTACAGTGTTGCTGCTACTTTTGAGTTTGGTAGATAGTTTTGGTGTGAGTGTGACAAGTGTGGGATTGCTATATAGTTTGCAAAAAGGTGTGGAGTGCCCTTAACCTTGTGTTAAAGCTTGTGATAAGAGATAGAGATATATTGCTATTTGGGAGACCCATCTTTGAGAGTGAATGCTTGAAGAAACACACTAGTTGGACCCTCTAAAAAGGCTTGCGACGTCAAGACTTGGTTGTAAGCTTTGGTCTTGATTTATTATTAATACAATAAATGATGATTTCCTATTTCTTGTATGTAATATACTTGATAGCTCATGACTTCTTGAATTTATGAGTAAATAGATCATTGTTGTTTCTCGGTTACGTGCTCTGTTGTTTCTTTGTGGTGTTTCAAGTTGATCACTCATTAAGGAGAAGGAAATGGAAGCTGGAGCAGCGCAACGGAACTTCATCAACCACCGGTTTGAGGAAGGCCTCAAACGATGACTATTTAAGGGAATTAATTGTTGTTTTGTCCTTGTTGTGATTAGACCCACTCTAGGGCTAGAGGGGTTTCCTCTGTCCGCAAAGGGAACACTTTCCTGCATCACAAGTTGGTGACATCCACATAAGTGTGTCTTCTGCGTGGAATCTGGCAGACTTCTCGGGTTCATCATCTCCCAGGAGGGTATCCATCTAGATCCCCTTAAAGTCGAAGCTACCCTGAATCTCCCTACCCCTGCTTCTTTGCAGCAATTGCAGAATTTGCAGGGTAAAGCAAATTTTCTACGATGATTCATTCCGAATTATGCTAAAGTGGCCAAAGGCTATACGCGGTTATTAAAGCGAGACATCCCTTTTCTTTGGGATACCGTTGCACAAGAGTCATTCGAGCACCTCAAGGCCCTCCTTGTTTCTGCTCTGTTGTTATGTCCACCTGATTATCACCGTGACTACACTCTTTATTTAGCCGCTGCCGATACCACCATCGACATGGTTCTAGTCCAAGACGATGATGATGGTACTGAGCATGTCGTTTACTATCTCAGTCGCAATTTACTTGATATGGAAACTCGATATGCCTATGTCGAGAAGTTGGCATTGGCTGCCATTTGCGCCGTCCAACGTTTCTGCCACTATATCTTATTGCGCACCATGACGGTGATTTCTGATTGCAACCCAATGACGTACATCTTGTCACGTCAATTATTGGGGGGCAAATACTCAAAGTGGATTGTATCCTTCATGATTTCGACTTGGAGTTTACTACAACTAAGTCTAAGAAGTCCCTCGTCTTCACTGAGCTGCTTTGCTCCCTACCATCTGTTACTGCGTCCTCTCGGTTAGAGGACCATATCCCAGATGAATCTCTATTCTTGATTAGCACCCTCGATCCTTAGTATAGGGATATTATTTTCTACCTTCAGACGTCCTCTTTTTGTCTAGATTTGTCCAAGTATGCTCAGCGACGGATTCACCATCATTCTCAACCTCATCGCTTTATTGGGGACACCTTGTACCGTCTTGGCGCCAACTCTATTCTCCGCTATGTTTGACGTTCGAGAAAGCTGAACGAGTTCTAAATGACTGCTACTCCAGTGCCTGTGGTGGTCATATGTCAGGATATGCCACCGCTTAGAAGATCCTCCGTGTTGGTTATTTTTGGCCATCTATTTTCAAGGATTGCATTCTTGCCATCCACTCTTGTCACGAGTGCCAAATCTACCAATGGAAGATGCGCACGCCTCCTGCTCCTTTGCACCCTGTCATTACCGTCGGCCCTTTTTCCAAATGTGGCATTGATTATAAGACCTATAACCCTCGCTCAGCCGGGGGGCATGGGTATATCATCGCTGTCGTTGATTATTTCACGAAATGGGCCGAGGCGATGCCTACACCATCCGATGATGGTCAGATAGCAGCGCAATTTTTATTCAATCATGTCATTTCACAATTCGGAGTCCCTCAAGCTATTATCACTGATCACAGCAAACATTTCGTAATCATATGATGACTAAGTTAACAACCCAGCTGGGTTTGCGGCATGATAGCTCAACACCGTACTATCCTCAGGCCAATGGCCAAGTGGAAGCTTTCAATAAGTTTTGGTCACGATGCTTCAATGCACCATTGGCATGCACAAGTCCAACTAGTATTTGATGTTGTTTTCCACCTTATGGGCCTACCAAAATTCAGCAAAAGATGCCACCGGGTTCACCCCGTTCCAATTGGTTTACGATCTGGAGGCTACCCTTCTGATTGAGTGTGAGATCCCTTCTCTTAAATTAGCCATCGAATTGCTCCCAAACACTACTCCAGTAGAAGAACGTCTTCTTTACCTAGAGTGGTTAGACGAGACCCGTCGACTAGCCTCTCTAGCCATTGAAGCACAGAAGAAGAGAGTGAAAACTCACTTCGACCAAGCTGTCAATCCTCGTTCTTTCGTTGAAGGAGACTTAGTCCTGCTCTATGATCAAGCAAATGATAAGCTGGGGGTAGGCAAATTCAAGCCTATGTGGCATGGGCCTTACATTGTGAAATGAGTTTTGCAAAAAGGGGCCTATGAGCTGATTGATTACGAAGGGAACCCTCTAGATAAGCCCCGAAATGGGCTTTATCTAAAAAAATATTATGCATGAATCTCGTGCATTGATTTGTACATATGTGAGTTCTCAACAGGTGTGTTGTCAGTATGTGTTTGCATGTTTGGCTTGGTGTGAAGGCATAGTTGCCGCTTATTTTGTCTTTTTACTTCTTGTGCAGATGTCATGTACACGTTACGTTGGTTTCGCTGATGGTGCCTGCCGTAGTACCCGAAATCTTTCTTCTGCGGCGTGGGTGATCTACGATCCTCACGGTGAGTTAGTAGACCTTCAAGGTGTTTGTCTGGGTTGCACCACAAACAATGTCGTTGAATATAGCGCTGTCATTGAATTACTGACCAAGGCTATCAACCTCGATATTCGTGCATTGGTTGTGAATCTGGATTCTCAACTTGTTGTCCACCAGCTTAACGGGTGTTATTCCGTCAGAGATCATCGCATTTTAAGGTTGTATTTACGTGTTAAATTATTGGAAAGGAATTTTGATTTTATTACATATCAACACATTCCAAGAAGATTAAACACATTAACTGATGCATTAGCAAATCATGTATTAGACAGACATTTACGCAACATGTAATCAAAACATTGTATAGAAGCATTCGAGACACAATAATGAACCATAGATATACATATATATGTATATATATATATATATATATATATATATATATATATATATATATATATATATATATGTATGTATATATATCGTGTGGCGCACCGAGGCACTCAAAAATAAGTGTGTATGTCAAAAAATAGAATCTGTGTACATCCGAAACACATGTCTCTCAAAAAATCAGCAGAAAGTAAAACCTAGGCATCTACTGCGGTGGGTTATGCTCTTTGTAGCACACCACTGCTCATGCAACTCGTCTCAAGAGTCTATGCACCCTAGGTATCACCCCTACTGTATGTATCTGATACTCTATGGGGACCTCTGGGATCCCCTCTGTCGGGCCCTCAAGGTTATGGGCCACTGTCTCCATTGAACTGCCAGCTGGGGGAACCAAGGCCAGCTCTCTGATGCCTTGTGGTTCCCTCTGTGCCTCCGGAGCTAGTCCCACAGACCTCTCTGGTCCCACATCTGCAAGTAACATAAGATACATCATTAAGACATATGCATGAAAAAATCCAAAAAACATTATAAAAAAATCAAAAGATAAATAGTGTGGTGTTTCGATCAAGTGTTTACCTCCCTCGTCCCATTGCTCGCCCGCACGAAGCTGCATGTCGAGGTCCCCACAAAAATCCATACCTGCGTATGGCCAATCCTCGACGAAGATCGTCTGGCAATCTAGCCACTCTCGGAATAGTGTCCCCCATGACACTGGTCAACCGCCACCCCCTCATGGCATGACATGTGCCCAACGAGTGATCCGAGTCTCTCGCGGTCTAGGTCTGTCTAAGTCCATGTCCTGTAACTGAAGTGACGGCACTCGCTCCAGCATGAGCGGGATCAAAATAGACCCGTAACCAAACTGCTTCACCTCCCCGCGACGGCATTTGGTGAGCTGCCTCTTCATGTTACTGGTCACTGCTTCAGCCCAGTTGTACATGGTCGGGTTAAGGCAATCAAGAGCCAACCAAAGGTGGGTCTTTGTTGCCTCGTGTTGGGCTTGGGAGCCTGCTACCCTCGTCACCATAAATAGAACCGAGCGGAGAACCAGGTCTTCTACTGTTGGAATCACCAATTTCCCGCTAGAGCTTGATTTACGTGCCCCTGGGCACACCCGTGCTATCAACATGTCCAGTGATTCACTGCCAGTTCGTTGGCCCTCTAAAATCGGCCTCTCACTGTGACAGGACAATCCATTCAAGAAATATATATCCGTAGCATCGAACTTAATGTCTTTGCTCCGGATAACAAACTTTTCGTCCGCTGGGTTCCAAGCACGAATTAGCAACTCTAACAAGTCAGGTTGGGCCCGAAGATGCGGAGTGAGGAAAAGTTTTAGTAATCCACAAGCAAGTAAAGCTCTTCAGCACCCAGCATCATTGAACACTTGTTCATCGTTGATATCGTGAGTTCTTTCTTGCCACACAAATGCCATGTTGCCCTGCGTCGAAGGAAAAATGAATTAGAACTCTTTTCACAAGTTTAAATGCATAAATTATAAAAATTTCAACTTTACGGCGTCGTCGCAGCTATTTTCCAAACAACGGCGACGACTCAAGGTCAATAGTTCATTTTTCCTGTGATCGTCACGAGAGTACATCTATCTCTCACAACGATCACGGAGGTGGTGCATGTCAACATGCTCAGTCGTCACTATCTCGAGCGGCTTTTCCGCGATGACTGAGAGGCGGACTCGGATTTGAAAATCCGCCTAAAACCACCTATCTAACACCAAATTGCATAAAAAAACCACTCAAATGCAGCGCAAGGAAGAATGTACTTACTTGGAGAAAACTTCAGGTAGAACCATGGATAGTTGATGCTAGAATTGACTTGGGAAGTCCACTCAGGTTGGTGCTCCAAAATGCCAAAGGTAAAAATGCACAATGTAAATGGTAAAAAATAGAAATTACCACACCCCTTTTTATAGTGTTTTTTGAAAAAATTAGGAATTACACTTTAGGGTGTGGGTTTTTTCATTTATATCGCGTTTTTAATTAGGGTTTTTTGGGTTTTTGACCATATTTCCACATATATAATCTATTTATGTCAAATGGATCTTATGGTGCATGTTTTGTACAGAAATGACGATGGCTGGCTCATATTACAGTCTGTATACACTTGGTCTGTATTTTCCGCAAAGTCCTCTTTAAGCTCTTTTTCGACTTAAAAGACGAAAAGATTGCCGAGTTATTCCTTTTGACTCGTTAAACGAAATAAGAGGTTGTCCGCTTTGAGCTCTTTTTCGACCGTATAAACACGAAAAGATTTCCAGACTTTTGTCGTTTCAGGTTCGATACTAGTTTTGAAACGACGTGTCTTCGAACGCTTTTTTACTTTTTCGGATCGAGGCCACCAATTACGAAAATTACTCCTTGATCGTAATGGTCAAGCGGTTCTCTCGAGTATTATTTTATACTTTTTCGGGCTCGAGGGACACAAATCTACGAAAAAGCACCCCCCTGGAGTTTTCTTTTCTGTGTCTTTTTAAAACTCTCTAAACATGAAAAAGACTCTGAGTTTTACCTATGTCGGACTTGTTAAACCCTGACGACATTGGACTCGTCACCATGACGAGACTCGAGCTTCTCCTCCCTAGGGCTCGTTAAACTATTACTAGGTTGGATTCAACCGAAGTTCAAACTTATATTACAAGCATATGCTAACCCCTTCAAGCTTTTTTTCAAAAATAATTGGGGTACTCAACAGCAATGGTGGGGGAAAATTTGGAAGTTGTCATTGGTTACCTGCGGAAACTAATCACTCTTGAACATCGACACTTTTGCTTCTTGTCGGGTTGGGATATCCATACATCGTCATTTGGCCTTCTGGGGTTTTGGTTTGCCATTTAGCCTCATTCCATCTGATCCATGTTGTCGCCATCAAGTCTCTAATCCCATGGTACCTGAATGCTGCCACCCTCCAGAGTCGTGTCGCCGATATGTTCAAGAGTATAATCCTTTTGTAGTTCACATCCTTACCTCCTCCTCTGATACTCTGTTTCATCATTTACCACTTGTTCCTTATCTCGTGTCGTTGATGAGGGAAACATTATGGCCCTCCTGCGACGAATCGTCTCCTGTCGATGCCAGCTCATTATCCATGAGATCGATCTAGAGATCCCCTTTGGTACCTTGGAGGTTGCATGCCTCAATGGCAAGTTCTTTGCGCCTGACGGTCGACTTTCATAATTGGTCGTTGATTAGGTGATTCCACGAGTGTTCGACTTCAGCTCATTCTTCACACTTCATGGATTGTACTAGATAGTACCTTGAGATCCATTGGCATTATTGGTGGTTTCTCTCGTGCTTGTTAACAGTTTTCATCATTGACCAGTAATCAAGTGACTTTTTATCATGCTCGACTTCAACACATCAATTCACATGCTAGAATTTGTACTATGATCGGTTGGGTTTAAAGACCTCGAACTAAGATTACACATGTTCGGGCTGCATGGATTGGTTCGTGATTACATGCATGACTCTTTGATGGATGGCTGCGACCATACCTGAGTCTTCATGGATGGCTGCGACCATACCTTTATCATTATCATGGTCTTACTAGCTGGGTGGCTGCGTCCATACGTATGTCTTTTGGATGGTTGCACCCATGCCTAGACTACATGTATTTCACCATTAGAGATATCAGTTGTACTTGCGCCTGCAGGTTCTTCCAGGTGGTGTTCCGGTTCAGACAGTTTTGTAAAGCATTTCACCCCTCCCACTCTCTCGGGCTTCATACTTTAGGAGGCATCTGTTACATAGTAATTTGTCACTGCCTTCACCCCAGTCCTTCTACTGTGTCATGTCTCCAGTAAAACATGCTCCTATTGAACAAATGCTCTCTTATGTTGCCAACTGACCCTCTTTTCCTAAGTTTTATGCCTCGTCGTGAGAATACATTTAATACACACGACGGACCCTTTTCATAAACAGTGATGTCGCGACCTCGTCGCGGGAGTACACCTGTTTCCCTCAACAGTCGGATTTCAAGCCTAGGTGCCATAAATAGAACCGAGCGAAGAACCAGGTCTTCTACCATTGGAATCACCAATTTCCCACTAGAGCTTGATTTACGTGCCCCTAGGCACACCCGTGCTATCAACATGTCCAGTGATTCGCCACTAGTTCGTTGGCCCTCTAAAATCGGCCTCTCACCGCGACGGGACAATCCAGTCAAGAAATATATATCCGTAGCATCAAACTCAATGTCTTTGCCCCAGATAACGAACTTTCCATCCGCTGGGTTCCAAGCACGAATTAGCAACTCTAACAAGTCAGGTTGGGCCCGAAGATGCGGAGTGAGGAAAAATTTTAGTAATCCACAAGCAAGTAAATCTCTTCGGCACCCAGGATCATTGAACGCTTGTTCATCATTGATATCGTGAGTTCTTTCTTGCCATACAAATGCCATGTTGCCCTGTGTCGAAGGAAAAATGAATTAGAACTCTTTTCACAAGTTTAAATCCATAAATTATAAAAAATTTCAACTTTATGGCGTCGTCGCAGCTGTTTTCCAAACAACGGCGACGGCTCGAGGTCAATAGTTCATTTTTCCCACGATTGTCACAAGAGTACATCTATCTCTCATGACGATCACAGAGGTGGTGCATGTCACCACGCTGGATCGTCACTATCCCGAGCGGCTTTTCTGCGACGACCGAGAGGCGGACTCGGATTTAAAAATCCGCCTAAAACCACCTATATAACACCAAATTGAATTAAAAAAAACCACTCAAATGCAACCCAAGGAAGAATGTACTTACTTGGAGAAAGCTTCAGGTGGAACCATGGACAGTTGATGCCGGAATCGACTTGGGAAGTCCGCTCAGGTTGGTGCTCCAAAATGCCAAAGGTAAAAATGCACAATGTAAATGGTAAAAAATAGAAATTACCACGCCCCTTTTTATAGTGTTTTTTGAAAAAATTAGGAATTGCACTTTAGGGTGTGGGTTTTTTCATTTATATCACGTTCTAATTTAGGGTTTTTTGGGTTTTTGACCATATTTCTACATATATAACCTATTTATGTCAAATGGATCTTATGGTGAATGTTTTGTACAGAAATGACGATGGCTGGTTTGTATTACAGTCCATATACACTTGGTCCATATTTTCCGCAAAGTCCTCTTTAATCTCTTTTCCGACTTAAAAGACGAAAAGATTGCCGAGTTATTCCTTTTGACTCGTTAAACAAAATAAGAGGCGGTCTGCTTTGAGCTCTTTTTCGACTGTATAAACACGAAAAGGTTGCCAGACTTTTGTCATTTCAAGTTCGATACTAGTTCCGAAACGACGTGTCTTCGATCGCTTTTTTACTTTTTCGGATCGAGGCCACCAATTATGAAAAGTACTCCTTGATCGTAATGGTCAAGCGGTTCTCTCGAGTATTATTTTATACTTTTTCGGGCTCGAGGGACACAAATCTACGAAAAAGCACCCCCCTGGAGTTTTCTTTTCTGTGTCTTTTTAAAACTCTCAAAACATGAAAAAGACTCTGAGTTTTACCTATGTCGGACTCGTTAAACCCTGACTACATTGGACTCGTCACCAGGACGAGACTCGAGCTTCTCCTCCCTAGGGCTCCTTAAAATATTACTAGGTTGGATTCAATCGAAGGTCAAACTTATATTACAAGCATATGTTATCCCCTTCAAGCTTGTTTTCAAAAATAATTGGGGTACTCAACAGCAATGGTGGGGGAAAATTTGGAAGTTGTCATTGGTTACTTGCGGCAACTAGTCACTCTTGAACATCGACACTTTTGCTTCTTGTCGGGTTGGGATATCCATACATCGTCATTTTGCCTCCGGGGTTTTGGTTTTCCATTTAGCCTCATTCCATCTGATCCATGTTGTCTCCATCAAGCCTCTAATCCCTTGGTACCTAAATGCTACCACCCTCCAGAGTCGTGTCGCCGATATGTTCAAGAGTATAATCCTTCTGCAGTTCACATCCTTACCTCCTCCTCTGATACTATGTTTCACCATCTACCACTTGTTCCTTATCTCGTGTCGTTGATGAGGGAAACATTATGGCCCTCCTGCAAAGAATCGTTTCCTATCGACGCCAGCTCATTATCCATGAGATCGATCTAGAGATCCCCTTTGGTACCTTGGAGCTTGCATGCCTCAATGGCAAGTTCTTCGCACTTGATGGTTGACTTTCATCATTGGTCGTTGATTGGGTGATTCCACGAGTGTTCGACTTCAGCTCATTCTTCACACTTCATGGATTGTACTAGATAGTACCTTGAGAGCCATTGGCATTATTGGTGGTTTCTCTCGCGCTTGTTAACAGTTTTCATCATTGACCGGTAATCAAGCGACTTTCTATCATGCTCGACTTCAGCACATCTGTTCGCATGCTAGAATTTGTACTATGATCGGTTGGGTTTCAAGACCCCGAACTAAGATTACACATGTTCGGGCTGCGTGGATTGGTTTGTGATTACATACATGACTCTTTGATGGATGGCTGTGACCATACCTGAGTCTTCATGGATGGCTGCGACCATACCTTTATCATTATCATGGTCTTACTAGTTGGGTGGCTGCATCCATACGTATGTCTTTTGGATGGTTGCGCCCATGCCTAGACTACATGTATTTCACTATCAAAGATATCAGTTGTACTTGCGCCTGCAGGTTCTTCCAGGTGGTGTTCCAGTTCAGACAGTTTCGTAAAGCATTTCACCCCTCCCACTCTCTCAAGCTTCATACTTTAGGAGGCATCTGTTACACAGTAATTTGTCACTGCCTTCACCCCAGTCCTTCTACTGTGTCATGTGTCCAGTAAAACATGCTCCTATTGAACAAATGCTCTCTTATGTTGCCAACTGACCCTCTTTTCCTAAGTTTTATGCCTTGTCGTGAGAATATATTTAATACACGTGACGGACCCCTGACATAAACAGTCTTGTTGCGACATCATCGCGGGAGTACACCTATTTCCCGTGACGGTCGGATTTCAAGCCCAAGCGCGAGGCTATTAACTATCTTTAGCGACAATCCGTCTGCATACATTGCTTCCTAGCGATGTCGGTGCTAAAGCTTAGTTAATGACCAGCAACGATCCAGATTGGGCAAATTCGTTCCAACAGTCGGCCTTCTGGATGTCTCTGGACCTGGTTGTTGGGTCAGTTTGGGTCACCCTTCCTCCTCTAGCATGGTAGTTTTGTCTTTTGTGCTGCTTTCCCTGAGGATAAGCTCCCTCTCCCTCATTTCATGGAGACTCCTTCTCCTATAAAATCACTCACCATTGCTATCATCTGCTAGTTCTTTTGGTTGTACAGTGCTGCTACTGCTTTTGAGTTTGGTAGATAGCTTTGGTGTGAGTGTGACAAGTGTGGGATTGCTATATAGTTTGCAAGAAGGTGTGGAGTGCCCTTTACCTTGTGTTAAAGCTTGTGATAAGAGATATAGATATATTGCTATTTGGGAGACCCATCTTTGAGAGTGAATGCTTGAAGAAACACACTGGTTGGACCCTCTAAAAAGGCTTGCGACGTCAAGACTTGGTTGTAAGCTTTGCTCTTGATTTATTATTAATACAATAAATGATGATTTCCTATATCTTGTATGTAATTTACTTGATAGCTCATGACTTCTTGACTTTATGAGTAAATAGATCATTGTTGTTTCTCGGTTACATGCTCTGTTGTTTCTTTGTTGTGTTTCAAGTTGATCGTTCGTTAAGGAGAAGGAAACGGAAGCTGGAGCAGTGCAACGAAACTTCATCAACCACTGGTTTGAGGTAGGCCTCCAACGATGACTATTCAAAGGAATTAATTGTTGTTTTGTCCTTGTTGTGACTAGACCCATTCTAGGGCTAGAGGGGTTGCCTCTGTCCACAGAGGGAACACTTTCCTGCATCACAATCCCTCTTACAATGATCCTTGACACATATACAACACTACAACGGTACTCTACCATTGTCTCTAGTTTGCTACTCTCCATGTCCCTTCTCAGTTGTATTGAACTTCTTGTAAGGGATTATATTTTATTTCTCACTTGCATATTGAGGTCTTCCTCGCTTTGGTGGCCATTTTACTTTAATTTTTTCATTTCCTTTCAAGGCATGCTTAGGCTCAAATTTGTGCTTCAACTAATCATAAAAATGTTTCAACTTTTGGATGGCCTCCTCCAACGATCTAGACTCATTGAACTCAATCTGGTCTCTGTATGCTACTGACAGTCCACTGACAAATCTTTGAACCTTAGCCTTCTCCTCCTTGAGGTAAGGAACATATCTCAACAGCTCTAAGAACCTGCCAATATTCTCATCATCTGTCATGGAACCCATCTACAACTCATAAAACTCCTTAGTTATGTCATCACATTACCTTTTCGAAAAATACTTCTTCTTAAAGAGCCTCTCAAACTCATTCCAAGTAAAGTCATCTTCTCAAATATCTTTAACATTATTCACATCTTCCCACCAAATATCTGCTTTCCCTTTAAGACTAAAAGTGGCTATATTTTCTTTCATGTTCTCTGAATAATCATGCAATCCGAAGAACTTACTCATACCAAGAAATCATGCCTTTGCATCCTGTGATTTCTTCATCTTTCCATCAAATGTAGGTGGCTTTTCTTTCTTAAACTCATTCAGAAAATATCCCTTGTCACTCCTCCTATAAGTATGATAACAATGACAATCATAATGCATGTCAGAACCAAAACCAGAATAGTACCTGTGTCTATCACCCCTCCTGTCCGGAGTATCCAAGGACCTGCCATCTATGATCATGTCCTCTCCATCCAACTTGTACTCACCATGCGACCTGTTGCCATATGCCCCATTAGTTGTGTCCTTCTTCTCATGGCTGATCCAAAGTGATCCATGTCACTACAATTCTGAAAAACTCTGAAGTACCACTACCTTTACCTCTACTTGTTTCTCCCATGCTTGTATGATTTTTTCATTATCTGCCTTATGAATCCTTATTTCCGCCTTTAAACTCCTCAGTGTGTCTGCCAAATCAGAAGAGTACCCAACACCATGTTGGTCATCTGATCCATAGGGAGAGTCTCAGGAACTGTAGTCTACCATCTTGTTAGTCTTGTTTGATACTCTTCCTGCAAGGTATATCATGTCAGTTAAACCAAATCACAATAAACCAACGTACTTTAGCATAATTCGGGGAGGATACCTCGTCTACAAGATCAAAAAATCAACGTAATACACGTATAACAAAATCATGACAACATATATAAATATGACACATAATCATATAAGCATATAATCATCATTCTAGCTAAAGTCCAGTCATCAATGCATGACCATATCAACTACACATAACATGACCTCATGTATGGAAAAAACGACCATATCAATGCACATTTGACAATATGTAAGAACTAACATGCATAAAAATGCATAACCAATCATACACTCATGACGACACACTTCACAACAACAACATCCTCTTTCACATGGCAACATCACTATAACCATGACCAACAACACGCAAATAAAACAAGCGCATGGTATTACAACACAAGAAACACATACGAAACCGACATGAATGCATGACCAACACGCAACCCATCCAGTCCAAGGGGTGAACCATGCCCTAATACCACTCTATAAATATCTCCTCCCACACCTACCCAAGTAACTATCCAACTGGTGTAAACATGTGATAATAATTTACTATGTTATGATTCGACCTCCTAGGTGACCTTAAGGAAGTGGAATCGACGGAAACCCACAACACAGACCTTCTACACCTGCTATAAGACTCCCAGAATGCATCCCAGTCATTCCCCTAACCAACCCCTGGGTCCCACTGAGCTTTGAGACCAATAAACCCCTGGATGCTCCCTCGATATGGACAAGGGTGCATCTAAGAACCTTCAGATGCACGCACATCATGGGTGTGCATGCGTATGGGGACTATACTCCTCAGATAGATGCCTGCGACTCCAGGATTTGTGCCACTTTTCAAGCCCATAATCCAGGTCTGTGCCTAGAAACCCCTGTAGCTTTCATAATCCATAAATTACATAATGACAAGACTTACAAAAAAAATGACTCCAGGACTAGACCTGACCATCCCCAATCAGGACTAAAATTCTGTCAAGCACTTGGCATCAATGCAATCTACATGAAATGAATAAAATACTGAGCATAAATGACTGATAAATCATATGATACTTGACAAGAAGGGTCTCTGCCCTCTTCCTTTAACGGTTTTGACATCAATTAGGTCTTGCATACATTATCCTTTCAGTTACAAGTAAATACATGAAATAATCATGACTATAACCAATCACATAGCCATGCTTATAAACAACATTAAACCATGTAAATAACAATGTGATAACAACCATTAAATCCACATAATAACGAGTACAAAATAAAGAGAACTTAGCTTTTATTCAACATAGGAAAAACTGACCACGTTCGATACTTCCACGTACCACCCAACTGTAGACATGGATAAACAAAATATTTCTTTAAGCCAGTCACCCTCGTGCCATATTCCAAGCATGAATGTGGGATCTCATGGATAAACCAATCCAAAAATAACCAAGGGAATCCATAGGTTAAACCACCTCCACCCTCACCAAACCGTGATCTCACCAAAACTGGCATCGAGATCACAAAATGAAACTGAGCTTGGAATGCCTCCAGAATCCATCACTATCCTTAAGAAATTTTCCATCTCCTTGTCTCTCAGGCTTTACCACAATCCACACCAGAGCACTAGGCCCTAAACCGAGGCAGAAGTCTCTCAGGCTTTACCACAATCCACACTGAATCACTAGGCCCTAATCCGAGACTCCACCCTTAGGCTTTATAGTGTATCCAGCCAAAACTGGTCAAGGGATTCCTAGGCCTTTGGGAATTTTCCTGAGACCACCTCCGCCCTAGATTCTAGAACCATCTGGAAATTCCAAAGCTCAAAACTGAGAAAATGATCCCATCACACCATGGCTATCTGGAAAAAGGCAAGGCAAGGCTGAAAACCATTGTCATAACCCTGCAAAACCATGCCACTAACATCAGAAGAACCATATACCAACACACAAAGACATGCATGTCAAAACCAGTTATAAAATCAAACATACAATATGTTACCTGCAAGTGTTCTTGTTGACGTTGCTTGATCCTGCTCTTCTTTGCTTGATCTTCACTTTCCTTTCCTTTCATTGTCCTTTATTTGCTTGCTTTTTCCTTCATTTCTACAAAGCTAGAATGCTCCAAGAAAAATTTTTGTCCAAGGGAGAGAGAGATAGAGAATAATGAGAGAGCCCCAAAACTGAATTGACCAAAATCCATCAATTGATCCTCATGAGCCTTTTTATCAATGAGGTCTCTATTTTCTTCATTTTCCATTATTTTCCTTCATTTCCCTCCTCGCATCCAACATGCGACCTTTCACCTTCCTTTTCTTCTATTTTCCTTTATTTTCACAATTAAATGTGCCAAAATACCTTTTTTTTCCTTTTAAATGCCTTAACCATTGCCTTTCCCAATTTCCCTTAGCCATAAACACATCCGGTGATGCCCACTAGGATATCTTTTCCCAACATTAAACTTGGAATAAGTTTCCCTTAACTGTGGTCTTATTTTGCCTTTATTTACTTTTATTACATGAACTTTTAACCAAGGGTTGTTACAGTGCCACCATTGTGCATGAAGTCTAACTTAAATCAGGTTTTCTACAAACACAATTTCGATGAGAGAAACACAAAAGTAGGGTAGCAATTATTCCTTTGACACTTCAACAATTTAGAGGAAGATGAAGGAAATTCGTGTGAGGGTAAAATGAACAACAATTATTAATGCCTTAGAAATAAAGAGACATGAGCATAAAATATGAATCCCAATCTCATACACTCAGTTTTTCAGACATAAGGAAATATAAAACAAAGAAAAAGATAGACAGGGAAATACAACACAAGAATTTCTATAAATGCTTATGAAGATTGTTTTCATTAATGATCTGCTAAAAAATACACAAGGATGCTATGTCTCAAATAAACAACAACCATTTTTGCTTCTACAATATTTTCTTATATAAGAATTACAATAACTTAAACATGTTTATATCTCAAAAATAGTTACAGTATTCCATAAATAAAAGTATAAATATCTTAGGTACATGCATCTGAAAATATCTTTTTAAACATATCAAAAATCAAAATAACTTGCTGAAAATTTTGCTAAAAATGGGATTGAGAAAATGTATCATGATTGTGTTTCCCTCACAATAGATCAACCTTGTCATCCTCCAAAAATGGTTTTTTTTTTTGGTTTTTGTCTTCTCGGCCATCCCTGCTGCAATATGTTGACACTTTCGTTGTCAGTCCTTTAGCTACCTAAACCGATAGTTTTTCTGGCGGGCTGACTGTCAGCAACTTTCTCAAATTGTTTCTTTCAGAATGCACTAACAATGGAAATGTCACCTTTTTCTGTGCAAAAATTCACTGACAATGGGAATGTCAGCTCTCCTCTGTGTTGTTCTATATCTAAACGCTTGGCAGGTGTGTGATCAGTGAAAGGTCAAAAAAATTCACTTTAACAGTGAATAATCAAAAACTAAAAAATGGTTAACAACTTCCTAGTTGAGGGTACTGCTGCCTCCAAAAGAGCGTCCACCTTATCCATCATCTGTCTCTTGCCCTGTCTAGATTCCATAGGGATTTTATTTTTAATTTCCTTGGCCTTTGACCTTTTAGAACATGCAGTTTCCCCTTTTTTATTATCAGTTGCTTTAATGGGACATTTCCCACATCTATCAATTCTTTGGCGAAGCCAGGATTTTGTTTTAACTTTATCTCCAGCCTTAATTTGTTTAAATGCCCAATGTGAGGTCTTTTATCCCCTTTGAACATTTGAAATGGGGAGGGTTATTCTTCATCATGGGGTTCAGTTTCAACTTCTTTTCCCTTGGTCTGCTTTGGTGGATGAGTTTCTGTAGGGGAACTCTTAGTGGGTGGCTTCTCGACATAAGGAGAATTCACAGTAGGAGGTAGATTTTTAGTGGGAGCGTTTCAGCAGTAGGTTGTGTCTTCTTAAGTTTGTCACTTCTTCTGGCATAAACCTTAGGAATTGTAGGACTAGAGGATGAGGGAATGTCTTTCTATTTTCGGATTTGGATTTCAGTAGAGGTGCCCTGAGAGGAGGTTTCTGCCTAAGTTTTCTTGCCCTGTTTGGTACCCTTCTGCCTCCCTCATTTGGCCTTAGGGGGTTGGGGTTGAAACCCCCCCAAAAACAGGAAATGGCTCCAAGTTCTTCCAACTTTGGCCAATTGATTCTCAATTAACAACTTAATTAAGGATTTGTGATAAACAAAATGAGGGGATGAGTTTGTCCTGGCCTAGAAACAAGTAACCATGTGCTTGAGACACTCCAATAAATAAAAACATGTATTCATTCTTACTTGTCCTACTAGATGAGCTTAGAAATGAAAATGATATAAATTTACCCAGTTAAAACACCCTTCACACATGAAGTATGACTGGGTAATGCGTAGCGGCCCATGCCATTTGTCCTCCAGCCAGGATATTTGCACCCCTGACTTCCATCTTTTGTCTTTAAACTCAGCTCTCAGGAAAAATGGGACATCAATCCCAGCTAGAACGTGACTTCTGAAAACCTTTTCCCCATCTGTAGGTAGAGTTGTAACCTCTACAATTAGTTCCTTTGTTACTAGGAACGAAAGCCTTCCTACCTCCACACGCTCACTGTCAAACCCCTAGGCGAATTCTCAAACCACAACGTCATGGTAATCGATGCATTAGTGGAAACATTCCTCCCACCTAGCACGCCGAAATTGTTGTTGAATATCTGGGTATATCTCCAGGAGGTCGAGACCTTTGGGTTCATTTATGTTAAGATTCCTTCTCTTCCCCATTATCTCTACATTTTGGTGATTATGTAGATGAGAGACCGAGATCCAATGTTGTATCTCCTTCGATTAACTTGAAATGAACAACTCTCCAATGATAAACCAAAACTTACAAATGAAAATGGTGAAAATACTGTCTGGTAAAAACATTGCGATTTTTAGGCGGAATAACTAACTAACAAGTGAAATAACTATTTTGACCCTTCGATAATTACAAAATCACTTCATATCTCTTCAGTAGAGGAAAACCTTCCTTTCAATACGTTCCTTTCACCTCTATATTATTTGTGGCATGACCGAGCAATGATTATTGTGTCGCTGACATGGAATGTGTCAGCACGTTTTCAAAAATTAAAATTCACATTTTACTTCTGGCATTGATATTCTCGTTATCAACTAATACTCGTTAAAATCCCTTCCCTTAAACAAAATCGATCCTGAGGCCTATGGGTTATGGTCCACAAAGCCTATCGGAAGCATTCATAAGACCTTCAGCCTTTAACTGTGGGCTTACACAAGAATCAGAGCCATATAACATTTTCAGCTTTTATACCGGAAGAATTCTTGAGGCTGTTAAGCCTAAAAATCCAGCGGCCATACAAGCATCAGAAATACACAGGAATACACGCGGAACCCCTATCCGAGGCAAAGGTTGGATCTCAAAAAAAATATTGAGTCGCATCTAATGAAGCTTTGGATCCGCTCCCGTATCGCAATCGCATATCGGCCAAGTCTGATAACGCCAAGGCTCTCCACCGATGCGACATATCGGCGATCGCTCATCGCAATCGCTCAAAGCCTGTGTCTGCCCACATGCCTCTGTTTGTTTGCGATGCGATATGTGGTGATCGCATATTGCAACTCTTCTAGGCCTGAGGTCCGCGTCCTTTGGGAACCGATCTTTGTGATGTGATGCTACACTGCGATATAATCCTGGCCGTTGATCGTAAAGATCCAACGGTCCTGTGTATTCTAAATCGTTCCTTAACTTAATCTTATCCGCCAATTGAAGGATTCTGTGTTAAAACACAGTTCTGCCACAGTCTCTGCCATTCACGCATACACAGTTAACTCATTCATCAATGGATCGCCATCACGCCTGATGGTCAATCAACACACCAAAATTGGGATTTAAACCCTCAGTGCATATATATATAACAGAAATGGAAAGAGAACATATTACACATACGCCAGGAAATCCACAGAACACATATGTATTATATTATAAATAACACAGTTACAATTCTAAGGCATTTCAGCCTTAGGAACAGACTCCCTCTCGACTACATCTGGACTATGCACTATCTATTTCTCTGTGTCTCCTCTCTTTGAACACGCAGGTTCACGACACATATATATATAAGAATCATTGTTGGATCAGATCACGGAAGGATCTGATTAATCCTCTAGCCAAAAAGCTCGAAAGCTCTCTTACGCATGCATGCATATAACACATGGCAGATTACATTTAGATCAAGTCTTTGAGACTTGTCGCTTCCATCTTTAAATCTATTTTAAAACAGATTTTCTCCTTGTTTTGCTCCATGGTCCACGTTGTCCTCTTTGCTCCGCTTTGGATTCCTCCCTTTGTCTAAGGGTGCTAGATGCTCCTGCATCATCAGCATATTCCTGCTAATAACTTTCTGAACTTAAAAGGTGATGATAGTCCCATTATCAAAAAATTTCTTTCTTATTACAAATTGTTTCGTTGACACTAAAATTGTCAACGTTTCTTAAAAAATTTCAAACTCAAAATAAAATGTGATAGCACCTCAAATGGGTCTTTGACGGAATTTGATTTCATCACTTGTAGCAGAAGTTATCAGCAAAGTTGTAGCAAGAGGTCTATAATGTGAAAGAAGCCTTTACAACATCTCAATGGATAGGAGAATCTACAACACCCATGGCCACATTTTTTACAATTCTGCAACACATTTATAGTTCAGGTACATCTCTAGTGTGGCCTAGTTTTGTACCCCACCCAGAATCCATCAATTTTGGTATCTTAGGCAGAATTTAGAGCAGGGTCCCTTTGGAGACATGCCCTCCCACCTTGCTTTAGTAGGCATTCATCAATTTTAGCATAGCAACATTTGGCTTGGGTTTTTTAGAGACGTGCCCTCCCACCCCAGGCTATGTAGGCACCTACTACTTCATCAATAGTCAGAATCAAGGTTATGTGTCAAGAGCACAAAACCCTTGTCATCGAAGTCCATTTGCTAGGCCACACAATGTTAGTATCACATTTGGTCACAAACATTACAGAGTATCTTTATCCTCAGATCTTCATTTTTCATGGTTATGGGTCATCCACAAACCCACGCTTCATCAGAGTCCATTTGCTAGGCTGCACACTATTAGTATCAACGTTGGTCACATGCATTACAAAGCATCTCTATCCTTGGATCTTCTTTCATCATGGTTATGGGTTAAACACACAAAACCATTCTCTTCAGTGGCTCTTCATATTCAACAAAGGATTCTCATGAGGGAACTTCATACAATAGGGACCATTGCTCCTTAAGGAGAGAGGAATGATCCGAATGGAAAATGACATCCACCCATGGTATTCATCATGTTATCATCAAAATTTTCATTTTTGTAATTTTTATAAAATGCTAACATGTGTGTTCTGAGCATTTAAGGTTGTAATAAACAGGTTAATACTCCTAGCAGTGTTTCGAGACCCGATATAGTTGGAAAGCGAATATCACTGAAAATGAGGATAACACTATTTTCTCATTTTCTAACATGTCAATTGTTAGTGATTAAGTTATTTTTTAATATTTAAAGTGTTGATTGTGCTGACCATGTTAATGACGGTATTTTGAGCGTAGGTGTCTCTATTATGATCGAAAGGGTAAAGTACAAATTTGATCATGTTTACCTTATGTAATGATTAAAGGTGCTATGTAATCAATTTCATGTAATTATTGATCATGATTCACACTTGTGATCAAACATACGTTAAGTTTAACTTAACGCATGTGGGTTCACCGTATCTTACACCTCATATCCTGTAAGCAGTTATATTGGTAAGTTATCTGAGTTTTCCACTTAGCAATTGAAACTACTTCCACTGTAGTGACACAACATCGAATCCCATGGATATTACCAGCTAGAATGGGAAAGCGAGGCATGGGAAAGGGAGGCATGCTAGACCAAACTAAACCTAAATATCCGGAGCTATTGAATGTCTATCCTGATGTCCTACATTTGTTCCAGCAGGCAGGGTGGAGTCGGTTCTTCTATCAGTGTTCTGATTACCACAATTTGGTAGCTCAATCATTTGTAGCAGGTTTCGATGGGAGATGTGTAGAAGTCGATGGTCTAACATTTAAATTCACAGAGCACATATTTGCTGAAGCCACAACTTTTCCCATGGACGGTGACATGGTTTTTCACAACCATATTCTAGCAGGCATAAACATTCCATCTTTCTTCAAGGAAGAGCACAGAGCAGAAAATTGGAAGGTCGGGATTCGAAAAGACTGGCTACAAGACAAATGGTATGCTCCCCTGCAATGTTTCCAATGATATTTTAATTGTGAGGGTCATTATAATAGGATAAATTTGTATTATTTTTAGTTCTTAACACATTTAGATGGGCAAATTAGGATTAATCCCTTCTTCTACTTGCTAGAAAGCCTCAAGCACATGGCTACTAGGTATAGGGCTAGGGTTAACCCTTCTTCACATTTTATTTATCACAAGGCACTGATAAACCTTTTGATAGAAAGGAAGTTGATTAAGTTTGGGAGGACCTGGAACCATTTCCTTTTCTGGGGAGGGTTCTAGCCTCAACCTGCTAGAGGGAAAAGAGGCAAACCCCAAACCATCAAGAGGATGAACAAGACTCAGAATCAAGTTCTTGTTCGGACTCCCATAATGTATGAAAACTCAGAAGCCCCATCTGCCTCAGCTGCCCCAAAAACTCCCAAGTTCTATCAAAGGAAGAGTGCTCAGCTTAACAAGGCAGAGCCTACATCGTTGAGAAGCCCATAAGCTAACATTGGCTCCACTACTTTTTCAACTTTACCCTTAGAGAACACCCCTGCAAACACAACTATTCCTGAATATTTAAAGGGAAAGAAGGCAATAACAAAGGAAAGGGGAATAGCACCTGAGATTTTCAGACTAGGTAATAGACACACTAGGACAACAAACAAGCTACGGTATAAAATCAAGCTCAGAAGCAACCCAGAGTTAGCTAAACAAGTCATTGACATCTATAAAGTCTGAGAATAACCTTGCAAGCCCTAATAAGAAAGGAAATAAATAGGTTGCCAAAGCAAAGCCCATGAAGACTAGAAAGAATAAGAAGCAAAGATTAGACAAGTTGGATGTGTTACTCGAAGCTGCCAGTACCCTCAGCTAATATGCTAGGGTATCAGAACCATTTTTATCCACTTGTTTAAATCAAAAACTCAGTTTTTGCATTTCATTGATAGTCAGCCTGCTAGTTTTTTATATAGTATGAAAGTCTGGAGATTTGACAATGCCCTTGTCATCTCTTTTGAAAAACTTGACAGTGTGCCTGTCAGCTATTTTGAACAAACTATGCATACTGATTAGTAAACAAAACCTACAGGAAAATGCTGACAACATGCCTGTCAACGATTTTTTCTAAAACAAAATAGAGATACTGACATCTCCATTGTCAGCGATATTCAAAAGGATTGACCTCTTGGTTGTCAGCTATATCTCAAATCAGAAAATCAGTAATGGCGATGACCTACCTGCCACCGATTTTTCCAGAAAGCCGCAGAGTAGTAGAAGAAATCCTGGGGTAGCATTGATGAAGTAGACAGAGGGACCTGTTTTGTTGAAACAACGATGATAATCTAGAGAGCGACCTATTCTATTTTCCAGCTAAACAGTTGACCATATCACTTTATTTTTTCCTAGATTTTAGCAGATTTGCCTACAATTTTTCTAGGATTCATTAGATGCTTTTTAAGTTTATATTTTTCATGCATGAACTAAAAGGATATTTTAAAATATCTCAGTTACATTGCAATTATGAGGATTCTATTATTTTGCAAACTATTGTGAAACTCTATAAAGACAGTTTATGAATAATGAAACATGATTGGAAATAATTTGAAAAATTACTTGTAGTTTGGATATGTTTGAGCAATCTTAAATGTATTTGCATTGTTTGATGAGAAGCTAGTATAAAACTCATGATTTTCATTTCCCTGTCAATATTTCTCTGATATTAATTGTCTCTTTCATGTCTGAAATGTTAGTTTAATGAGATTGGATTTCAATTGATGATTCTCTCTTAAATTATCAGTCATTAAATACTTGTTGTTCTCAGCTCTTATAAGCTCTGGTTTCTCCCAATTCATCTTTCTTCAAAATCTCCAAAACAATCAAAGGATGTGTTACTCCCATGATTTGTGCAATTTGCTCACTAGATCTATGATTTCGTTTAGTTGATATCTTGACTCCATGCCCAATGGTAGGTTTTGAGGATCATCCAACCATTTTGTACCTAAACCCAAATTTGGCCACCTGAACTCAATTGTGAAAACCTTCTACTGTAGTGACCATAGAGTAGTTTAGTTTTATGAAGAGATCCCCCTCCGGGTTGAAGGGCCAACTTTCAACCTAAAAGTGGTTTGAGGTTACCTTAGGGTTTCTCCCCGCAACTAGGGTTTTCTCTAAGGGATAATACATCCACCCATGGTATTGTAAGTGGCATCCATCCATGGTCTTCATCCACCCATGATATTTATCCACCCATAGAATTTTCCCATGGTATCGTAAGTGGCATCCACCCATGGTATTTATTCACCCATGACATTTTCCCATGGTATTGTAAGTGGCATCCACCCTTGGTATTCATCCTCCCATGGTATTTATCCACTCATGAAATTTACCCATGATATTTTAAGTGACATCCACCCATGTTATTCATTCACCCACCCATGGAATTTACCTGTGGTATTGTAACAAAAAAAGGCTAAAGTAACAAGTTGCATTTTGTAAAAGGACAGATTGTCCACCACAATGTAGTTTTTACAGTTATTCTCTATTTTAATAAAAAGTTTCTTTGTGGTATTTTTTTTTTTTTTATTATTGTATTCTCCTCTATTCTTTTGGCATTTCATTTTTTTTACATATTGGGGGCTTCCCCCCAAGATCTGGATCACCTCGTGTGTGCTATGTCATGTGCATTCATTGAGCAGACAACCATGCCCTCGATTGGGCAATCTCGTCATTCCACTGCATGACCAAACACCTCGTTGCATATCGTTGCATATCATTGCACATGCGCTCTTGCCACCACATATCACCCATCTCAGCAGTCATGTCGCACAACTCATCACACGACCTCTCTCACCGTCAAATTTTCGCCACTTAGATTCACCTTCGTGAATGCTCAAGCCTGGGGATTTGACATACACTATGACACCACAATTACTTTCCTCTATGCTTATTTTTTCCTTTTATTCTCTTTAGAGAATTGGTTGACACCATAATATAAACCCTAAGCACACATATTTGTCTTTCATGGTCTCTTCCTTAATCCTTTCGAGAAATTATTTTAAAACCAAATGCATTACTATAACTAATTTAATGCAAAAATATTGGAAACAAAATACAATAATAAAGTTCAAATGAACACAATCATAGCATAAACCAAAATTGAGTTATTTATTCCTTTAAGTTTAAGTTGAATTTATACATAGGAATATCTAACTAAAGATAAAATATTGTCCATCATACCAACAATTCAACTCTACATTTTAATTTAGAAAAAAAAAGTTGTTGAAAAAAAATATCTTAAATTTAATTAAGATTCAATAAACTCCAAAATAATAGATCTGCATATCTTAGATAGATAATTCTGAGTATATCTATATAGATAACTAAAAGAGTTTGTTAAGCATACCAATCACAAACCATTTTTTTTTGTATGAGAGGAATCGACAACTAGGTTAGGCTCGTAGTTCCTTGGCATAGGGTGGATTCCCGCCACTACCATTATACTTATGGGGCCTATGACAATCCTCTTCTCTCTAGGGAGATTTAAACTTTAAATCTCTTAATTTACATAATACTTCATATCATCACAATCCCAATTAAATTATCCCAACAAGAATAATAAACTATTAAAAAATTAACCGTAATCTCACATTTTTTAATATTATAATAATAAAACAAACAAACATAATGATGAATCCTCACATTTTTTAATATTATAATAATAAAACAGAAAAACAGAATGATGAATCCATATTAAGCTTTGGAGAATCACTTTGAAAATATTTCTTGTGAAATTTTATTCCATGTTAACCATTATGACTGTGTAAAAGCTTTTACAAATTGAGTCGTCTACGGAGGCAATTGCCCAGATGGCCAAAAGTAGTCGGAATCTGGGCAAAAAAATTTCAAAAAACCTTATAAAGATAGTGTTTGAATTATGTTTTTATCGTGGAAATGGATACATCACCATCAAAATCTTCTAAGACACCTAAAATCTTGAAGTTTCACAGATGTAACTTGGATTTACAAAAATCCCTGTCAATTGTTTTTAAAATATGACCGGAATTTCCATAACTTTAACGGGAAAATACAGTACGAAAATAAAAGTAACGTAAGAATAACGGTAACCCGTTAAAAAAAGGGAAGACGAAACCCCAAGTCCAACGAATCGAAGGTTCATGAAAAAGTGAAGTGAAAACGCAGTGATGGAAGAAAAGTTGGGGTTGTGGTGAGTGAAGAACCCACATTCCATCCCTCCTTTCCATAGCTCCATATTTTGTCAGCTTCTGCTTTTTATTGAGCGGCAGAGCATCTTCTGCTTTCATGTCAGCAAATCCAGTTGTTGGATGGCACGTGTACATATTTTCATTTACTTTGGACAGTGCCATATTCACTTTACTGACACACAAATTAAAAACAAATACAACACAAAGATACACAACTTCCTTAATTCAATTGCTTAATTACATCACACTTATATAGGAAAACTTATGCAACCAATTCCTAACCACTCACAACTAATTCTTGTTCAACTGCTCATAACTAATTCTGTTCAACTGCTTCATAACTAAATCTATTTCTGCATTATTCTCACATCCTCCCTTAATGGAGAAATGGATTCTCTACAATACCTAACTGACTTCTAAAAACTTCAAATTTGATTTTACCAAGGGACTTAGTAAATATATCAGCCACATTATCCTTGGTGTTACAAAATATCAATCCAATTTCATTTGACTCAATTTTCTCACGGACAAAGTGGTACTGTAACTCAACGTGTTTTGTTCTAGCATGGTAAACTGGATTATGTGCTAATTTGATAGCACTCTGATTATCACAATTGATACATGTTGCACCACTTTGCGCTTCTTCAAGATCTGCAAGAATTCTTCGCAACCAAATAGCTTCACAGGTGGCATTGGTCAAAGCTTTGTACTCTGATTCTGTTGATGATAAAGAAACAGTTGGCTGTTTCTTACTACTCCAAGATACGACTCCTAATCCAATATGAAATGCATAGCCAGAGGTAGATCGTCTGTCATCTGGATTTCCTGCCCAATCTGAATCAAAAAAACCTGTCAGTGCAACATCAGATACATCAGTATACATAATACCAAGATTCACTGTTCCCTTTAAGTATCGGAGAACTTTCTTTGCAGCAATCCAGTGATTTCCTGAAGGCTTAGCCATGAATTGACTAAGGATACTGACTGAGTATGCAATGTCTGGTCTGGTAGTGGTGAGATAGTTCAAACTTCCCACTAACTGACGATATAATGTTCCATCTGCCTCTTTCGATCCATCTTCTTTGTACAACTTTGCATTCTGTTCTAAGGGAGTTGACATAGCTTTGCAATCTGTCATATTGAACTTTTTAAGAATCTCCTTTGTATATTTGCTTTGAGTGATCAAAGTTTTACCAGGTTCTCTCCATACCTCAATTCCTAAGCAGTAATGCATTTCACCCAAATCTTTCATTTCAAAAACCTGTGACAACTGAACTTTAATTTCTTCAATTAATTTGTGAGCACTGCCTGTTATAATGAGATCATCCACATATAAAGATATTAAAGCAACATTTCCTTTTTCATCTTTCTTAAAATACAAGTTAGGATCATTTTTGCTTTTCACAAATCCATTCTGAAGAAAGAAGGTATCAATCTTTACATACCATGATCTTGGTGCCTGTTTCAAACCATACAATGCCTTTCTTAACCTACAAACCAGATGCTCCTGTCCCTGTTTGACAAACCCTTCAGGTTGAACCAAATAAACTTCTTCCTTTAAATCACCATTTAGAAAAGCAGATTTGACATCCAATTGATGTATATTCCAATTATGTTTTGTGGCTAAGGCAATCAGTAATCTAATTGTATTCAACTTAGCTACTGGTGCAAAAGTGTCTTCATAATCAATTCCCTCCTGTTGAGCATATCCTTTTGCTACTAATCTTGCCTTAAATTTATCAATTGTACCATCTGCTTTAAATTTCGTTTTGTACAACCATTTGCTTCCAATTGGAACTTTATTTTCAGGAAGTTCCACTAATTCCCATGTTTGATTTTTCATAATAGAAGCATACTCATCATTCATAGCATTAATCCATGGTTCATGTTGTTTAGCCTGCTCATAATCAATTGGTTCTTCAACATTCATTATATTAGACATTAAGGCATAGTCTCTATACCTTTCAGGAGGCCGAGTCTGTCGGGACGACCTTCTTGGTGTGGGTGTTCCATCCATGATTCGTCGGCTTTGAGGTGTATCACCCCCGTGTGATGACTCACTGCTGCTAGATGTGCTCGTACTGCTGCTATCATCCTGATCCTGTACCTGTACCTGGACCTGTTCCTGTTCCTGCTTAATCAAAGTATCAAGCTTGATATGTGCATCATTAGAAATATGCCATGTATCATTCTTTGTATTACTTTTATCAGTCTGCTCATGAAACAATACATCACGACTTGCAAATAGTTTATGGGAACTTGGATCAAACAATTTATAGGCTTTCTGATCCGTACAATATCCAATGAAAATACACTTGATGGACTTGGCATCAAGTTTTCTTCTGTTAGCTTCAGGAATATGAGCAAAAGCAGTACATCCAAAGACTTTGAAATGACTCACATCAGGTTTATAACCATAAAGAACCTCAAAAGGAGTTTGAAAAACTAATTTCTTAGTGGGACATCGATTCTTCAGATAAACAGCAGTGTTAATGGCTTCTGCCCAGAAACCATTAGAGATGTTCTTACCTTGCAGCATACTACGAGCAGATTCCACCAAGGTTCTATTCCATCGCTCAGCAACACCATTTTGCTGAGGGGTATGTGGCACTGTGAACTGTTGTTGAATTCCATTAGATTTACAATAGGTGTTAAATGCTTTTGATTTATATTCACCCCCTTGATCAGATCTGAGTATTTTAATGCACTTTCCTGTTTGTTTTTCAACCATATTGCGAAACTCTTTAAAATACTCAAATATATCACTTTTCCTTCTAATGAAATAGACCCAGGTATATCTAGATCTATCATCAATAAAAATAACAAAGTATGAAGCACCACCAAGAGACCTAGTTTGCATAGGTCCGCATACATCAGTGTGAATTAATTCAAGAATATCATACTTCCGTTTCTCAGTATGAACAGGAAACTCTTCTCTATGCTGCTTACCAAGTGCACAAGCTTCACATGGTAAATGTTCACACTTTATAACAGGAAGACCTTCAACCATTGATTTACTTTGTAACAACGATAAATCATTGTAATTTAGGTGCCCATACCTGTGATGCCATAATTCTGCTGTCGATGTCTCTTGAGATGTCAATGCAACATGGCGCTTGACTGTCACATCCAATCTATATAATCCTCCAACCCTGGTACCTGTAGAAACAACCCTGTAGTGGTCCTGAACATCTTTCACTATACACCCCAATTTACCAAATTCTACTTTTAAATGATTATCAGTGATAGTGGAAACAGATAGCAAATTCTTTTTAAGAGCAGGTACATACATCACATTATGAATCTGTCGCATTTGTCCATTAGGTAAGTACACATTTATTATGCCATAGCCTTGAACTTTAAGTGACCTATCATCTCCTAGGTAAATGTGTGTACCATCAGATTTCTCATAATATTTATCATACCATTCTTTATTACAAGTCATGTGTGCCGATGCACCAGAATCTATAAACCAAGCATTCTCATCATCAGTTTCAGCAGACAATGCAGCATCAGAAAGAAATAACTTAAGATTTTTAAATCCATCATTCACTGAGGTGTCTTTGTTTGTGTAATTTCCATTATGCCTGCTATGTCTTTGATTTGATTCATTATTCTTTCTCCTATAGCAATCTTTTGCCAGATGTCCAGGTTTTCCACAATAATGACATTCAATGTTCCTTTTAACATAAGAATTAGGAGGTGCCATACCTTTCTGCTTTGCTTGAAAACGGCCTCTGTTTCTGTCCCATGGTCTCCCTCGGAATGGTTTTTGGCCTCTTGCAGTCAAAGCCAAATCAGAACCATTTGACTCCAGTTCAAAAGTTTTCATGCACTCTTCTTCTTGAAGAAGAATTCCAGCCAATTCTTCAAATGTAGGGGGTGTCGGTCTAGCTGAGAGAGCTGAAATAAAGACTTTATAGTCTGGGACTAACCCCTTTAACGTAACAGTTACCAAGTCTGTACTAGAAACCTTTTCACCAATATCACCAAGCTTATCACTAAAGTCTTTAATTCGGGAAACAAAGTTGCTAATGCTTTCATTGCTATCCATTTTGATAGATAGCAGCTTTGTTTTTAAAAATAAAATACGGTTTGCATTAGAAGTCTCATACAAACCTTTGAGAGTGTCCCATGTCGCCTTCGAAGTTTCACAGTCCCGAATGTGAGGAATAATATTGTCCTTCACTGACATGCGTAGCAGCACCCTTGCTTTTATTTCACGCTTCTCCCAATCTTGAGTGTTAGTAGGAGGTTGAGGCTTGGTCTCGTCACCTTTGACAATCGGCCAGAGATTGTATGCCTCCAGTACTGTTATGATCTTAAATTTCCAATTGACATAATTTTCTCCATCAAGTCTTGAAGACGCATTTAAATATGAATCTGCAAGGGGATTAGCCATCTCTCCACCAATGACCAAATTCAAAAAAAATTTGCAAGCTTCTTAAGGTTGAAAAACCAACAAATAGACAAACACCTTAAGAGAAAAAAAAACAGAGGCGTAGGCTGGCTGTGTGGTTGAACAACAACAGCAAATAAAAGATGCAATGTTTAATTGTCTTCTGTCACCATATATGAATGCACTCGCAGGTCATGCACTGCGCACGGTGCTTCCTTCTAGGAATCAACTAACACCATACAATATAATAACATTCAACTTAAATTTGAATTTAAAAACTGATTCCGAAAACCTGTGGAGTAAACAGAACTTTCAACACTTCATTTCTCAGACAGCAAATTCGTACCCAACACACAGATAGCACATCTTTACATTTAGTTAGATGGTGGCCACTTGTATACCATATTCAAATTTCACCGATACACAGAGATAGGGATCGATCTTGATGCCAGTGAAAATGCGTTAAAACACGTCTCTTTGAGAGAACCTCTTTTATTGTATTTTTCGGTGGGGATAGAGATCGTTTAAGGGTTTAATATCTTTAAATTTTTGTGCACACCATTAGCGTCTTTTGTTGCAATTTTTTCCAGTTCGGTGTTTTCAATTGCAAATTTTGTAGGAATTTATTTACTCCTCACACTCCTACCTAATTCCACTATCGCAACCTGGTAGCATCGAACAACCATATCCAGGGAACGAAATCCCTCGACCTCCACACACTCATTGTCAAACCCCTCGACGAATGTTCAAGCCACAATGTCATGGTAATCGATGCATTAGTGGAAAAATTACTGCCACCCAGCTCGCTGGAATTGTTTCTGAATATCTGGGTAAATCTCTAGGAGGTTTAGACCTTTGGGTTCGTTTATGTTAAGCTTCCTGCTCTTCCCCATTATCTCTACGGTTTGGCGATTATATAGATGAGAGACTGAGATCCAATGTTGTATCTCCGCCGATTAACTTGAAACGAACAACTCTCCAACAATAAACTAACAAAACTTACAAATGACAATGGTGAAAATATTATGTGGTAAAACAAATGATATTTTCAGGCGGAATAACGGATTGACAAGTGAAATAACTATTTTGACCCTTTTGATAATTACAAAATCAATTCATATCTCTTCAGCAGTGGAAAAACTTCCTTTCAACATGTTCCTTTCACCTCTATTATTCGTGGCATGACTGAGAAATGATTATTGTTTCGCTGACGTGGAATGTGTCAGCATGTTTTCAAAAATCAAAATTCACATTTTACTTCTGGCACTGATATTCCCATTATTAGCTAATACTCAATAACGCTGACACTCCCGTTGTCAGCGTATTCCTGCTAATAACTTTCTAAACTTAAAAGGAACTGATAGTCTCATTATCAACATTTTTCTTACTTATTACACATTGTTTCGTTGACACTAAAATTTTCAACATTTCTTAAAAAATTTCAAACTCAAAATAAAATGTGATAACACCTCAAATGGGTCTTTGACGGAATTTGATTTCATCACCTGTAGCAGAAGTTATCAACAAAGTTGTAGCAAGAGGTCTATAATGTGAAAGAAGCCTTTACAACATCTCATTGGATAGGAGAATTTACAATACCGATGGCCACTTTTGTTACAAGTATGCAACACATTTATAGTTCAGGTACATCTATGGTGTGGCCTAGTTTTGTACCCCACCCAGAATCCATGAGTTTTTATATCTGAGGCAGAATTCAGAGTAGTTTCCCTTTGGAGACGTGCCCTCCCACCTTGCTTTAGTAGGGACCTTCTTCACATTCATCAATTTCAGCATAGCAACATCTGGCTTGCGTTTTTTAGAGACGTGCCCTTCCACCCCAGGCTATGTAGGCACCTAATACTTCATCAATATTCAGCATCAAGGTTATGGGTCAACAACACAAAACCCTTGTCATCGAAGTCCATTTGCTGGGCCGCACACTATTAGTATCACAGTTGGCCACAAACATTACAGAGTATCTTTATCCTTGGATTTTCATTTTTCATGGTTATGGGTCATCCACAAACTCACGCTTCATCCGAGTCCATTTGCTAGGTTGCACACTATTAATATCACAGTTGGTCACATGCATTACAAAGTATCTCTATCCTTAGATCTTCTTTCATCATGGTTATGGGTTAAACACACAAAACCATTCTCTTTAGTGGCTCTTCATATTCAATAAAGGATTCTCATGAGCGAACTTCACACAATGGGGACCATTGCTCCTTAAGGAGAGAGGAATGATCCGAATGGAAAATGACATCCACTCATGGTATTCATCATGTTATCATCAAAATTTTCATTTTTGTAGTTTTTATAAAATGTTGACACGTGTGTTCTCTACATTTAAGGTTGTAATAAACATGTTAATACTCCTAGCAGTGTTTCGAGACTCGATATAGTTGGAAAGCGAATATCACTGACAACGAGGATAACACTATTTTCTTGTTTTTCCGACAGGTCAATTGTCAGTGATTAAGTTATTTTTTAATATTTAAAGTGCTCACTGTGTTGACCATGTCAACGTCGGTATTTTAATCATTACATAAGGTAAGCACGAACAAATTTGTACTTTACCCTTTCGATCATAACAGAGACACCTACGCTCAAAGGTGTTTGTAATCAATTTCATGTAATTATTGATCATGATTCACACTCGTGATCAAATGTGACATTAAGTTTAACTTTACGCATGTGGGTTCACCGTATCTTACACCTCATATCTTGTAAGAAGTTATATTGGTAAGTTATCTCAGTTTTCCACTTGGCAATTGAAACTATTTCCACTGTAGGGACACAACATTGAATCCCATGGATAGTACCAGCCATAATAGGAAAGGGAGGCATGCTAGACCGCACTGAACCTAAAGAGACGGAGCTATTGAATGTCTATCATGATCTCCTACATTTGTTCCAACAGGCAGGGTGGAGTATGTTCTTCTATCGGTGTCCCGATTACCACAATTTGGTATCTCAATCATTTGCAGAAGGTTTCGATGTGAGATGTGTAGAAATCGGTGGTCTAACATTTGAAGTCACAGAGCACACAATTGTTGAAGCCACAACTTTTCCCATGGACTGTGACAGGGTTTTTCACAACAATATTCTAGCAGACATAGAAATTCCATCTTTCTTCAAGTAAGAGCATAGAGCAGAAAATTGGAAGGTCGGGGTTCGAAAATACTGGCTACAAGTCAAATGGTATGCTCCCCTGGATATTTTCCAACAATATTTTACTTGTGTGGGTCGTTATAATAGGATCAATTTGTATCATTTTTACTTCTTGGCACATTTAGATGGGAAAATTAGAATTAATCCATGCTTCTACTTGTTGGAAAGCCTCAAACACATGGTTGCTAGATATAGGGCTAGGGTTAACCCTTCTTCACATTTTATTTATCACAAGGCACTGATAAAACTTTTGATAGAAAGCTGGTTGATTAAACTCGGGAGGACCTGGAACCATTTTCCTTTTTAGGGAGGGTTCCATCCTCAACCTGCCAGAAGGAAAAGAGGTAGACCCAAAACTATCGGGAGGATGAATAAGACTCAGACTCAAGTTCATATTCGGACTCCCATCATGTATGAAAACTCAGAAGCCCCATCTGCCTCAGTTGCCCCAAAAACTCCCAAGATCTATCAAAGGAAGAGTGCTTGGCTTCACAAGGCAGAGCCTACATCGTTGAGAAGCCCAGGAGCTAACATTGGCTCCACTACTTTTTCAACTTTACCCTCAGAGAACACCCTTGCAGACACAACTATTCTTGAAGATTTAAAGGGAAATAATCTAAAAACAGAGGGAAGGGAACCATCACCTGAGATTCTCAGACCGAGTAATAGACATACTAGGCCAACAAACAAGCTATGATATAAAATCAAGCTTAGAAGCAACCTAGAGTTAGCTAAACAATTCATTGACATAACTGATGTTCCTTTGAAATACTTAATCATCAATGAGAAACCTGCAAAGTCTAAGAAAAGGTCTATAAAGTCTGAGAATAACCCTGCAAGCCCTAATAAGAAAGGAAATAAAAGGTTTCCAAAGCAAAACACATGAAGACTAGAAAGAACAAGAAGCAGGGATTAGACAAGTTGGATGTGTTACTCAAAGCTGCCAGTACCCTCAGCTAATATGCTAGGGTATCATAACCATTTTTGTCCACTTGTTTAAATCAAAAACTCAGTTTTTTCATTTCGTTGACAGTTGGCCTGCTAGTTTTGTATACAGTATGAAAGTCGGGAGAGATGACAATGCCCTTGTCAACGCTTTTGAAAAACTTGACAATGTGTTTGTCAGCTATTTTGAACAAACTATGCATACTAATTAGTAAACAAAACCTATAGGAAAATGCCGACAACATGCCTGTCAACGATTTTTTCTAAAAAGAAACAGAGATGCTGACAACTTCATTGTCAACGATATTTGAAAGGATTGACCTCCCGGTTGTCAGCTATATCTCAGATTAGAAAATCAGTAATAGCAATGACCTGCCTGTCAGCGGTTTTTCCAAAAAATTGCAGAGTAGTAGAAGAAATCCCGGGGTAGTGTTGATGAAGTAGACAGAGGGACCTTTTTTGTTGAAACAACAATGATAATCTAGAGAGGGACCTGTTCTATTTTCCAGCTAAACAGTTGACCATATCACTTTATTTTTGCCTAGATTTTAGCAGATTTGCTTACAATTTTTCTAGGATTTATTAGATATTTTTTAAGTTTATCTTTTTCATGCATGAACTTAAAGGATATTTTAAAATATCTCAGTATTGTAATTATGAATATTCTATTATTTTGCAAACTGTTATGTGAAACTCTATAAAGATAGTTTATGAATAATAAAACATGGGTGGAAATCATTTGAAAAATTACTTGTAGTTAGGTTATGTTTGAGCAATCTTAAATGTATTTGTAGTGTTCGATGAGTAGCTAGTATAAGGCTCATGTTTTTCATTTCCCTATTAGTATTTCTCTGTTATTAATTGTCCCTTTCATGTATGAAATGTTAGTTTAATGAGATTGGATTTCCTTTGATTCTCCTCTCTTAAATTATCATTCATTAAATACTTGTTGTTCTCAGCTCTTATAAGCCCTATTTTCTCCCAGTTCATCTTTCTTTGAAATCTCCAAAACAACCAAAGGATGTGTTACTCCCATTCTTTGTGCAATTTTCTCACTAGATCTATGATTTCATTTAGTTGATAGCTTGACTCCATGCCCAATGGTAGGTTTTGAGGATCGCCCAACCATTTTATACCTAAACTCCCATCTGGCCACCTGAACTTAATTGCGAAAACCTTCTACTATAGTGACCATAGAGTAGCTGAGTTTTACATAGAGATCCCCCTCCGGGTTGAAGGGCCAACTTTCAACCTAAAAATGGTTTGAGGTTGCCTTAGGGTTTCTCCCTGTAGACAGGGTTTTCTCTAAGTGATAACACATCCACCCATGGAATTCACCCATGGTATTGTAAGTGGCATCCACCCATGGTATTCGTCCACCCATGATATTTAGTCACCCATGGAATTTTCCCATGGTATCGTAAGTGGCATCCACCTATGGTGTTCATTCGCCCCTGACATTTTCCCATGGTATTGTAAGTGGCATCCACCCTTGGTATTCATCCTCCCATGGTATTTATCCACTCATGAAATTTACCCATGGTATTTTAAGTGACATCCACCCATGTTATTTATTCACCCACCCATGTAATTTACCTATGGTATTGTAACAAAAAAAGGCTAAAGTAACAAGTTACATTTTGTAAAAGGACATATTGTCCACCACAATGTAGATTTTACAGTTATTCTCTATTTTAATAAAAAGTTTTTTTGTGGTTTTTTATTTTATTTTTTTATTGTGTTCTCCTCTGTTCTTCCGGCATTTCATTTTTTTTTACATCTTGGGGGCTTCCCCCCAAGATCCAGATCACCTTATGCATGTTATGTCATGTGCATTCATTGAGCAGACAACCATGACCTCGATTGGGTAGTCTTGTCATTCCATTGCATGGCCGAACACCCCGTTGCATATCGTTGCACATGCGCTCTTGCCACCACACGTCACCCATCTCAGTAGTCCTGTCGCACAACTCATCACATGACCTCGCTCATCGTCAATTTTTCGTCACTTTGGTGCACCTTCGTGCATGCTCAAGCCTAGGGATTTGACATACACTATGACACCACAATTACTTTCCTCTATGCTTATTTTTTCCTTTTATTCTCTTTAAAGAATTGGTTGACACCATAATATAAAACCTAAGCACACATATTTGTCTTTCATGGTCTCTTCCTTAATCCTTTCGAGAAATTATTTTAAAACCAAATGCATTACTATAACTAATTTAATGCGAAAAGATTGGAAACAAAATACAATAATAAATTTCAAATGAACACAATTATAGCACAAACAAAAATTGAATTATTTATTCCTTTAAGTTTAAGTTGAATTTATACATAGGAATATTTAACTAAAGATAAAATATCATCCATCATACCAACAATTCAACTCTACATTTTAATTTAGATAAAAAAAAAAAATTGTTGAAAAAAAATCTTAAATTTAATTAAGATTCAATAAACTCCAAAATAATAGATGTGCATATCTTAGATAGGATAGATAATTTTGAGTATATCTATATAGATAGCTAAAAGAGTTTGTTAAGCATACCAATCACAAATATATTTTTTTTTGGTACTAGAGGAATCGACAACTGGATTAGTCCGTACTTCCTTGGCACCATTATACTTATGGGGCCTATGATAATCATCTTCTTCCTTGGCACCATTATACTTATGGGCCTATGATAATCATCTTCTTTCTAGAGAGATTTAAACTTTGAATCTCTTAATTTACATAATATTAAATTATCCCAACAAAAATAATAAACCATTAAAAATTTAACACTAATTTCACATTTTTTAATATTAAAAGTGTAAAATTTTATTCCATGTTAACCATTATGACTATGTAAAAGCTTTTACAAATAGAATCGTCTACGGAGGAAGAGGAATTGGGTGGGAATCCGGGAAAAAAAATTCAAAAATTCTTATAAAGACAATTTTTAAATTATATTTTGATCATAGAAATAGATTCAACGCTATCAAAAACTTCTAAATATAACTGGAATAAAAACAATCTACATCTTTACAAATAGTATGAAAATAAGAGTAACTTAAGAATAATGGTAACCCATTAAAAAAAAGAAGAAGACGAAACCCCAAGTCCAACGAATCGAAGGTTCATGAAAAAGTAAAGTGAAAACGTGGTGATGGAAATGCTGGGCTTGTGGTGGGTGGAGAACCTACGTTCCATCGCTCCTTTCCATAGGCCCATATTTTGTGGGCTTCTGCTTTTATTGAGCGGCAGAGCATCTTCTTCTTTCATGTTCAGCAAATCCAGTTGTTGGATGCCATGTGTACATATTTCCATTCACTTTGGACAGTGCCATATTCACTTTACCTACACACAGATACACAGAGATAGGGATCGATCTTGATGGCAGTGAAAACGCGTTAAAACACGTCTCTTTGGTGGGGATAGAGATCGTTCAAGGGTTTAATATCTTTAAATTTCTGTGCACACCATTAGCGTATTTTGTTGCAATTTTTTACAGTTAGGTGTTTTCAACTGCAAATTTTGTAGGAATTTATTTACTCCTCACACTCCTACCTAATTCCATATCTTTAAATTTCTGTGCACACCATTAGCGTCTTTTGTTGCAATTTTTTTTCCAGTTCGGTGTTTTCAACTGCAAATTTTGTAGGAATTTATTTACTCCTCACACTCCTACCTAATTCCGCTATCGCAACCTGCTTCGGTAGCATCGAACTTCCTTCACATCGGCTCCATTCTACTCTCTAATTGGTAATGGCTGCATCTTCCTCCGCCGCTGCTAATTCAGACCACGATGTGTTTATCAACCATCGTGGTCCTGATGCAAAGAAAACTTTTGCCAGCCATCTCTACCGGCGCCTTTGCTCATATGGATTAAGAGTCTTTCTGGATCAGCCTGAACTGCAACGGGGAGACTATATAACTTCTCAGATTGAACGCGCCATTCGATCGGCCTCTGTCCATGTGGCCATTTTCTCTACTGGATATGCCGAATCAGTCTGGTGTCTAGCTGAACTCGTCCAAATGTTGGAGTCAAAATCTCCAATAATTCCAGTATTTCACCATGTAAAGCCTGCTGAGCTTAGGTGGACACGGGGCAAAGAGGGAGGGTATGCTAAAGCCCTCGAGAAATTGGAAAAGAAGACTACGTTTGACCCTGAAACTAGTGAAGTGAAGCTACGATACGACTCCGGTACAACTAAAAATTGGAGAAATGCTCTTTCTCATGTTGCAGAAATAAGCGGTTTCGAGCTCGAAGCCTGTAACGGGTAAGAACTCGAACTCCCCTCTGGCTATTACATTTAATGTTACATAACATGTGCATAGAGTTTTAGACTTCTCATTAGTTCTACCTGTTTTCTTTTCTTGTTATGAACCAGCGATGAGGGGGAGCTCGTAGAAAAGGTTGTTGAAGGGGTTCTGAAAAATGTTAAAAAACCATCCCTGCACGTTGCTCAATATCCAACAGGTTTGGATGATAAAGTAATAGATTTTGAAAATACAGTTCTTTTGCAGCGACAGCAGAGCGGAAAACCTCAGATCTTGGGGATCGTGGGGTTAGGTGGTGTAGGAAAGACCACGCTGGCGAAGGAATTCTATAATAGGAAGAAATCCGATTATAGTAAATCCTGTTTTTTATATGATGTCAGAGATAAGGCAGATAGGGGCACTTTAAATTTGTTGCAGACAGAACTTCTTAGGAGCTTGAGCGGATGGGATAAACAAATAGTCAACGTCGATGAAGGAATGGGGATTCTTAAGAAGCATATTTCCTCTCCTAACATTTTATTAATCTTTGATGATGTAGACAAGGCGGATCAGGTTTATGAACTTTTGCCCGATCAAACTTTACTTCACCCTGACAGCTTAGTACTGGTCACATCTAGGAACAGAGATGTTCTCATAAGCTCAGGAGTTGAAGAGTCCTCAACATATACCCTAACTGGCCTCTCTACACAACATTCTCTTGAGCTTTTCTGTTTGCATTCTTTCAATCGGCCAAATTCACCTCCAGCATTTGAATCTTTGGTACAAAAGTTTGTAGAAGCCTGTGGTGGGTTACCATTATCTTTAAAAGTGTTTGGGGCACTTCTGAAGGGAAAGAACACATCTTATTGGCAAGCCCAATTGATTAAACTTAGAAGCATACTTCCCAATGAGATAAAGCAAAGACTTCAGATTAGTTATGATGCACTGGATGTTTCTGAACAAGCAATGTTCTTAGATATTGCCTGTTTTTTCATTGGAGAAGACAGGAATATGGCTATAAAGATATGGGATAATGGTTTGTGTGGGTTTCAAAATATACAGGACAAATGTCTTGTAGAGGTGAATCACCAAAATAAAATAAAAATGCACGATCACCTTAGGGACTTGGGACGAGAGCTTGCCAAAGATTCAAAATTGCCACTTCGTCTTTGGCGTTGGCAAGAGAACGACATTGATGATTTGTTGAAGGAATCCTCGGTGAGTGCCTTAAAATTCATTAAGGTAGATTCTTACATCATTTTTTTTTTTAATTCTTCTTAGAAGAGTAAAGGGCTGAGCATTATCATGTTTAAATAAATAAAAGGTGGAGGAATGTCCTTTTCCTTTTTATGTTACTTCTATAGTTTTAGATGAGTGAATGGTTAATCATTATCATGTTTAAACAATGCACAGGTAGTATCCGTGCGAGGAATTGGAATAAATGAGAATGAATACAATAACATTGAGGAGTATGATGTGTTTAGTCGCATGAGGAGGTTGCAACTTCTTGATACTGAAGATGTTCTAGTGCAACGCATTTTGACAAAGGTGCAGTTTCCAAGACTCATATTCCTGCGTTGGAAAAATTGTCACTCCTCTTCACTGTCTTCCTTGATTTCAGTGAAGAATTTAAGAGTTCTGCAAGTGGAAGGGAGCAAATTAGAAACATTGTGGGAAAAAGAATCGCAGGTGAATTAAGATTTGTTAAATTAAAGCTCGTGTTTATGAGCTATTGATATTAATAGTGTAGTACAGGGTCTCTAAGATGTTGCAAGGGTTTCCTTTCAAAAGATGACAATATAAATAGAGAATGATAATCCATTTATAATTTTTTTACAGTTGACAATATAAATAGAGAATGATAATCCATTTATAATTTTTTTTACAGTTGAAACGCGTTGTCCATATTTTGCAGGCACCTTTACAGTTGCGGGAGTTGGAGATTAACGCTCCCCTCTCAAGCATTCCAAAGTCTATAGGGAAGCTGAAGGACCTAGAACGGATTGTAATTGGTCATGAATACTTAAGGAAAGAATTACAACCTTCATTCACAAAATTGCCAGAAACATTTTGTCTTCTACAGTCGTTGAAGTCCTTGGAGTTATTATGTTGCTCAGAGCTGAAGTCACTCCCGGAGTGCTTTGGTAAGTTAACCAACCTTCGACACATTCGCTTGCATTGGTGCGAAGCTTTGGAGAGGCTGCCATACTCCTTTGGTAATTTAACCAACCTCCAAGAGATCTCCCAGATTGGGTGGAACGCTTTGGAGAGGCTGCCAGAGTCGTTGGGTAATTTAGCAAACCTCCAACAGATCGAGCTGCAATGCAAGGCTTTGAAGAGGCTGCCAGATTCTTTGGGTAATTTAACCAACCTCCGACAGATCAACCTGATTCACTGGACGGCTTTGGAGATGTTGCCAGATTCTTTTGGTAATTTAACCAACCTCCAACAGATCTTGCTGGTTGAATGCAGAGCTTTGAAAATGCTGCCAGATTCCTTGGTTAATTTAACCAAGCTGCAACGGATCAGTACGAGGGAGTGCAGCGCTTTGGAGAGGTTGCCAGATTCCTTTTGTAAATTAATTAACCTGCAGCATCTTGATTTGAGGGGGTGCATTAATATAACCATGTCAAGCGAAACACTAGGAAATATAAGCACGCTTGAGTACATACATCTTACTGGCTGTACAAAAATAGAAATCCCTCCCCAACTGGTGCATCAGAGGTCGCTTAAACAGTTGTTTTTGAATGATACAAATTTAAAAGAATTGCCGGGTGCAATTGGAGAGCTAAGAGATTTGGAAGTTCTGAAGATAGGAAGTCCTTTGCTGGACACGCTGCCTCCTTCACTATGTGAATTAAAGAATTTGAAAGAATTGATTCTCATCGCATGCAAGCGGTTGAAATGTTTGCCGGCTTCTCTAGGTGACTTGAAGAACTTGAAGCAACTGGTTATATGTGACTGCAAGGCATTGAAATGTTTGCCGGCCTCGATTGGACTGCTGACTCAGTTGACTGAGCTGAGGGTACAGGATTGCCCGTTGATAGCCCAACTGCCTTTTAAAAAGGAGATGAAAGGAGAAAGGGAAACATTTAGTGATTTGGACAGCTGCATGCTTCCAAGGCTCCAACGGTTGATGGTTTATGGAACAGGGATATCAGAGGTTGCATTTGGTGAAGGTGTTTGCTGCACCCTTCGAAATCTGAGTTTCTTTTGGTGTGCTAATTTGGTGGAGGTTGGAACATTGCCAAAATCAATCATATCTTTATCTTTTAAGAATTGTCATAATTTGAGGAAAATAGAAAAGCTTTATGGTTTTGCAAAACTTCAAGAGCTGTGTTTTTTGAGTTGCAGAGAATTGGAGGAATTGCCACTTGATGAAACAATGGAATCTTTGAGCCAGTTGGATGTGGTTGATTGTGTGAAGTTGAAGAGCATACAGGGATTAGGGCAGCTGTTAAATCTTCAACTACTAGATGTTAATGGGTGTTATGAGTTAGAAGATCTGGAAGGTATCCAGAATTGTATGTCGTTGGAGTCGTTGGATGCAAGTGAATGTGTGAAGTTGAGGAGCATAAGGAAATTGGGGCAGCTGACAGATCTTAAGGAACTAGAAGTTAGAGAGTGTTCGGAGTTAGAAGAGCTGGAAGGTATCGAGAATTGTATGTTGTTGAAGCACGTTGATGCCCGAGAATGTCCAAAACTGCAGTGCAGTGCGGAAGTAGTGGAGGAATTGCGCCAAGTAGAGGGGTTGGAGTTACAGGGCAGGGCGTTTGAATAAATATTTAATGATTATTTAGGGGAGGGTTGTCTCACTTTACACATTGAATGTTTATTCACTGGCTTGTTGCATAATTACAGTTTAAATAAATAAATGATTATTTAGGGGAGGGCTGTCTCACTTTAGACATTGAATGTTTGTTCAATGGTTGGTTGCATAGTTACAGTTTATGGCTCTTTCTTGGTTTCATGGGTGTATTAATGTACTAATTAACCAGTGTCACTGTAACACTTTTAAGTAAAGTAACTCAGGTTGAAATTATATTTATGTTATTTAATTATTAAAAAATAAAAAACTTTTCAATAATGATGCGTTGAAGTTATAAAAAAATATTTATTATATAATATATGATTTGGATAGATATTTTGTTAAAATCAAATTATATACGAATTAAGGAATTCTTATGAATTTATTTATCTTTTCCTTTCTAAAAGTCAAGATGCATATGCAAAAAGTTTATAAAAGTTATGCATATCAAAAAATAGCTCTAAATTATTATTTTTAAACATTGAATTTAATGGAATTATCGAGTTAAAATTATTGTAAAATAATATGGGGTATATGTTATATTTTTTGAGGTGTTGTACATGGTGTTGGGTGTAGCTAGGTATTACAAAGAGGTTTATAGAGGGTCTGTTGTAGAGGGCTTTTTGTAGAGAGTCTTTATGTGGGTAATTTCAAATTTTTTTATTTAAATGGTTTTTGGTAGTTTTTAGTACATGCTTTTCAACTTTAACAATTGAAATGTATAGCGGTGATTTCAATTTTTTTATTTAAGCAGTGTTTGTAGTTTTTAGCACATGATTTTCAACTTTAACAATTAAGATGTATTTTAATCGAGGGTATACATATATTCTTGATTTGGATATTTCCAGCATAAAATTTTCATGTCAATGAGGTAGTACTATTCATTATAAGCTTATTTGCAATTTTTTTTATTTCCTAGTTTATATGAGTCCCGAGAAGACTGACATGCCTAACTTGTGACTTAAGTAGCCACAACTTTGGGCCATCTAAGCTATCAAAATCACTTGTGGATCACACTGGCCATCTAAGCTATCAAAATCACTTGTGGATCACACTTGGCTCGGGCCACACAAGCCCTTAACATGGTTGGATTTTCCCCCACGTAATTTTGAACCAATTATCTTTTCAACATGGAATCCCTTAACTAAACAATTTGTGTCACGACCTCGAGATGGTTGCACCATCGTGGGTATTCGACACTGACATGGTTCATCACAGTGATAAACAACTAACAATTACTTAGCTCCCATACTACACCTACAAGCCTGTAAACTCTTTAAGTTAGTTACAACTTCTTATATGTTAAGTGTTATGTGCAGCGAAGTAAAACAACATAACTTAAACATCCATCCATTCATGTAGCACTATGATATCCAACAAAATCAGGCAACAACAATATCAAGTAAATGATCTTTTATTATTACAGAAGTATTGTACATCAAATTAAAGGTTGGCCGAATTGGTCAGAGCACTCCATTTTTAACTTTAAAAAATATACAACAAAATGTTCTTTACAGCTTGAACATGTGCGCCCTACGATTCACCCATTACAAAAAACCAAGAGAACTATCACACAAACTATTTTTCATTTTAGGTGAGTGCATGCTTCTATGCCTTGCTCTGTTCGACCTTCTGCCCATTCCTTGCCTTTGAACCGCATCACAGACTCATCCATTGTAATATGTGAACTTTCCATGATGTCTTCCTCCTTCATGCCTTCATTTTATTTATATGGGTATCAACTCATAGTTTGGGTGCCTTGTGTTGGAGTCATGATTGCCATTACACCAAAACCCGCAGGTGTTAGTAAACAGACACATCGCTAGAGTTAATGGATCCACGAAACACATGGGGAGTGTTGGATTGTCCTTCTACACCACCATTAACAGGGAGCGTTGGATTATCCAATTCCCAACAATCTCTCCCCCCCCCCCCCCCCCCCCACCAACGCGAACCAGGGGTGTTTTGAACTCGAGACCTTTTGGCTTTGATACCACTTGTTGGAGTCATGATTGCCATTACACCAAAATCCGTAGGTGTTAGTAAACAGACACATCGCTAGAGTTAATGGACCCATGAAACACATGGGAAGCATTGGATTATCCTTCTACACCGCCATTAACAGGGAGCGTTGGATTATCCAATTCCCAACACCTTGGCCATGGGCCGACGCCCTCCCAACTCATTAGGTGAACATAAGTTCGGGCATACTCACCCACCACCTTGTCATGCACATCAAGGTGCACCCCCATGTGGCACCTCGCCTTTGTGCGAGCATGCCCATGGGCGTAGGCATAGTCATGTCATGCCGACGCGATGCCCAACTCACCCTCTGCCCGAGTCATGCGCCCACTTGCCGACGTGTCATGACTATTCTCCACGCCCGTTGCCTTCATGTGACTTGGGCATACACGACCTCTAACTCGTTAAAAGGTCTTATAAACACCCAATTGGACACTCGACTCACATTGAGATAACGATGCCAACTCAAGATCCTGACATCCTACTCTAAACCCCATATAATTTATTTACAATAATTAATTATACAAAATAAAAAACTAAAAATATAATTCAAAAAAACATAATTTATTACCCATTATTACTTAACAAATTATAATAATTAAATTTCAAAAATCATTTCTTCATATCAAATCTCATGAACCAATATTATATATGATGATTTAAATACGTACTCTACCTTACATAAAATTTTACAAACAAATACTATGTATTATTTAAATAAGTAGTGTGACCAAGTGTTTTACAACTATGTCTTTCAAATCTAAACACAAACAAAATATTTTTAAAAGTATCTAAAATCTAAACAATATTATATTATTATCACTCAAAGTAATTCAACATAGGATTTAAAAAAAAACTGAAGTACACGATGAGCAAAGAATAAGTGACATCGTTTAATTTTATGCTTTTAACATCATAATATACTAAATAGATTTTCCTCTTTTTAAAAGAGAGATTTAGCTCATAAAATAGCTTAGCTCCCAATCCAAACTATTTGGATTCTTTACGTTGCATTTTTGGACTCTTTTGTTAATTTAAAAAATGGTTGTAATTTGGAGATAATATGTTTTTTTCGTTAGTGATAAACAATTAAATACACTTTTTAAGAAAAGTTTGAACATGTTTTAAAGTTCATTAATTAATAGTTAGTATATTTAATTGAGTGTAGATTTGGTGTTTGAAATTTTGATAATAAGTGGATGATATACTTATAATTTGATTATATGAACATTTAAATTTTATTTGGTATATTTTATATTTTGATTAGTTCATGTTAATATGTGGAAATATTTTTTTGGATAATGTAGTTATGAATGTTATCAAATTAATTAACGTGGCATTTTACTTAAATATTTAAATTTCATCTTCCAGCTAATACATTTTATATTTTGATTGATTGTTATTAATACATGGAAATATTAATTTTGGAAACACAATTATGAATGTTGATAAATTGATTTTAATTTAGAGTGTTTTTCATGGTCCCCGTTGTTTCAAAAACACTTAATTGTAGCATAATAAAATTACAAGCATGTTTACAGTGGATAAACTTCAATCTTTTTTAATAAAATCAAATTTATATGTTGTCTTTTCCATTGTTGTTGAGGAGTATGAATTGGTTTTAAGTTAATTTTGTGGCATCTACGATTGTAATAAATCTAACTACAAACTTTTGCATTGTACTTTTATTTGGTTGTTAACTTTATGACATTGCATTGCTAACTTTATATTTATCTCATTTGTATTTTATAAAGAATCATTTTGAGATGCTCATTTATCGTTCATATGTTGGGTGAACTTATCATTTAAGTATTTTATGATGCACATATGAGTATGGATACCTATGCAAAGAAAACCATCCATAGATGATGTTAAAATGCCAAATATAAGACCATAATATTGGTTTTAGATTAGGAATGACATCATCTAAGGCCCATGCATTTGACTGTGAATTTTTAACCACTACACCAAAAAGTGATTGGTGACAGGTGGGACTGAGGTAGGAGGCCTTTAATGACCATCATTAAAGCCACTTACGGAAATGATTATTCGAGGATCATTGTCATAAGTCTCTTTGGTGATGGTCATTGATAAATCATTTCCATTAGTGGATTTGGTGACTAAAACAATGAGGGGCCTTTTAAAATCATCACCCATTCATGTTTTGGCAACAAAATTACATTAGGTGAATATTGAGGACTATAATGGACCTCCTAAGGAAAATAATAAAATAATAGTAAAAATAATAAAATAAGAGAATAATTTTTAAAAGAAAAGAAAGAAAACTATTTTTTTAATTGTATTTTTGACTTATCTCCTTGTAGGTTTACTCAAATTTCAAGTGTGTACACTCGCTGGATGCATTATTAGATTTCACATCCAACAAATACCAACTCTGCATACTTCTAAGTATACCCACATCGAGATAAATTCAAAATACATGAAAAGACATGTTTCACACACGTGAAACACATTTTTTGTGTATTTTGAATTTTTCTCAGTGTGTGTTTACTCAAAATTATGTGGAGTGAGTATTCGTTGCCTGTGAATTTATTTTCATGTACAATGAGTCTACACACTTGAAATTTGAGTAAACCCATAGGGAGGTAAGTCAAAAATATGATTAGAAAAAGTATTTTTCTTCTTTTCCCTCCAAAAATATTCTCCCCTCGGGATGACATCATCATCTTGAATCTTACTGGTTCTCTTAAAGTTTAATTTGCTAGTAAAATTTTCATTTTGAGGCCCATTTTTAACCTCAAATTTCCCCTAATGAACAATATTTCAAGCTTCAAGCCCTTTACAAATTATTGATTTTGTAAACTAAACTTAGTGATGATTCCCTAATTCCCATCACCAAAACTCCCTTAAAGATAATGATGATGATTACTAATGGTCACCAAATATTTTTGTATATTGGTAATGGTTATAGGTTGCCACCTTTGATCATTTAATACATTTAATAAATTTCATTTTTCTTTGTATTTAACTTTGAGTACTAATTTCTTAAATTTAATGTTGATATTTACCTTATAAATTTTGTTTTACTTTCATCTATCCATACAAATAAAATCTTATACCATAAATTTAGTTTTTGGGGATCACAAGCCATATTTAAATAAAGTCTCAAGCCAACTCATTACAAATATTGCATAGAAAATCCTTGTCACTAAGCAAGCCTATGATAGGCCTAATCTAAGTCAAACAAAAAAGCCTTATGTTGGCTTATGGGGGCTTGACCCAGGTTTGGAGTTAGTTAGCCAAACAAATCCCTATACTACTGGCCCTTTCGGAAACAGTCCACGGGGCACGGACTGAGGTCTCATTCGAAGTAGTATGGGGGGGTGCTGGAACTAGGTTTTCTCACCCTTGAGATGTCTAAGGGGCTAGTTCTATCCAAATGTTCGTTGCTTCGCGCAGGTTACTTTGCGCACTTCCCTGTTCGTCGCACCTTGATATACTGCCTTCGCGCAACCCTAACCAAGGGTGGTGGAGCTATCACGCTACTGGAGCAGCGTTTTGTGCTATTCCCCTAAGACGAGCATGTGATCTTACTTTATAGTTAATTACCTTCGCTTACATGGATGTTTTATGTTATATTTATTTATATACCAAAGTCACGTGAGTTCGCGTAGTAAATAAACCTCACAGTTGCAATTCATACCCAATCATACATTAGAACAGGAAAAGACACACAAAAATATGGTAAACTTCTCTTTATTAATTCTTCCATGATTACAGACTCGACTTGCTATTATGAAACCAACTCAAGAAAAGATAGAAAAGATAGATCAACGCCTTAGAATTCAGCCTCTTCGAGGGGGCAAACTCCTTTACATTACATAAATGAACAATTATTGGATGATACAAATGACAAAACCTCCTTTCTATATATAGGAGTCTAAGGAGTCACAATATAATCCAGTTGACCTAACAATAATAATATAAAGCCACAAAAATAACAATAGAGGGATTCTATGGGGCACAGAAATAACAATATGGGGGTAATAGGGGCACAACAATATAAATAAGGGGTATAACTACAATAGTAATGGGGTAATCACTAGTATTATAGGGACCCAACATGCCCCTCTCCTTCAAAAAAGTGTTGTCCTCAACGCCTGAGTAGTTCTGGATACTTCTGCATAAAATTCTCATCCTCCCATGTGGAATCTTCAGCGGATAAGTTCTTCCACTTGATAAGATACTATGAAATTGATCGATTTCGTAGCTGTCGAGTTCTTGTTTCTGTGACTGCTTCCGGTTCCAATATAATTTTTCCTTCCCCGTCAAGTTCTGGCAATATTGTTTGTATTGGGAGCTTGTCGCCTATAACCTTCTTTAAACATGAAACATGGAAAACTGGGTGCAATCGAGAAGCCGCAGGAAGCTCCAATTTGTATGCCATAGTACCAATGGGGCAACCATTTGACCCATTGTGTCTGTTTATCAGATACAAAGCAACGAAGATATCCTTCCAAACATTTGTTTACTATCTCAGTTTGCCCATTAGATTGAGGATGATAAGATGAGCTATGAGCTAACTGAGTACCAAGAAAAGAAAATAATTCTGTCCAAAAATTTCCAGTGAAAATGGGATCTCTGTCACTTACAATAATCTTTTGGTTTCCATGTAGCTTTTGAACTATTTCCATAAATGCAGTAGAAACTGTACTGGCTTTAAATGGATGTGATAATGCACAAAAGTGTGCATACTTGGTAAGTCTGTCAACTACCACCATGATGACACTCTTTCCCTCAGACTTGGGTAAACCTGTGATAAAATCCATTGAAACCTCCTCCCAACGTTGGCTTGGAATGGATAAAGGTTGTAATAGACCCGGTGTCTTAATTGTTTCAACTTTATTTTGTTGGCAAACCAAACATTCCGCCACAAACTTTTGAATATCTGATTTTAGGCCATCCCAAAAAAATTCCTTCTTAACCCTGTGGTAAGTTTTTAAAAATCTTGAGTGCCCTCCTAAGGGAGAAGTGTGCAATTCCATAAGAATCTTTTGTTTTAGCTGGGAATTCTTACAGAGGTATAAGCGATCTTTGTACCATAACGAATCATTTTTCTAGCTAAATGTATCAGAAGTACTGGAATCTTGTTGTAGGTTTCGAATAAGTGCCCACACTTCTTCGTCATTCTTCCATTCCTCCCTTGCTTCATTTATCCAATCTGGTTGGATAATAGAAATGGCACACAACAATGCTTCCACATCCTCATCCTTTCTTGAGAGTGCATCTGCCACCACATTTTGCTTCCCTTTTTTGTAGATGATTTCAAAGTCATAACCCAACATCTTTGTGACCCACTTTTGTTGCTCTTCAGAGGATAATCTTTGTTCTAAAAAGTATTTAAAGCTATCGTGATCCGTTTTTACCTTGAAGTGTCTTCCCACTAGGTAGGGTCGCCATTTCTTAAGTGCATGGAGTATTGCCAACATTTCCTTCTCATAAATAGCTTTACTTAAAAACTTTCCCTTGATTGGACGACTTTCAAAAGCAATGGGTCTTTCATCTTGCATTAGAACAACACCAATTCCATTTCCTGAAGCATCACATTCCACAATAAAGGTTTTTGTGAAGTCTGGTGTAGCTAAGACCGGTGCTTGGCACATTGCCTCTTTAAGATGTTCAAAGGCCTTTGTTGCTTCCGGAGTCCATGAAAATGAATCTTTCTTCAATAATGTTGTTAGAGGTGCTGCTATTCTCCCATAATTCTTAACAAACTTGCGATAATACCCTGTTAACACAAGAAATCCTAGAAGATGCTTTATGGATGTGGGGATTTTCCATTTCTTAATGGATTTAATTTTGCTAGGGTCTACCTTAACTCCTTCATGAGATACAATATGACCCAAATATTCCACCTCCTGGACTCCAAAGAAACATTTGGATCTTTTTGCATATAATTGTTTCTCCTCCAATAGTTGTAGCACCCTGTCAACATGTTCAACATGATCCTTCCAAGACTTGCTGTATATTAGTATATCATCAAAAAATACTAACAAAAATTTTCTAAGGAATGGTTTGAAAATTGAATTCATCAAACCTTGAAATGTTGAAGGTGCATTGGTAAGGCCAAAAGGCATGACCAAAAATTCATAATGACCCTGATGAGTTCTAAATGTCGTTTTCAGAATGTCTTCAATCTTCATTCTGATTTGATGATATCCCGAACGAAGATCCAACTTGGTGACGTAAATTGATCCATGCAATTCATCCAGTAATTCATCAATGACAGGAATGGGGAACTTATCTTTAATAGTGAGCTTGTTGAGCTCCCTATAATCCGGACACATGCGCCATGATCCATCCTTCTTGTGCACCAATACTACTGGAGCTGAGAAAGAACTTTGACTCGGTTGAATTATACCAGCCTCTAGCATTTCTGCAACCATACGCTCAATTTCACTTTTTTGGACATAGGGATATCTGTACGGCCTGATGTTTGGAGGAACACTTCCTGGAATCAGATGAATAGCATGATCATGATCACGCGTAGGTGGGAGACCTTTGGGAGTCTCAAATACCTTGGAATGATTGTCCAGGGCTTTTTGGAGATCTGGAGAAATAGATGATTCCAATGTGGAAACATCTAGCGAACATAATTGTGCAATTACACCTCTTTGCTCCTTTTTTAGAAGCTTTGTCATGCCATTAGAGCTGATTATCTTTCCTGGTTTCCCTGCAATATCCCTTAATTCAACTTCCTTTCCTTCCGTAGAAAATTTGATGAAAAGTTCTTGAAAATTAAAAGCTATTGTACCCAAGGATTGTAGCCATTGGACTCCTAGTACAATATCAGCACCTCCCATTGGAATGGAAAGCATTGGGCTAGTCAATACATATTATCCCATGGATAGCTTGATATTATGGCACTTTCCAGAGCAATTTATTGTTCCTCCATTTGCAATCATCACTTGACACTCTGGTGCTGGATATAGGAAGCAATTCAATTCTTTTGCTACCCTATAATGAATAAAATTGTGGGTGCTTCCTGAATCAATCAACACTATTACCTTTTTCTTCTTGATTTGTCCTTCTATCTTGATGGTTTGAGGAGTGGTAATTCCCGCCAATGCATTACAAGATATGGTCAGATTTATTTGTTCTTCATGTAGGCTTTGTTCCTAGAGTATATCCTCTTCTTTTGACCTTTCTTGCTCCTTTTCTTCTTCCTCTTCACAATCTATGTAGAATAATTTCTTCTCAGCACACTTATGACCTTTTGTGTATTTGCTATCACAATTGTAACAAAGCCCTTTTGCTCTTTTTTCTTCCAATTGTTGTGGTGTCAACCTTGTAGGTTGTGGAAGACTAGGGGCAACAAAACTTCCGTCTTTATAGTTGTGAATGGTATGCTTCCTAGTTGCCATAATTTTGCTTTCCATTTTTCTTGCTAACCTGAATGCCTTCTCTAATGAATCAGGTTCCCAAAGGCGAACATCATGTTGGATATTATCCTTTGAAGACCCTATGAACACATCAATCCTATGCTCCTCTGGAATATCTTTTACCCTTATGTTCAATTTTTGGAACTCCTCAATGTGCTCCATTATTGAACCCTTTTGTTTGAGACTTATAAATTGGCTAAAAGAAGTGTTGCTTTTTGTCTCCTCATAATGTGCTATCAATTCTTCCGTAAAAATTGCCTAAGTGATAAATTGTTTACGAGAACAAAGCCATTGATACCATACAAACTGATTTGGTTCCAAATATACAGTTGCCATACGTACCTTTTGTGTGTTTTGCACATTATTGAGATCGAAGAATTGCTCCATCTGTAATATCCATGTGGCGGGATCCTTGCCATCAAACTTCCTCATATCGATTTTTGGAATATGGTGATTTTTCGATCCAACATTAGCGTCTATGGAATCATGATTAACATTTCTTTTGTTCTCATCATGAGTTTCCTTTACTACCTTTTCACCATTAATAAGTATTTCTTATAGAAAATTTGTCAAATTTGTCTTCAAATCTGCCATGCCTGTCTTCAAATTTGTGTTCAAATCTATCTTCAAATTGTCTAGATTAGCTTCCATGCCATTTATCTTAGCTTCCACGCCATTTATCTTAGCTTCTGTTAACTTTTGTGAGCGTGACATTTGTTGCACTTGTTCTTGTAATTTTGATATATCATGTAGCATTTCTTCCTCTTCTTCATGAGTCATGCTAAAGCTTTCAGGTTCCTTACTAGGTGTTTGCATTTTCTTTCCTCGGGGAATCAGGTACCGATAATAATGCTCTACTATGCCCTTTGAATTCCTTCAAAATAAATTTTCAAACCAAGCTTAAGCAAAAATTAAAAAAAAACCTACACACCTTTTTTCACTTTGTAGGAGCTTGATATTGCCTTTGATGTATCTCTGTACTTTCCAATCATCTAGTTCTGAATTTGTGACCTATAGTAGCTCTCTGTGTCCTCTTTCCAATGCCATTAGTATGATCCAAATTGGATTCTCCAAGAAAGAGTTATGCACAATCTCCCAAGATGACCTGATTATAGACCTTTCCAGAAGAGCGAACTTGTATGAAGTGCCACGTGTACAATTTTCGATCTTTGGTTCTGAAAAAGATATACAAGAAACCAAAGTTCGTCCTCTTTCTGTAACTTCTTACAAAATTTCAATCTGATTCCCAGAGAGAAAGCTATGACGATTTTCCCCAGGTCACCTGTTTTGAATGTAATTCAGGAGTCTGCAAAAAGACCAACTTCCTCAGATACATATCTCCGTAAATATTGCACGAAAAGCTCTGAAATTCGGACCCAAGGTTCAACGCGATTTCTTCTCAAATGGGTTTTTTTTCGACTTCTGGAATGTCACAGAAAAAAAGTTATAGCGAAAATGCCACGATGACCTGTTTGGAGCAGCGAAACCCTAGAATCCAAAGCTCTGATACCAAATGTTATGAAACCAGCTCAAGAAAAGATAGAAAAGATAGATCAACGCCTTAGAATTCAGCCTCTTTGAGGGGGCAACCTTCTTTACATGACATAAATGAACAATTATTAGATGATACAAATGACAAAACCTCCTTTCTATATATAGGAGTCTAAGGAGTCACAATATAATCCATCCGACCTAACAATAATAATATAAAGCCACAAAAATAACAATAGAGGGATTCTATGGGGCACATAAATAACAATATGGGGGTAATAGGGGCACAACAATATAAATAAGGGGTATAACTACAATAGTAATGGGGTAATCAATAGTATTATAGGGACCCAACACCTGCCCTTCGCACTCAGCTAAAGGTGTCTGTGCACTCAGCTGCGGACTACTAGGCCTCTGCGCACTCAGCTGCAGAGCCTACTCCTACTCTATGACCCAAAGATACCTTCTACACTTAGACTCAATCACTTCCTCTTTCTCTTTTCTTCCTCCCCCTTTCTATCCTATGCTTATCTCTATTTATACAATCCCATGGTCCACGGACCATGTGTAGGGTTATCAAGCCGACATTACATTACAAAAACAAGGGCAGTCAACCCTATGACTCTATTATTACTTTGCACTCTGCGCCCATAATTCGCAGAGATTTTACAAAGGATTTGGTCAAAACCTGGGCGTTAAGCCCCGAAACATGCCTTAGGGGGATTCCATGCCCAACACCTTAAAACTACCATTATCCTTTGAGGTTTTTGGTCAAAGCTTAGGGAATTAGGCCATTGAATATGTGCCCTATATGATACAATGGTCATTTCAAATATAATTTTAACACCAAATATGGTTCTTATGGTTAAAGGAATGGTCACTTCCAAACTTCAGTATACAACCATATAGATTACCACAAGGACTCATGGGCCACGTATGATACCTTAGACTATAGCACATGCCCTTATACTATGAGCTATATGTGTTCAAAATTTCTAGGATTGATGCACCATGTATGGTTCTCTAAGTCCATTTCATGTTTATGTATAGAGTATGGGGTCTTAGGCCATCAAATATTTTATTATACCTCATGGGCCATGTGTAAAGCCCACACCATTGTCACAGTGGGATACGGTTATCATTTTGAGGTTTCCACTACAACAAATTAGTAAGGCCACAATACATAGTATTATGTGATAATATTTTCCATTTACATGGTTCACGTGTTATCTACGAATCCCATAAGATCAAAATCATGGGATATTTTTATCATATTGACCTTTCATTACAATAGCTTACTAAGGAGAAATGACATATACTTGGGCCATAACATTTTCCTTTATGCTTCATGGGTGTTTTTGTTAAATTCACTCATACAATATTTGATTTTATATTCCCAACAATATTTTATACTCATATATTATTTAAATTAGTAAATTAATTTTTTGAAGAGTTGAATAGAATATTTATCCATAAAAATGCAACAAAAGCTCAAGTAGAAAATCAATCACACACCATAAATTTAAAACCCTCCATTTTATTCTTCACTTCTATTACTTAAAATAAATAAGGGCTCCCTTATAGGGAAAATAGCCCATAGACAAACAAAAAATTTATATTGCAACATGGAACCTAGAAATCTCACCCCCTTGGAAATTTTGATCCACTAGAACACTTGACCCCTAGAAAAATCAACTTCTTTAATTTCCATTTCAAACTCCTCTCCCCTAGCCCTATATGGCCCACACACTGGATAAATTCTTTCCCACACTAGGTTGTGACCCATATGAATCCATACACAAGCCTCTAACATGAGTTTTAACCACCCACAAATTCGGCCCTTCAAGATATCGAACTCCATGAGATTCCTCCTTAATTTCACGGTGCAACATTTCCTTCTTTTTAGCCTTGAGTCTCCCACTCTCCACTTGATAAAATTTCTCTCTCAATGATTCAATGTGTCTTCCTCCTCTCCTTAAAATTTCTACTATAATTTATTATTAAACTAGTTCCCTAACCCTAATCTCCAAAGTGATTAATGCTTAGGATTAAATCCTAATATTCACTTGAGATCAACTATAGAGATTATATTTAATTCACTAAAGTGAATAATTCATTATTCTTTAGAAAACATTAGCCAAATAGCCAACATTAATTAATTAACAAGTGTGTCTTAAGATAAACATAAGAAAGTATCATAAAAGTCACTAAATAAATTGAGCAAGTACATGTAGAGGCTTTGGAAATCTTATGCATTCTTGATATTTAACCTATGTAAAAACACCTATTCGAGCTATAATAATTAACACTCCTTCCTAGCGAAGAAGGTATTCTACACCACCCTTATCTTATCTCTATATAAGACAAACTTCCCATTCACTAGGGTCTTGGTGAGAATACTTGGTACCGACACATTTGTGGATATGTATTGAAGCTTTAGAGCTCCCCTCTAGACCCTATCTCTCGATAATTGATACATGATCTCTATATGCTTGTATACTTTGAGAGTTTGATGCAACTCTGATTATATAATGAGTCACAATGCGATCCAACTCAAGGCCAAATAATCATGTGAGCATATTGCAAAGCCAAATGGCCTCACAACTTACCAAACTTGATACCATATACTCTACCTTTCTTGAAAAGAGGGGTACTAAATTTTACTTCCTTCTAAACCATGAAATCATGACCGATCCCAAATTGAATTATCACCCTAAGATGTATTTCCTATCCACTTCACTCCCAACCTAATATGAGTGTTTATAGCCCTGGAATTGCACTCCACCACTTTCGACATATCTTAGTCCATACTCCATTGTATCTCATAAGTTTATGAGCACATTCTTTACTGTAACACAGTGCACCCTCCTTAGGTCCACCATAAATTGGCTTAGGTTATTCACAACAAAACATATATATGGCCTAGTGGTCACCAAATACATCAAGACACCAATCAACTTCCTATACAAATTGGGCTCCACAAATTCTGAATCTAAAGAAATCAATTTTTTTAGATTGGTGATCATGGGTGTAGATATAGGCTTACAATCCACCATCTAAAATCTCCTCAAGATATCAATAGCATATTTTCCCTATTCCAAGAAAATATCACCTATCTATTGTCACACCTCCAATCCAAAAAAGTAGTGCATTATGTTGATGTCTTTCATCTCAAACTTTATAGATATATATCACTTGCACATATCCATGAGCTTCTCTAACCCTATGTGTAATACATCTTCAACATAAAGTACCAAGATGAGTGGACCATCACTAATAAGTTTGTAATATAGGTCAAGGTTCACCTCACTCTTGGTGAAGCCCATACCTAGTAGATATCCATCAATCCTTGATTACCATGCTCTTGGCACCTACTTAAGTATGTATAGTTCTTTCTTCAACCTGAATACATGAGACCCTCTCCCATGCACCTCAAAACCCTGTGGCTACTCAATGTACATCTCCTCGTTAATTACTCCATTGAATAATGTTGTATTCACTTCCATCTGATGTATCCTCTACCTTATATTTAAACAGTAGATATAACCAATTTGATAGAAGTATACTTGGAAGTTTGGTCAAATGTTTACTCAAATTCCATTCCCTCCTTCTAGGAGAACCCTCTCGTCCTGAACCTTGCCTTATGATTTTCAATACTTCCATATGAAACATGCTTGATCTTAAAGATCCATATTGAAATCATCATTTATTTCCCCTCTAGCCTTGGAAAAATGTCTCACACATCATTCTTGATAATGGAAGCATACTCCCCCACCATGGCTTCTGCTTCCTCCTCATAACTGCTAGGCTCAAAATTAATGATGTCAATCGTGATTTCCATGTAACTAGAAAACTTCCTCAGTGGTTTTCTCTTTGTAAAATTACTAATATTAGCCTCTAAATTCTCCTAAGAATCTCTTAATTTATGCTCTAACCATCTCAACCTCCCCCTGATAAAAATAGAATGAGCCTCCAACTCCTCTTCTTGATATGAAGACCAAGTGTTTATTATTAGTGGTGTTGGTCTCTTCTTTATCTTCAAAGGTTCTCACTCCTTATCCTATATCACTACTTGAAGGTGTTCATGTGACTTCCTAAATGATTTACTGTCTTAAAATATGACCTCCCTACTCACCACAGTATCCCCTTGCAAAGGAATGTACACATTGTATGCCTTTGAAGTCTCACTATACACAACAAAGATGCCCTTTTGTGCTAAGGGACCCTGCTTTCTCCTCTTCTTTGATGGTACATGAATATATATTAGAAACTCAAATATGAAAAAATGGCCAACCTCTAGTTTAACACCTATGAATGCCTCCTTAGGAATATTATCCTCTAAGACCTTATAATGATTCTTATTTAGAATACATACTGCCATGTTACAAGCCTCTACCCAAAGGAACCTAGGAATATCCTAATCATGGATCATTGCCTTGGAAACCCTAATAATTACCTTATTCTTCCTCTTTGCAAGCCCATTCTATTGTGTGTTTTAAGGTACCATCAGCTCATTCTTTATTCCTACCTCCTTGCATAAATTCTTGAAGTTGTTGGAGGTATACTGACCCCTATTGTGTGACCTTAGAGCTCTAACCCTCCGCCATTTCCAGTTCTCCATGAAAATATTAAACTATAGAAACCAATTAATAATCTCATCTTTGGTCTTCATAAATTAGATTCATGTCCTCCTTGAGAAATCATCCATGAATTTTGTTGAAAATGGGTTTTCATTGATGTTAACTCCAGCTGAATCTAGAAGAAGCCCCACTTTCCTCTCTCTTGTTATGGAACATGATCATGAGAATGCATTCTAGACCATTTTCATTTGATAGTACTCATCATGTTGTTTCCAATGGTAAGTGGCATGCCATGTAACTCCTCATGGTTGAAGCCTCAAAGTTTGGTCATGGTGCCCCAAAATGAATGATGTCTTGGCACAACATTTTGGCATAAGAATTGAATAAAACTATATTAGACTTTGAAAAATTTTATTGGGTCATGGTTGTTACAAATATTTGATCAATTCAGCCCTCAAAAGGAGAATTTTATATAATTTTGAAAATGGTGTCAAAAGGGGAGTTAAGGTTAGCCCCATAAAATAAAAATAAAAATTTTAAATTTCTTGCTTTAAGATTAGGCTGACACCATTTTTTGGGGTACTTTTAGGGCAAGTCAACACTCCTTTTATCCCCCTTGAAAATCTATATATAGGGCATTCATGAGCCCTTAATTTCATAAATTGCACTCTTATCTTTCATTTAATTCACTCTAAAATATATGAGGCGAAAGGTTAAATCATAGATGTGAATCAGGGCCAAATTTCTAAGAGTTTTTTGGTTTTATTTTGATCTTTTATGTGGTGATACATTTGGCGAAGAATGAGTTTCTAAGACTTGATCTGAAGACTACTATGAGGTAGCTTAAGGTCAAGTTGAGGATATATAGGCAACAGAGACATGAGACCGAATTAGGTCATAGAAGAGGGTGAAATTAGCCCTGTGATAGCTACAGACAAGATATTGAGTTAGGTTTGGGCCAAATTTAGGCCTATTTAAGCCATAATGAAAGATGAGATTAGGTTGTTAAGAGAGGGTACATTACGCCATAGTAAAGGACAATATTAGGCATATTTTAAGCCATGGGATAAGGGCCAAATTTGGTCTATTCAAACTACAGAGGAAGGCCAAATTAGCCCTACTTAGGCCACATTAATTGGGGAAAGTTTAAGGCTATATAGACCACAGGGAAAGGGCCATAGTATGACCAATTTTGGACCACAAATCAAAGGCATGTTTGGACCATAATAACTTCTGTTAAAAAGGGTAGATTAAGGCTTAATCAAACCATAGTCAAGGAAAAATAAAAAGGAAGTTTGAGACATGAAATTCAAAGGGTTGATTGGAGAATAATACTGATTCAAATATGAGGTAGTCTAAGTAAAACCAGTGGAAAATACAATAACAACAAAGATCACGATGAGCAAACATCCCTAGAATATGATGTGATATAAGGTATGATACCTTTGATATTCCAAAACTCTATGTTTCTAAATGTTGATAACTATATGAATCACTATTAAATCAAATATTTGGATAGATTCATAAAGGTTGATCTACACAGCACTTAAGGAACAAAATTGAAATTGTTTGCTCAAGTTTTTAGATAGTGACATTGTGACATCTTGGCATATATCAATAGAGATAGAAACGAAGCTATCAATTCTTGGATGTTATTGTAAGTGGGACATTATCCCTAGTATGGGAGCCCAAAGATTATTTTTCTATCTTTTATCTTAAGGGTGGTAAGGTGGTGCAAGGAAGAGACTAAAGTCTCCTTCAAGTTGGAGATTGAGAACACTTCAAGGTGGTAGGGTGGTGCTAGGGCAGTAGATTGATGCTAGTAGGGCATTGGAGAATATTTCTAGTTGGATTTGGTAAAACCACGACGTTCATTGGGGGAATTTTAAGGTCTAATATGGGCCTCCTAAGAAAAATGTACAACCAAAATAAAATTCTTAAGAACCAATAGGATTCAAGATGATGATGTCAACCATGGGGTATGATTCATCATTTTTAGAGTAAAAAAATAAAAAGATTAAAAAATAATAACATAATAAAACTACTTTTTCAACTTATATTTTCAACTTATCTAGCTAAAGGTTTTACTCAAATTTTGAGTGGGAGTACTCATTGGATGCAAAATTTAATTCCTCATCTAAGGTGTACCCATGTTGCATACTTTCAATGGACCCTACTACACGAAAAATGAGAAATACATGAAAAAACATGATTGTAATCACTTTTTTCTTGTATTTCTCATTTTTCGTGTAGCAGGGTCCATTGAAAGTATGCAAAAGGGGTACTCCTTGGATGAGAAATCAAATTTTGCATCCAATGAGTGTTTTTGCTAGAAATTCGAGTAAACCCATAGGGATATAAGTTGAAAATATGGGTTGAAATTTTTTTATTTTTTTTCCTCTAAAATTTGATGATGTAATCTAATCTTATTTTATTATTTCCATTATTATTTTATAATTTCCTTAGGAGGCCCATTTTAGACATCAAAATTTCCTTAATGGGTGCATCCTTTCAGGGATTTGGGGCTTCCTGATAAAACTAAATGCTTTCTAACTAAGTATTAGGGTGTTGGTGCTTCCCTTTAGTTCATGTTGATAAATTATTGTACTATTTAAAAATATTAGAAAGCATTATGCAGTTTTCTCCCACATTGAGTTTCCAATGAACTTAAAATTTCTTGTGTATTGTTCATATGACGTGATGCTAATTTTATGTTTTTATTTAATGTTAATGATATTTAATGCTCTGTAAGTGAAAAAATAATTAAAATAAGTGAAATATTGATTCACCCCCCTCTCAATATTTCCAATAGTTGGTATCAGAGAAAGGTTATTTCACAACAGTCTAGCCACTAGAAGGTAGACAATGGATTGTGTTGGATCCCTAGGGTCACACTACATGGTGCTATAATGCAAAGCGTGGGAACATATAAGTGTCATTAAAATTGTTGTTAGGTCAATGGAAATACCCATGATTGACTATTTTTAGCAACCATCTTACAACTATAGGTGTATTCCTTCTATCCAAGGAACTTTGACTATGTTTCATTTGCTTATGTTCCTTAACCGAATGATAGTCAAAGTAAGATGATTTTAAAGAAGACAGATAAAACCGCATATTAGGTTGTCTTTGTAAATCAATTTTATAAATTACTATGTAATTCAAACTTGAGTTAGTTGGTATAACACAATTGTATCTCACGTTCAAGATGCATGCATTTCATTTTCCCGTTTAATTTTCACAAGAAAAGGAAATACCTGATGAATTATATTGCAACCATTAAATCAAATTTTATGCAATCATAATCATGTTAACAACCAAATGTGAATGAATAATACAAGAAAATCAAAACCGTAAGTAGCCCATAAAATTACTCATTGTTCACATTCAACTTCCATTGAGTGTTCGTCAAAAAAACATAATGTATGCAAGAAAACCATTTAAATTCTATATAAATTCGTTCTTAAGGTTGATATTAATCCGAGAGTTATTTGGGAATCAAGGTTGGGGGGAAACACCATACATTATTTTCTTTTTATAGACTGCATTTCCATTGATTTTGAGTAGGAGCATTCATAACCCTTGGGTTTGACATAAAAGTTCTAAAAGTAAAATATGGATGAAATATGGAGAATCAAGTCCCACATAATTTAAAGGAGAAATTAAGAATTAGTTTAAACCAAATAAAACCTAGTGGATGACTGAGCAATTAAGAATTCAACCATTAGAAACACTTAATCTTGAAATTTACCATTGTCTTTAAAAACCTTGTATGAAATATCAAGAAAGTCAAGATATTATTAAAAATAACTTGATATATCTTGCAAAAATGAATAAACCATCATATTGATTCCAAAATTCATTTCAACCTAAAATATTTTACAATTATGCACAATTTGCACAAGGATCAGGTTTGCAACTCAAAATTCCATCAAAATTGTATAAACTTGCATTTCATTAGTACTAAACTTAAAAACATCACGTGATATGGAACATACATGATGATAAAAAAGAAATCCAAAGAGTTAATTCAGAATTCTTTCCCAACATTGCTTCAAGACCTTGCAACGATTCACCAAATTTTTTGGCAAAGTTTCACCTACAACCAAGATTTCTCCCCCCTTTTACATTTCAAAATTAGGTCTATATCTAGGCACTCAAAGAGCTTGGCCCTACTCTAAACCACTAGTGGATTTTGGAAAACCACTTCAAAGTTTGTTACAAAATTTCCAATTGTATTGTAACTAAATTCCTCAAGAAATTTCTTGAAATTTTGCTAACTGCAGAGTGGGCCCCTCTCATTTTAGCTTTGGTAGAAATTCTCTCTCTCTTGGTTGGGTGTTTCCTTCCTTCTCTCTTAGGTGCTCACTGGGTCGAGCGCTATAGCGCATTGGGTGCCCTAGTAAATGTGTTGTTGGTGGTACATCCGAAGGTGTTGTTGTTTATTCCTTCTCACATAGAAGTCGCCTTTGGTTCCGGTGTTGACCCTGTATATACGGTTGATCCATATATTTTACACATACTACTCCATTCAACTTCCATTGGTATATCGCAAAACCACACCTCTGATATTTCCATCTCCATGTCTATGATAGGTTCATAATTGATTTTTCCTTGCTCTTTGAAAAGTTGTTTTAGTAGGAATTGGAGTTCAAAATGATCCTTATATAGACTTGTAAGGCTCTCTTCCTATCTCTATCCTCATAATTAATTTTCTTATCCTTAATAAGATGTAGGCAATCCATGATAAGATCCTTGGGAAGAAAGTTTCCCTAATCATTAAATAACAATGGTAAAATCTTCTTATACAATACTTCACATTTGCCTTTAAACCTCTCTAGTTCTTCAATCATGCTTTCGTATTTCTCATCTATTTGCACTATCACCCTATGATTCCTTTCTAAGTGAGCTTCTCTAGCTATCAAGTGGGAGTTGTTGAAGTTTTCCTTTATGACTTCTTCTTTAGTCATGTGATTCAGAAAATTGGATATTACTCCAACATTGCATGAGGCTGCCCTGACATGTCCTTTGAGCATATCTACTTCTTTATGAGTTTTCTTAATCATATCAATCTCATCCTACACCAGCTCTAACTACTCCTAGTGCCTACATATTGGCTTAATGATTTTCTCCCAAATTACCTCCTTGGCCCTTTTGAAAGAGATTTTGTTAAGATCACCTTTTGCTTGCAAGAATGAATGGATCTCAAATCTCCTAATGCATTCTTTCGCTGAATGGAGCTTTGCTTATGTTTTATTCAAATTTTGTCTCAGCGCTAGAGATGATAATCAGACTCCTTTGAGTTCTGTAGGCATGGCTGGTATATTCATTTGTTCAATTAAGCCATGGAGGAATGTCTTCATTTCAAGAGATGACGTAGGAGGGCCCTTAGTTCTAACAATAGTACTAAAGTAGTGTGTTGTATCAACTTCATCCTTTTTTTCTGGATAATATCTAATGGGAGAAAAGGAGAAAAGAAGGCAAATGGATAAGTTAATTTCAAAGCTTTAAGAGACAAGAAATGGAGCACCACATGTCTTGGTACCATGGGATCGAATGTTGACCAACAGTCTTGGTAACATTTCTAATGGTGCCACCATGGCTAGTGGGAGTAAAATCTAGGATTTGTGTCTAATTGATATGATTTAGAAGGTATGGGAACTACTCTCACCCTGACTCCACACTGGAAATGTTAACCTTTTAATAATTACATGATCTTCCCCTTGGGTGAGGTTTCTTGGAATGATGTAAGCTTTTCTTTATTCGTGAGGATAGAAGTTTGGAGATGATGTGATTTTCCTAAGAAGTGAAGCATGAAGTATTTGGAGAAAGGAATTACTAGCATACATGAGTCATAGCCTATATTTACATGGCTTACACTCAAATTCTACTAGAATTTGCAACTTTAGAAATTCGGGACCTGTGCAATCATTCTCTCAACTGTAACATCCCTTCTCCTTTAACATGTTTTTATAGTTTTCATGCCACGTGTATAGGTATTCTTGGGTGAGACAATTCAATGATGTCATGTTTTCATCAATAGAGTGTGGGGTGAAGTTAGAGTGGTAGACACGTAGAACAATTAATTGACCTTGGAGGACATGTGGCATGCTCTAGCATTGTTGCGCTCCTAGCTCTGAAATGCTCCAAGGTGGTACGAAAATGATGAGGGGATGACACGTGTCCAGCTTTTCACCCCTTGGACCACCTAATGATCGTGAAAATTATCGATGTGAGGCTCACAACAAATACTAGATGGAATATCTCCTCCACTATTAGATTCATGAGGTGACACTTTCGTCAAGGCCTCTTTGACATTTGAGTGATACATCATCATGGTGGGAAATAGGACACATGGGAGATGATAGGAGAGAAAAGTGTCAACATGGCCATTGAGGTGGGGATGACATGGTAGATGGGGTGGAAGTGGAGGCAAGGAGTATGGGGGATTGACATGAAGGACAAAAAGGAGGTAGAGCAGTAGTGACTAGTAACAAGAAGTGGTTGTGGGCCACGGGAAGCTTACTTCAGTGGACATGTGGTAGCATTTCGTAGTAGTTGGGAAATGGAATTTGAAAGCCTTAGAGGTATATGAGAGGCCTATGGTGTTGACACATGCCCTCCTACACATGCAACCCTGATATGAAATGATCATATGTTAAAATTGAAGTAGAATTGATTAAGCCCATAGTGAATTGAATGTTAATTTAAAGTGCTGAAATCGTGAGAATTGCTTGAGAAGAAAGAATTTACGACAGCTGATAAAACATAAGAAAGATGCATAACAGAAGTGAAAACAGAAAATTCATAGCGATACCAGACAACAAGATTGATTATGGAGTTCGTCCCTGATGGACTACGTCTCTGGGTCCGCTTTCAAGATGGGTGGTCGCTTTATTAGGTTTGAAACTGAGGATGTCAATTACACAGAAAATTGACCAAATTGAATGTGCATGTAGACACTTCTGGTCACTATCATAAGAAATCTCTCTGAACCAGCTTTCCAACGCCTATCACGGTTCCCAATTCTTACTCCCGATGCTCCTATTACACTGAAAAAAAATCTATTATAACCTCTAGAACCTACATACAAAACTTCAAAACCACTCTCTTCCTCTTCAATGAGAAAAAACTGCCTCTTATAACCCTGCAAGTACATTCAAACTTATTTGGACTAAACTTGGCATGAATTGGTTGAAATTTGGGTTCATGAGTCTTGGTCAAGTTATGTTTTTCCACCTGGGAATACTATACATGGTCTTTGGATTAATGTTTAAAACAAAACTGTAACAAAAACCCATATTCGGACTTTGGGTTATGTTGGGAGCGAGATCCCCCAAGGGTAGTTTTGGGGCTAAAGGCCCATGTTAAGTCAATTTTGTAATATAATTGTAAATACTTCGCATTTTGTGTTCGCGGAGTGTGAAGGTATTATGTGTCAAGAGGGTAGTCTGCCCTTAGTTTTGTAAAGTAAAGTTGGCTGTAAGAGACCTACCCATGGTCCGCAGACCATGGGATTGTATAAAAAGAGCTAAGCTCTAAGTAGTTAGGGCAATCAAGAATGAATAGAATGGCAGATTATGTAATAGAGTGGTAGCTCTAAAGAATAAGTCTAAGTCTTGGGTTGTAGTGTAGGTAGAGGCTCTGCAGCTAAGTGCATAGAGACCTAGGATAGAAGTCCGTAGCTGAGTGCGCAGACGCCTGCAGCTGTGTACGCAGGATGGACTGAGTTTGTAAACACTTGGAGGATATTAACAAACGGCATTATTCTACAATTTCTGTGTCTTGTTCTGTTGATGCATTTGGATATTTTATGTATGAATTTCCTTTATTATGCTTATATGATGTGCGAATGAATGAAATTACATTGAATAATTGAATGCAATTGCAAATATCTGCTTACGTGTTGTTAAATTTAAGTATTTGACGAGATAAGTGAATCGCTTAGGATAATTGGGGAATCTGTACGACACACTACCATAGCAGGTACCTGAGCCACAGGTTAGGGCTGTGCGAAGGTCGATCGTATACTTTTGTGAAGGTATTAAAGGTTGGAATAGAGGGTTTGTCTTGCAAGCCCTAGAGCGAAGCCACTTGCGCGAAGGCAGGGATAGAGGGAATCAAACAACATCACAACCATCTCAGTGTGCAGAAACTTGGTTCCAACATCCCTCAATACTGCTTCGGGTGAAACTTCGGTTCGTGATCCACGGGTTGATGTCGAAAGGGCCAATAGTGTAGGGATTTGTTTGGCTAATTAACACTGAACCTGGGTCAGGCCCCCTCAAGCCAACAAATGGTTCCGTTGTTGGGACCAGAATCTACATAAGAGATGTGTGATGTTGTATCACTGGAATCCAACTAAGAAGGATATTTGGAACTGGTTAGATAGAAAGTTTCACGAATTCATGGCATAGGAGAATAGAAACCCGCGACTAACAAAGGAATAGTGGTTGGATAGATACCTATATACAGAGATCCACGAGATATTTTTGTGCTGCTTCCCTATTGAGCTATACGAGTGGATCACGAAGCTAGCAGATAGCCAAGGAAGGTGGAAAGTTGACGGTCCTATTGTGTGGACCCTGAAGCTATTGTGAAGGTTGGAAGCATCGGAGGATAAGATCACCTGCACTATCGATCATTGGCTCGATCACGTCATAGGAGGATTTGTGACTGAATTTGCGGTTGACACTTCAGTCAGCTATAGCGAGGCGGAGCGATGCTTTCTCAAAGGACCACGATTTAAGTATGTAAAATCTTTGAATACCTAGATTAAAATGCTATTGTGCGAGAAACGGGTTATGCAACTACCTTGATGTTCGGGACTATGCGAAGCGGAAAAACTTACAGGAAGGAAAGAATGGTCCAGAGTATAGTCCCTTGATTTCACCTCCACGAGGCGACGAAGAAGAGATAGCAAAGGTTTCTGTGTGAAGTGCTATTCAATTCATCAGACAAGGATTCTTGAGAATACCACCTTCACCCACACCACCTCCAACTTCGCCACCATCACCTCCAACTTCACCCGTACCACCTCCACCTCCACCACAGTTCAGTATGGCAAATACAGTGAAGTTTCCTTTGTTCAAAGGCTTGCGAAATGAGGACCCGGACCAATTCTGGTTCGTTGTGAGGGTTGTTTGGGAAGCTCAAGTTTTTATAGATGATCATATAAAGAAGCCGACACTGGTTAGTGCTCTGTAAGATTGCGCGCTAACCTGGTATATTAAGTACTCTAATGATAACGCGAATGCTAGAGGTGAAGACATCTAGGCAACACAGAATAGGGAATTTAGTAGGCCTAAATATGAGGCGCAGTTGATTGTGAGATTCAAAGAGATCACGATGCAACCAGGTGAGACACCTTGGGAACTAAATCAGAGGATTAAATGTACAATCCACAAAACCAACATGAATTTGACAGATGGACAACATCGCGAGTGGTTTGTGGCTTCACCACTACCACACTTAAGGAGTGCACTGTCGCGACAAAAGATAACCACTCAAGCAGAGGCCTTGGAGATTGCCATGAGACTACATGAAACTCCAATGCAAGATCCAAATCTAGGAGTTCAACAGATCCATGTGCAGCTGAAGAATCTGTGCCTTGAGATGCAAAGTCTAAATCAGGACAAGATAGTTCGACCAGAGGTACGCGATGAGGTATGGCACTTGAAATGAAAAAGTTAGGGTCATCACAAAGACCATTTCTCGGTCTTTGCAAACTATATTATAGGAGGAGGACCGATGCATTTAAGTCCAGAAGCTCAAGTAGGACCTAGCGTGGGGCCTACATTATGGTGCACTATCTGTCACGTAGCCAGAAAACATGCCATGGATAATTGTCACTTGCTACAGAAGTTTGTATAGACACCGCAACAACTGTTCTGCAACTTTTGTAGGTCGGTAGGGCATGATGAGCATACTTGCAGGAGCTATGAACTGATGATGGATAGAACTCCTACCTATAGGGTTCAGGTTGAAACGTGGCCCCTTGACCAGAGTGCAGGGATGGCGCGGACAGGATTTCAGGGGCGCAAAAGAGGCCGAGGTGGAGGAGGACCTGGTAGAGGTCGAGGACAGTTGATTTTCTATAATTGTGGAGGACCAGGACATTATGCCCACGATTGCACTAATCCAACGTGTCCGTCGTGCAAGTATTGCACACTGTTTGATCATGAAACAAAAGATTATCCTACGTTGATAGCTAGGATACGTGACAAATGGGCGCTACCACCTCTGCCGACTAAGAACTTGCAGATGATGAGGTCTGAGACGTGCGAGGAAGATCCAAATGTAAATATAGTGCTTCGAAGTGGAATTGCGACAGAAGATGACAAGGGGAGACAGCTAGAAGACAGTGCATGGGTTCACAAAGCCCCAACAAAGGAGGCTGAGTTTGATTTGGAGCACGCACGTGAAACCTTCATGGAAGCTAAGAAGAGCTTTGCTGAGGCCTCCACCTCAGGAAGCAAGGACAAGCCTGAGTAGGAGATGGACCCCTCTATGCTCACAACTTTTCTGGAGACCAGTGTGAAATTACTACGCGACAGGAAGGCTGTGAAAGGGTTACAAGAACTCATCAATAGATGCGCTGGAACTGCACTAGGTGAGCCGCGTGTAGTACAAAAGATTGGCAAGCATAAAACAAGGACGGGTGAGGAGATGAGATTGACCACATAGATAGGAGAATATGAAATGGATCAGGTCATTTTGTACCTGGGGTTAGATGCAAATGTCCTACAAAGAAGACTTCGGAGCGAATGGGGAGACCTGTGTTGCAATGGTCTCCGATAAAGCTAAGGATGGAAAATCAAAAGAAGATCATCCTCATGGGGCGACTGAAGGGGGTGACCATGGATATTGAGGGAGCAAGCGCACTGGCTGATTTTGAAGTAATAGAGATAGTGGATGAAAACAATCCCTATCATGTGCCCCTGGGAATTGACTGGGCTACTGATATGAATGGGGTAATCAATCTGAAGAAGTGAAAGATGATATTTGAGAAGAAATTGCCGCGCATAATAGTACCCCTCGATCCTGCTGAAGGATCGTGCCATACTGAACCTATCCGCGATTATGAGAGTGATGACGACCTGGACTGTATCTATAAGATAATAGAGTGAGACCAATATTGGGTGAATCCCACCATGGATGGATGGATTACATGGGATCGTGAGAGTTCCTGCACTTTGGACTTCAATGGATAAATAGAACACTGGGAGAATCGGTGACATGAAGTAACTATGCTGAATTGCAACATGATGACCCGGTCGCTGCACTGTGTGTTGTCAAAGGTAAGAAATCTGCCTACTTATGATGGTTTGAATGACGTAGATATCTTTTTGGATGCATTTGAAAGAGAGGTACCAGAAAAGAAGCGCTTTGAGGCATTGGACTGGGCACTGCATGCTATGCCCGCAAGATGGTGGGGTACGCACAAAGGAAGATTTGATGATTGGCGCGGATGTAGGAGGATGATGAGAACACAATTTCGGAAGCCTAAGATATGACTGACAGATAAGTATGATGGGCATAATGATCTGCGCGTGCATCTGGCCAAATGGACCCAGACTTATGGAGAAAAGCCCCAACCTGAGTGGGTGCACTTGTTCTATCATACCTTGGATGTTGTCCCAATGAATTGGTATATAGAAACAGAGCTCCACCATGGGATAGGCGAATGGGATATCCTGCACGAAGGATTCATGATGACATTCAGTTTTGAGGATGGGTTTGACAGTATTGATGAAGTGCTACAAGAGGTGAAAGTAGCAATCTTTAGGATACCGCATGATCCTTTAGACCTGATTCAACCTAAATGGGCTACTTAGCTAAGTCACGCGCTAGAATGTTATAATGTAACTGCCGAAGAAGAGGAAGAGGATCCGCGGAAGATTAACCTTCCAAAAACAGAAGGTCACTATGAGGTTCATGGAAAATAGATTAAGAACCATAATATAACAGCGTTGTTGAAAACGAAACAAGTGAACATTGGTACGGAGGCAAAACCCAAATTCACGAAGATTGGAGACTACTAGGATGACGCAATGGTGGATAAGGTCGCTAAATTTCTCTACGAATACCGGGACTTATTCCCTACCAAGTTTACGGATCTGAAAGGAATAATTAGGGACCTAGGAATGATGAAGATCATGTTAAAGCCTGATGTGAAGCCAGTTAAGCAAAGGCCTTACCGTCTCAATCCGAAATATAAGGAGAAGGTCCACTGAGAGCTAGACAAGATTCTCGTGGCAGACATCATTGAGCCTGTGGAAGAATTTGATTGTGTAAACCTGATGGTGGTGCAAAAGAAGATGCAGAAGGATGAGATAAGGATATGCATGGATCTCAGAAAACTGAGTGACACTTGTGTGCATGATCCTTTTTCGACTCCGTTCACTGATGAAGTGTTGGACAATGTAGGTGGCCAGGAAGCATATTCCTTCACTGATGGGTTCTTTGGGTACCACCAAATCAAAACCACGCCAGAGGATAGGAGAAAGACAACCTTCACAACTGAGTGGGGTTGTTTTTAGTACATTGTAATGCCATTTGGATTGAAGAATGTGCCTGTGATATTCTTGCGCGTGGTTGTTGTGGCATTCAAGGAATTTATTCATAAGTTCATGGAGGTATATTTTGATGACTGGATTGTACTTGGGCTGGTTAAGTACCATGTAGCAAGCTTGCACCTGATGCTGGATACTTGTTGAAGGTACCAGATCGCGGTAAATCTCAAGAAGTGTTTGTTTTGCATTCATTTTAGAAACTTGTTGGGGCATGTGGTTTCCAGACAGGGACTGATGGTAGACCCCATGAAGGTCATGGTGATACTGAACTTGGAAGCGCCAAGGAGTGTGAAATAGCTGCGCGCTACTCTAGGACATACATGATATTACAGAAAGTTTATAAAATGCTATGCCCAGATCACTGCACCTATGGAGAAATTGTTGAAGAAGGACATTACGTTTTGCTAGAACGATGACTGTAAGAAGAGCTTGGATATATTGAAAGATAATATGGTTACTGTGTCGATTCTAGTCTTCTCGGACTGGAAGAAAGAGTTTCATGTACATGTCGACATGTCATGTATAGCGCTAGGAGAAGTATTGACACAGACTGGCGGAGAAGGATTGGACCATCCTATCACATTCGCAAGACGCAGATTATCCAAAGAAGAGAAGAACTGTTCCACCACTGAGCACAAGGGGCTTGCTACGGTGTACGCGCTCTAGAAGTATAGGCACTGCTTGCTTGGAGGCCATTTTAAGATGTATACGGATCACTCTGTGCTGAAGTACCTGGTCAATAAACCTGTGTTGGGGGGGAGAATCTATAAATGGCTCTTATTGTTCCAGGAGTATGATTTTGAAGTTGTTGTGAAGCCTGGACGATTGAACGCGGGACCAGACCATCTGTCGCGCATCGAAATAGGGTAGGAACCTACTAACTTAGAAGAAGGATTGCTTGACACGTAGTTATTTGTAGTGCATGTTGTGGATGGTCATTTTGAGGATATAATACACTTCCTAACAATAGGAACTGCACCAAAAGGATACACTATCCAACAAAAGAAGGAATTAGTGGTGCACGCGGCATATTTCTCTGTCCTTGTTGGGCATCTATACAAACTGGGGACTGATGAGATATTGCGCTGGTATGTACCTAAGTTCGAAAGAAGTAGCATCCTCGCAGATGCTCATGGGGGTACAGGGAGAGCAACTGCGCAGAAGATTCTACGTGCAGGGTTGTGGTGGCCAACCCTTCAATAGGATTCAATAGCATATTGTAAGGCATGTGATGTATGTCAAAGAATGGGCAAGCCATCGCGGAGGGATGAAATTCCTTTGAATCCAAAAATGACGTTGCAACCCTTCGAGAAATGGGTGATAGATTTTGTAGGACCTATTCAGCCACAAGGAAAGATAAGAGCAAGGTACATTATCACTGTGACAGAGTATTTGACTCGTTGGGCAGAAGTGTAGGCAGTGAAGGATTGCACGAGCACAACTATCGTGAAGTTCTTATTTGACCATGAACTGATGCGATTTGGATGTCCAAAGATCTTGATGAGTGATTGTGGTACGCACTTCCTGAACAAGAGGATTAGCGCACTGACGGATGAATTTCAGGTATACCACCAGAAGAGCACCCCTTATCACCCATAGGCTAACGGGATAGTGGAGGCATTCAACAAAGTGCTCGAAAACGCGTTGACCAAGGTTTGCAATGCTCAGTGAAGTGATTGGGACCTATGCATACCTGCAGTACTTTGGGGTTATCGAACGACATGAAAGAAGTTGACTGGACAAACCCCTTTTAGGCTTGTCAATGGTGTGGAAGTGGTAATGCCTATGGAATGCATCGTGCCTAGTCTGTGCATAGTAGCGCTCATAGGTATGATAGATTGCAGAGCCCTAGAGGAGAGGCTCACACAGCTGGATGAGATTGAAGAAAAAAGGTTTTTGGCTGGATTTCACCAGCAGGTCCAAAAGCAGTGTGAAGAGGCATGGCATGATCAACACATAAAACTGCGCACATTTAAGGTAAATGACCTCATTTTGTTATATGATAGTAAGTTTGATAGCTTTCCAGGGAAGTTCAGGATGCACTGGTTAGGGCCTTATGTTATTAAGGAGATTACCAACGGAGGAGAGGTACAGCTGGTCAAATTAAATGGAGAACCCTTCCCAGGAAAGGTGAATGGTAGTCACTTGAAGCCATAAACCGACAGTCTGTCCATGTGACTAAATGAAAGTAGCACAATCTTAGTGCTCCAGGCAACTGAAAGGAGGCATGGGACTATAAACTACACTGCTCGGGTTGGGGAGCTGTGCGATTGGAAGATGGTGCGAAGCAAGGATGTGTCATTGGGTCCACGACAGCGCGGAGGGAGCTGCGCTACCTAAGGAAAAGTCGCGCAGGTCGGTCGGAAAGTGACCGTTAAAGTCACTGTTCATGAAAAGATGGCAGGAGTGAGGCCAAATGGTGTGGGCGACCTGCATTTAAGATGAAATTTATGGCTTAGATCCTTGAAAATCTACTGCCAATCTGACATTAATGGACTGATTTTGGGGGGAATGGTTAGAGTTGAATTCGAAATGCCCTATAAATTACAAGTGGCTGTCCAACAAAAAACACTTGGAATTTTGAGAATTGAGTTGTTGCACTCTCAGGTGCACATGAACTATGAATTCTTTCAAGATTTGGTAATGAGTCTGGCTTTTGAACAATTGTCAAAGGAGACACAAGAACTAGTGAATAGTGTCATGTTGACACATGCAAAAGCTATGGACACTAAAGGAGTGGCAGCCGCGGAGAATGTGCTAGAATTTGATATGGGGGCAGAAGTAGCTGCCCTGAAAGTGGCTGAAGTATTAGTGGAGGTCCCTAAATCCCTAAGAATGCCATGACCAAAGCCAACCCCAACCAAGGAGACCATGAAGGAAAATAAGGGCAAGCAACTTGCCATACTGGTGCATGTGTAGCCAAGACAAAACCCACCAAAGACCATTGCCCAAGAGAAAGGCAAGGCTATAAACCTAGAAGTAGAGGAGGAGGATATCGAAGGCATCCCGATGGACGATGAGGATGTGGGAGTGGAAATAGAGGAGGTTGAAGCCTAGGGTGCGGACCCTATTAGACGGTTGCCAGAGTATGTCCCTACACACAAGCCTAAGTCCAAGGTCCCAAAAGACATTGATGAAAGTAAGACTCCCCTGCAAACCCCTCTGCTACAAGATGAAATTGGTTTTGAAGGTCTCCGTTTGGCACGGGTGCCAATATTGAAGCTCGAAGACTGGGACTTGGCGAACCACGAGAAGTTCCTGCACCTCGTGATCGAATAGCTAATGCACCGCATCATAGAAATGAATACGAGGATGATAGCATTGGAACCACGAAGGTGGCTCAAGGGGGTAGAGAAGGCAGGATTGCTGAACCTGCTTTGGATGCTGCACTATAACCGCACCCTCGTGACAGTTTTGGTCATCAAGCAGCTGCTGTGCTTGGTGCATGATGGGTTTATGTTGCTGGAGGAGCCAATACCCATCACTTATATGTTGATTCACAGAATAATGCGTCTGCTGTATACGAGCAAAAATCCAGCTATGATCTTTGGCAGCAAAGGTGGCGAGCAGGCGCTCACAAAATCAATGAAAGAGAAGTTCAAACTGGTGAAGAAGTCGTGTGAGTACGCTATCTCCAGCATCTACAACCCCCTATGAAGGTGTAAACATAGATCCTTGAAGGTAAGGTGATGCGGAAGTGCTGTGCCAATGAGGTGTCAGCACCTGTCATCGCGCTCGCACAACAGTGCACGGAAGGAGTCCAGTTTAACTGGTTAGATTACCTTCGTAGAGAGTTCTTGGCTAACTGCCGCGAAGTGTAAGAGCAAAGCAAGACCTTCCACTACGCGTGGCTCTTGCTATCGATCGTGCTGGTAGCGTGGGAGCTACCAGAGGAGACCCAATTCCCCTCAGTCGCGCCAAAACTTCCTGAAGCAGTGAAGTACGCTTCGCTATGGGCGACCAAGGATGCGAAGCGAGTTCAGGACAAAAAGATCTTCTGGATCTTGATGGAAATGAATATCAAGATGGCCATCAATTGCAAGCCATGATTGTCGCCCACAGTATATGCTAACATGCAGAGCTATGCCACGTTTAAAGCTGATTTCCATGGGATATCAATAAGGGTGCGGAAGGACACTAAACATAAGTGGTATGATTTGCCATCGATGCAGTGCTTGATAAATGGCTGGCGGAGCAGTGCACTACCACAGATTTTGCAGTGGGTGGAAGCAAGTCTGCCGCACAGAAGAAAAAGGAAGAGGCTAAGATGAATATGTGCAACTGGTTAAAAAGAGGAAAAAGGAGGCTGCTGAGAAGTCCTAGGCCGAACAGGCAGGAAAGGAGGCAGGAAAACAGACAGGTGGCACAGAGCGGGGCTCTGACAAAGGTGTGTAGTCACCTTCACCTGAGACCAAAGAGGAGGACACAGAGTAGCACGGTGTGGACCTTCAGGAGATATTCGCCCACATGAAGCACCCAAGAGAGCTGGAGAATGGAGGGTCAAGAAAGAAATCCAAAGAGACCAAGACCTCATTGGATCTTATCACATTGATGGAGGGCAACTTATATGACATTGCTAACACAGTCAGAGATGTCACCGCGGAGGCCCTGCAACAATTTGAAAAGTAGCAGTAGATCATCCTAGGGGCCATCTAGACTGGGTTGCAGGAGTTGCAGACCCACGCGTCGCAAGCTGGTACGCTGTCTACTAGCTTGGTTATCAGCAAGTCAGAGGTTTTCGATATACTGTGCACAAAGGCTTCCAGTGTGATAGTGCTACCAGATGGAGCATTGACCGTGGAAAATGAGGCTGACAGACCCACTGTCAGCGCCTTGAAGGGATTTGGACTGAACCTGGCAGCGCTTCCGCGTGAAGCACTCCACCTCTTGCGGGATGGAGTAATTACAGAGCTGAGGGCCCATGAGCACCGTGCTCTCTAGGTGATCAGCGAACAGAGGATAAACAACAAATAGATGGCCCTATAGAGAAATGCTGCCATCGCCGCTGAGGCCGAGGCGACCAGCCAGAGCAAGAAGATAATACAGATAATGGAGGAGGAATGTAGAATGGTGCTAGAGTTGGCCGTTCTGGAGGAGGATCCAGTCGAGTTCCGCATCCACAAATTGGCCATAGGGGTGCACAACACTTGGACATAGATGGCGCAGGTTCAATTAGAGTTGAACCTATAGATTATAGAGCACCAGTTGAGGGCCCAGCCTTCAACATCGCCAGAGGTAAAGGAATAGCGGGCAGCCGCTGTCATAGTAGCAGCCACAGTGGTGGAGAGTGTAGTATAAGTCTGCACACAGTTGTTGAATGAATCGTTTGAGGTCCTAACCAGCTTGCAGGAGGAACCAAACATCTAGAGGCTTGAGATGGAAGCGCGCGAACTCCAACAACGTTGTGACGAAGTTAAGGGCACAATGCGAACTGTCGCGTTGACACAGAGGTTAGCCAAGCTATAGGAATCCAAGTAGCTAAAGGAAGAAGTGGACGCAGCGTTGCACAAGGAAGAAATGTTGAAGGGAAACTAAAACCCTAGCTGGAGGAAGCTTACACAGTCACAAGAAACATTGAAAGCGAGCTTGTGAGTCTGCAAGTGACGCAACAACAACTTCAGGCTGACAGGGCAGGAGCAGTAACTAAGAAGACAGTTGAAGATATGAAGTAGGCAGCATCTCAGTGCATGATCGAAGTTGCGGTCATCCGGGTCGAGTTGGATGAGCTTCGCGAAAAAATATACATGCCTACCGAGTGACTTGAGGGCAAGTCACGATGTTTGTGTTGGGGACCTGTTGGGATCGGGATCCCCCAAGGGAAGTTTTGGGGCTAAGATCCCATGTTAAGTCAATTTTTGTAATATAATTGTAAAGACTCCGAATTTTGCGCTCACGGAGCGTGAAGGTATTATGTGTCAAATAGGGTAGTCCACCCTTAGTTTTGTAAAGTAAAGTCGACTGTAAGAGACCTATCCATGGTCCGCGGACCATGGGATTGTATAAAAAGAGCTAAGATCTAAGTAATTACGACAATCAAGAATGAATAGAATGGCAGATTATGTAATAGAGTGGTATCTCTGAGGGAGAAGTCTAAGTCATGGGTCGTAGCGTAGGTAGAGGCTCTGCAGTTGAGTGCGCAGAGGCCTAGGGTAGAAGTTTGTAGCTGAGTGCATGGACCCCTACAGTTGTGTGCACAAGGTGGATAGAGTCTGTAAACACTTGGAGGATATTAATAAAAGGAGTTATTCTCCAATTTCTGTGTCTTTGTTCTGTTAATGCGTTTGGATATTTTATGTATGAATTTTCTTTATTATGCTTATATGATGCGAAAATGAATGAAATTACATTGAATAATTAAACACAATTACGAATATTTGCTTATGCGGTTTTAACTTTAAGTATTTGACGAGATAAGTGAATCACTTAGGATAATTGGGGAATCTGCACAACACACTGCCATAGCAGTGCAAAAGTACCTGAGCCACAGGTTAGGGTTGCGCGAAGGTTGATCATATACTTTCGTGAAGGTATTAAAGGTCAAAATAGAGGGTTTGTCTTGAAGCCCTAGAGCGAAGCCACCTACATGAAGGCAGGGATAGAGAGAATCAAACAACATCACAACCATCTCAGGGTGCATAAACTTGGTTCCAGCATCCCCCCATTCGGCTTCGGGTGACTTTGGTCCGCGCTCCAAAGGATGATGTCAAAAGGGCTAGTAGTGTAGGGATTTGTTTGGCTAATTAACGCTGAACCTGGGTTAGGGCCCCTCAATCCAACAGGTTATCACAAAACTTTTGGTAGTCAATATAATGCGCAGAGTAGGTAATGATTAGCATGTGACCAGCGGGGTCTAACCATTATCAGACACTTGGTGGCTATCCCTTAACGGCGTGGTAACAAACCCTGATCACATGGCACATTCCCTGCTGGCAGTTTTGTTTCGATGCACGGCTTCATTGCTGCGGTCTACGGTGATCTCAGTCTGGTTGACTATAACCTTGCTTGTTCACATGGTTACCACCACCTGTTTACAGTGGTTGACAGTCTACGGTGACTCTGCCTAGTTACCTTCACATGGCTATTACCCTCGCAGTCTTCTCCTGCGCGGTTTCACTGTGGTTAAGACTGTGGGTGTTTTGTTATAATGTTTGCAATGTTTTATATATATGTCGAGGGTTGATAAATTAGGAGTATCATACATGGTCTTTGAATTAGTTTTGCACCAAATTTGCAATGAAAACCCATAAATAAACTTTATATTAAAGAAAAACCATAAACGGTTTACTAACCGGGCATAGGGGAGGCAGTTATCATGTGACTGTCATGGTCTAACTGCAGGCTGCCACCTCCACAATCATCCTCCGGTGGTTTTGGGTAACAATGCGCCAACAGTTTTAGCATGTGAACACGTTACCTCCGACCATTGCAGATTACCCTGGTAGTTCTAACGTGGTGACATAACCTCCGACGGTTCTGGTTGTGATTTGTTCATATGCTCATGTTACGGTTAGGTGGATAACGTGATTAACTGTAACCTCTCTACTGATTGTAACCCGACGGTTAACCTCTGGCCCTGTTCACATGCCTTCTACCATGGTTGACTCCCCGCACGGTTAAGGCCCGCGGTTTAACACTGATATTATGTTTTGCAATTCTTATTAATGTGTAATGTTTATAACAAGGGCCGAGAGGGTTTAGAATTAGGGTTTATGTTTTAATACATGGTTTGAAATGTAGTAATACATAGTTTGTAATGTAACAAGGTTTTGATAGGGTTTAGGACTTAGGATAATGTATTTAAAATACATTTTATTTGATTTGTAATGTTTGTTACAATAGGCTTATGGAATTTAATGTATGGTTTGCGGTTTAGGATTATTTTTGTATTAGGTTTTTAAAATAACCCATCTACAACCTAATGTCACAAAGCGACATTAGCAACATTGCATGAAAATAACTCGTCGACAATCAAATCTTGAAAAGTGGAGGACAACCACATGTCGATAACCATATCCTGGTGGAACTGACGAAAATTGCATGTCAACAGCCAGGTACAAAACCATATCCTTTGAACACTGTGAAAACCATAGACATTACCTGAACAACCCGAACCATAAACAACACTATCGAAGTTGAGGACATCGAACACTGAATACCAACAACAACATTGAACCTGTGTCACTGATTTGACGATATCCTCCTGTATCAATCCTCTCCACTTGAAAGCTTTTGGACAACAAAAGTTTGACTTAAACAAATAGTTGATGAGGGTAGAGCTCCCTCACTTTCCACCTTGTCCTCATGATGTACCAATACATTCAATCAATCACCTGTAAGTGATGACCCTGATGATGTTGACCATGGCACATTTTGAATCGGTGACCTGTTCCATCCATCTGCAGTATGAATAACTTGCGATGATGGTTAAACAACCTATTATGAACATGGCAATTGACTTTTTTCCACGAAATATCATGAGTTAGTGATTCATAATAATCTTTGAAAACAGTCTCTATAGGATATTGTTCAATAATTTTGCCATGTATTAACAATCTATAATGTGGAACGGTAGAGACAATCAAAGACATTTTTGTCATCAAACCAACTACTTGACTTGATATACTTTCCTGCTTCCTGATTACTAAGTGTACTTGCTGCAATAAACCCATCAGACTGTAAGATGAAAACTGCTGCAACTTAGTTTGATTTTGGAAGTATTGAATTAGTTGTTGATTTGTTTGAATCACTATTTCTTCATTTATTAAATGATTTTTCCATTGATTAGCACTTTCCCCTGATGCATAATTTTCCCTTAGATACTTTGACACTACTTTAGAAAAGGATTTGATATGAAAACAAATAGACCTCCTCTCCACTTGAAAATAGGCTTCCATATTGTTTGAAACATGAAATGGTGACACAATACAAGAGAAATGTAACAATGACTTTCCCCAATACTGACCTATATCCCTGTAACTGATAAATTCCAAACTTGGACTGAATTGATTCATTTTGACATTGGTAAGAGGAGCTTTAGACACAAACTGTAATTCATGTTGTATTCCCTGCTTATGAGTAAGATGTTTGGTTTCTTTAAATGGAATTGGAAAAGTTTCTACCTCTTTGATCAAACTATCTTTAAGGTGAGACTCATAACTTGAACAAACATCCTGTCAATTATTATGGGTTTCCTTTACACACATGATTACAAATATTTTATTTGAACTTCTTAATCGCTTCATCTGATTAGCAGCAACTAAATTCAAGTGATTTTTATTTTGATGCGCCTTGAAAATAAATTCAACCCCATCTTTCTTAAGGTTATATTTATGCTCTCTCCTATAAAATACTACATCACTATCATAAGGATAAGGACTTCCTAATACAACTCCACATATGTCTACTGGAACCACATTTAATTCCACTTCATCAATGTAATTAGATGTAATGGAAAATCTTAATCGACATTGTTTTGTGACTTTTATCTGAGTTGATTTATTTAGCCATCCTAATGGGTAAGGTCTTAGATGATTTCATGTCTCCAAACCCAAATTCTTAACTAAATATTCAGATATTAAATTGGCCTGTGATCCACTGTCAGACATTGTATATATCTTTGCGTGCTTAGACGTTATCCTTATGTTAAATAATTCAACTTCTTTATCCTCATTTCAAGGATTTATTTTTCAGAGGATGCAACAATATTCGAACTTGAACTAGTGTCAAAAGTTTTACCTGTCGTAACCATGGTAGTTATCCTCCTTTCATCACCTGAATTGGAACCTAGATCTTGCTAGACTGCTGCAATTGCCTTCTTCTCATCCTTCTCCTTAAGGAACTTTTTGGGCTTAAGTTCTAGATGAAGTTTGCAACACTTAGATTCATCATGATTGATTCTCTAGCAATGAGAACAAGTAGGTATTTCCTTATGAACTATCGCTGATTTCTTTCTCTTCAAATTTTTCTCTCCTTACTATCATTGGAACCTTTGATTTCCAACTCTTTGGATGATTCTAATGAAAACTTGAATGGTCTGCCACCTGATTCAATATGTATGGCCTAAACACACTTCATCAAAATCATCAGGATTAAACATCAATAATGTATGCTACAAATATGAATGTAAATTGTCGATGTATTTTAACAAAATTTCACGTGTATCCAATGAAATACCAAGCACTAATGCTTTCCTTGTGAACTCCTGAGTAATATCCTGAACACTCTACCCTTTACCATTCCTCAAATGCTGCCAATCAATAACATCTTGCTGCATGTATCCTAAAGGATAGAATTGTTTCCTAAGAGCTTTTAAAAACTTAGACCATGAAGAGATGAATTCTCCTTTCCACTTTACACCTATCTGAGTTTTACTTTCCCACTAGATTAAAGTTGTTCCCCCATTCTAAGTGTAGCTAACTAAATTTTCATTTTATCGTTAGAAATGTTCTGAATACGACAATACACTTCTAATTGCTTAAGCCAATTATCTAGCTTTTCAGGATTCATTTCGCCATCATATATAGGTAACTCAAATTTTACATCAAGTTTCAAAAGAGATGTTTTCTTAGGTTTATTATCTGTTTTAGATTCTGAACTAGAAGAAGAAGAAGATGATGATGATGATGGAGATGATGGAGGTGAAGGTGGTTTATTAGCCTTGCCTTTACCTTTGTCCTTCTTCGATGTCTTTGAAGAAGAAGCTGCATCTCTCGCCTTCTTGTCTTCGTAGAGTTCTCCCAACATCTGTTGCATAGTCAAGAATGCTTGCTGAAATTTTTCATCACTCATCTTATTTTCAGTATTTTCACTTTCATCAGATCCTATCATGGTCAATTTATGAACGAATCGTCACTTTCCAATATCTAGATCAATTTGATCAAGGATTCCTTCTCCACGTTGTGACTTTGACCTGGTTAACATTCAGTGGAAACTTACCAACCCCCAGGTGTTATCACGCTTGAAATTTGGCAGTCCACAGGAATTTGAGCCACATACTTCGTGGGTGCATCAATCATTGGATCTAGGTGGTACACACCTTTTACGACACCCCTCCTCCCGTTGGTTCTGCCTACTATGGCCTGCTATGCTCATGCCCGAGCATGCCAACCAACACTTGAAATCCAGGATTGGGGTATAATGCATCTCACGTGGAATGTGATTGCATCCAAAAAGTTTTTTATGTCTAGGAATGACCACATGACTGCACTTGGATCTAATCTCTTGGATTATCGCCCTTGGCCTTGAATTTATAGGGTGTTGCAATTTGTAATAAATAGATTGCACCAAGAATGGAACTCCATTGTTTGACATACAAAACTATGTGTTTAAGAGTGGAAGGATGTAGCAAGCTTTGAAAGAAAAGGATTTAATTCCTTATACTTTGTAGAAAGTGGATACACTAAACCTCTTTCTCCTCCAACAAATGGTGTTGGTAAGAAACAAGTTTATGAAAATAATGCAAAAGACAAAAATGTCATTTTAAGTCGCCAAACAAGTTTAGTTTATGTTAATGTAATGATCTGTAAATATGAAAAAGAGATTTGGAACAAGCTTCAAAGCATATATGAAGGAGATAATAAAGTTAAAGAGGCCAATTTGTAAACCTTGAAAGGAAAATTTGGTCAGCTGAAAATGAAGGAAGACGAGGATATAACAACCTACTTTCTTTGTGTTGATGAGATAGTAAATTCCATGGAAGGATTGGGATAACCAATACAAAATAAAGTGATTGTCCAAAAGGTACTAATATCTCTTCTGACGATATATCATTCTAACGTATCAGTTCTAAAAGAAAGATAAAATCTTTCCTCGTTCAACATGGATGAATTGTATGGACTACTTACAACTTATGAGACGAGAATAGCATAGGAAAATCCATCTAAATGATAAGTAACATTCAAGTCATCAAAGAAGACAAGTAAGAACAATCAATAGTCAAATCCAAGCTCTAGTTGTAGCTGTAGTGAAGATTTAGATGAAGAAATAGCTAATTTTGTGAGGAAGATGAAGAAAGTAATTGACAAGTACAATGATAACCTTCTCTTGAAGTGTTTTAACTATTGGAAATATAGAGACTTGATGATTATAACTTATTTTCCTTAGATATTCATAATTACTTATGATGTTGGTTGGTTTTTAATTACTTATGTATATATGTTCATCAAGAAATTAGCAAATACAATGAAGATCAGAAAGAGACAAGGTACACAAGATATAGGCTCCAACCCAGTGAAAAACCCCTCTAAGGGGAAAAACCAGAAAAATGCTTCTCTTCTTATTTAGAATATAATTAAAAAAGAGACTTCCAAAACCAAAAAACCCAAGCCAACAAACCCTCCAATCCCAAACCTATCCCATAGCAATATCTTCCTTGAGACAACTTCCAAAACTTTGATGCTTTTACACAGCTACTGCAACTTCAACCTCTACAATAGAATTTTATCCTTATAATTTTGGCCCGCCTTGCAACTGCTACAAAAATTTGGTGTCCTGTAGCTGGAAACTACACAAACCCTAGTGATACAAGAGAAAATTTTCCTTGAAATATTTCGGCTTCTACTCCTCTTCTTCGTCCTCCCAGCTACTCTTCTTCTGCTTTACCATTGCAGATCGAACTTGCTTGAGATGGGTGTCAAAATGAGGTAGAGATCTTTTGTATTTATAGCCTTTCTTAAGGGTCAAATAAACATCCTTTACGCTGACTTGATCTTTCTCTCAGGATTATCCATGGCTTTTTCTTGATAAAATAAATATGTTCCTTCATTACAATGAGTCAAAAAGGGAATATGACACATGACCAATATTAGTATTTATCCTAGAGAGACCTAGAGAGACCTAGAAGACCTAAAAGCATGAAGAACATGTTTTTGACTCAAACTTGAGTATGAAACCCATACTCCAAAATAAAATATATTTTTTTCTTTCTTTCTTTTACAAAGAATATAGAATTTCATGATTACAATTACATCATAATGAAGACTAAACCTAGTTACAATTTTCAACATTCCCTATTAACATGGGAAGTATTCATGGTACAAGGAATATCAATCTTGAAGAATTGTCATAAGAAGAGTCAGATTGATAAGCCATATTTTTCAAGCATCGTTTTATATATTGTTGGCATTATGATGCATGTGTTGTACTTGATGGCAACCAACTCATAGAAGATCAACTCACTTATATATATCTAGATGAATCTACGGAAGAGATATCAGATGACAATTCTCAGTATGACAAGTCCAAAGGGGGAGATTGTTGGCATTATGAGACAAGTGTTGTCCTTGATGGCAAATCACACAAATGATAATTTATAGTGCAACAAATTTATTTGATAAATTATAATGAAGAAAAGTTCACGCACTTATATGCAGAGAAAAGTTTATTTCATGTAAAGAAAAGTTCACGCACTTTTATGCAGAGAAAAGTTTATTTCATGTAGAGAAAAGTTCACGCACTTTTATGTAGAGAAAAGTTTATTTCATGTAGAGAAAAGTTCACGCACTTTTATGCAGAGAAAATTTTATTTCATGTAGAGAAAAAGTTCACGCACTTTCATGCAAGGAAAAGCGCGTATATGTTGGAGAACTTACCTTTGGTCCATGGTAGTTAGTCCTTGGTATTTGAACCTATGGTTTTGGACCATGGTACCTCGTTAGAAGTGTTGATCTCACGCACTTTCATGCAAGGAAAAGCGTGTATATGTTGGAGAAATTACCTTTGGTCCATGGTAGTTAGTCCTTGGTATTTCATGCAGGGAAAAGCGCGTATATGTTGGAGAACTTACCTTTGGTCCATGGTAGTTAGTCCTTGGTATTTGAACCTATGGTTTTGGACCATGGTACCTCATCAGAAGTGTTGATCTCACGCACTTTCATGCAAGGAAAAGCGTGTATATGTTGGAGAACTTACCTTTGGTCCATGGTAGTTAGTCCTTGGTATTTGAACCTATGGTTTTGGACCATGGTACCTCGTCATAAGTGTTGATCTCACGCACTTTCATGGTTGGTTCATGGTATTAGTCCGACAGTTTTTTGATCCTATGGTTTTGGACCGTGGTATTGAGAAAGGACTAAGGCTATAAAAGAGGAAGGAGATCATTTGACAAAGCATCATCTGAATGATTGAATATTTGATAAAGTGCTAGATCTGGAATACTGTGATTGGGTTATGGTGCAGATCTGGATCTGAGCTAAAGAGGGATCTCACCAGTTGATGGAGAACAAGATCTAAGGATAGATCGGGATCAAATGGTTTGAAATGAACTGTCTCTATATATTTGATTATGCTTATTCTAGATCTGTATATTGAAAATGATCTGAACTAGGTATAACTTAAGTTTGAAATCGCTGCAAGTCATGTTTGAATATTTATAGATCTATATGTGGGTTGGATTTGGTGTAAGCGCGTATACATGCAGGTTTGGTTCATTGTAGTAGCGTATACAATTTGAGCTATGATATTTGAAGTCACAGGTGGTTCTGGTTGTTGATGGGTTCTGATGACAGTTTAAAGGTGTCAGTATTCTACATATCCTGTTTGGTTGATTGGGTTTAGCTTCAGTATTGATGGATGAGAACTAATAATGGATCAGGATCATAATGAGTCATATTTATGTCATCTGATGGACTAGATCTGGGTGCTAACACATATATTATCCTTGTATATGTATTGATCTGGTGTTTGGGTGATTCAGAAGATTGATTGATTATGTGCTTCAATGATATTAATGGGTCCAGTATGAAAATTGGATGAAACGTGGCCTTTCAGATTATGTGTTGTGCTTCAGGAGTATCTAGTCTGAAAATGTATGAAACGTGGTACCTGGAGGAAGAAATAGAAGGTTGAACCCTTTAGTAGGTCCGCACCTACGTACTAGTACATCAGCTAGTACAAGAGCCAAGGGGGTGGTAGCTCCCTTCTAGTAGCAGCTGGAAAACAAGTAAAGGTTGGAGCATCTCAGCAGGTAGCAGCCTGCGCAAAGGGGGTTGTAGCTCCCTTCCAGGAGAGTCTGGAGAACGAGAGAAGGTTGTAGCCTTCTGCAGGTAGAAGCCTGTGTACTGGTATAAGTCTACACTAATACAGAACTATTGTAAAAGGTATTTCTTATTAAAGAAGATTGAGATGACTTGCAGCAGGTGGTTTTCACCCACATTGGGTTTCCACCTTACATCATGGTGTTCATGTGTGCTTCTTGTGTGTGATGATCTGTTCTATTTTATTGCTCTGGTTTACTGCTCATATGGTTAATAATGTTCTGATGCACTCATTAGAGATCAACTAACTGAATCATATGTTTAATGGATATATACTTGTTGCATCACATATGAATCTTAATATGGAAAGAGAAAAAGTTATATTGATCTAATAATACTGATTCACCCCCCCCCTCTCAGTATTATTTCCAACAATTGGTATCAGAGCAGGTCCTTTGGTAGAAGCTTGATCGCTTGAAGGAGATCCGTGGAACAATGGGAAAGAAGCTTAAGAAGAAAGCTCATAAGAAGAAGAAGACATCTCAGAAGAACTATGACAGTGGGAGAATCGATTGGGGATTAGGTATAAGAAGCTCTTCAGATTCAGATTCAGATTCAGAATCATTTCAGAATGAAGATGAACTATCAGGTATGAATTTGCTATCGTCTGATGTTCCAGCTATCTATCCATTTGGAAAAGATGGAAGTTATAACGAAACAACTGAATGTGCTCTTATGGGTGAGGAAGAAGGATATCAAAAAGAAGCAGAATTTAACAGGCTGACAAACAAAATTAGTGAACAAGAAAGACTTCTGAACATAAAGAGTGGTGCCCTCAAAGAAGTTGTTACTAGACAAAAGGCTCAACAAGAGTTATTCAAGGAGAAATATCAAAAGTTGCAGGTTGAAGCAACATCTCTAAGAAATGAAGTCAATGAAAAGAACACAACCATCAAGAAACTCAGAGATAGATCCAGTTACTATGAAATTCTTGAAGCCACGATCCGCTCTCTAAAGGAAGATCTTGAAGAATCAAAGAAGCAGAATAAAGATCTAGTCCAAGATATTGAAAAACAGGGAAACGAAGTTATCAGCTTAAAATCTCAGATAGAATGTGCCTTCAAAATTCGTCAAATGCAACAGGATCTGAATGAAGAACAAGAAAAGGAGATTCTCAAGCTAAAGCATCAGTTGGAAGAAGAAAGGAAAGTTGAAGAAGACATGAAGAAGCAATATCTAGAAAAAGAAGAACAACTTTAGGTTGAGGTAAATATCTTGAAAAGTAAATTAGAAGAAAAGGATAAGCTCTTATGTTTTCAAGATAGTACTAAAGTCTTGGATGATATTCTTAATAGTCAAAGATCTCCTGCTATCAAAACTGGTCTTGGCTTTCATGAATCTGTTGAAGGTGAATCTAGTTCACAAGGTGAGGCAAGGAACTCTAAAGAAAAATCTAAAATGATCAACAAGGAGATAAGAGAGATGAAAGGTCAATCTCATCATCAACCAAGGAAAGAAATTCTTCAAAGGAAATCTTTTACTTCTCCTATGAATAATGTTGAATGTTATGTATGTCATAACCTTGGACATGTTGCAGCCAGATGTAGAAGAAGAAGGGTTCAAGATCATCAAACAAACAGATCATCTCAGTCAAGGTACTTTAATGGATATTGCTTTGCTTGCAATAGGTTTGGTCACAAAGTTGTTGATTGCTACAGGAGAAATATGAAACATGTAAGATGTTATGCATGTAACAAGCTTGGACATATAGCAAAGGAATGCAAAAACAAAGTACAAACATCACACCAAAAGGAGAAAACATCATCACACTTGAAGATATGGAAGAAGAAGGAAGTACAATCAGAAAGATGTGGCACAACACAATATACGCAGACACAGCACAGCACAGACATAACAGACTCAGAGGGAGCTGGAAGTGTAAAACTTCAGTGTCCTGAATCACATACGCAAGTTCCATAAAGGGAAGTAGCGTATATACGCGAGTTGGATACTGCACAGTCGCGTATATGAGTATCTGAAGAAATGCAGTAGGGACAGGTTCAGGAAAAGGATTTGTTATGTCTCAGACCATTATTCTCTCTGTTTGATAATGTTTACAGTTTGCTAAGGGTGTGTGAAAATGTCTTGTTACTTATAAGATGTTTAGAAGGGTTTGATCCTAACTTGATGATGATGTCTTGATACTTATAGATGATTTATGCATGATCAGATCTAACAGTAAACAGATGGCACAGGTTGAGGGGGAGCATATGTCTTTAATAATGCATTGTTGGCATTATGGTTAATAGTCCTTGGTGATGATGCTTATATGGCTAAATGATATATCTTGCTATGATGTGGTTATGAGTTGTCCATGATAAAATCTCATATGATTCTTGGGGTTACATAGTTGATGTTCAGATCATATTTATGGATTGATTCTTAGATGGTGCATATATGATTCTTACATGGTGATCTTCATAAGGATAATGAGAAGTACAAAGCTTGAATACAAAATTTCATTACTTGATGATGAGTCTCTCATATGTCGCTGTCATCATATGCATAAAGATCATGATGCAAGATGTTCCCAAGTAATGATACTTGGATCATGTAGATCTTGATGTTGATAAAATGGCTATGGTGGTTTCAAAAATGATATAATGTGAATGACTCTGTATGACATATGCAAAATTCTGTTCAAAGGGATGAATTGATGCAGACATACCTTGTTATAGGTTGATGACTTATACTTTACAGGACGTTTACAGGTTGCTGATTTGAAAATGGGTGTATGCAAGTTGCCTGAGGAGGATCCGCGTACATACGCTAATTTTTGCAGATACAGTCGCGTATATGGAGATTTGATGGATATCAGTAGGGACAGGCTCTGGTTGAAGATATTCTGATATGGGTCTGACAAGAGACCATCCGGCACAGGTTCAGGGGGAGCAAATTAACTTCTAATAATGCATTTTTGGCATTACCTTAGAAGCTCTTGGTTCGTGTACACAAGCTGTTTTGGTTAAAACAGGTGCAGAAGGAGAACAGAAGGAGATCATGGTTGCTGATCTGAAAAGTGCTGCAACTATCAGTTATTGGTGACTTTCATAAGTCTTGCTCTGGATATTTCGTCTCTATGTCATGTATCTCTTTTATGGTGTCAAGGTCATGTAACGACCTATATTGGTTTCCCCACTATGCCTGGGATGAAGATGTAATGTTCTTGTTTTATCATGTGTAAACTTTTGATGTATCCCCACTTGGTTGGGTGGATGAGTCAATTCTAGTATATCCCCATTTGGTTGGGAAATGGATGTATGTATGAGTCCTTGGTGATAGGAAGGTCATTTATGATAAAGTCATGTTCTTCTTGTAAAACATATTTTTGCAGACCTTGCTTATAGTTAGGGGGAGCATGAACAACACACTTCAGTAGAGCAGAGACTTCAGCATGTACTCAAGGGGAGCATGAACAGCACACTTCAGCAGAGCAGAGACTTCAGCATGTACTCAAGGGGAGCATGGAAAGATTGGTACACCTTGGCATATACAAAGGGGGAGTTCATTCAGAAATTTCAGCAGGCACTCAGGGGGAGTATGGACAGCAAAGGAAGAGAATATCTTGGTCCGCCCTTTGCCCTTGATGTCAAAGGGGGAGAGTGATTTGGTATTGTTGTCATCAAGTCCAAAGGGGGAGATTGTTGGCATTATGATGCATGTGTTGTACTTGATGGCAACCAACTCATAGAAGATCAACTCACTTATATATATCTAGATGAATCTACGGAAGAGATATCAGATGACAATTCTCAGTATGACAAGTCCAAAGGGGGAGATTGTTGGCATTATGAGACAAGTGTTGTCCTTGATGGAAAATCACACAAATGATAATTTATAGTGCAACAAATTTATTTGATAAATTATAATGAAGAAAAGTTCACGCACTTATATGCAGAGAAAAGTTTATTTCATGTAGAGAAAAGTTCACGCACTTTTATGCAGAGAAAAGTTTATTTCATGTAGAGAAAAGTTCACGCACTTTTATGCAGAGAAAAGTTTATTTCATGTAGAGAAAAGTTCACGCACTTTTATGCAGAGAAAAGTTTATTTCATGTAGAGAAAAAGTTCACGCACTTTCATGCAAGGAAAAGCGCGTATATGTTGGAGAACTTACCTTTGGTCCATGGTAGTTAGTCCTTGGTATTTGAACCTATGGTTTTGGACCATGGTACCTCGTTAGAAGTGTTGATCTCACGCACTTTCATGCAAGGAAAATCGTGTATATGTTGGAGAACTTACCTTTGGTCCATGGTAGTTAGTCCTTGGTATTTCATGCAAGGAAAAGCGCGTATATGTTGGAGAACTTACCTTTGGTACATGGTAGTTAGTCCTTGGTATTTGAACCTATGGTTTTGGACCATGGTACCTCGTCAGAAGTGTTGATCTCACGCACTTTCATGCAAGGAAAAGCGTGTATATGTTGGAGAACTGACCTTTGGTCCATGGTAGTTAGTCCTTGGTATTTGAACCTATGGTTTTGGACCATGGTACCTCGTCAGAAGTGTTGATCTCACGCACTTTCATGGTTGGTTCATGGTATTAGTCTGACAGTTTTTTGATCCTATGGTTTTGGACCGTGGTATTGAGAAAGGACTAAGGCTATAAAAGAGGAAGGAGATCATTTGACAAAGCATCATCTGAATGATTGAATATCTGATAAAGTGCTAGATCTGGAATACTGTGATTGGGTTATGGTGCTGATCTGGATCTGAGCTAAAGAGGGATCTCACCGATTGATGGAGAACAAGATCTAAGGATAGATCGGGATCAAATGGTTTGAAATGAACTATCTCTATATATTTGATTATGCTTATTCTAGATCTGTATATTGAAAATGATCTGAACTGGGTATAACTTAAGTTTGAAATCGCTGCAAGTCATGTTTGAATATTTATAGATCTGTACGTGGGTTGGCTTTGGTGTAAGTGCGTATACATGCAGGTTTGGTTCATTGTAGTAGCGTATACAATTTGAGCTATGATATTTGAAGTCACAGGTGGTTCTGGTTGTTGATGGGTTCTGATGACAGTTTAAAGGTGTCAGTATTCTGCATATCCTGTTTGGTTGATTGGGTTTAGCTTCAATATTGATGGATGAGAACTAATATTGGATCAGGATCATAATGAGTCATATTTATGTGATCTGATGGACTAGATCTGGGTTCTAACACATATATTATCCTTGTATATGTATTGATCTGGTGTTTGGGTGATTCAAAAGATTGATTGATTATGTGCTTCAATGATATTAATGGGTCCAGTATGAAAGTTGGATGAAACGTGGCCTTTCAGATTATGTGTTGTGCTTCAGGAGTATCCAGTCTGAAAATGTATGAAACGTGGTACCTGGAGGAAGAAAGAGAAGGTTGTAGCCTTCGGTAGGTCCGCACCTACGTACTAGTACATCAGCTAGTACAAGAGCCAAGGGGGTGGTAGCTCCCTTCTAGTAGCAGCTGGAAAACAAGTAAAGGTTGGAGCATCTCAGCAGGTAGCAGCCCGCGCAAAGGGGGTTGTAGCTCCCTTCCAGGAGAGTCTGGAGAACGAGAGAAGGTTGTAGCCTTCTGCAGGTAGAAGCCTGTGTACTGGTATAAGTCTGCACCAATACAGAACTATTGTAAAAGGTATTTCTTATTAAAGAAGATTGAGACGACTTGCAGCAGGTGGTTTTCACCCACATTGGGTTTCCACCTTACATCATGGTGTTCATGTGTGCTTCTTGTGTGTGATGATATGTTCTATTTTACTGCTCTGGTTTACTGCTCATATGGTTAATAATGTTCTGATGCACTCATTAGAGATCAACTAACTGAATCATATGTTTAATGGATATATACTTGTTGCATCACATATGAATCTTAATATGGAAAGAGAAAAAGTTATATTGATCTAATAATATTGATTCGCCCCCCCCTCTCAGTATTATTTCCAACATATATATCATAACTAACACTATCCCATCTGGATGTCTACAAGGTAAGTCCTTTTAGGACTATTCTTATCTTGGATTCCCAATACCTAGATCCTCAAAGAATATCGTTCCTCTTCAACTACTGTTACCCTTGGATTCCCTAACTCGCCCTCAAAGAGCATGAATCATCTGAAACTTCTTTTCCTAGACTCTCCAATCCATAAAAGTTCCAATCTAGATGATTATCCAATCCTCCAGACTCCATTATTTGTTTATGGCCTTCACTAAGGCTTACAATTGTTATTCCTAGTCTAGTGCTTGACCCATAAATACAAGAACTATCTGATATCACTCCCTCTTAATTAGGGAAGAGATATCCATCAATATAAGCTTACATCTCAGGTAATAAAGCTTGTATTTTGGTAATGCTTTAGTCAGTATGTCTGATATGTGTTCATATGTAGGTATATATTGCATCTACATGATCCTATATCGTACCAAGATTCTGATGTAGTGGTACTTGTTGTTTATATCCTTTGTCTTATAATGAAACACTAGGTCTTCCATTAGTCTTATGAAACTCTCATTATTACAATGTATCAATGTAGGGCTGAGTGGTCCTTCAAATAAGTCTGATAGAAACTTCCTGAGATAAACTGCTTCCCGAAAAAATTTTCTTGCAATAACATATTCAGCCTCAACACTACTCAAAAAAACTATATCTTTCTTTCTACCCATCCATGAAACCATGGAAAGCCCAGGTCTGAAACATCCTCCTATTATGATTTTTACATCTATCTCACTACCACCCCAATATGAATTTGTATATTCCATAAGTTGGATTTCATCACCAGTATTTGATGCAGTAATGTATAATCCCTCACAAATATCTTAGGATGTGCTTTTTTGCAATCCAATGACCATGTTTTGGCTCTATCTAAAACTGAATGAGGACATTTATTGTCAAACAAATGTTTTTTTTTAGTGTTGACCAAATACATGAAGGACCATATCAATTGTCTGTAGCAAGTAAGATCTATCAGAATAGATTATGAACTCCTCAACTTCTTCAAATTTGTAAGCATATGACTCATCAAAGGATTGCAATCCATCATGCCAAACTTCTGAAGCATATTGATCACATATTTACCTTGACCAAGACATATCTCTCTCGACTTCTACCATACTTCTATTCTCAAGTAATAATTCATAACTTCAAGATCCTTCATATTGAACTCGACTGCTAACTGCCTCTTGTATTCCTGAATATGATGTTCTACACCTGTGACTAGTATATCATCCACATACAAGAGTATAATAATTGGTTCTTCTTGGACCAAATTGATGTATAGGTTTGGATCTGCAGAACGCTTGGTAAAACCAAGTCTCAAGAGGTATGAATGCATACTTGAATACTAAGCTCTCGATGCTTTCTTTAAGCCATATAGAGCCTTCTTCAAACTATAGACATGAGTTTCCCTCTGATTTATTTCAAATCCTTGAGGCTTCTCAATGTAGACCTCCTCATTAATGGTCATATTCAAGAATTTTTTTCTTGAAATCCATTTGATGGATGTTCCATCCCATAGAAGCAGCCCACAAAACAAGTGATCTTATTGTTGTATACCTAGTTGTGGGAGAAGAGGTTTCCTCATAATCAATCCCTTCTTTTTATGATAAGCCCCTTGGCACAAACCTTTCTTGCCATTTATCAATGCTCCCATACGCAACATGCTTTATGTTATAAATCCATTTTGAAGTGACTATCGATTTGTCACTTTTCCTAAGGACAATCTCCCATACATAGTTCCTTATTATGGACTGGTATTCTTCCTGCATTCCACTCCTCCATTCTTGATGCTTAGCTACATCCTCATAAGAGGAAGGTTCTTCCTCAATCAGATTTGTCATGTATGTAGCATATACATAATAACTTTTCGATCTCTTAATTTCTATGGATGTCCCTGATGCTATATGTCATTTTCTCTCTTGAAGAGTAGTTTTCAACCAAACAATCCTCTTCTGATTTTCTGGAAAAATTACTTGTTGTATAGGCTCAAAAGGACCTTCAACCTCTTCTTGAGTAGGTCCTCATTCTTGACCATTATTATTCCTAGAGCTATTCTCAAATATGGGTATCTCTTCTTCATTAGAGTCAACTAGAACATCCTTTGATTTCTTGTAAGCTATACTCTCATCAAATATTACATATTTTCTTACCTCAATTCGACAGACGTCCTTGATATAGATTTTGTATGATTTATATGAAGCATTATAGCCAACAAATATGCCCCTTAAACTAGTAGGATCTAACTTCTTACTTTTATCCTTGGGTACATGAATATACATAGTACATCCAAATATACGAAGAAGGTCCAAACTTGGCTTATTTCTTGTAAATTCTTCCTCTGGAATCATGTTGTTGAGGATCCTATGAGGAATTCAGTTCTATAGGTAAACAATTTTAATACATGCCTTTTCCCATAGGAATTAAGAAATATATTGGTCATGTAGCATAGTTATGACTCATTATTCAATAGCATTGTTCGTCCTTTCTAACACGCCATTCTGTTAAGGATTATAGGGAACAATGAGCTCCCTCTTGATTCTTGCTTCCTTGTAGAAATCTATTAATTCTTTGGAGGTGTATTCTCTAGTATTATCGGACCTCATATTTTTTATCTTTCTCTTGGTAAGGTTTTACACTTAATTCCTAAACTCCTGAAACTTATCGAATACCTCATCCTTTTTCTTGAGAATATATAGCCAAGTTTTTCTTGAGTAATTGTCAAGGAAGGTCACATAATATTGATCCCCACTAAGAGACTTTACTGCCATCAGTCCACTTACATCCAAGTTTATGAGATCTAAAATTTTCTTAGATCTAGTGTCACTACCTACAAATGGTTTATTTATGTTCTTTCCTAGAGCACATCCCTTATAGGTTCCTTCTTGATCTTCTTTTATTTCAGGGATACCATTGACCATTCGATTCGGAGATGGAAAAATCCTATAATGAAAGTGTCCATACCCTCTATGTCATAGTTCGAAAGGACTCACTTCCAAGTGAATTAGGGCTTGAGATAGAGGTGTATAGAGTCTATACAATGTTTCCTCATGAACCCTAATCACCCTTGCTTCATTAATACTAGATACCTTACTCCAAAACAAAACCTTTCACCCTTATCCTCTAGAGAAGAAATAGAAAGCATTTTTTTCTTCAAACATGGAACATATAATATGTTGTTGAGGTGAATTCTTCCACCTAAATCGATCTCCAATGATGTAGACCCAATTCCTTTCATTGGATAGATCTTGTTATATCCAAGTTTGATTGCATGAGAAAAATTTCCTTTTGAAAAGGTCTGAAGTTGATTGCATTCTCCCGTCATATGTTTGGAGGCACCACTATCGATAACCCATACCTTCTCATCCTTAAAGGTGGCAGATAAAGCAAAGAACATACTTCCTTCTATAGCTTTCTTTGATAGTTGGAGATGATCCTCAATCTGTAGTTCTTGATGGAGGTAGTGAGGTTCCCAAAAAACTCGAAACCCTTCTTCATAATCCTAGACATGTTTCCAACTAAACTATGATCTTCACCCTCTTTCTTGAACCTTAGCTATGAAACCATGTTGGAAAATATAGATACTTGATTATTATAACTTATTTTCCTTAGATATTGATAATTACTTGTGATGTCAGTTGGTATTTTATTACTTCTTTATATTTTTTCATCAAGAAATTACTAAATACAATGAAGATCACAAAGAGAAAGAGTACATAAGACATAGACTCCAAGCTAGGGAAAAACCCCACCAAGGGGAAAACCCATGAAAATGCTTCTCTTATTCTTTAGAATCTAATTACAAAAGAGACTTCCAAAACCTAAAGACCCAAGCCATCAAACCCACTAAGTCCCAACCCATCCCCCAACAAGGTCTTCCTTGAGACAAATTCCATAACTTTCATACTGCTACACAAGTACTGAAACTTCAACCTCTGCAATAGAATTCCCCCCCCCCTGCAACTACTACATACATTCAACTTCTTGCAACTAGTAGCTACACAAAACATAGAGAAGCAAGAGAAACTATTCCTTGAAAAATTTCAGCTTCTGCTCCTCTTCTTCATCCTCCCAACTACTCTTATTCTCCTTTATTGCTGCATATCAGACTTTCATGAGATGAGTGTCCAAATGAGGTCAATATCCTTTATAATTATAGCCTTTATTGAGGGTCAAATAACCATATTTTAGGCCGAATTTATCTTGCCCTTAGGATTATCCATGGAATTTTCTAGATAAAATACATATTTTCCTTCATTACAATGAGTTTGAAAGGGACTATGGCACATCACCAATATTATTCTTTATCCTAGAAAGACCTAGAAGACATATAAACATGAAGACATGCTTTTGACTCAAACTTGAGTATGAAACCCGTACACTAAAAGATTTTTTTTTTTTTTTTTTCTTTCATTTTCTTTTCTTTTACAAAGAATATATGATGTCATGATTACAATTACATCATAATGAAGATCGAATCTAGTTACATTTTTCAACATTAATTGTGGTAAAATTGGTCATTTTGATTTAAAATGTCCCTATGCATAGTGTCCAGATAGTGATGAGGAAGAAAAAGCTCCTAAGAAGGAAAGTAAAAATCGGAAAATATATAAGAAACAAGGTAAAAGAAAATTCTTTAAGAAAAGTCTCTATTTAAAAGAACACAGTTCTTCATCTAATGATGAAAGAGACAAAAATAGTGACTCAGAAAGAGTGTTAATTATGGCAGTGGAGAATCATGTGGAAACCTTTAAAGATGATGAATTCAAAGGAGAATTAAATATAGAAATAGAATTTGTTGGTGCCTTAAAAGATCTAAAAGCATAAAGGAAGAGCGTCAAGGCATTGGAAAAGGAACTAAGTGATTTAAAAGAAAATTCTAAAAGTCTTAACAAGAAGTCTAAAGAATTAGAGAAGATCATCATCATTCTAAAGGTCCAATTAGGGGAACCAAATGATTGAAGAAAATCTCAAAAACCAAATGGAATAAAATGCTAAAATAAAGGAAATTTTGGAAGCAGAAATAGTTTCACTAAGAAAGGAAGCACAAAAGAAAAAACATTTGCAACAAAATTTTGTAAAAAACACTAAAATTGGGATGAAATTTTCAGTATTCAAACTTCATGCGATGTCAAATATTGGTTAAGATATAAGAAAACCATTATTGAGAAGGGTTCAAGCTACATGAAGATAGGAGAAGAATCATAACAAAATAATTATATAGGTGTCATCAAGGGTCTTATCAAGAAGGCAAAATGCAATCCCTCTAAGAGCTTGTTCAACCAATAAAATTTCAGGATTGTTTAAGGAAGAGAATGTGGAACCAACAACCAACAATGATGAAAGCTTAAGGGGAAGTTTTCTATAAATCTACACTAGCCAAAAGATAGCCCACTATCAGGTACCAAACTACTATTCCTAGTTTATGTTATTTGTACAACATTTTTGGGCACAAAGCTATAAACTGTAAAGCTTATGCTAGGAACAAAATTAACTATAGAAGCTACTATAAGAGTGATTATATTAGAAAGCCTCGTGAAAATTATAACCAAAACTATAACAATTTTGGATCATTAAGTAATGAATTAGAATGCTTGTTGCCAGGAAAACTTCTCGAATGTAAGGGTTGAAAACCTCAACAAATTGAAGGAAACCAATGAACAAGAAGCATATGTTCAAGCAAGAAAACTATATAAACTACCAAAGTTGGGTTTTAGAGGAGTACCTGTAGGTCCTACATTTGATGTTGATCCTGTAGGGTCCAAACCCTCTGCATCCTCCCAAGTGAGCATACCTGCAACACAGTTCAGAGAAGCATATACATAGAAGGTAGTTCAAAGTACGTGCATAATAAACATGTTAGATCATAAAGCGTAAACGTATAGATCATGACATATTACACATGAATCATAAAAACATGAGATGATAACATATCAGAAACTAGACAAAGCCTCTTTATTGATATGAACAAAGAGTAATGGAGAGATACAACTTGATCCGACCATGGCACCAACGAAACCTTCCTCCAGTTCCGTCCAACCCAAGCCTCAAAGGTAACCTCTCAAGAATTGTAAAAGGATGCCATATAATGAAGGATGAACATCTATGCAAGGAAACAAGGCTTTCCTATGACTGGGAGTGTAGGAGGCACATGGAAAATCATACTTGATCTGGGACTGAAAAGACTATAATGTCGATATCCTATTTCCTTGATGTAATTAAGCCTTCCCATGAGGTGTATAAACACCACTAGAAATTAGTTGATTCAGTTAGGCCGTGGGTTCTTGTAAGTGGGCTTTCGTTGAAAATGTAAACCCCGCCCAAAAAATAGGATATTATTTTATTTTTTCATATTTTAAATAATATAAGCGGGTTGTGTATTATCGTACTCACGTGTGTATGCACTTTTTAAAGAGAAGAGTCATGTATGGAATTCAAAATATTGTTTTTTAATAAATGATCAAGTCTGTATGGGAAAGGGTTGCTCAAGGCCATACCAAAGCATCATAACTACACTAGTGCTAAATGATGCTATAACAGATGCCCCCTAATATATGAGGTTAGAAGGGGTACATGATAGCCAAAATGTATTAAGTACAAAGAGAAATAATTTCAGGAGCTGAGAGGAGATAACGAGATTCTAGTCCACTGAATACCTATGGAAGGAGTTATAAAAAAGACTCATGTCTGAGGCATGTTAAAAATAGCAACAAGAAATGATAAAAATAGAATCAGTATATTCCAATTTTAATTTGTTCTTGAATTAAAATTGAGAATCAAAATTCGAATTTAGTCTTACCAATTGCCTGAAAAATAATTAATTAATTCATTATGGATTAATTAGTTGGAGAAATTCAAGTTAGAAGTCTTTGTGAATTCATGCAACAGTTATCCCTTAAATTAAGGAGATTATCCCTTAATTAAGGAAATAAGGTTGAGTTGTAATTAGTTAGCTAAGATTACTGAGTTAAGTCCAGTAAAATTAGTTCCAAACTGTTTGAGGAACTAATTGTGAGTTTAGTCAGTTAATGCATGCATGCATCAAACTAGTGTACTCCTAACTGAAGATTCTCTCATAAATAACTCATGCATGTCTATTCAGATAAAGACCCAGTTGAGATTAAAGACAGGGACATTGTACTATTAGTTGCATGAGTTTTCCTATAAAGGAAAATCATCCTTGCAAAAGGAGAAGGTTCCTTGAGGATTGCACAGTTTTATAGGGTGTGAGATCAGTGTGAGTGATCAGTGTTACACTTGATAACAGTAGGATTACCCAAGAGAAACAACGCAAGGAAATAGGAGGCTTGGAGGGCTAAAGAGAATGTTTGTGAGAAGCCTTGTTTGCCTGTGAGCATCCAGGAGGATTGTACTCAGAGCTAGCTAGCTGTGAGAGCTAAAGTTTTGTGTAATCTTGATGTATTTCCACCTTGTATAATAATACAAATAGTGGGGTTTTTAGCTGAGGCTTCCCCCTGAGTATTTTCTGTGTTTCATGTGTATTGATTCTTCTTGTTATATGTGTTTCGCTTGATCTTGCTCAAATCTATTAAGCTTCTGTAAGTTTGATTGTAGAAGTAGATTAAAGTATTTTTCTTTAGTTATATTGCATTATCAGGGTAATCTACACTCATAATTTCTACATGGTATCAGAGAAAAGGTTATTGGAGTTGTGAACAGTATACAGAGAAGAGAATTTGAAGTTTGAAGTTTGGGATTGCAGGTACAAATCGAATTCATCTCATACTTCAGGTTGTTCAATGGCATTCTATGGCTTGAGACTCGAGTATGCCTTGGAAGGAAGCTAGAATTACAGAGCATGGAAAGATCGCATGGAGGTTGTATTAGAAGACAACGGCTTGAAGGATTTCATTGATCAAGAAATCCAAAAGCCAACTTAAACTAATGTACAAGAGTTGGCTGAGTGGAAGAAGTGGGTGGTGAGGGCAATACGGATCATCCTTGAGGGAGTTTGAGACCATATTATCTCGAGTCTCCATGGGAAGGATACTCCATATTCAATGTGGAAGACATTGAAGGACCTCTACTAGAACAATAGCGACCAGAGGAAATTGGCACTCAAGAATAAGTTTCGAAGAATCAAGATGGAGAACTATGATACTATTTCTACATATCTGAACAAGGTCACCACTTGTAGAGATGATCTTAGCAGTGTGGGAATAACTACTGCTGATGATGATATGGTGAGGCTCGCTCTCCTTGGCCTTCCAAAGAGCTGGAATAGCTACCAGGACTCTGTGAATGGCAGGGAGAAACTACTGGATTGGGAACGACTGTGGTCGGATCTCATGGAGGAGGAGATCAGGAGGAGCAAACAAGATGGTTCTTCATCCAATGATGATGAAGAAAATCTGGCCTTAGCAAGTAAGGCAAGGAAAGGGAAGGAGAAGGATTCTCATTCCAAATCGAATTCTTCTAATGGAGGGAAGAAGGTTGACAAGTCTAAAGTGAGATGATTTAATTGTCACGAGATGGGTCATTATGCGACTAATTTCCCATCGAAGAAGTCCAAGAAGGGATCCTCAGAAGGATCAGAAGGTGGGGCATTAACCTCCCAATTCGAAATGGACTTTACTCTCAGTTCATGCATGGTGTCATCAATGATGGGTAGTGGTTGGTTTCTTGACAGTGGAGCCTCATTCCACATGACCGACGATAAAATTTTATTCAGTACCTTGGAGGAGAAATACCTCAAGATTAACATAGAGATGGGTGATGAAGAAAGGTATAGTGTTTCAGGAGTGGGCACAATTTCTTTTCAAAGGGACCATGGAGCTCTTATCACCTTGATAGATCTGAAGTATGTGCCTAGATTGAAGAAGAATTTGGTATCGATTACGATGTTGGAGGAGAAAGGCTACGATCTTGTCTTCAGTAAGGGAAAGGTTTTCTTAGACACATCACCATGGGACAAGTGAAGCAGATTGGTTCACGAGTCAAGAACCCGCATGCTCTTGAGGTTCAAGATGCATGCAAAGCCTTGAGGAGAAGGGAAAATGTTAGAGACTTGGTGGTTGAGAGGGAGAGTAAATTACCTCTCAACCTACTGACCCAGAAGAAGTCTCAGACAATTGTGGAGGAGACACAATTGGAGATGCTGAGAGGAGACCGAGTGGAGGCATCCACTCATGCAGAGACCTCTAGTCGGGGGGTATTTTTATCCAAGTGGGCAGAGGGATCAAAGGCAACCATACCTCCAGGTGTGAGGTGGGGCGATGTGACGTGATAGCCCCAAGAATTTAGAGGTTTTATCTCATGGATCGTACCTTGCTACGGGAACCTAAAGTACATAGTAGCGGGTGGAATCAATGGGATTGATGCAGCCAAAGATCAAAGTGACAGAGGCTAGAGCAGTCAGATACTGAAGAGTGCAAAGAAGGACTGACAACAATGCAGAAAGGTAGAGTCAACAGAAGCGCAAAGTTTTTAGTTGACAGAGGTAATAGCAGTCAGAGACTTTGATGACAGATGCATCATACTAATTCAGGTTGGATGTTTTTTTTTTTGTTTCTAGAGTTGTTGGAGCAACAACACTATAGAGAAGTGTTGCATGCATAACATTCCAAAGGTTCACGATCGGAATCAAGTTAAATTCCTTTCTTGTTGAGAGGGAGTGTTAAAAATAGAAACAAGAAATGATAAAAATAGAATCCAGTATATTCCAATTTTAATTTGTCCTTGAATTAAAATTGAGAATTAAAATTCGAATTTAATCTTACCAGCTTCTTGAAAAATAATTAAGTAATTCATTATGGATTAATTAGTTGGAGAAATTCAAGTTAGAAGTCTTTGTGAAGTCATGCAACAGTTATCCCTTAAATTAAGGAGATTATCCCTTAATTAAGGAGATAAGGTTGAGTTTTATTTGAGTTGTAACTAGTTAGCTCAGTTTATTGAGTTAAGTCCAGTTAAATTAGTTCCAAACTGTTTGAGGAACTAATTGTGAGTTCAGTCAGTTAATGCATGCATGCATCAAACTAGTGTACTACAGATAACTGAAGATTCTATCATAAATAACCCATGCATGTCTATTCAGAGAAAGACCCAGTTGAGATTAAAGATAGGGACATTTTACTATCAGTTGCATGAGTTTTCCTATAAAGGAAACTCATCCAGGCAAAAGGAGAAGGTTCCTTGAGGATTGCGCAGTTTTATAGGGTGTGAGATCAGTGTGAGTGATCAGTGTTACACTTGGTAATAGTAGGAGCACCTAGGAGAAACAACGCAATGAAATAGGAGCCTTGGAGGGCTGAAGAAAAGGTTTGTGAGAAGCCTTGTTTTCTTGTGAGCATCCAGGATGATTGTACTGAGAGCTGGCTAGCTGTGAGAGATAAATATTTGTGTAATCTTGATCTATTTCCACCTTGTATGATAATATAGATAGTGGGGTTTTTAGCTGAGGCTTTCCCCTGAGTATTTTCTATGTTTCATGTGTATTGATTCTTCTTCTAGTTATATGTGTTATGCTTGATCTTACTCAAATATATTAAGCTTCTGCAAGTTTGATTGTAGAAGTAGATTAAAATATTTTTCTTTAGTTATATTTCATTATCAAGTTAATCTACACTCATAATTTCTACATGGTATCAGAGCTAGCTGATCTATAAAGAAATTTCTACAAGGCAGGCATACCTATTCTCATAGATAATAAAGCATGTATGTTGATCAATTATAGTGCAAATACAACATGTATACATAAGTGTACAGAGAAGACTGAAGAATACATAGTGGATGTTATGAAACCAGCTCAAGAAAAGATAGAAAAGATAGATCAACGCCTTAGAATTCAGCCTCTTCGAGGGGGAAACCTCCTTTACATTACATAAATGAACAATTCTTCGATGATTCAAATGACAAAACCTCCTTTCTATATATAGGAGTTTAAGGAGTCACAATATAACCCAGCCGACCTAACAATAATAATATAAAGCCACAAAAATAACAATAGAGGGATTCTATGGGGCACAGTAATAACAATATGGGGATAATAGGGGCACAACAATATTAATAAGGGATGCAACTACAATAGTAATGGGGTAATTACTAGTATTATAGGGACCCAACATGCCCCTCTCCTTCAAAAAAAGTGTTTTCCTCAACACTTGAGTAGTTCTGGATGCTTCTGTATAAAATTCTCATCCTCCCATGTGGAATCTTCAGCGGATAAGTTCTTCCACTTGATAAGATACTCTGAAATTTATCGATTTCATAGCTGTCAAGTTCTTGTTTCTGTGACTCCTTCTAGTTCCAATATAATTTTTCCTTCCTCGTCAAGTTTTGGCAATATTATTTGAACTGGGAGCTTGTCACCTATAACCTTCTTTAAACATGAAACATGGAAAACTGGGTGCAATTGAGAAGCTGCAGGAAGCTCCAATTTGTATGCCATAGTACCAATCTTTTGCAACACCTTCTACGGACCATAATACTTTGGTGATAATTTATTATCCTTCTTAGCTTGCTAGAGGGACATTTGCTTATATTGTTGTAGCCGTAGGAATATCCAATCACCTACATCAAAACTTCTTTCGCTGCGATGTTGATCTGCCTGTTGTTTCATTCTATTCTGTGCCAACACGAGGTTATCCTTTAAGAGTGATCAGGTGCTCATGTCCTAAGTGTTGTAAAATGCTTAAAAATGAAAGTGCTCAGAACTGGTTCAAAGTTGAACGAATGGAAAGTGCTCATCCTCCTGATTTCGGTGTCGTGAACGGTTCGAAAAACGGTTTCCGTATGAGAAAGTTATGCCAAAAACAAAATCGCCCAATAACCCTTAATTTTTGAATTTTTCAAAAAAAAAAAAAAAAAGAATATTCCATAGAATATTCCTTCGAATATTCCAAGGAATATTCCTTTTTGGACAGCCAATCATAGATTGCCACGTGACAAGCCCGGAGACTGCCACGTGGCTGAAGGTGACATCAGCAAGGGTATGGGCGCATATTAAAATTTGTTTGGTGGCGGAGCGGTTTGAACCCACAACCTACTCTACACAAGTGCAACGCTTTACGAACGCACTACACACGTAACTCTTGTTGTGTAAGCGGAACAAAATTGATTTGAGGTTTAAGATACCATTGGGCGGAGCCCTAAGGGGGCCAGCCCCCATTCCATATGACCTCCACCATTGAACCGTGGGCTATACCCTCTAAACCGTCGGCGTGCAATCCAAGGAAAACTGCCAGCTGTTAAAACCATTCACATGCGCCATTAAAACAGTCAGTTAAAAACATGGCTTGTTTGACGGGATTCTTGCGGACCACCAAATTTGGGTGGTCCTGCCATAATTGGCGGCGCTAACTGGACTTCCACTACAGTTAGCTGGAGTTTTTTTAGGCCAAACTGGAGGGAATCTTTAATGAGCCATAACTTTGGCTAGGAAAGTCCGTTTTGGACAATTTTTTTTTTTGATTTTGGGTATTTTCGACCTTCTGAAGCCATTAGAAGAGGTCGTATAGCCATCTGAGGTCATTTGTAGAGGTTTTGGAGCCGTGGAAGTTCTAGGATCCACCAGGGCCCAGTATTGGGAGAACTGTATAGGGTTGCAGGTATCCATTTAAGGTGAACCAGTAGTCAATCCTGAAGGATTCAAGTGTTCTAAATCTGTTTTTACCATATATTCCACCTGTAGATGCTTCTATTCAGCTGTATATTCAATTCGAGCATTTAATTAAAACAAGGACAGGCCCATTTGGGAGCCTTGGACCCAGCAGACATAGCCCAGGAGGGGTGAACTGCTTCATCAACTTCTTTTGCATCTGTGGTTGATTTATTTTGCAGAACAAATTCGTTTTAGTGTGTTAAACAGTAAAAGGAAATAAATCTACTATACTTAAATGGGTCATGAACAGCTGAAAATTTCATTTGTTTTCTTTCTGCAAGACATGGACATCTTTTAAACATGTACATATCTGAATTGAATACCTTGCAAACCATTTACAAGTAGTTTCAAATTCAGATCAAAGAGTTGGAGGACTTGTTGTTGACGTTCGATGTGATGTTCCACTATTTGAACCTTAGGATTTTCTCTTAAATATGATGTGATGGATGGTGGATGATATCCATAAAGTGCCATAAATGGGGCCATTTTTGTTGTTGTATGGAAGGAAATGTTATACCACCATTCAGCCAGAGGCAACCTTGACCCATTGTGTCTGTTTATCAGATACAAAGCAACGAAGATATCCTTCCAAACATTTGTTTACTATCTCATTTTTCCCATCAGATTGAGGATGATAAGATGAGCTATGAGCTAACTGAGTACCAAGACAAGAAAATAATTTTGTCCAAAAATGTCCAGTGAAAATGGGATCTCTGTCACTTACAATAATCTTTGGGTTTCCATGTAGCTTTTGAATTGTTTCCATAAATGCAGTAGAAACCGTACTGGCTTTAAATGGATGTGATAATGCACAAAAGTGTGCATACTTGGTAAGTTGTCAACTACCACCATGATGACACTTTTTCCCTCAGACTTGGGTAAACCTGTGATAAAATCCATTGAAACCTCCTCCCAACGTTGGCTTGGAATGGATAAAGGTTGTAATAGACCCGGTGTCTTAATTGTTTCAACTTTATTTTGTTGGCAAACCAAACATTCTGCCACAAATTTTTGAATATCCGATTTAAGGCCATCCCAAAAAAATTCCTTCTTAACCCTGTGATAAGTTTTTAAAAATCCTGAGTGCCCTCCTAAGGGAGAAGTGTGCAATTCCATAAGAATCTTTTGTTTTAGTTGGGAATTCTCATAGAGGTATAAGCGATCTTTGTACCATAAAGAATCATTTTTCCAGCTAAATGTATCAGACGTACTAGAATCTTGTTGTAACTTTCAAATAAGTGCCCATACTTCTTCGTCATTCTTCCATTCCTCCCCTGCTTCATTTATCCAATCTGGTTGGATAATAGAAATGGCGCACAACAATGCTTCCACATCCTCATCCTTTCTTGAGAGTGCATCTGCCACCACATTTTGCTTCCCTTTTTTGTAGATGATTTCAAAGTCATAACCCAACATCTTTGTGACCCACGTTTGTTGCTCTTCAGAGGATAATATTTGTTCTAAAAAGTATTTAACGCTATCATGATCCGTTTTTACCTTGAAGTGTCTTCCCATTAGGTAGGGTCGCCATTTCTTAAGTGCATGGAGTATTGCCAACATTTCCTTCTCATAAATATCTTTGTGTAAAAACTTTCCCTTGATTGGACGACTTTCAAAAGCAATGGGTCTTTCATCTTGCATTAAAACAGCACCAATTCCATTTCCTGAAGCATCGCATTCCACAATAAAGGTTTTTGTGAAGTCCGGTGTAGCTAAGACCGGTGCTTGGCACATTGCCTCTTTAAGATGTTCGAAGGTCTTTGTTGCTTCTGGAGTCCATGAAAATGCATCTTTCTTCAATAATGTTGTTAGAGGTGCTGCTATTCTTCCATAATTCTTAACAAACTTGCGATAATACCCTGTCAACCCGAGAAATCCTCACAGATGCTTTATGGATGTGGGGATTTTCCATTCCTTAATGGCTTTAATTTTGCTAGGGTCTACCTTAACTCCTTCATGAGATACAATATGACCCAGATATTCCACCTCTTGTACTCCAAAGAAACATTTGGATCTTTTTGCATATAATTGTTTCTCTTCCAATAGTTGTAGCACTGTGTCAACATGATCCTTCCAAGACTTGTTGTAGATTAGTATATCATCAAAAAATACTAACACAAATTTTCTAAGGAATGGTTTGAAAATGGAATTCATCAAACCTTGAAATGTTGAAGGTGCATTGATAAGGCCAAAAGGCATGACCAAAAATTCATAATGACCCTCATGAGTTCTAAATGCTGTTTTCGGAATGTCTTCAGTCTTCATTCTGATTTGATGATATCCTGAACGAAGATCCAACTTGGTGAAGTAAATTGATCCATGCAATTCATCTAGTAATTCATCAATGACGGGAATGGGAAACTTATCTTTAATAGTGAGCTTGTTGATCTCCCTATAATCCGGACACATGCGCCATGATCCATCCTTCTTGTGCACTAATACTACTGGAGCAGAGAAAGAACTTTGACACGGTTGAATTATACCAGCCTCTAGCATTTCTGTAACCATACGTTCAATTTCACTCTTTTGGGCATAGGGATATCTGTACGGCCTGATGTTTGTAGGAACACTTCCTGGAATCAAATGAATAGCATGATCATGATCACGAATAGGTGGGAGACCTTTAGGAGTCTCAAATACCTTGGAATGATTGTCCAAGACTTTTTGGAGGTCTGGAGAAATAGATGATTGCAATGTGGAAACATCTAGCGAACATAATTGTGCAATTACACCCCTTTGTTCCTTTTTTAGAAGCTTTGTCATACCATTAGAGCTAATTATCTTCCCTGGTTTCCCTGCAATACCCCTTAATTCAACTTCCTTTCCTTCCACGAAAAATTTCATGAAAAGTTCTTGAAACTTGAAAGCTATTGTACCCAAGGATTGTAGCCATTGTACTCCTAGTACAACATCAGCACCTCCCATTGGAATGGAAAGCATTGGGCTAGTCAATACATATTCTCCCATCGATAGCTTGATATTATGGCACTTTCCAGAGCAATTTATTGTTCCTCCATTTGCAACCATCACTTGACACTTTGGTGTTGGGTATAAGAAGCAATTCAATTCTTTTGCTACCTTACAATGAATAAAATTGTGGGTACTTCCTGAATCAATCAACACTAGTACCTTTTTCTTCTTGATTTGTCCTTCCATCTTGATGGTTTGAGGAGTGGTAATTCACGCCAATGCATTACAAGATATGGTCGGATTCATTTCTTCTTTATCTAGGCTTTGTTCCTGGAGTATATCCTATTCTTTTGACCTTTCTTGCTCCTTTTCTTCTTCCTCTTCACAATCTATGTAGAATAATTTCTTCTCAGCACACTTATGACCTTTAGTGTATTTGCTATCACAACTGTAACAAAGCCCTTTTACTCTTTTTTCTTCCAATTGTTGTGGTGTCAACCTTATAGGTTGTGGAAGACTAGGAGCAACCACACTTCCATCTTTATAGTTGAGAGTGGTATGCTTCTTGGTTGCCATAATTTTGCTTTCCATTTTTCTTGCTAACCTGAATGCCTTCTCTAATGAATCAAGTTCCCAAAGGCGAACATCATGTTGGATATTATCCTTTAAAGACCCTATGAACACATCAATACTATGCTCCTCTGGAATATCTTTTACCCTTATGTTCAATTTTTGGAACTCCTCAATGTGCTCCATTATTGAACCCTTTTGTTTGAGACTTATCAATTGGCTAAAAAAAGTGTTGCTTTTTGTATCCTCATAATGTGCTATCAATTCTTCCGTAAAAATTGCCCAAGTGATAAATTGTTTACGAGAGAAAAGCCATTGATACCATACAAACTGATTTGGTTCCAAATATAAAGTTGCCATATGTACCTTTTGTGTGTTTTGCACATTATTGAGATCGAAAAATTGCTCCATTTGTAATATCCATGTTGCGGGATCCTTGCCATCAAACTTCCTCATATCGATTTTTGGAATATGGTGGGTTTTCGATCCCACATTAGAGTTTAAGAAATCATGATTAACATTTCTTTTGTTCGCATCATGAGTTTCCTTTACTACCTTTTCACCATTGGTAAGTATTTCTTGTAGAAAATTTGTCAAATCTGTCTTCAAATATGCCATGCCTGTCTTCAAATTTGTGTTCAAATCTATCTTCAAGTTGTCCATCTTAGCTTCCATGCCATTCATTTTAGCTTCCATGCCATTCATCTTAGCTTCCACTCCATTTATCTTAGCTTCTGTTAGCTTTTGTGACAGTGACATTTGTTGCACTTGTTCTTGTAATTTTGATATATCATGTAGCATTTCTTCCTCTTCTTCATGAGTCATGCTAGAGCTTTCAGGTTCCTTACTAGGTGTTTGCATTTTATTTCCTCAGGGCATCAGTTACCGATAATAATGCTCTACTATGCCCTTTTAATTCCTTCAAAATAAATTTTCAAACCAAGCTGAAGCAAAAATTTAAGAAAATCTACACACCTTTTTTCACTTTGTAGGAGCTCAATATTGCCTCTGATGTATCTCTGTACTTTCCGATCATCTAGTTTATAATTTGTGATCTGCAGTAGCCCTCTATGTCCTCTTTCCAATGCCACAAGTCTGACCCAATTTAGATTCTCCAAGGAAGAGTTATGCGGAATCTCCCACAGTGACTTGATTATATACTAGTTCAGTAGAGCGAACTTGTACGATGTGCCACGAGTCACTGTTTCGACCTTTGGATTTGAAAAATGCATACAAGAAACTAAAGTCCATCCCTGTTCTGTACCTTCTTATGAAATTTCAATCTGATCCCCAGAGAGAAAGTTATTACCATTTTCCCCAGGTCACCTATTTGGAATGTAATTCAGGAGTCTGCAAAAAGACCAACTTCCTCAGATCATATCTCCGCAAATATAGTGCAAAAATCTCTGAAATTTGGACCTAAGGTTCAGCGCGATTTATTCTCAAATGGATTGTTTTTGCAACTCCTGAAATGTCGCAGGAAAAAAGTTATAGCGAAAATACCACGATGACCTGTTTGGAGCAGCGAAACCCTAGAATCCAAAGCTCTGATACCAAATGTTATGCAACCATGTTGACACCTAATCCGAAACGGATGAGGTGAAGCTAGACATTCATCTAGAAGATGAACTGATCCGTTGTGTATATGTATAAATAAATAATTGTCTAATGAATAAATCCATCAGTTCTGTCTTGCGCTCATTAATTGCTGGAGTTACCCTGGCCTGACATGGTATCAGAGCTCAGGTCCCAGTCCCTAAAATAGTAGTAACTCTTGTCTTGAGAGCTGCTCTGGCGTGATTCCCTGGCTCTGCCTCTGCCTTTGCCTGAATTCACTGCGCTCTCTGACTGCCAGAGACTGCGCCTCTGGAGACTGCGCCCTCTGACCATGAGTAACTGATGTGCGTTGATGCGTTTTGAGCGTTGATGCGTTTTTGAGCCTGATGCGTTCATGTATTCCCTGGAACGCTGCGTTGAAGCTCTGCTGTCGAACCATGACTGCGTTTTTTAATGGTGGCTGCGTTGAAAACTGAGGTATCGTTTTTTATGGTGACTGTGGTATGCTGAGAACTGAGGTATCATTTTTTGTAATGGTGACTGTGGTTTATTACTGCGTATGGTAGAACAGTGTATTGTTGCGTTGAAATATGACTGTGGTTTATGGTAGAACAGTTTTTGCGTTGGGTTTATTACTCTACCCCCATCTCACCTGAAATATGACTGTGTATTGCTGCGTTTTTATTATTCGCTCGGTTTTATTGTAAGAACTGCTCCATGGCGTAAATGATGTATGACAGTCCCTTTCTTAATTGCCATGCCGTCTGCCAACACCACGTCCTCCGAGACTTGTTTTCTCTCGATGGGCAGGGGAGGGTAAAGCCTTATCGTCTCCGAAAGACATGCGTGCATATAATGCATTTATTTCAGTTCCTCTTTGCTGAAACAAATTGGATCGTTAACGATAACTGCACGCTCTAACCGCTGTAATAAAAAGTTTGTTTTATGTAGCAGCATATATCATTTAAGTACTGCTATCTCTCCCGAGAAGTTGGAACTAGCGGAGTTTTTTTTTGTTGCCTTCTGGAGAAGTGAAGTACCAGGTTTACTCGCCCGAATCTCTGTCTAAGCTACTAGAGAAATTGAATCTCGCTCAGCCCGGAGCAGAGGCTTCTTAATTTAATTTGGAAATGCATGTCTAGGGTCTACGATGCCATGCTTGAGCGTATTGCTGTGAAGCGCGATAGATGCTGGAATATGTGGATTTGCCAAAACTGCTGAAGCTATAATGTTAAAACAAATACAAATTCCATCTGACATATATTATAGTATACTTGGAGCGGAGTTTTATTACGCTGTTTTCTTAAACAGTTTTTTGCATTAATATATATATTGAAATGATATATGAGATCCCTTGAGCGCCTTCTTTTTCAAAACATAATATTGTGGCAGTGATATAAGAAATGGTGATATAAGATTTTTTTTCCAGCAGAAGTCTTGCTGTGACATAAGGATTTTTTTTCTCAGCAGAAATTTTTTTCTATCAACATAAGTTTTTTGGCAGAGATAATTTTTTACAGAATGCATTCAATCATTTCAATGGTCGGAATAGTTCTCACTGGTAAGGAGAACTATTCTGAATGGTCTCGGATGGTAAAACACACCCTTATCTACAATGAGCTGTGGAAAGGAGTGTGTGTCGGAGAAGAAGATAAAGACCCTGTGCAGCCCACATCAGACAAAGAACTCGCCATTTGGGAAAACAAGAACAGCAAAGCCTTTGCATTGATCGCAACATCTGTAAATGAGGAAGTAAGTCATCATATTTCATCCTATTCCACTGCCTTTGAAGCTTTACAAAAGCTGAAAGAACTCTATGATACACATTCTGCACTTGAAGTTGTTCAGCTCATGATTAAACTCTTCACTCTTGAACTGAAAAATAATGATCCTCTTACTCTTGCATCTGAAATAAAGTCTATAGCGCATGATATTAAATCCACTAAGGTTGAGCTGGATATCTCTCTTATTGCATTTCTCAAAGCACTCTATCCTACCTACTCTAACTATCTTGAGTCTTTACAAGCAAATGGAAATCTTAAAGATATAACCTTTGACACTCTTGTGAAAAATTTTGCTGAAAGAGAGAAACCCTTTGGAAAGAAAACAGTCCCTGAATCTTCTGAAGAGACTGTTTGCCTTGCTCATAAAGAAAAGCATCCTGCTCAAGATTCTACAAGAGGAAGAGGTGGACGAAGAGGAAGAGGAAGATACTTCAGAGGCAGGGGGGCAGACATCCTCAAGCAGAAAAGGCAGATCTGCACTGCATTCGCTGCAAACGAAATGGATCATATGATGCTTCTACATGCAAGCTACCATGGGACAAGGTTGAGCAGAGAAGAAATCAGCAGAAAGGTAAAACTGATGACACAGACAAAGGTAAAGCACCTGAATCCGCTCACTATATTGAGGCACAACGTAACATTGGAGTAAATGAAGATTTGTTTAATGCTTCACTTGCTTCTTCGAAAAATGACTGGTTGCTTGATTCAGGAGCAACCTGTCATATGACTCATAGGAGAGATTTCTTTGAAGATTTCACTGACAATGTTGATGGAGCAGTATACTTTGCAGATCAGTCAAAAATCAAGCCATCAGGGCTTGGCACAATCAGGCTTAAACTGCCTGGTCTTCCAGACGTTCTTCTGGATCATGTTCTATATCTCCCACAGCTGAAGAGAAACTTGCTGTCCCTGGTCCACATCCGCCAGCAAGGTCACTCCATTCACATGTTTGATGGCAAGCTTGAGGTAAGAAAGGCATCTGACCACTCACTTGTCATGAGGGGTATAGAAGAAGAAAGACTCCTTAAACTGCAAGGAACCTCTGCTCATGCACAACATTTCTCATATATTTCTCATCATGAAGAAGGTGCACTTTCATCAAGTTTATTATGGCATGCTAGATTTGGACATTTAAACTATGATAGTCTCCGCTTGTTGAAGAAAAATGGTGTTGCTGGTTTGCCTACAATTCCTAGAAAACATAAACAATGTGATGCTTGCATTCTAGGAAAGCACAGCAAACAGTCTTTTCATGATTCACATTCAAGAGCACATAGGAAGCTTGAACTTATTCATTCAGATTTATGTGGTCCAATGCCTGTTTCTTTTGCAAATGGAAATAAATATATCATGACATTTATTGATGATTACACCAGAATGTGTTGGGTTTACTTATTGAAGAACAAATCTGATGCTTTTCAAACATTCAAGAATTTTCATAAATGGATTGAAAATGATGCACAATCTCATATTGGGTCTATTCGCACTGATAATGGAAAAGAATATACATCAAATGAATTTGAACACTATCTTCGCCAACATGGGATTAAACATCAAACAACTGTGCCTTATAATCCTCAACAGAATGGTGTAGCTGAAAGAATGAACAGAACAATTTTGAATATGGTACGATCCATGCTTTTCTTCAAAAATGTAAAGACAATGTTTTGGGCTGATGCTGTTCTATGTGCTGCATATATAAAGAATAGATGTCCATCTAGTGCTATAAGAAACAAGACTCCTTATGAATTGTGGTATGGACATGTTCCTTCGGTAAAACATCTCAGGATTTTTGGTTCCACCTGTTATGCTTTAATACCAAAGGTACATAGAAACAAACTTGGTGCAAGAAGTCGTAAGTGTATCTTCCTGGGGTATTCAAACACATCTAAAGCATACCGCCTTTATGATGAAGTAAATAAAAAGTTTGTTTTATCTAGAGATGTCATTTTTCTTGAATCATCCAAATCTGACAGTGTTGTTGAGCGACAACTTGATCGCTTGGATAGATTCACAAAACCGAAATCATTCCAAGAGTTTGATAATCAGATTCCACATCTTGAAGGGGGGATTCCTATACTAGATCAACATGTGGAATCCTCTTCTGAAGAACAATCTCCCCTGCATGACACTCCAACAACGGATGATGCTTTAAGTGATGTAATTGATAGAATTGGGAGACTCAATCTTGATTCAGACCCAACTCAATCTTGATTCAGACCCAACTCAATCAACAGAACAGCCTGGACCATCTCAGAAAGGTCCCCCAAAATGGCTGACAAAGACACTTGAAAGTGTTCATCCTGATGAAATTGGAAAAACAGGAACCAGAAATACAAACAGACAAGATGGAGGTGATGTAGATAACTCTAATTCACCTGTTGATATGGATATTACTTATGATTGTGAATTGAACTTGTCTACAGATTTTGAACCAACTTCCTTCAAAGAAGCTGCTTCTCATGATGAGTGGAAAGAAGCGATGCAGAAGGAGTATGATGCCCTCATAAAGAATGGCACTTGGAAGCTGGTTGATCCTCCATTTGGAACCAAACCAATTGGCTGCAAGTGGGTCTACAAGAACAAGTACAAAGCTGATGGCTCACTTGACAAGCACAAAGCTAGGCTTGTGGCATTGCACAGAAGGAAGGGGTCGATTATGAGGAAACTTTTGCTCCCACAGCAAAATGGGCCACCATCCGGACACTCTTTGCACTAGCTGCTCAGAACGGTTGGAAAGTCCATCAAATGGATGTAAAAACTGCATTCTTGAATGGAGATCTAAAAGAGAATGTTTTTATGTCCCAGCCTGAAGGATTTGCTGTGAAAGGACATGAACACAAAGTATGCAAACTTGTGAAGTCCTTGTATGGCCTCAAACAAGCACCACGAGCCTGGTATGAAAAACTAACTGAGCATCTTCTGAAACTCAACTTCAATCATTTTGATCTTGATGATGCAACTTTATTTGTCAAGAAAGTTGGCAAAACAGTTGTATATCTTGTGGTATATGTAGATGATCTTTTAATGACAGGGAACAATGAAAGCTATATTGCATCCATAAAGAAAGAATTAGGAATTTTTTTTGAAATGACTGATTTGGGCTATGTTCATTACTATCTTGGCATTGAAGTAACCCAACATCCAAAGTCCATATTTCTTTCTCAAAAGAAATACATTGGAGATTTGTTATACAGATTTGGCATGACAGAGTGCAATCCCCTTTCTACTCCAATGGAACAAAACTTGAAGCTCACATCTACTGAAGGAAAGGAATTTGAGGATGCAACAAAGTATAGACAGCTTGTAGGAAGTCTCATCTACCTCACTACTACCAGACCAGACATTTCATTCGCTGTTGGAATCCTCTCCAGGTTTATGCAAAGGCCTTGTGAGGGACATTGGTTTGCTGCAAAAAGAGTTCTAAGGTACTTGAAGGGAACTCAAGACCTTGGAATCAAGTATACACAGGTGGACGACTTCAACTTGATTGGATACTCTGATTCAGACTTTGATGGAGACAAAGAAACTGGGGTATCTACTTCAGGATATGCTATGAGTCTTGGATCGGGAGTTGTCTCCTGGAGATCACGCAAACAATCAGTACCAGCAGATTCCACAACAGAAGCAGAATATGTGGTAGCAGCTGAAGCAACGAAAGAAATTGTGTGGCTCAGGAAAATTCTTGAAGATTTGCAGGTAAAACAAATACAATCAACTCCACTCATGATTGATAACACCTCTGCAATAAAATTGGCCAAGAACCCAAAGTTCCATGATCGTACTAAGCACATCAATACTAAATATCATCTGATCCGACATCATGTTGAGGCCAAAACAATCCATCTCCGTCATTGTTCCACAAACGAGCAAATTGCAGACATCTTCACCAAAGCGCTTGGGAGAGAAAAGCTTGAAAGATTCAGAACGATGCTTGGACTCACCAACATCCCTTCAGATTAAGGGGGGGAATGTTGACACCTAATCCGAAACGAATGAGGTGAAGCTGGACAGTCATCTAGAAGATGAACTGATCCGTTGTGTATATGTATAAATAAATAATTGTCTAATGAATAAATCCATCAGTTCTGTCTTGCGCTCATTAATTGTTGGAGTTACCCTGGCCTGACAAACCAGCTCAAGAAAAGATAGAAAAGATAGATCAACGCCTTAGAATTCAGCCTCTTCGAGGGGGCAACCTCCTTTATATTACATAAATGAACAATTCTTCGATGATTCAAATGAAAAAACCTCCTTTCTATATATAGGAGTCTAAGGAGTCACAATATAACCCAGCCGACCTAACAATAATAATATAAAGCCACAAAAATAACAATAGAGGGATTCTATGGGGCACAGTAATAACAATATGGGGATAATAGGGTCACAACAATATTAATAAGGGATGCAAATACAATAGTAATGGGGTAATTACTAGTATTATTGGGACCCAACAGTGGATCATCTAATCATATCCGCAAAGGAACACAACAGAGCTATGTCTCAATATCACATATAGAAGAAAATATGATCAATGATGCTCGAAGAATGTGTGATCACTAATGTTGCATAACTAAACCTCATAATAGTACCAAGTAATATAGGTGGAATAGTGGTATTGCCTAAACTCGGGTGTCAACATAAAGGATACTTATGTAATGAACTAAAACATATAAGGGTCACTGGTAACACTGACAGAAAATGGAAGGAGCTGACAAGTGAACCAATATGCTAACACAACTTGAGGTCTTCACTAAACGCATATGGTACATTTCTACACTATGGGAATAAATTAGCTGACGTTAACGATGTGAGAAATCGTTTGATTACCATTCATTGATGTATACCATTAACAAACATGAGACAACTCGCCGATAATGATGATAAGAGTTAAGGTACCCCAACACAATCTAACAAGTGTGAATAAATGTGTCGAATTCGAATACTTGAGACAATCTATCAATTAGGAGAAATTGATATATTGTCACTATTGATAGTGAAGGAGTCTTCCACTGATGATTGCAAACCATAAGGTACTGAAAAAAAAAGACTCTATATCTTGTTACCAAAGAAATGAGTTGGAGTCAATGGGAAAATATTTGCTAGAAGGAAGGAATTAAGGCATCCCACATCAACCAGTGCGAGTATAACCCAAAGACCAATAATTTGGAAGAACTCAAACAAAAAGAGATGAAGTAACCATTCAAAAGAACATTTCTGGAATACACAAGATGTGGCTAGTGCATGGAAGAAAACCTTTGAACCAACCAATATTGAGAGGTGATGCAAAGGCAAGGAATCCACCAATAGGTTCAAATGGAAACCAAGATATTGCACGAATCCCAATGTGTGATAATGTAAGCTCACGTTGAACATAAGGGAAACCAAACATGGCCCATGATAATAATCAATGTTGAGCACAAGGTCACCTATCAATGATGTAAATAGGGCCAAGGTGCGGCTCTAAGCCTACTCTTAGAGCAATTTTTCGGAGTCGATAAGAGCAGACCTACCAGCAAGAAGTCAATGGAGACCTTATTAACCAACACAAGTGAAGGACAAATAACTGACGTGATACTGAATATAACTTGACAGACTGGGTATGACCGACTGAAAATGAGTCAAGAGACACTGCAGAATGGCCAACATAGGTTGACTTCCCTTGAACAAAAGCACAACTCAAATATGACTCTATGGCAACATAAAATAAATTTGTATAAGTTTTCAATTTAGAAGGCATTAAACAAATCTCCATATGATTAGAAGAGATAACTAGTTGGAGGAGGAATGACTCAAGAACAAGGTTATGGCTCTCCTAAAGTCAAAATAAGTCCCATCCCAATGGAGAAAATACTTGTTTTGAGTGATTTTTTCAAGGGTGACACAACTGACTCTTGCTGCCATCAAATATGGAAGTAAATGTCCCATTCCCACTCTTTTTTGGAATATATATATATATATATATATATATATATATATATATATATATATATATATATATATATATATATATATATATATATATATATATATATCTTTTCTTTTTCATATTTAAATCTTGAAAAAGAATAAAATAATTCTTATAGTACACTAGAAAAAATGAGTGTTAAGGGAAGATGCACTAGTTCCTGGGATTGGAACATTCCTATTCTTAATGTAAGGTGGCGAATACTAGTTATCAACACTCAAAGGAATGTTCTTTCCATGGATAAAAGGTGTCAAGTCGTAGAGGCTAATGAATGCATGGTTTGAACTTGCAGAAAGGTCATGGTCAAAAGTGGCTTATACACGAGTCCAAGTGAAGTCGATTTAAGGCCAAAAGGGTACAAGTAGTCAATATTCAATGTAGCAGTAAAACTAGACACATGTAAACCCCTAGGGTATAAAGCCACAATGATAGAGAAGAAGAAGAGGAATGAGGCTTCGTAACAAAGTCATGGTAGGACTAAAGAGGACTCCCGAGCCTAGGAACACATGTTCAACATGGGTGCCAAGTGACAAAAAGGTACTATCTAGGGCACCCATGATAAAGTAGGCTCCTACCACGCAAGTTATGACACACCTCCAAGCAATGAGAAGGTTTCGTGTCACATCTTGGTGGGGTCGATCCTAAGGAAAAAATAGAAAAGGAAAATGATAAATGCACAACGTAGGTGAAGAACCTAACCTATATGCCAGTATCGAAAGAAAATGATCATTGAGGATATAATTCCATGTTGTTCACCCATGGTGGGGTAGAGTCTACTTGAACACTTGGAACATACCAAGGGGTATACTCAACTAAATTCAAATCAGGAGGGTGATTATCATACGCAAGCTGATAAATAGTGACAATACTTCCATTATAAGGAAAATACATCACTCGAAAGAGTGAAGAAACCACAACATTCATAACATAGACATAATCACACCTAAGTAGCATATTAAAGTCTAAAGAGAAGTCAACCACCACCATATCGATTAAGACAATATTCCTATTAGTGTCGGTATCTTCATCCCTCCGTCAGAGATCAAATCCTCTTGTTGCATTGCATATTAGGTGTCCCGTTCAGTCAGCTGAATTCCATTAGGCGCATGGATCATCTGACGGTAGTGGCTTTACTACAGTTTCCCTCATGTTATCTACCTGTTGGCTCATGTTTGTTCATTTCAAAGCATATACAATCATCTTTTGTCTTAAAGATTGCAAAGGTTTTGCTTTAGGATTTCATTGTCATTTAGGTCTCGGGTTTCATTAGGGTTTCATCAAAATGAGTTTCAAAGTGTCCAATAATAACCAGCAGGCCATGAGGAGGTTCCAGCATCGAATAAATTTCATCATCAAGTGCTCAGAAATGTGTCTTTCCTCAAAACTCTGTTTTGATGAAAAACAGAGTATTTTTGCTTTTATGGTACAAATGATTTTCTTCATATGTAAATTACTTCCCCTGCAACCCTGGTTTCTTTCCCTAGCCCCATTAGTTCCAACACCTGCAAAACAAGTAAAGCTCAGGTCATTTAGTTCATCACAAAGCTCAAATGAAGTGAAAAAGTCCAAAAACAGAGTTTAAAAAATAAATTCATTTTCAAAACATTATGAAAGTGGGTTTTGCAAAAATTAAAATTTAAAAGTTCCATGCATAAGTCATGTCTCCAAATGTTTAAATCTCATTTGCATTCCAAAACAAAGTGAAAGCAAAGCAAAGTCGTTTTGGGGTTAAGCAAGGCAAAATTGGTGAAAATTGCTCCAAGTCACTGGGCGCGGCGCACTGGGCAGGTGGCGCGGCACACATAACTGGCACGGCGCACTGGGCTTCAACCTCTAGTTCAGTTTTGCACAGGCGTGGCGCATACACTGGGCGCAGCGTGTTGGGTCGATACACACAACCAACAAGCCCGAAACTTCAAACATTTGCTCCAAAATTGCCCAAAACGCATGGATTGTCATTAGTACAAGTAGGTTGAACCTCTATCACTCTTTTTTATCCAAGATTAATGCTTGCTTCATGGTGGTTGATGTATGGTGATTGTTTAAAGAAATCAAACCCTATCTCTTCAAAATTTGCAAAGCAAATTGCTGCCTAGGGTTTCAAATTGTTGTTTTGCTGCCAAGTCCATCCTTTATTCCCTCACCACTCCCTTACTCCATTTCCCCCTTGATTTCCTTATTCCCCAAATTCACTAATCCTTATCCCCATTCCCATTTCCCAAAGTTCCAAACTCAAACTCCCAAACCCTAATCCTATACTAAAAACTCCCAAACTACTCCCTAATTCCCTGTTCCCTTAACTAAACCCTACCCCAACAGTCCCTAAATCCCTCACTATCCTCCCCCCGCCACAGTCCCTCATTTCACTATTTCCTATGGTCGCAAAAGTTAAAAACAACACAATCACCTACTTCTCATCAAGGTAGCTCCAAGACAGTTTATCCACTAGCAGAGATGGCATCTGATCCTTCATATGATTATGAAGAGGAGACCCACAGTGACTCACCTACAGAGGGACATGCACCCAGGAGGCCTCATAGAGGTGGCAAACATATTAGAGAAGAACCAACCACTCTTGTTGAATTACAGGCCTGCCCTCTTGCCATCTCTTGTTTTCAGCACCAGTCCTGCTATGAATTTTGTGAGAAGGTTGCTAGCATTTAGTTTCACCATGAGTTGGCTCGCTTATTTGTGTTGCATTTACGTGATGGTCAAGCTACTCTAGCTGGTGTCACTTTCACATTAACACCAGAATCCATTTCACTAGCAACCAGTATTCCCAACGTTGGAAAGCAATGGAACAAGAGGCATCAAACTGACTGGTAGCATTGAGCCATACATTCAAACCAGGCTATTTGAGACAACTTAGCAGAGTATTTCCTTTTTGGTACCTCAAAGATGCTTATGCTCCTTTGATGAAATTGATCATGAGGTATTTCAGCTGTGAGGGCCGGTTTTCATGTTTGTATGCTTATCATATCAGGGTGCTGATGCATTTTACTAGGGTAAGGATGATTAACATCCCTTACTTCATGTGCCGAAACATAGAGAAGATGACCACCCTAGTGTAGCACAAGACTCCTCAGCAGCAGTTCAACAATATTTACCATTTTTCTCTCATTAAAATTGTGGTCATTCATCAACTTGGCTTACAGGGCATCACTTGGGAGGACTTCATCTCTCGTGAGTTTTTCAGAGCTCCACAGGGACCTTCAGAGGCTTTGCATGAGACAGGTGGACCTTCTTATCAGCATGAGGGCCATGAGACACAGACCGCTAGCATGTCGGTGTTCATCACCTATCAGAAGGGCACTAGATGGTTGTTTGCAGCAGCAAAGCGAGTGTTATCTCCACCCGGGGTGGAAGGGGCCTCGCTTCCATCATTAGCACAATAGGTTCAGGACCGAGAAAAGAGGCCACTATAGGAGGAAGGACCATCAGGTGAGTGGGAGACTGATTTCATTCTCATTGAGGGTGATGATACGGATATGGGCCCGCAAAGCACAAATCTTGGAGAAATCATTTAGGAGCAGTAGGCGAACATTGATGCCTTGTCTATCAACTTGGATAGAGCCCAATGGAAAATATAGTACCTGGAGCAAAGGAATAAACAGCTTGAGGACCAGCAGGTGATTATGGAGTTTCAAAACATTCGGGAGAATCGCCAAGTTGCCCAAAGGAGGAGGGTGGAGTTCACTTCACTTGAGCAGGAGGTTAATGCTGATAGGGAGTCATGGCTTGAAAGAGCCAATATCCACTTGGAGACAAAGCTAGCAAAGGCCATCAATGAGAAGAATATGCTTAGAAACTTGTCATATCATTACTTGTCAAGGAACTTGGTGTGCCAAGCGAGAATTAGGAGTTTAAAGGCAAAGTCAAAGAGAGCATCAAGGAGGAAAAAAGAGGATGAAGGACTTTAGATATTGGCTGAGGCTTCCTTGGCCCAACACCATGTTTGATGGAGGAGACTCAACCCAAATTTCAAAAAATTTGGAGCACCTGTTGCATTTTTGAAAATTTTGGCACAAAAAACAGGATTTTCTGCCCTATGCGCCGCGCCATGTGGTGCTCGCTTTTGCTAGGAGCCTCCAAAGCACAAAAACTCAGCATTTTTGGATTTGGCATGAAAAAATGTGTTTTCCTACCAATGGCCAAGAAATTTGGACAGGTTTTGAGCCCTCAAAAAGGTCAAAAGCACTCAAAAAATGACCTCACTGCCCCTATTTTGACACACAGGAAGGAGTGTTGTGAGAACTGATGTTTGGAGGGGAAAATGGAGGCCAAATTGCAAAATTCTACTTGGGTTAGAAAGTAGACAGGCAGACCTTTCCAACAAGCACATCTGAAGCTCATTTGGACACCGGGAAGGCCTACAAAAGTGGGTCCAAACAGGCGCTACGCATAGAGAATCAGGCGCGGCGCATAGAGGAAAAATTGTCAGTTTGACCAAGTTTTGCTCTGTTTTTCGCCCAGATTTGGCTAGTTTGACTTTTTCACTTTCCTAATGGAAAATTTGTGATGTAATTTAATGCACATTGATGGACCATGATGTAAATATGTTAAATTTTCAGTTGTAGAGGTATATTCATTAGTTTAAAGGTTGTTTGAAACTGAATGAATCAGTTCCCTTGTTTCTAGAGGCATGTTGTTATGTTGCCTAATTTCTAGTTCTAGGTTTAGAATTAGTTGAAACAGCTCCTAAACATGTGTGCTCAACCCCTAGAGGAAAGGATGAGCTATGGTTGTCTATATTATGTATTTTTTCAGTCATTAGCATGGTTCGACTTTTGAGAAAGCCTTGAGCTTCATTGTATACTCATATTAGCATTTTGGCTAAGGAATTGAGACCGGGATTTGCAGCACTCTTTGGGATCCTTGTGTCATTTTGTTTTGGTACAATGCTTTTCTCTGTAATTGTGAATTTACTTATGTGTTATGTATTCCATTATCTATCTTGTTTCTTCTTAACTAAACAAACAAGAGTGTAAGTAGAATCCATTGAAATTGCAGTGCTCTACTTGAGGTTTGCCTTAATTTCTTGATGTTTTCAGCTATTTGGGGAGGATCCATGGTTGCTCTTGCCCTCTTCAACTCCTCACCTATCTAATCCCTCCATCACATTCGATTTGAAGTGCCAAAATCAATTTCCTACCTTGCCCCATTGAGACCTCTGCAAGACTGAGCCTCAATCCCCGCACCCAAAATCTACCTTTCCATCTGAGCCAACAAAAACATCATTTTATTCAATCAAACTCTTGCACATATATACCTAGCCTAAGATCAGTAATTAAATGAGTCATCTCAAGCCCTCATCGATCATAATTTGCTGAGATTGACCCGGAGAGAGCCCTCTCCTGACCTGGTAGGGCTAGCTACCAGGCTGAGCGTGGTTTGATGTTGGCCCTGGATCCTACCTTTTCAGCCTGAGGGAAATATAGGCACTAACAATTCCCACCTAAGGTAATAGGTAATTGAGGAAGAACACCCATAAATTCACCAGGTCTTCTATCATAGGCTAACAACTCACTATCATCTTCCAACAATGTTGGAGAACCCAAATCTTTCCGAGTCTAGGAGGATATAATACTTTTAGAGGATCCTTCATCCGCCATAAATCAATATATATTTGTGGAATTAACCATAACCCTAATTTTAAAGGTTTAGCAGAAGGAAGACGAAGCTCAACAAGATTATCACAATCAAAGGAGACACTCCTAGAACTTGGAGAGGGTACACTTGAAGAGACTGTCATACCCCTAAACCAGAAGACTCTGAACTAGAAATCAAGAAGACTTTGTTGTTAGGCACTTCACCCCCAAAAAGAGTGGAATTGGCCAAAGATTGCACTGACTCAACCACTTCATCAACCAATGGTTGACTAGATTGTTGAGAAACTAGAAAAGACTCATAAGTAGAAGAACCTTCAGACTCAGACCATAACCTTTGTACCACTAAAATACCAAGGCAAAAATGAATAATATGGTCTCCCTTACATATCTTACAATTGAACTTAGGTTTAAATATTCTACTTATAGGTTTCTAATCAACATCCATTCCCCCAACATGACTAGCAGTGGTTGGTGGAGAGTCTCCAACATGACTTGTAGAGGTTAGTGACTCTTTACTTAGAGAGATAGGACTTGTTCCCCCAGTCCTACTCACAGAAGTAGGTGAGACAACAAGAATAGGAATCACAGAAGTAGATGACCCATTTCTAGTATAATTTGCAGTGACTAGACTTATGCCCCCAACGTGACTTGCAGAGGTTGAAGGCTCATCTCCAATATGACTTGCAGGGGTTGGTGATGATTCATGGAGAGTATTATTCTTCCTTTTGTTCTTCCTCTTTCTCCTTTTTTTATATTTCTTATTACAAGATGGAGGAGAAAGAGGAATTCTAGATTTCTCTTGTGAAGAAGTTGAAAAATTAACACCCATTGATGCCCTTGAAATAAAGCATTCATCCGAGAAGCTTGAAGAACATTTGGAATATTCAGAGTGGACCGAAACCAAACTTGTAGTCCAACAATCAATCCAGAAACATTCAAAGTGGCCATCAAGGGGGTACCAATGTTTCCAAAGAAAGGAAAAGCACAAGGATCCCCTTTTGGAGGCGTCCCTTGGTTGGCCTCCACAGGAATATTGCCCATACACAACTTATACACATATTCTTCCCTTGAGGTATTGTTCAAATGAATTTTCAAGGAAGAGAGATGCACAATCAAAGAAGGGAGATGCACAATCAAACCCTTTCCATTAATGAGGAAACTCCACAAATTTCAAAAGATCAAAAGCATTTCAAGACCAGTAGAGTGGTTAGCCATTCACTCAAATCAAAGGTTCAAAATTGACAAGCCAAGTCCAGCTAAAGCCAACTAAATACAAAGAGAAAAGAGCACTCCACTATGAATTCCCTAAAGATACAACCAAAAAAGAAACTTCCAGGTATTTTCACTCTGGTTGATTAGGACCAGACACCAAAATACAAGAAAGTGAAGTAAAGGACATCCCAAAAGTAGTTTGGGGTTATGACAGTCCTGGTGAAAATTCCTTGTAATAAAAGTTAATAAAGGAAAAATAAGATCAGAGTTGAGGGACACTTATTCCAAGATGAATGTTGGGAAAAGATATCCTAGTGGGCATCACTGACTGTGTTTATGGCTAAAGGAAATTGGCATAGGAAAAGGAATTAAAAATCAAAAAAGACATTTTTGGCACATTTACTTATGAAAATAAAGGAAAATAGGAGAAAAGGGAGGTGAAAGGCCACAGGTTGCATGTGAGGAGGAAAATGAAGGAAAATAATGGAAATTTAAGAAAATAGAGGCCTCATTGATAAAATTGCTTCTAAAGGATCAGTTGGTAGGTTTGGTCAGTGTAGGCTTTGTCAGTGTAAGCTTGGTCAGTTCAATTTTGGAGCTCTCTCATTATTCTCTCTCTCGTTCTCAATCTTAGACACTTAGAATTTTCTGGGAGCACTCTAGCTTCAGAGAAAGGGAGGAAAATCAAACAAAGGGAAAGATAGGAAAGCAAGGACAAATTAAGGAAGATCAGGATCAAGCAAATTTAGTAGGAATACTAGTAGGTAACATATTTCATTTCTAATTTCCTAGTTAGTTTTGATATGCATGGCTTTGCATGTTGGTGTATGGTTCTCTTGTTTTCGGTGGAATCATTTTGCCAGGTTATGACAGTGGTTTTCAGCCTAGCCTTGCCTTTTTCCAGATGCCATGGTGTGTTGGATGTTGATCTTAGTTTTGAGCTTTGGAATTGCTGGATGGATTTCGGAATCCGGGGCGAAGGTGGTCTCAAGGTTAACTCCCAAAGGCCTAGGAATCCCTTGACTAGTTTTGGTGGGATACACGGTAAAGCCCGAGGGAGGAGTCTTAGTTTAAGGTCTAGTGATACTGTGTGGATTGCAGTAAAGCTTGAGATACTAGTGTCTTGGTTTAGGGCCTAGTGATCTAGTATGGATTGCGGTAAAGCTCGAGAGACAAGGAGATGGAAAATTCCTCAAGGATAGTGAAGCATTCTAGATGGAATTCCAAGTTTGGTTTGGTTTTGTGATTGGAGTGCCAATTTTGATGTGATCACGGTTTAGTGAGGGTGGAGGTGGTTTAACCTCTAGATTCCCTTGGTTTTTTTCTATTGGGTTTTCCATGAGATCCAACATTCATGCTTGGAATATGGCATGAGGGTGACTAGCTGAGAGAAATATTTGGTTGAGCCATGTCTATGGTCGGGTGGTACATGAAAGTCCCAAACCTCGTCCGATTTTCCTATGTTTAATAAAATCTAAGTTATATTTCTTTTTTACTTATTTATATGTGGATTTAATTGATGTTTTTTCACTATTATTTTCATGGTTTTATGCTAGTTATAAGTATGGTTAAGTGACCTTCATGTCATGGTTATTTCATGTATTTACTTATAATTGTTAAAATGATGGATTCAAGACATAATTGATGTCATAAAAATTAAAAGGAGAAGGTGGTGATCCTTCTTGTCATGTCTCATGAAATTTTTTAGTCATTCATGCTCTGTCTTGTATCCTAGACCTGTAGATTGCATTGATGCCAAGTGTTTGACAGAATGTCAGTCCCGGTTGGGGATGGTCAGACATTGTCCTAGAGTTAGTTTTTGGTTTATTAGTCTTGTCATAGTGTGTTTAATGGATTCCATAAGTTACAAAAAGTTTTGGGTAGTGGCTAGAATTCTTGGCCTTGAAAAGTGCCTTAAATCCCACAGACTCTTGCATAGGTCTGCTAGAAATAGTCCCTGGACGCAGGCATGCTGGCTCATGGGAGCGTCCAGAGCTCTCTGGATGATAGCATGCCCATAACATGGGAGTGTCCAGAGGTTTAATAGCTTAAAAAATTAGTGGGACCCAAGGGCATGATACTTGTGTAGTTGGGATGGATCCTGAGAGTGTTGTTGATGATGTGGAAGGCATGTTTGATGGATTTCTGTTGATTCCACTTCCTTAAGGACACCTAGGGGGTTGAATCATATCATAGTAGTGTCTCATCACATGTCTACCCCGGTTGGATGGTACTTGGGAAGATATGGGAGGAGGGTGTTACAGGGCTGATAAGGGCCCAAGCCTACCAGCGAAGGTATCAGAAGTAGTTACTCTGACCTCCAAACTATAGCCTTTGTCGGTGGAAGTACCCAAGCTTTGCAAGGGTACCCTCCATAATTACTATGAAAGTGATGCAACGTCCACCTCAAGTACCACGGGCATTCCCCTGTGCAGTCGCCTATGTGGTACCTAGGAAAGGAAACTAAGGTCACCAGTTCGTAATACGAAGTTGGGCAGAACAATTGTGGGTGCGTGATCCAACAAGTAGGAGAGGGAGTATCTGTCTTTCCTTATCTTCACACGTCCTCATGCTTAACTCATGTGTTAGAAGATCTTTCCCAAACAACTTAAAAAAACAAGATTTCTACTCTTTAGTAAACTTCTATACTTTTAGTTCAAGTGGCCTTGGAGAGTTTACTCTCCACACACCTATTCCAAGGCCCTAATGTCCTAGACTGGTTAATGTATCTATGACAAAAATAAAAGTCTAGTTCATTTTAATTAAACACTTATTTTAAATGGTTTTATTTAGGACAAAGGGAAATAAAAGTGCAACTGATGGTGTTTTCACGTGAAAGAAATCAATAGAAAATCTAGCTACATGAAAATGCAACTCATTTTCTTCAATGAAAAGTGATTACGACAAAGGTTCTATGAGGAACTTACTAAAGTAAAAACTCTTTTTTATTTTTATTTTTCATTCACACATTCAAAAACTAAAAAAAAGAAATAAATCATGTCTATAATGCATCTAAAACAAACAAATATGTTCTTTCAAAGACAAAAAGCCAAAATTTGAGAAACAAGGAGAAAAAATTATCCAAGAAAATATCTTCCAAACAAAGCAAATTTCAACCTCAAGAAAAGATTTGAAAACCTGTTGAAAAACCAAAAAAAAAAAAACAAACAAAAACCAAAGAAAAGAAAGGCAAAAAACATAATGGAATTATGATACAAGTTTCAAGAAGGCAAAGAAATCAATCACTTCAAGATCAAAATCAAGTGAAAAGAATCCAAACTTCACAGGCAATAAACAATCACCAAGACGACAAAACTAAAGTGAATAAAGACCAAAACACTTTAACAACTTGACCTAAAAGATACATAGAAAATTTAGAAAGACAAAAAGATTTCAGAGAACCAAAATCCTTCACTGAACCAAAATTGCAAAGACCCTTCTCAAATAATAAAAAAGAAACCAAATGAGTCAACTTCAAGAATGCAAAGCTAAGTAATGAAAATATTGGATTATAAGCAAGTTGAGAACCAAGTCATTGTCCCAAAAGAATAGAACAGTCAGACACTTCATGAAGAAGGTCTGAAACCCAAACTTCAAATGAAAAAACTTTGAAATAATGAAAACCTTAGTTTGAAAAAATATTTTTTCAAAAGGAGATAAAGAAACCAACGTCAACAAGAAACAAGGCCATTCCATACTGTAGATGACTTAAAGAAAGCAAAAAAACCAAGCTATATCCCTTTCGGAAGGAAAAACTTGAAAAATTCAAAATTTTCCAAATATACGTGATTGTGTAATAACAAACCCATGTATACACACGACTGTTTCCGAAGAAACTAGCATATATGCTAGTTTCTTTGGCAGAAACCGCATATGTATGCTTTTTTGTACAACAAAAAGAGCATATATAAAAAAATAAGGAAAAAATAAAAAAGACGAAACTGATCCAGAAGATCAGACTGATTGCCTAGACTGCAAATGAGTCAACTATGCTAGAAAAATCAAGAAACAAGAAAGAAAATCCAAGATAAAGGGAAAAACAACCCTTCTAGGAAATACGTGACTATATTCCGGACTGGAGTCGCTAGTTCTGTTGGTGGGAAAAACTTCCCTAAAGAAAGGGTTGGAAACCTTAACAGATTGAAGGTAGACAATCAATAAGAAGCATATGTTCAGGAAAGCAAACTATATAACCTACCAAAGTTTGGTTTTAGATGAGTACCATAGGTCCTACATTTGATGTTGATCCCGTAGGGTCCAAACCCTCTTCTTGATCCCAAGAGAGCAGACCTGGAACACAGTTCAAAGAAGCATATACATAGCAAGTAGTTCAAAGTGTGTTCATAATAAACATTCTAGATCATCAAGCATAAACATATAAATCATGACATATTACACATGAATCATAAAAACATGAGGTCATAACATATAGGAAATTAGATAGAGCTTCTTTATTGATATCAACAAAGATTAGTGGAGAGATACAACCTGATCTGACCACTGCACCAACAAAACCTTCCCTTGGATCCGTCCAGCCCAAGCTTCAAAGATCACCTCTCAAGCATCTACAAAAGGATGGCATATAATGAAGGTTGAACATCTATGAAAGGACACAAGGGTTTCCTATGACTGGGAATGCAGGAGGAAAAGGGAAAATCAAACTTGATCTGGGGACCGAAAATACTATAATGTCAATATCATATCTCCTTGACATAATTAGGTCTTCCCATGAGGTGTATAAATTATTAGAAATACTAAGAGGGGTGAATCAATATTTTTTTTCAATTTTTATTTTTACCAGTTAAGATAACTTATAATTAGAACAAAAAATGAACAATGATAGAATAATAATTTCATTAATCAATGATGATGAATCCAGTCCTCTTTAAAATGAATCAAGTATATTAGTAATTAGGGATCCAACCCTAGATGAAGACACCAATCTTCAATCCACCAGGCTTCAACCTATATTTTCCAAGCACAAACTTGGATTTCACGAGGCTCCAACCTCTAGGGCTCCAACCCTATATTCCCAAGGCTCCAACCTTTTCAATTTGAGGCACCAACCTTTATGACTCCAACCCTATCTATGGTACAAGCTCCAACCTGGTCTTCTAGAGGACTCCTATCTTCTAGGGATCCAACCCACTCCTTCAATTTATTAAGATAAGTTTAATGATTCTTCACGACTCACAATATATTCTGCAACGAGCCCTGACAATATCTTCACCTTCAGCACTTCCCTCAAACGATCTCCAAGGCACTTAGCTCATCAATGACAGCTTTGTCTTTTCAGAACGTGTCTACACAAATCTTCATGTTACACAAAAAAATCTCCAAGGTTACCTCATGATGGATTCAATGCATCATGGTCTTCAATAATATCTCCAGTATGTTCAAATGTTCTTCAAATGATTCACTATGTGTTCTAGGATGATACTCCAAGTTTTGCTCAAGAATATCCCTAAAAAATTCCAAAAATTACTTCAGAATTCTCTAAAGAAACCTTCAAACTCAACTCCAAGAGTAAGAATGTATGCTCTAAGACTACTCTAGAAGAGTCTTCAAAAACAAGTCTTCAAGGTCACTTCTCAAGTGATCCAAGTTTCTTCAAAACTGATCTTCAAACTCTGAGGTTCGAAGGTAGAAATGCCAACAATTCTGAGTCTCTGCAATGTTCACTATTATGAGCTTTCAATTCTTCACTCCACTGTCCATAGGTTCTGAGGGTCTAGAATAATGCCTCCACCATAGATCCAAGCCTCTGCAATTGTAACCCCTTGTCCACAGGTCTGAACCTTTATCCACAGGTCTGAGATAGTGACTCCAAGCTTCAGATCTCCACAAATCTATCTTCACAAGTGGTTGCCGTAGGTAGACTTTCGAGCTCTCAAAAGGTAACTAACCGAGCTCCTAAAAAAACTTAGATCATAGGTTTGGAGACTGCTATGAGTCTGATATTGGAGGAACCTTTAATAAGGATTGTAATCCGAGCTTAAGGAAAATATGACTGTCATTCAAGAGTATGACTGTACCCATCCCAGTTACAAGGTTTCCACTTATATACTACAGTGTTCAAGCTCCACAAAATGAGGTATCTCTGCACTAATCCCTCTCCAATCAACCTTGAGTTAAGTCACTACCAGTCTAAGCCTTCCTGTTCAATCTTTGTTTTCCAAGCTTCTAACCACAACTATCTTAGCACAGCTCCAAACTCCTATAGAATGGTCCAAGATGTTAGTCACCATAGGTTCAAGACCTTATAATTATCTAAGTTAGGAATATCCCAACAGGTCTGAGTCTCCTCAATATGGTTACTGTCCCATTAATCTGTATCATTGTAATGGAATATAAGTCCCAAAACATCCACACTGTGATCTCCCTTTTTTTCCCTTAACCTCTTAATTTTCTGTGTTTCTACTTTGTATTTTCCACTGAAATTGATCAGAATTAGAAATGGATGAGTGTAGCTTTGTATATATACTTGTTTGTCCCTATGACGAGACATGTCTATTAAGTGAATAAGCTGACATGAGAGACGACATGTATTTTTGTTCCAACCTGTATATTTTTTAATTTGGTTTAAAGATATATCATATTTATATATGAATTTTATGTCATCGGATTTATATACTCCATAAGGACTATAGTAGGCATCTCATTAGAGTCCTCTTGAAACAACACCACCCATTGCCAGAAAGAAACTCTCTATCTAGTCCTGAAAGTTCAATGGAAGTATAATTTTTCCCATTCGATATCACAAATGCTGAGACATTCTCACTTCCAAAACTACATCATTGCTTTCCAAACTTTCAACTGTTAATCTTGAAGGGGAAACTAGTTTAGAACTTGAGTGAGCATAGATTTCTACAGAATGATCTGATCCATTTGAAGAAGTTTATATTGTTGATGTTGAATATGCTTTCCTGAACTGATCAAGATAATTTGAATGCCTATAGCTAGTGTCACACATATAAAGGTGGCATCCTTTCTCATGAGAAGAATATAAAAGAAGAACTGCATTATGAGGGGAATGCATACAAATGGGACATCTAAGATCTTCCCAATATTTTTTTTAAAATAGAGCATTATCTTCCTTGGAAGAATCAACTCCTCCTGTCTAGGCCTAGGCGGAAAGGAGAAGATGTGGATTTCTGTGAAACAAAAGCATGGCTACTAGTCCCTTTAGGCATTCTGTTACACTTCTTGAGAAGATATGTTCTAATTGAATCCTTAATGACATGATTAAAAGGAGAATGTTGAAGTATCCCAATGCTATATTAGGGCTTCTATGTAATTAGAGTTAAGTCATTATGTATATATGCATTTAGGAATTGCTCCTAGGGTTTTCCAACCTCATCTTCTCTAGGGTTTAGGGTTATCCAAGGCATACTCCAACTAGGGTTTTCCATGAGCATAGGGAAACATCAAAAAAGGGTAATTCATGCATCACAAGAATTTTTTCCATCTCCAATAGTTCCATATTGACATTAATGACACCTTTGATCAACACTCCCCCCCTTTGTCATTGATGGAAATATTCTTGTCCTTTCAACATTCTCTCCCCCTTTAACATCAATGGAAAATGGGGTGTCCATGTACTCCCCCTATCAAGCTTCTTCTTGACACATTTCTCCATCAGATTTTCTTCCTTTCTTCATCAATGATAGTTCTCCATTGTTTCTAACCCTATCATAGTGCTCCTTCTTGTTATGTTTCTCTTTGAAACTTCTTCTGTCATTATGTTTATATTTTAAGGAGTTTCTCCCCCTAAGCCTTTGCATGCCTTCATGGAAATGGATGAGGTAGATGATAAACCAACTCCTCCCGCCTACATAAAATCCTCTAACTCTTATTAATTTGAAAAACATCATCATCAAAAATTGTAATATTATCTCTGCCAATGATGCATTCATCAAATCAACAACATGTGTTGTAGGCTTGAGTGTTCAAAAGGATTTCTGATCCAATTTGTTTCCTTGTCCATACTTGTGTAACTTTGTTTTCTGGCTTGGTAGTCATGCTTTTAGCTTGTTTAGGAACCCAAGTTAAGTTGTAATCACGAGCCATATGTCCAATGTTATGAAATTTGAAGCATTCCATCTTGTTCATGAATGACGATCATGACTTTTTCTTGCAAAGTTGCTTCTAAGAAGCTGATTTGGACCATTATAATTGTTCTTGTGGTATGCCCTACAATCCTTTTCCATATTCCCAAAGTTTGTACAAGAATAAAAATAACCAAAAATTATACTTTGGTACCTGGAGGATGGAGATTGCCTTAATGTACTTCTAAAGTTATTCTGTCTTGGGATACTTTGGTCAAATCTATTTCCTTTTACATTCTTGACACCATCCATATATCTTCTTGGACTAGGGTTTCTTCCAATGTCATCTTGACTCTTCTCCTTGCCTTTGTTGGAACTGGGGAAATCAATATTTCTTCCAAGCTTCTCCATATCCTTGTTATTGGAAGCATTAGGGTTTGTATAATTACTATTTCAGGGTTCACCTGCATAACCAAGACTTGATTTATCAAGAGGATATATTTGATGACTTAGGATGTCATCTAGGGTTTGAGATATTTTTAGACTCATTTTCAGATGATCAACTTATTTATTTAGGAGATCAATTTCTTCCTTCATCATATTACATCCTTCATCCTTCTTTGCTAGATGGTTCTCGATTTCTTTCTTCATCTTGGTTGCTTCACATGATTGGGCCTTACATGTGGTGATTTATGATATTAATTTGGTATGTCCTCATCCTTTTTTCTAGTTGGCATGTCATGACATTTCTTTCCTTTTCTGCTTCATTGACTTGTCCTTCCAGGAGGGTCAAAACTTCCATCACCCTTTCAGCTCCTTGTGCTTGTTTCTTTGCTTCTTCCAACTGGGACTTAAGGGAGAAGACCTCTTCCTTATATTGGAAAATTTTTGCTTCAAGTTTGTTCAAGTCCTCGTGTCTTTTTTCAAGTTGTCTTGACAAAGTTTCTTCCTTTTTCTTTTCTTTATCCGATTGATTGGTCATGGATATGACTTCTTCATGATGCCTTTTCTTGTTTTGATGAAATTCATCCTTAAGCTTGGTGAGCTCCTAACCTTTTTCTTGTACTTGAAGCTTGCAATGTCAACTTCCTTCCTTGGCTTGTTAAGGTCATGGTCACCATCTTGCACTTGCTTCTTGAGCTCCTTACTTTCCCTTTTCAATCTGATTATCTCTTCTACGGTAGCTAGAAGTTTTTCCTTGAGACCCTCTTTGAGATCTTCTTCATTTTCTTCATCTTCTAGGTCCTCCTTGGTCTTGATGTCTCACTCTTATTTTCAACTTCCTTTATGGGTAATATATTTCCTTCTTTCTTTCCATCATATTCTTGATTAGATATCATATTTGTTGGAAAATTGAAGGTGGTTGTGCTAGTATTGTGCATTAACGTTGGCACTGATGTCAACCAGACTAGTAAGAATGCATGGCTTAGAAGGATTACTATGCTAGCTGCAGGCTTCATGGAGAACATCATTATGGTGGGTGTGATTTTAGTTGTCCAAGGAGTTAATGAGAAGAGATTTTTTCAATCATATTCCAAGTAGTAGAACGATGCAAAGACTCCATAGGACCCTCTTCATTGGAAATTACTCTGAATAATGTTTTCAATGATATGTGGAAGTCCAGAAATGGATTCCTAGTTCAAAAGTTATGGCCTGCTGAAGTTCAGGGATTTGAAGCCTTAGGCAGGAAGGAATATCGGCATATCGAGATCGAAGGCCCATCAACATCAGGCATATCGACGATTACACATCCGAGCATCAGGCATATCAATTTTCGCACATTAGAGTGTAAGAGATATCAGCAATCACAACATCAGAGCATCAGGCATAATGAAGCATCACATATCGGAGGTCCTACATATCAAAGCATTGACACATCAGGCATATTGACTATCCAAGAATCAAAAATTCTTCATGTGAACACTTTAAAAATTTAGGATATGGGTGAAGCGTCGATAGTGTTAAAAATTTTCGAGAACGCGAATAAAGGATTAACAAAGGGTTTCATCGTAAAACCAAAGGTGTGCGGGCCCTTTTCTCTCTCCTCTAGCAAGACATGTGGCGACATAGATTAGTTTCGATAAAGCTACAATGGAATCTTATGTCAGCGTGACATGGCAATAGGGAAGGACACGTGGCAGGAATTTTTGGATTTTTGAGGGGGCCTAAGGGGGGAAATCTGGGTGACACGTGTCACCACTCATGAGGTGCCACGTGGAAGTGATGACGTCGTATCAGAGATCACATATAAGAGGTTGAGGATGTGGGTACTTTGTAACACTTGATACATGAAAAAGTTTCGATAAGGGGGCTTGAAGATTTGGCTGGCACATGGTTTAGAAGAACTTAAAGAACCTAGGGTGGAGAGTTGTTAACAAAGGGAGAATGTCCCCCGGCAGGAGTCTAAACACTCTAGCACCTCAAGGCTAAGCGGAAGGTCATGACCCTCACATTAGGGGAATTTTGAGGTCTAAAATGGGCCTCCTAAGAAAAATGTACAACCAAAATAAACTTTATAAAAACCCATAGGATTCAAGATGATGATTTCAACCATGGGGGATGATTCACCATTTTTGGTGTAAAAAAGTAAAAAGATTAAAAAATAATAAAACTCATTTTTCAACTCGTGTTTTCAACTTATTTCCCTAAGGTTTTACTCAAATTTCGAGAAGGAGTACACATTAGATGAAAAATTTAATTCCTCACCCAAGGAGTACCCATGCTGCATACTTTCGATGGACACTACTACACGAAAAATGAGAAATATATGAAAAAATGTGATTGCAATAATGTTTTTCATGTATTTCACATTTTTTGTGCAGCAGGGTCCATTAAAATTATGGAACATGGGTACTCCTTGGATGAGGAATCAATTTTTTCATCCAATGAATGTTTCCACTTGAAATTTGAGTAAATCCATAGGAGATAAGTTGAAACTACGAGTTGAAAAAATAATTTTTCTTTTTTCCCTCTAAAATTTGATGATGTAAAGTATCTTATTTTATTATTTCCACTATTATTTTATAATTTCCTCAAGAGGCCCATTTTAGACCTCAAAACTCCCCTAATGGGTCCTATGTTGAGAAATGCGGGAAGGGCTAATCAGAAGGGACTCGTCATATTGGAGGTCGACAATCGGTAGATTAGAATACTACACCACTGTGAACATTACAATATGGAATCACTCCGATAAGGAAGTACATATATTTAAAGAATGTATGGGCTGACAATTGCGATAATGAATGAAGGCACGGAGGAGTTCGCAATTTAAAAGGGCTAATCTTGTGGAAGACTCTGTAACAAGAAACGATGGACAACATGGGTAGCGGAAATAAATTTAAGGTCTTGAAGGAAGCGATCAACTGCTATGCACACACGTCTTCAATGATTTAAAAGGAGGTATAAGACTCATGAAGTAGTGTGTGTATCACCTGAGAATTAATTTCTCAGCATGGAGCTCCACGTTGTCAGACAATATGGACTGCAAGATCGATCTCTGTTTCTGCACTATCATCATAAACTGACAGGAGATGCAACAGCGACAAGGGAGGCCATGCCTAAGTACAACTAGGAAGCTAAAGGACATGTAGCAAATTCTACCTTGCGCAGAGTTCCTTAGTAGAACAAAACGATCGCCTGTAATGGAGAAGAGTGGGGAATTGAGAAAATGTGTGAGAGTATTGAGTTGTGAGTGAAGTGCATAGTGACAGTGAGATTGAAGCACCTGAAAGGACTTTGTCTATTAGTGCAGCAAGAGAAACAAGAGTGATGTGTGGAGAATGGCGAGGGTAGTACTGAAGAGTAGCCAATGAAGAGCCCTTGAAGGTGAAGGCATATCATAGAGGAAGTGTTTCTAAGAGAAGTAAGAGGATATCTATTGCAAGTGAACAGAGAAAGCAAAGTGCAGAATTTGAATCCGCAAACAAACATTTATTGGTATTTTACTTTTATAATTGTATGCCTCTATTTTTAGTTTGAAAATTGTATGAAATGGTAGAACAGTGACAAGGGCAGGTTGGTGCCTCTTGGCAAGTTGGTGATTGCTAACTAAAGAGGGGTGGTGCCTCCTGTGAGTGGATTATAACAAAACGACAAATGTAATTAAGTGGATGCTTAACTTACATCATAAACAAACAACAAATTGGTGGCTTTTTCCCTTTGGGTTTCCACGTGAAAAACACTGTGTCAAATGTGTGCTTCTCATGTGATTGTTATTTGAATATGCGTGTCTGAAATATTATTGGTTCATTATTTTGTGAATGAATGCTCTCACAAGTTAAAGAACATAATAAGGGGTTGTAAGCATAGTAATAAAAAGAAAAAAGAGTTTCTTAATTATTGATTCACCCCCACCCCCTCTCTCAACAATTCCTTATTCCAACAATAGTTAATGCTTCTTTTGAATGAAGATATTGAAGCTTTTCTCACATACATTTTGTTGATGAGCATTTCTCCACTTTGGCCTTTATAGGATCTTCTATCCCACTCAAGATTTATTTTATCATTTTTGCATTATATTCCTTGGATTCTTCTTCCATTGTGCTTTCATTAATAATTGATTCCAAGACTTCAAAATTTTGAGCCATTAAGAAACTCTTCATTCTTTCCTTCCATATGTCAAAGTTTCCATTGAATAACAAATCTTTCTCAATTTGATTATCCATTGATGGTGTGACATTATCAACAGGTTTACAAGTCTTCTTCCTTGGATTTTCCATTTGTGTTCTAAGGATATACCTTCAAGCTAATAGGCTCTGAGTGAAGGTACTGACTCTGATACCAATTGTCGGAAATACTGAGAGGGGGGGTGAATCAATATTTCTTTTTAATTGTTATTTTTACCAGTTAAGATCACTTATAATTAGAACACAAAATGAACAATGATAGAATAATAATTTTAGTAATAAATGACGAGGACTCCAAATATATTTACAATGAATCAAGTATGATAATAGTTAAGGCTCCAACCCTAGATGCAGACACCAATATTCAATCCACCATGCTCCAACATGTATTTTTCCAAGCATCGACTTGGACTTCACGAGGCTCCAACCCTATATTCCCAATGCTCCAGCATTGTAAATTTGAGGCACCAACCTTTAGGGTTCCAACCCTATCTCTGGTACAGGGTCCAGTCTGGTCTTCTTGAGGACTCTTATCCTCTAGGGCTCCAACCCACTTCTTCAAATTTTCAAGGTAAGTTTAATGATTCTTCATGGCTCCCAATATCTTCTGCAACGAGCCTTGACAATATATTCACCTTCATCACTACCCTCAAATGATCTCCAAGGAACTTAGCTCATCAATAACAACTTTGTATTTTTAGAACGTGTCTCCACAACTCTTCATGTTACCCAAACAAAATTCTCCAAGGTTACCTCATGATGGCTTCAATGCATCATGGTCTTCAATAATATCTCCAATATGTTAAAATGTTATTCAAATTCTTCACTTCGTGTTTTAGGATGATACTCCAAGGTCTGCTCAAGAAGATACCTAAAAAAATTCCAAAAAATACTTCAGAATTCTCTAAAGAAACCTTCAAAGTCATCTCCAAGAGAAAGGATGTATGCTCTAGGGCTACTCTAGAAGAGTCTCCACAAACAAGTCTTCAAGGTCACTTCTCAAGTGATCCAAGTGTCTTCAAAACTAATCTTCAAAGTCTGAGGTTCCAAGGTAGAATTACCAACAATTGTGAGTCTCTGCAATATTCATTATTCCGAGCTTTCAATTCTTCACTCCACTATCCATAGGTTTTGAGGGTCTATAATAAGGCCTCCACCATAGATCCAATCCTCTACAATTATAACCCCTTGTCCATAGGCCTGAACCTTTATGCACAGGTCTAAGCTAGTGAATCCAAACTTTAGATCTTGATAGACCTGTCTTCACAGGCTGCTACCATAGGTAGACTTTCGAGCTATCAAAAGGTAACTAACCAAGCTCCTCAAAAAACTTAGATCCCAGGTTTGGAGATTTCTGCAAGTCCGAGCTTGGAGGAGCCTTTAATAAGGACTATAATCTAAGGTTAAGGAAAATATGACTATCCTTCAAGAGTATGATTGTACCTATCCCAATTCCGAGGTTTCCACTGAGATACTACACTGTTCAAACTCCACAAAACAAGGTATCACTGCACCGATCCCTCTCCACTCAACCTTGAGTTAAGTCATTTCCAATTCAAGCCTTCCTATTAACTGTTTTTTGTTTGAGCTTCTAAAAACAACTATCTTACCACAACTCCGAGCTCCTATAGACTGGTTCAAGATGTTATTCACCACAGGCTTGAGACCCTTACAACTGTTCAAGTTAGGAATATCCCAACAGGTTTGAGTCTCCTTAATATAGTGATTGTTACATTAATCCATATCACTATAGTGGAATATAATGCCCAAAGCGTCCACACTATAATCTCCTTCTTTTTTTTCCTCGGTCTCTTCTTTTTCATTTTTTCTACTTTGTATTTTCCACCAAAATTGATGAATCAGAAATAGATGAGCATAGATTTCTATATACACTTGTTTTTCCTATGAAGAGACACATCTATTGAGTGAATAAGCTGACATGAGAGTCGACATGTATTTTTGTTCTGACCTGTATATTATTTAATTTGGTTTAAAGATATATCAGAGTTATATATGAATTTTATGTCATCAGATTTATATACTACACAAGGATTATAACAATCATCTCATTAGAGTCCTCTTGAAAAACATCACGCATTTGCAAAAATCAACACTCTATCTAGTCTCGAACATTCAATGGAAGTATCATTTTCCCCATTCGATATCACAAATGCTGAGACATTCTCACTTTCAAAACTACATCATTACTTTCTAACCTTTCAACTTTTAATCTTGAAGGGACGACTAGTTCAAAACTTGAGTGAGCAGATATTTCTATAGAATGATCTGATCCATGTGAAGAAGATGATATTGTTGGTGTTGAATATGCTTTCTGGAACTCATCAAGATAATTTGAATTCCTATAGCTAGTTTCACACATATAAAGGGAGCATCCTTTCTCAGGGGAATAACATAAAAGAAGAACTGCATTATGAGGGGAATGCATACAAATGGGAAATCTCAAATCTTCCAATTTTTTTTTTAAATGTAGCATTATCTTCCTGGGAAGAATCAACTCCTCCCGACTAGGCTTAGAGGGAAAGGAACAAATATGGATCTATGTGAAACAAAAGCATGGCTACTAGTCCCTTTAGGCATTATGCTACACTTCCTGAGAAGACATGTTCTAATTGAATCCTTAACGACGCACTTAAAAGGAGAATGTTGAAGTATCCCAATGTTATATTAGGGCTTCTACGCAATTAGAGTTAAGGCATTATGTACATATGCATTTAGGACTTTCTCCTAGGGTTTTCCAACCTCATATGCTCTATGGTTTAGGGTTATCCAAGGCATGCTCCAAATATGGTTTTCCATGAGGATAGGGCAAGATCACAAAAGGGTAATTCATGCATGACAAGAATATTTTCCATCTCCAACAATGTCATATTGATATCAAAGCCAACTTTGACCAACATAAATACCACTAGAAATCAGTTGATTCAGTTAGGCCATGAGCTCTTGTAGGTGGGCTTTCAATGCCCAAAAAATAGGATATTATTTTATTTTTTCACATTTTAAATAATATATGTAGGTTCTGTATTATGTTACCCGCGTGTGTACGCACGTTTTAAAGGGAAAAGTCACGTATGGAATTCAAAATATTATTTTTTAATAACTGATCATGTCTATATGGGAAAGGGCTCCCCAAGGTCATAAGAGAGAATCAGAACTACAAAAGTGTAGAATGATGCTATAACAATGCTACAAGTGCAACAATTTTGGACACATAGAAAATTAGTATAACTTGATCATCTCTCCAAAGGAGCCAAAGCATGGTTTCAACAATCCTCCATAACAACCTTCAAAAACATAGAAAAAGAAGGTTGAGAATTGTGTGATTGCTCTACAATCCCAAAGCAAGAAAATGGAATGGTATGCTGACAGTGGTTGTTTAACACACATGATAGGAGATAGAAACATTTTATAAGCTTGAAAAATGAAAGGGATGGATCAATTTCATTTAGAAACGATGACAACCAAAATTTTAGGAAAGGGCACAATCAAGCTTGGAATCAAGGACATTGTAACTAATGTTTTACTTATTTAAAATATGAATCATAACCTGTTAAGTTTGAGTCAAATGTGTAAGAAAGAATATACGCTTCTATTTGAATCAAAGAAATGTGAAATAAGAAAGAAAAGATTAGGTATATTAGGGGTAAAAACAAAAAGGACTCCCAATGACATATACATCTTAGATTAAATTAGGAAGGAAAGTTGTTTAGTGAAGGAAGATGAAAGTTGGCTTAGGCACACAAGAATGGGTCACATACACTTTGACAATCTAGTCAAAATAAACAAAAAGGAAGCAGTAAGAGATATGCCTAAAATATCAAAAGAAGCAAGTACCATGTGTAAGCATATTGCCATCGAAGCCAAACAAGGGTTGAGTTCATAACCAAGGACCATGCCACTTCAAAACCTTTGGAATTGGTACACACTAATGTATGTGGAGTTATGGGAACTAAAGGATTGGATGGTGAACAATACTTCATGTTTCTTATTGATGATTACAAAAGAATGACAACGGTATGTTTTCTAAAGAAAAATTCAGAAGCATCTGAATGCTTTAGGATTTACAAAGATATGGTTGAAAACGAGACTAAATTGAAAATGAAGTGTTTAATATCAAACAATGGAGGATAATTCATGCCTAAAGAGTTCCAACACTTATGTGAAGAACAAGGAATAAAAAGGAAATTATTGACAACCATGATACCTTAGCAAAATGGAGTTGTTGAAAGGAAGAATAGAATGGTAGAGGAAATGGATAGAACTATGTTGAATGAATCCAAACTAAATGTTATTTTTGGGTACAAGCAGTAGAAACAATTGTTGATATTCTAAACAGAGGAATGCTTAGAAGTAACAGTGACAAGACCCCATATGAACTATGGAAGGGGAGATCAGAAGATGTCAAGAATTTTAGAGTCTTCGGAAGAAAATTCAATATATAAAGAGGGAAGATAAAAGGGTTGGAAATTTTGATTCGTAGGTAGATGAAGGTATACTTGTTGGATAATCAAGAAAAATAAAGGTATACAAATGTTATAATTTGAGACTAAAAAAGATAGTGAAAAGAATTAATGTAACAAAGATAAAATGCATGGGATAAAGACAAAGCACGTAAATACATCTTCAAAGGAGCAAGAACAAGAAGAACTAGAGAAAGAAGAAAGAATAAAATATGAAGAAAAATTAGAAGAAGATCCAATTGTCAACTAAGACGAAACAAATGCTAATCAACAAAATATCCAGGTACATTCCAAAGCAACTAAATGATGGTATAAGAAGAATCACCCATCATAGAAAATAATTAGAGATACAAATGAAGGATTAAAAACTAGAAGAAGCCATAAAATATGCATGTTGGAACATTAACATTTTGCATTTCTATTTATAGTTCAACCTAGCAGTTTTGAAGAATCTAGCCATGATGAACACTCGATTAAGGCCATTGAAGAATAAATGAATTATGTTGGGAAGAATGAGACATGGGAATTAGTTCCAAGACCTAAGGAAATAATGACATTGACACAAAATGGGTTTTTAGAAACAAGTTAAACGAAGATGGATAGGCAACCCAGAATAAGAAAAGATTGGTATGTAAAGGATATGTGCAAGTTGAAGGGATAAATTTTGAAGAAACATTTACACCTATTGACATAATGCAATTAGAAATCAATATGTTCTTGGCTTATGCTTTCTCAAGAAGGATCAAAGTGTACCAGATGGACGTAAGATCAACCTTTCTAAATGGAGAGTTAGAAGAAGTATACATAGAATAGACAAAAGGGTTTCTACTAATAAAAAAGGAAGATTATATCTATAGATCAAAGAAAGCCATGTATGGTCTTAAGGAAGCACTTAGAGCCTAGTACGTGAGACTAGACAAGAATTTAAAACAAGGATCCATAAGAGGAAGTGAAGATAACAATCTATATATAAAGGTTGATCGAGATAAACTGGCTATTATTGAAGTGTACGTGGATGACATCATCTGTTGAAGCAATGATGATAGGTTTAGTCAAAATTTTATCAAGGATATGTGAAATGAGTTTGAGATGTATCTACTTGGAGAGTTTACCTTCTTCTTGGGACTCCAAATATCTTAAGAAGATGAAGGCATATTCATTTCCCAAACCAAGTACATTAAGGAAATGTTAGAAAGGCTTCAAATGGAAAATTGTAAACCTGTAAGCACTCCCATGGTGGTCAATTGCAAGTTAAGAAAGGATGATGAATATTAGGAACCATAACAGAGGATTTCTGAATTGATGATTGACAACCTACTATATGTGATAGATTCAAGACCAGATGTGATGCAAGAAGTTGAATGAGTGGCAAGATTCCAAGTAGCACCAAAAGAATCTCATGTTGTAGTAGTAAAAAGGATATTCGAGTATCTCAAAGGAATAACAGAGTTTGGGTTTTGGTATCCAAAAGAGAATAAATTAATTGTGATAGCTTATACATATGCAGATTTGGCAGGTAGTATTAATGATTGAAAAAAGAAAAAGTGGATTAGCTTTATACTTAGGTGATTATTTGTTGTCTTGGTTGAGCAAGAAGCAATATTCAATATCCTTGTCTATCATAGAAGTAGAATACATAGTCACAAAAACATGTTTCACTCAGGTCATATGGATGAAGAAAACTATATAATATATACAAGTGAAGTATTATGATCCCATTCCGATATTTTGTGACAACACCAATTCCATAAGTATCTCAAGGAATCCTGTGATGAACTCCAAGACCAAACATAATCCAAAAAAACACCACTTTTTGTGGGAACAAGTTTCAGAAAAGAATATTAAGGTAGAGTACATTGGGACAAAGGAACATATAACTAACATCTCCACCAAGCCTCTTCCATTAGAGACATTTGATCATCTTCAATAGAAGCTCAAAGTACTTCTAGTTCACTTTGATCTACATTCCATCAAACCAAGAAGAAAGGGGGAGAAGGGAAAACAGAAAGGATCGATAGAAAGGTACTTCATCACGGGGAGTCATATTTTCCATTAATAGCAAAGGGTGAGAGAAATATCAATATCATGGAGATAGTGGGGTAGTAATCAAAAGGATATTATGAGTGTTTCCATCAATTCCAAAGGGGGGGATTGTTGAAAATTGGTTATCTTTGATGTCAACTCCCATAGAATCTAGAAGAATCCCCATTTTCATCACTCTTGTTATGGAACATCATTGTGAGAATATAAGTAAGACTATCATTATTTAATAGTAATCGTCATGTCATTTCTAATGGTAGGTGGCATGTCACATAACTCATCATTATTTAATAGTAATCGTCATGTCATTTCTAATGGTAGGTGGCATGTCACATAACTCATCATGGATGAAGAGATATTCCATATGAAACTTGAAGTCGTGGAGTCTAGTCACGATGCTCCAAATTGAATGAGGTCTTGGTCCAAAACGTTGGCATAAAAATTGAGTAAAAACATATTAGAATTTGGCAAAATTTATTTGGTCATGGTTGTTACAAATATTTGACCAATTCATCCCTCAAAAGGAGAATTTTATATTTTGAACATGGTGTCAAAAAGGGGAGTTAAGGTCAATCCCACAAAATAAAATTATAAATTATAAATTGTTTTTTTAAGATTAGGTTGTCTCTAAATTTTTGAGTATTTTTTAGGGTCAAGTAGGACCTCCTTTTAGCCCCCTTGCATATCTATATCTATATATATATCTTAGGGCACTTGTGAGCCCTCAATAAACATCAATATTATATATTTCATGTAATTTTCTATGAAATATCCAAGGCTAAGGGTTAAATTGCAAATCTGAAGTAGGGCCGAGTTTCTAATGGATTTTTGGTTTTATTTTTATCTTTTGTTTGGTGATATGTTGTGCAGAGACCGACTCTTTGAGGCCTGGTTTGAAGTAGCTTGAGGTTGAGTTGGGGCTTTATAGGCCGCAGAGATAGGAGGCTGAATTAACCATGTGACAGTTGTAGAAAGGTTTAAGTTAAACATTTTAAGGCCATAGTGAAAGAGGAAATTAGGTCATTGAGAAAGGACACATCAAGCTATACTCAAGCACTATATTAGGCCTCTTTTAATTCATATGATAAGGGCCAAACTTGGCCTATTTAAACCATAAGAGGGGGTATTAGATGATTGGTGGTGGTTATGTTAATATTGGCATTCATGTCAACCAAAATGGCATGAATTCATGTCGTAGAAGATGCATGGATCAGGAGGAATCCAGTGTGTTGATGCCTCGAAAATCGCTGCATCAACATCAGGGAAAACCACCCGATCCAAACCTTAAAGCAACTCCTTTTTTGTTTGGTGTGGTGGCTCCAACGGGATATAATGGGACTAGTTTCCCAATGATTTATAAGTGGGATGGATAAGTGATCAATTTTTAAATATCTAATGGGAATGATGGATGATCTATTATATAATACAACAATATAAAAGTAACTAATCTATCCTGGGAAGTCTTTCTCCTAGTGCAATTTTTTATGGTTCTTATCGACAAGTAGGCATATAGATGACTCTACTCATAAATAAAAAATATTCATTCATATGCTAATTACTTTGTTCAAATAGTTGAACAAAGTAATAATTAAAACGTTATCACACTAATATTTATATATTACTGACACACATATATATGAAAGATCACAGCTCTTAAACATTCAATAGTGATAAGTCAAAGAATTGTTGTAAGAGCATATACATATATCAATAATAGCAAAATAAATAAATGCTGATTTACATAAAAGCATGAAGCAAAAACACAGATAGTAGTACCGTATGCATTTGAGTCTCCTCCGATATGAATTGCATTCAGATCCTACCTTTTAACTTGGGAATACTTTCAGAAGAAGTAATAGTGCATATCACATAAAAGAATTCTTCATCAAAACTAAAAATTTAGGTCCAATTTTTATAAAAATAAATATATCGGAAGCACAGTAGTGCAACTTCTGATCCAAGTCTTAATACAAAAATTTGAGGACCCTTTCTAAAAACATGAAAGTGTCTATAAATACTACTTAAACTAACAAACTATGAAATAAATATGCTATGCGTTGGTATAACCAAATCACAAAAATGTGAAAATCTTCTTGAAATAGGCATGCTGCAGTCGGTCAAAAATGGTTCACTGTATTGGCTGATCATCTTGTGATTGGAGCTAACAAATGGCGAGCATCGGCTAAAATTATGGTGGATGACTCATGCATGAGTGTAACTGAGTAGTGTATGTGGCATCATTAAGTTTGGGAATCATATGGCCAATTGCATCGGTGAGGCATTTCATCGCTATCCGCTGACTATATGGTTTGACAAGGAAAAACCAAAAGGTTTCCCACGTTAAACTTTGAATACCTGTGATCAATTTTTCCCTCTACTCCAGCTCCTGTTTCCATGTCTGTTCTAATGCTTTTACTGGTGGAAGTTTCCCTGGAGAACACTCTATTATTAAATTTGATAAATAAAGATTGTTATTAATTAATTCAACCAGGTTGTTTGTTGCCGATCTACATCTTGATGTTGCTCTTTCAGCCTTCATTAGCTGAGATTTCCATTCAGTAAATATAATTTCTTTATGCGATTCCAGAATTTGTGGTAGATTAACAACTTTTCCCTTTTTAAATTCTTGCCAGGAGAGAAAATTTGTTAATCTTTCATCTGCTTTTTCCAAGTCCAGTCTCACATCTACTGATTTGTCAACCATGGATGATGAAATTTCACACAGAGGAAGAACCAATGAGATATTATGACATAATAGGCTCAACTAACTAGACAATTCCCTGGTAATTTGTAGAGCCTCAGATCTGAATTCTCCCACTTGGGGATATTATTTGAATCGTTCTATATGAACTGTCAGTTGAGTGATTTGTTCTTCCTTTGATTTACTCAGCTATTCATTTAATAACTACAACTTATTCAATGCATGGGATAACTCATGTTGCTTATGAATTGCTTATTCATCAATCCTCTTCTTTCCTTTGAGCAATTGCTCATTCAACTGATCATTTAGTTGCTTCTGGACCGCTAATTGTTGTTCCAGTTGTTCTATCTTCTGTTGTTTCTCCTGTGCCTGTGCTTCTAGAAAATTGATTGCTTGGTCCTTTTCTTTTAGCAAATTACTGACCTATGGTGCTTTATCCATTGTGGCCGTTGTGTATGCTCCAGCATACTAAGAAATTTTTGTGAGATCTTCGGAAGGATTAACTTCCTCTCTCCATACTACATTCGTTATCTCCATTTGTGAAGACAAAAGAGGAGAGTGATCAATTTTGCTCTTTTTCCTTTGTCTTTTGATTATAGCCCTATGCTTAGGGCTGTAGAAGACATCTAATGGTGTTATCTCTTCTATGTGTAAAACAATTTCATCAAGGGGATTTTCAGGGATTATTTCTACATCCTTATGAATCATGGGTGGGTTGCTTGCTTCTTCAGTCGGAACTGTGTTGATTATTGATTTCTGACTAGTGGTCACCTCAGGTATGCTGAATCCTTTAATGTTCTTAGCATTACTAATGATGGAATCAAATTGCTGCCATTCCTTGATTAGTTTAGGATCAACATAAATGCTTGAATCAAGGGGCCCGCTACTTGTTTCTTGTCTCTACTCCTGTTCTGGCAACTTTTCCTTTTCGGGAACCTTCTCCACTACAGGAGTATTATCGGTAGCTTTCTGTTTACTTTGACTCTATGGCTAAACTATTGGGGTTGTAGCTAATAGATCCAAAGGCAGAGTTTGCAACCTCTGGGCTCTGAGCCTATCGAAATTTTCTAACCCCTCTTCTTCATATTTGATACGAGCCAATCCTTTAACCTGATAAAATATTTCTGCTGAAGCAAACAAATCATCAAAGTCATCAAATTTTCTATTCAGAATGGTGGCAAGATTTAGCATCTGAATCTTCTCTGCCTCTTTCTCTACATGTTTATAATCATGTAAGGTAAAAATGCCACGCCGTAGAGGGAATGTAGGCCACACATGTTTCTTGGAATTCCTCAGGGTTTTTGACTTTCCTTCAAATATTATCTGATATGCCAACTCTCGGGCTAACAGTTTGTCAGGAACATATAGAGGAAGAACATGGGGTTTGGTAAGACTGCCAAAAAGCCTTACATAAGTGAATTTCTCCTCTCTGAACCAACTACCCATTGCAGTTAGGTCAATTGCTGCTTCCTGAGATATCCTAGGGGCAGGCTTATTGAAGATAGAATAATATACAAGTAGGACAAAACCATTGCAAATTCTGTACAAGTGATTTTTCTAGTGGGCCTTCCACAACTGTTTGTGATAGATATGAATAGGATTAGGATCTTTGGGAGTCCACTTCCATCCAAGTATGGGATATCAGAATTAAAACAAATGATGTCAAGAATATATGCACTGTAGTAAAAAGGAGGAATGGTCCGGGAAGTTGCATACGTTTTCTTTCTAAATTCTAGTATCTATGTAGCTATTCTATTAGATAGAATATTTGCCCAATCCATAACATAAACATTAATCACAGCTTCCATTAACAGGACCATATCTATAGTAAATTTTGTAGAATCATGTTGTCCCCACAATCTACACACCATAGCTCCAGCGTATCAATAAGGAGAAGATAATGAGTCAACATAATACTTACCCGATGACTCATGCTTATGTTTCTCTGGAAAATGCCTCCAGTGTCTGATCGGGTCCGACTCCAAGTCATTTTCTTTTGCAAACACTTCAAGGAATGCCTTGTTGTAGCACTTCTCGAGCGGAGGTAGATCGTACATTTTCCTGAGATCTTCATGCTTAAATGACCCGAATATTCTTCCATCAACCATGGAAAATGTTCTGTCTAAAGTTGGGATTTTCTTGACGACCCATCTAACCACATCAGTGTATGGAAATATTTTGGTGTGCGCTACTATCCTGTGAAGGTATGAACAGGCCAGTTCTTTGAGAGTTCCTTCTGACTTACTGGTGGAATCGGCTGTGGCTTCCTCTTCCAATTCTTTGGCTCCTCTACCTTTATCAAATTGTAGATGCTTTCCCAGCTCACATTTCCCAGACCAAGACATGTTGTATCTGATATTAGTCCCTTCTTACTCGGTTCTGGTTTTTTAGCTACAGGATTTGCCTTGGCCTTCTTAGATTTCTTCCCCATCTTCTCTGGATTCATGAGTTCAAAGAAACTCTGCACAGACAATTACAAACCGTAACATAGGGATATTGCCGCTGGAAGCCAATATGAAAATGAACAGAATTAAGGCAGTTAACATATGATAATTCAGACACAATTAAGAACCACCACGAGTGAAATCTTTGAAGGATTTACTCTTAAATGTGAAATTAATAGCCGTTCGAGTCGCAAATCATGATGAATAGATATCATAAATACCCATCTCATCGATCATATATTGAATGATTATCTCAAGTGTGTCTTTGGATTTCCCCGATCGACGATAAATTGTAAATCACAATCGGTAGTTTCAAAAGGGCGAGGCTTCATTACTTGAGATGAATATCTCCAATTGCGATAAGGTGATATTATAATAAAGTGGGATATGCTTTCATTGAATTGGTTTGATTTATTAATTTTTAAAAGACTTATACATACAAACCATGTCGCAAATGTTTTCTCCTTGAGATGCGTGCCTTATTTATTGATCACAATGGGATGTTTGGCTTGTGTTTTAGCTCTTTGTCATACGACACCTCTGATTTCCAATTGCGATATCCTTTATCAGATCGGAGGATTTAATGAGGACCTTTTTCGATGTATCCCTTTGTCATTGCGATACGCGATCTTCGATCGCTTTATCGCAATGTAGAATTATTTATAATATTTTTCAAAGGAACACTTTATACTTTATTCAAAAGGCTTTACAAAATGAATTACTTACATCGAGCCTTTTGATAAAGGTTTTTTTTTTTTTTTTTTAATGAGGATAATACTAGTTTTATTTATCAAATCACAAATCTTACTGAGCTTATTTAAAAAGGGATCCATTTCTTATTAAAAATTTTGTGTAAAAGTTTTTTAGAAATGGGGGGTTGATGTATAGCACAAAAATTGGTGATCCGTTGGAAGAAACAGTTATCTCTGAGAAAGTAATGTAATATTTTAACGTTCTTAATCTGAAAACCTTAGTGGATAGAGAAAATCTAATATAACTAGGTAATCATAAACTCTGAATATAATGAAAACTATTTTTGCCATCTCTTTCTCATCTCAAAATTGCATACATTCTAAGTTTACGTAAACATTTATTGGTTTATAATGATAAAACAAGACACTTCTCCAACTTAGCTTATATAATGACTCTCTTGTCACAGGTAGAGCCACTATTGCTAGCAAACGTCTATAGTCTCGATAGGGTTAATTTTTAACCATTTAATCATTCATTGTCCCATCCATTTCAGAGTATAATTTAAAAGAATGAATCCAAAAGATATGTTTCCACATATTTTGTATTGCATTTTCCTTTTTTCCTTATTTCTTTATTTTGTAAGATAAAAAGCCATTGTTCTGGTTTTGTGGCCAGCTATTGACAATGCCATTCACTGGTTGTAATTTAACTGAACATGCTGGCTCGTGATGAGACCCCTTGTCATATAATTATAAGCCATTGCCTTGTTTTGGTATGGAGTGTTGGTAATGTCAGTTGAACTAGTCCCCTATGATCATGGTAAACAAGCTCATGATGAGACCTCTTATCTTTTATATCAAATATATTTTAGAATTACACTCTGAAAAATCATAAACTTTTATGGATGGGGTGAATAATTTACTCCTTAAGACAACATGGATGACAATTTTAAGAGTTGAAGATGCTAAGATTGGATCAGTCTTTGCTTTGTATTGATAACCTTTTTTAGGATTTAAAACTTAGAATGATTTACAGTATTTTCAAGTTTTGAAAAGATTTTACAAAAATAAAAAGGGTTTTCAAAGTTTAATCATTCTTAATTTCCTAGAACTTTCTCTTCTTCCTTCAAGGCTTCCATCTATCAAAAGTAAATATTAACACTATTTTTCTTTTAAGTAACCTTTTCAAAATAGTAAAAACTAATAAAGTGCTATTTACAACTTTATTTTCCAAGAAAGAAATTAAACTATTTTTTCACACAAATATAGCTGAAAATTGAATATTTACAGAGTGAGAAGGGGTTACCTCCTCAAGTGAAGATTTTTTTCAAAATAATCCCATTGACAGGAAGAAAATCTCTCTTTCCTGATAGATTTTGCAATATGAATGTTGATGGGCCTATCTTCTCGTTGATTTGAAATGGTCTGAGCCACATTTTCTGAAATTTAGTCTGTTTTCCTTTATCCTCGTGGGCTTTGTCCCATTTCAAAACAAGATCACCAACTTGTAAAAGTTTTGGGCTAGTGAAAGTTGTGTCAAAGAAGACTTAACAATTTTTTGATGCTTTTCATGTGTAGTTCGGTCTTCCTCTCTATTTTCTTCTAATTTCAAGATTTGATTATGTCTCAATTGAATAGAAGATGAGGGATTTTCTTCAATAAACTGCATTAAGGCTAGTGATGGAAGTACTAAGTTTGCTGGTATGATAGCCTCCTTTCCATACACCAAATTAAATGGAGAAGTGCCTATTGAGACCTTTTGTGTTATACGGTCTGCCCATAATGCGAATATCAAAGACTTATGCCAATTCTTATGATTCTGATCAATAGTTCTCTTAATAATTTTGATAAGATTTTTATTGGTGGATTCTGTTAAACCATTACCATGAGGGTAGTAGTTTGCAGAATATTTCAATTTGAATCCTCTTTTGATAGCAAATTCAAGTATGGAATTACCAGAGAAATAAGATGCATTATAAAAAATAAGAGCGTTTGGGACACCAAACCTGGTAATGATGAACTGGTCTATGAATTCAATGATTTCCTCAGAGTTTGATGTCTTCAAATGAATTGCTTCTAACCACTTAGTAAATTAATCTGTAGTTGTAAGGATATACCTATGCTGTTTGGATGAATGTGGAATAATTTCTCCAATGATATCCAATTCCCATTGTTCAAAGGGCTGCTCAATGTTGACTAGTTGCAAAGGAAAAGCTGGCTTTCTTTGTCTTCCACTGGAAGTTTGACATGTTTTTCATTTCCTTACATATTCATGAGTATCTTTAAATAAGGTGGGCCAATAATACCTAGCATGAATAATTTTGTGAGTTGTTGTATCAGCTCCAAAATGTCCTCCTGCTGGACCATCATGTAATTCCTGCAAGACCTTTTGTGCTTCAAGTTTTTCTAAGAATCTTAACAAAATCGAATCATAATTCCGTCTAAACAATACGTCATCAACAATCATGCAGTTTTTTGCTTTTAGTCTTATGGCACGTTTATTTTTATAGGAAATATTAGAAGGAGCATATCCATTTTAAAAATAAAATATCAAATCTGCATATTGGGATTCAAGATTGATGGTACTTATCTCATTGATTTCTTCAATATTGTTAGTACCTTCATGTTCCTGAATATTAGAAGCTCCTGCTAACAACCTACAAAAAACTTGGCCTTTGACAATCTTTGCTGGTCTAATGTTCAAATCATATTCTTGTAATGTCATAACCCAATTTGCTCTTTTTTCTCCCAATTCCCTTTGATCTAGTAACTGTCTTACTGCTGAAAAAGGGACTATTACTTTTATGTGAGTCTTTAAGAGAAAGGGGCTAAAGTGTTTAATGGCCTTGAATATAGTAAAGGCTTGCTTTTCAACTTCAAAGTAATTAAGCTCAGCACCTTGAAGATTTGAACTATAAAATGATATTGGCACTTCCAAGTTTTCATCATTGATTTGTGCCAATATTGCTACGTAAGATGAATCATATGCTAGAGTATATAAAATAAAATGATTTGAAAAATTGGGAGTGTTTAATGCAGGAGAATTTATGATTGCTTGCTTGATTGAATCAAAAGCCTCCTTTTCTATATGTCCCCATTTAAACACTGAGTTTTTCTTGATCATGATTTGTAATGGTAAAACAATCTGTGAAAAATCTGGAACAAATCTTTTTACAAAATTTATTTGACCTAAAAATGATTGCATTGATTTTTTATTATGTGGAAATGGAATATCAAAAATCTCTTTGATTCTATCTGGATCGATATAAATACTGTCATTTAAAATAATGAATCCCAAGAGTTTACCTTGGTCAAGAGAAAAAAATGACTTCTTAGGATTTAGTGAAATCCCATACATTTTACAGCGTTCAAAGATTTGTTTCAAATCGTGTAAATGGTTTTCTATTTTCTTAGAGAAGACAGTAATGTCATCCAAATAGACAACTATTGATTTATTAATCAGACCTTTGAATGCTATATCCATTGCTCTTTGGAAGGTAGCTCCAGCATTAATTAAACCGAAAGACATTTTTTGATAGGCATAAGTTCCCCACTTACTTTTGAAAGTAGTCTTGAGTCTGTCATCGGGGTGCACCAAGATTTGGTTATACCCTAAAACACCATCTAAAAAAGACATTAATTCAGAATCAGCTACTGAATACAGAGTTTGCTCCATTGTTGGTAGTGGGAAGTTATCCTTTTGACTTGCCTTATTAATATTTCTGAAATCAATGCAAATTCTGATGTCACCGTTCTTCTTTCTCATAGGCACTAAGTTGGATACCCACTTTGAATGTCTAACAGGAAAAATTATCATAGCCTTTAAGAGTTTGTTTAACTCAGCTTTTATTTGATTTTCAAGGTTCGAATGAATTTTCCTTAATTTCTTCTGTATTGTTTTTCTTCAGATATCATTGGAATTGTATGTTGTATGATAGAAGTGTCATATGTTTGCAAGTCATCATAATTCCAAGCGAAGACACTTTTATATCTATTCAATAATCTGATAAATGCATATCTTTCTTCTGAAGTAAGTCCTAATCCCAGATTGATGTTTTGTGGCTTGGCATCTGTGCCAAGATTTATTAATTCAAATCTTAAAGTAGAACTTTGAAGCTTTGAATTAGTAACCTGTTTAAACCTATCTTTGATGTCATAAAGGTCTTCAAGTTTGATCACTGGTTTAGGTATTGAATTTTCTTCAAGTTTTTGCTTCATTTGAAGATCATGCTCACTTTCATCAATAATTTGATCATCATAGGACTTATCAGAAGTTAAGAAATTTAAGATGTCATCGTCATGATTGAATACTCGCCAGTTAGTGACATTATCTAGAACTGATGGTCTAAAAATTAACTCTACTGAAAATTTATCAGGACTGTAATCTTCCAATGGAAGGAGCTTAGAAGCAACATTGGCTAGTAAATCTGCTATTGCATTATGAGATCTAGGAATGGGAGAAATATTAAATGCTAGAAAATGAGATACAAGGTCTTCTACCAAGGATTGATAATGTTTAAGGTGACTAGAAAGGCACTGTATAGTATTTCTTACTTGCTTTATAACAATTTAAAAGTCACCGAACACTTTCAAGTATTGAACCTTAAGACCTATTGCTTTGTAAAGTCCTTGAATCAAGGCTTCATATTCAACAGTATTATTTGTGCACTCAAATTCTAATCTACATGATAGCATAGTCTTTTCTCCTTTAGGACTAACTAAAATACATCTTGCTCCTGCACCGTCATTAGATTTAGACCCATCAAAATATAATGACCAAAATAAAGGTTTATCTATAGTTTTATTTACAATTTCCTCAGCAATTTTAACACATCTTGATGTATCTGTTTGGGAAAAATTTTCAATTTGAGATGTGAAATTATTAACTGAGAAAGGTGATGATTGAGCACTAAAATTACCAAAGAATGATTCAGATGAGTAGTTACCAAGAATATTATTGTTGAATGCTATAGGCTGGTTTTCTTGTTCAAACTCCGTTACAGTATGAGTCATATGTTTCTCCCGATCAATCTTGATCTGATTTGGCTTTCCTTTATAAGGAAGCCACATGTGAGACCAATCGGTAGAAATATAACCATGAAGTTTCTCAGACCAGTGTCTGCTTAAAATCAAACCATAAAACTCAGGAATATCAACAACTAATATATCAATTCTCTAAACTACTCTTGGATCAACTGACAACCTAATGGTAACTGAGTTGATTTCTCCCAATACTTGGATCTTAGTTTTATCCAACTGGACAATATGTACTGTAGAATTTTGGGGTTCAATATTTAGTTTAGAACAAACTGAAGCTGGCATTATATTCGATGAAGCCCCTGAGTCTGTCAAGAAATTGTGTAGATTTCTATTATAAATCTCGTAGGTCAATAGAAAAGGAGGAGTATGGGAATTTGATCTATCTCCAATTAGAATAGCATCAGTAGCTTCTACTCTACTAGCTGGTGGCTTACCTGTCTCATTAGCAGCTTTGGACAATACAGCATTTGGAAGAGGAGAAGAAGGTATTGCATCTAATTCTTTGAGCAACAGTTTTTGTTGATGTTTGAGCTTACTAAGCTCAAACATAGTGATATTTGCTTTCATTTTCTTCATGTCTTCAACGATGTTGTAATCCTTCGAGTCTACAACTACTAATGTTTTAGATGTTGAAGGTGGATTGGAAGTTGATGGCTGATTTTGAGTAGGCATCGTTGTAGACTTCTTTGTGGGAACCCTTTCTTTAGTGGTAGTACCGATATTATTTTTCTTTTGAGTCGGTTGAACAGGTTCAGGAGTTCCTTTACTCCTGGTACTTACTGGAAAAGCTTCCTGTTCATTTTCAGTATCAGAATTGGGAAAAATGAAGTCCCACATCCCATGACATTCTACAGCTTCCTCTTCTTCGGTTTCTTTAGATGATAAGACTATATCTTCTTCTTCATCATTCTTGGGGTCTGACTCTGCGTTGGATATAGCATTAGGGGGTTTTGATTCTGGTTTCTTAAAGTTTCTGAATGGCTTCTTAGTTGAGGTCTCAGCTACTTGTTTCTTAATTTCTATCATTTCATTTGACATAGTTTTTAGAACTTTTTGGAGACCTTCCATATCATATGGATCTTTAGCCATTTTCTTCTTTGAATCATCTTTGAAGGTAACTTTTTTAGATTTTCTATCTTCAAGAGCAGCTTTCTTTTCTAAGGTGATGATATGTTTTTCCACAACAATTGCCTCTTTCATATTCTCTGCTAAAGTAGGCTTTGCAGCTCTATCGACAAAGATAGCTATGTTTGAAGGTAAGAATGATATGTACCATTCACTTCTAACCTATTCACTAGGTTTTAAGGCAGTAGGAATATTATTTAAGAGTTTATTAAATCATGAATTAAACTCTTTTATAGGCTCTCTAGATTCCGTTTTAAGATTTGAGAGATCATTGTTTAACGTTGCTACAAATCTGTCATAACCATATTTAATTAAGAACTACTCTTGGAAAATATTCCAACTAGTAATGGATTTTGATGGTAACAAAAAGTACCAAGACCCGGCTGATTCTTGTAGGGTATATGGGAAAAGCCTGACAACCACATCTTCTTCAATAACTCCTTTTAAATTGACTGACAACATAAAATTGTTTATGTGTTCATCTGCCTGAACACCTGCATCTGGATTGAATTTTGGCAACCATTTCTCGGGATGAGCTGGCAATGGGTTCAAAGGTGTAGACATTATGATTGCACCATGATTGTTCCATGGGTTCTGTGCCATTTTTGAGATACTAATGGATGATAGCGTATATGAAGTTCCAGATGGTTGGGAAGGAGCTGATATTGAAGTTCCAGATGGTTGAGAAGCAAATGTTGAAGTTCCAGTACCCTGTTGAATGACAATCTGGAGTGGGGGAGTGGATGGTTGAATTTGCAATGGAGAAGATGAAATGGATTATGATGATGAGAAAGTTTCACTATCAGACCCTTCAGTTGTCTTCCTTGCTCTTTTTCTTTTAGACAAAGGTAATTCAGTAGGTTCAATACCAAGCTTTTCACTCAGAAGTCTGGTGAGGGGATGAGAATGAATGAATTGCAAAGTCACATTGCCTTGAGATAACTGAGATTTTTGTGGTGATATTGAGAATCCTTGAAGTTTATGAATTAGAGATTGTAGTTCGGGAGCTTCTAGAGTTGATTTATCTGAGATGTTTTGGGGTTCAACAGTGGTTGTTGTTTTCTCAACTTCTCACTTAGAAAATGGAGATTTAGCATGCGAGGGAGAAGTCGGAGGTGAGGTGGAGGGAGATTTACTCTCAGAATGGATTATAGATTTGTATTTTCTTGCCATTCACAGTTCATGCCCTCCTTCTAGCACTAAAAATGTTGATGCCTTGAAAATCGATGCATCAACATTGGGGAAAACCACCCGGTCCGGACCTTAAAAAAGTTCCTTTTCCGTTTGGTGTGGTGGCTCCGACTGGATATAATGGGACCAGTTTCCCAATGATTTATAAGTGGGATGGATAAGTGATCGATTTTTAAATATCTAATGGGAATGATGGATGATCTATTCTATAATACAACAATATAAAAGTAACTAATCTATCCTGGGAAGTCTTTCTCCTAATGCAATTTTTTATGGTTCTTATCAACAAGTAGGCATATAGATGACTCTACTCATAAATAAAAATATTCATTCATATGATAATTACTTTGTTCAAGTAGTTGAACAAAGTAATAATTAAAACGTTATCACACTAATCTTTATATATTACTGACACACATATATATGAAAGATAACAACTCTTAAACATTCAATAGTGATAAGTCAAAGAATTGTTGTAAGAACATATACATATATCAATAATAGCAAAATAAATAAATGTTGATTCACATAAAAGCATGAAGCAAAAACACAGATAGTAGTACTGTATGCATTTGAGTCTCCTCCAATATGAATTGCATTCAGATCCTGCCTTTTAACTTGGAAATACTTTCACAAGAAGCAATAGTGCATATCACATAAAAACATTCTTCGTCAAAACTCAGAATTCAGGTCTAATTTTTATAAAAACAAATATATCGGAAGCACAGTAGTGAAACTTCCGATCCAAGTCTTAATACAAAAATTTGAGGACCCTTTCTAAAAACATGAAAGGGTCTATAAATACTACTTAAATTATAAAACTATGAAATAAATATGCTATGCGCTGGTATAACAAAATCACAAAAATGTGAAAATCTTCTTGAAATAGGTATGTTGCAGTCGGTCAAAAATGGTTCACTGTATTGGTTGATCATCTTGTGATTGGAGCTGACAAATGGCGAGCATCGGCTGAAGTTCTGGTGGATGACTCATGCGTGAGTGTAACTGAGCAGTGTATGTGGCATCATTAAGTTCGGGAATCATATGGCCAATTGCATCGGTGAGGCATTTCATCGCTGTCTGTTGACTATATGGTTTGACAAGGAAAAACCAAAAGGTTTCCCACATTAAACTTTGAATACCTGTGATCAATTTTTCCCTCTGCTCCAGCTCCTGTTTCCACATTTGTTCTAATGCTTTTACTGGTGGAAGTTTCCCTGGAGAACACTCTGTTATTAAATTTGATAAATAAAGACTGTTATTAATTAATTCAACTAGGTTGTTTGTTTCCGATTTGCATCTTGATGTTTCTCTTTCAGCCTTCATTAGCTGAGATTGCCATTCAGTAAATAGAATTTCTTTATGCGATTCTAGAATTTGTGGTAGATTAGCAGCTTTTCCCTCTTTAGATTCTTGCCAGGAGAGAAAATTTGTTAATCTTTCATCTGCTTTTTCCAAGTCCAGTCTCGCATCTACTAATTTGTCAACCATGGATGATGAAATTTCACATAGAGGAAGAACCAGTGAGATATTATGACATAATAGGCTTAACTGACTAGAAAATGCCCTGGTAATTTGTAGACCCTTAGATATGAATTTTCCCACTTGGAGATATTCTTTGAATCGTTCTATCTGAACTGTCAGTTGAGTGATTAGTTCTTCCTTTGATTTACTCAGTTGTTCATTTAATAACTGCAACTTACTCAATGCTTGGGATAACTGTTGAGATTGCAACAAGATGATGGAGCTTAGTGAAAAGAGTTGCCTTCACTAAGTGGGCCCGCAGGCAAATTATGGCGCAAGTTCTATTTTTGATCACAGTGTGGATGATCACAGTGTGAGTGATCACAGTGTGAGTGATCACAGTGTGAGTGATCACAATGTGGGTGACCAAAGTGTGGGTGACCACAGTGTGGGTGATCAAAGTCTATTTTTAGACTGGCTGTCAAAAATAGAAAAGTCAAATATTATTGTCTCATAATAATATTTGGACTATAAACTTGATCTTATTCTCTTGGAGCACTTCAGTTTGAGCTACATATGTGGCCCATGCAACTGTCAGAAGGAAGTACGCTTTTCTTATGAGTCAGTTGAGTTGTTGCATGCATGACTTCAGTTAGAACTCAATCAGTTGAGTTTGGTGGAGTTGATTGTGGAGTTGATGGAGTTGTGTTCAGTTTGACTTGGTTAAACTAGTTGTAGTTAGTCTAACTGCAAATAGACTAATGATGAGTTGTTAAATTAATTATCAACTCATAATACAACTATAGAATACATCAGTTAACTCAGTTGCATGTCAGTGCATGTTCAGTTCAGCAGGGACAGGTGTTTGAGAATCAGATTGCTATCAGTTGTGACTATAGTTGTGCATCAGATCTTGCACAATCAAGGGATTGAGTATGCCAATGAGTTTGCTCATGTATTTGCCCAGTTTGTAGCTTCTGCTCACGTCTTACACATTGTGAGTGATTCTTTGGAGGTGAAATACGATTTTGGTAGACCATTCTCATTCATTCTTGAGCAGGTATTGAGCAGTGGAGGCAGGCAAGCAGTGGAATAGATTTGGAGATCAGATCTTAGCTGTATTGTGTGTAACAGGTGGAGCTGTTACTGGATTGCTTGTGATAAGCATTGTACTTTGTAATGTTACATGGTCTCAATCATTAATATACATATAGTGTGGGGTTTTTAGCGAGATGCTTTCCCCGCGTTACATACTGTGTTAATGTGTGAATGCTCTTGATGTTTTATTGTTATTGATGCTGCTATATTGATGATCAACGTAGATGAGCTTATGTATTGTGTATGTATTCCGCAATAGTACATGATCAGGATAATCTCTGTTGAATATGTGTTAAATTATTCAAAATTTCTACAATAACTCCCGTTGCTTATGAATTGCTTGATCATCAATCCTCTGTTTTTCTTTGAGAAATTGCTCATTCAACTGATCATTTAGTTGCTTCTGGACTAGTAATTGTTGTTCTAGCTGTTCTATCTTATGTTTTTTCTCCTATGCCTGTGCTTGTAGCAAACTGATTGCTTGGTCCTTTTCTTTTAGCAAATTACTGACCTCTGATGCTTTATCCATTGTGGTTGTTGTGTATGTTCCAGCATACTGAGAAAGTTTGGCGAGGTCTTCGGAAGGACTTCCTCTCTCCATACCACATTCGTTATCTCCATTTCTGAAGTCAAAAGAGGAGAGTGATCAATTTTCCTCTTTTTCCTTTGTCTTTTGATTACAGTCCTATGCTTAGGGCTATAGAAGACATCTAATGGTGGTATCTCTTCTATGTGTAAAACAATTTCATCGGAGGGATTTTCAGGGATTATTTCTACATCCTTATGAATCATGGGTGGGCTGCTTGTTCCTTCAGTCGGAACTGTGTTGATTACTGATTTCTGACTAGTGGTCACCTCAGGTGTGCTGAATCCTTGAATGTTCTCAGTATTACTAATGATGGAATCAAATTGCTGCTATTCCTTGATTAGTTTAGGATCAACATAAATGCTTGAATCAAGGGTCCCGCTACTTGTTTCTTGTCTCTGCTCCTGTTCTGGCAACTTTTCCTTTTCGGGAACCTTCTCCAATATAGGAGTATTATTGACAGATTTATGTTTACTTTGGCTCTGTGGCTGAACTGTTAGAGTTGTAGCTAATAGATCCAAAGGCAAAATTTGCAACCTCTGGGCTCTAAACCTATCGATTTTTTCTAACCCCTCTTCTCCATATTTGATATGAGCCAACCTCTTAACCTGATAAAATATTTCGGCTGAAGCAAACAAATCATCAAAGTCATCGGCTTCATGATCAAATCTGGTAAGTTTAGCTTGAGAGGTAACGTTATAGGCAACCTTCCTTGGGTCAAATTGCCTATTCGGAATGGTGGCAAGATTTAGCATCTAAATCTTCTCTGCCTCTTTCTCTACATGTTTATAATCATGTAAGGTAAAAATGCCACACCATAGGGGGAATGTAGGCCACATATGTTTCTTGGAATCCCTTAGGGTTTTTGACATTCCTTCAACTGTTATCTGATATGCCAACTCTCAGGCTAACAGTTTGTCAAGAACCTATAGAGGAAGAACATTAGGTTTGGTAAGACTGCCAAAAAGCCTTACATAAGTGAATTTCGCCTGTCCAAACCAACTACCCATTGCGGTTTGGTCAATTTTTGCTTCTTGAGATATCCTAGGGGTAGGCTTATTGAAGATAGAATAATATACAAGTAGGACAAAACCATTGCAAATTCAGTACAAGTGATTCTTATAGTGGGCCTTCCACAACTGTTTGTGATAGATATGAATAGGATTAGGATCTTTGGGAGTCCACTTCCATCCGAGTACGAGATATTCAAAGTTAAAACAAATGATGTCAAGAATATATGCACTGTAGTAAAAAGGAGGAATGGTCCGGGAAGTTGCATATGTTTTCTTTCTAAATTCTAGTATCTCAGTGGCTATTCTATTAGATAGAATATTTGCCTAATCCATAACATAACCATTAATCGCAGTTTCCATTAACGGGACCATATCTATAGTAAATTTAGCAGAATCACGTTGTCCCGACAATCTACACATCATAGCGCCAACGTAGCAATAAGGAGAAGATAATGAGTCAACAAAATACTTACCCGATGACTCATGCTTATGTTTCTCTGGGAAATGCCTCCAGTGTTTGATCGGGTCCAACTCCAAGTCATTTTATTTTGCAAACAATTCTAGGAATGCCTTGTTGTAGCACTTCTCGGGCGGAGGTAGATGGTACATTTGCCTGAGATCTTCAGGTTTAAATGACCCGAATATTCTTCCATCAGCCATGGAAAATGTTCTGTCTGAAGTTGGGATTTTCTCGACGACCCATCTAACCACATCAGTGTATGGCAAAATTTTGGCCCATGCTGCTATCCTATGAAGGTATGAACATGCCATTTCTTTGAGAGTTCCTTCTGACTTACTAGTGGAATCGGCTATGCCTTCCTCTTCCAATTCTTCGGGCTCCTTTACCTCTATCAAATTGTAGATTCTTTACCAACTCGCATTTCCCAGACGGAGACATGTTGTATCTGATATTAGTCCCTTCCTGCTTGGTTTTGGTTCTTTAACTACAAGAGTTGCCTTGGCCTTCTTAGATTTTTTCCGCATTTTCTCCAGATTCATGAGTTCAAAGAAACTCTACACAGACAATTACAAATCGTAACACAGGGATATTTCCGCTGAAAGCCAATATGAAAATGAACAGAATTAAGGCAGTTAACATATGATAAGTCGAACGCAATCAAGAACCACCACGAGTGAAATCTTTGAAGGATTTACTCTTAACTGTGAAATTAATAGCCGTTCGAGCCGCAAATCGTGATGAATAGATATCATAAATACCCGTCTCAATGATCATATATTGAATGATTATTTCAAGTGTGTCTTTGGATTTCCCCGATCGGTGATAAATTGCAAATCACAATCGGGAGTTTCAAAAGGGCGAGGCTTCATTACTTGAGACGAATATCTCCGATTGCGATAAGGTGATATTATAATAAGGCAGGATATGTTTTCATTGAATTGGTTTGATTTATTAATTTTTAAAAGACTTATGCATGCAAATCATGTCGCGAATGTTTTATTCTTGAGATGCGTGCCTTATTTATTGATCGCAATGGGAGGTTTAGCTTGTGTTTTAGCTCTTTGTCACACGACACCTCCGATTGCCGATTGTGATTACTTTCATCAGATCAAAGGATTTAACGAGGACCTTTTTCGATGTATCCCTTTGTCATTGCAATACACGATCTCTGATCGCTTTATGGCAATGTAGAATTATTTATAATATTTTTCAAAGGAACACTTTATACTTTATTCAAAAGGCTTTACAAAATGAACTACTTACATCAGGGCTTTTGATAAAGGGGTTTTTTTTTTTTATAATGAGGATAGAACCAGTTTTGTTTATCAAATCACAAATCTTACTAAGTTTATTTAAAAAGGAACCCATTTCTTATTAAAAATTTCGTGTAAAAGTTTTTTAGAAATGGGGGGTTGTTTTACAGCACAACACTGTGGTAGCTACAGAATTTATTTAGAGAATCATCACAGTAGCAGGCTTACTAGAAAATCCATAAAACAATGACTACTGTGTTGTTCCAGTGGAATCCCATCATTGTTGGAATGCTTTGTGGAAAATCATCATAGTAGCAGGATCACTGAAGAAGCCATAAAATGATAGCTATGGTGGTTGGGAGTTCAGTATTCTAAGCACAAGAAGCAGAGTCGAGGAGAAAAGTGTGGCAGAGAGTTCACAACCATATCAGAGGTAGCAGATTGGCTTAAATCCTACATCAAGCCTTCTCCATTGGAAACTTCTCTGGAAGATCTTTCCAATGTTTTGCAGAAGTCTAAAAATGGATCCGGGATTGAATGATATGGGTTGTCGAAGTTTGGGGATGTGAAGTTTCAAACAGGATGAAATATTGGAAATCAGAACCCATCTGGATGCGATAGCGGAACCCTGGAGACCAGCATATCGGATATCAATATAACAGAATAGAAACATATTAGATATCAAAATATCAGAGGGCAGATTCTATCAGAATATCAAAACTTCTTAACATATGTATTTTAAGAAGTTACTATATCCATTGCTGCCAATATTGTTAAAAATTCGAGGGATGATTAGCATAGTTAATAAAGGATTTTGTTGCAAAACAAAAGGTTAACTGAGACTCCTTTTCTCTCCTATGGTAGGACACATGATAGCATGAGATTGGCTCTGAGAAGCTGCAGTGGCAATTGACGTCAGTAGGACATGGTAGTATGACATGACACATGGCAGGCATATTCAACATTATTGGGTGGCCTAGTGGGCCAAATCCGTGTGATACGTGTCACCACTAAGAATTCTCCATTGGAGTAATGACGTCATATAGGAGGTTGGCATATAAGAGTATGAGAACCTTGTAACTCTTGTGCAAATGGTTTTTTTTAAGTTACGATGGACGGGGCTTCTAATGGTGTGTTGGCACTTGGTCATGAGAGTTCAAAGAACCAAGGGTGCAATGCAATTAACAAAGGAATATTGGCCCTCAGAAGGTTAATATTACAGAAGTATTTTAATTGGCCGAAACTTCGTCAGGATGTTGGGAAGTACATAAAATCCTGCATCAGTTGCGACATTGCCAAACCAACCATCAAGAAGCAATGCATATATACTCCTCTACCTACTCTTAGCCGGCCTTGGGAATCTATCTCCATGGTTTACATGTTGGGCCTTCCTTCTACTAAGTGCGACAACAATTGTTTTTTTGTGGTCATCGACAGATTCTTTAAGATGGCCATCATGGTGGTCTGCAAGTAGAGTATCACTACAAAGGCCAATACTAAGCTCTTCTTTGAGCGAGTGTGGGTACACTTTGGGATCCCACAGTCCATTGTCTCATATCGGGTTAGAAGATTCTTGAGTGCATTTTGGTTAAGTCTCTAGTCAATGTCGGATACAAAAATTACTAAGTCCATGACTTTCCATCCCCAAACTGATGGCCAAACAGAGGTTGTCAACAGGATGATCGTACACATTATGTGCATGGCCAACTCAAAGCATCCATGTACATGGGATGAAATTCTCCCCTATGTCCAACATAGCTACAATAGAGCTTTCCACAGCTCAACAGGTCACAACCCCTTTCAGGTAGGGCTGGGATTTCAGCGATTATGCCCCATTGTGAGGCCATAACATTTGTATCCACTCAGGTAGATTTGGCTTATGTTTAGTCCAAAGCTGAAAGGGCTAATAGCTTCATTGAATGCATTCAAAACATCTGCCAGTAGGTCCATGATATATTGGACAGAGCCAATACTAAGTACAAGCAGTTCCATGATCAACATCACGTGTCACACAAGTTCCATGTGGGCAACAAAGTTTGGCTACATTTACAGAAGGAGTGCCTTGATGGACCACATCACAAGCTTCGCCCACTCCAATATGGGCCATACACCATCTCCAAGGCCATCAGTGATAATGCCTTCGAGCTCAACATCCCATTGTTCCTTGGTTTGCACCCAGTGTTCAATGTAGGTCACCTTCAACCATACTTTCCACCATTGTTGGACACATCTGGCATTGAAAAACAACTCACACCAATAGAGATCGATCCGGACTGCATGAAACAAACCACAATTGATCAGATCATGGACGCACAGATCAAGAACACTTGCCAATAAAGGATACAGTTACATAGAGTTTTCAAAGCAAGCCAACACCTTCACCAGGGCAAGTGGTTCACCACGGACTAGGTTCAACAGAAATGTCCTCACCTCATGGAGGCTCTGCACGCAATGGGGACCATTTATTCCTAAGGGAGGAGGAATGATTAAGGTGGATATCGGTGGCCACCTGCCTATTCCACGTAGACCCCCCCAATCAATTTCATATGTTTCCTTGTTCATGTCAGCATTTACTATTTTTAGTAGTATTTTTGGTCATGAACTTTTAGAGCAGTTTTGACCTCGTAAATGAAGTTTTTTGGGTCCGTAGAAGGCCCACAGCCATATCTAGGGGCCTATTGTGAAACCTATAGTACTCGGTGAGACTTTTCCAACAAGGTATCATACACACCAAACAGAGATAATATGACCAACTTACGACCCCGAGAAGTTGGCTACCCAACTAACCCCAACGAGCCCAACAAACTCTTGGTGTTACATCCCCTGGGGTTAGGGTTTTGGTTGTTTATGGTTTTCTCATGTTTTCCAATAATAAATAGGCCCTTGAGCCTAATTGTAACAGAGTTCAAAGGCATGTAGCCGCCACTACTCTTCTTAGAGATAAGCTACCATCGCCTGAGCTATCTTATTTCCATTGTGTTTGTAAGCATAGTTCAATATTTTTGTATTAATGAAATGAAGTTTTTTTCTGTTGCATCTCTATGTTTATGATTATATGTATAATTTATTGCATTTCTATTTAAGTTTGGATCAGTGGCATACAAATTGGAGTTGCGTGCATCTTCCCGAGTAAACCCAACTTTTTATGTTTCATGCTTAAAGAAGGTTATCAGTGATAAGATTCTAGTTCAAACATTGTTTCCAGATATTGACGAAGAAGGGAAAATCATATTTGATCCTGAACCAGTCACGAAAACAAGAACCTGACAACTATGGAATCGATAAGGTTTAGAGTATCTCGTTAAGTGGAAGAACTTACTCGTTGAAGATTCCACATGGGAGGATGAGAATTTATACATAAGTGTCCATAACTACTCAAGGGTTGAGTACATCACATTTTTAAAGGAGAGGTGCATGTTAGGTCCCTATAATACTAGTGTATCCCCCTTGTTGTTATTTTTGTGCCCAAGTATCCCCCATACCGTTATTCTTGTTCCCCATAGAAGCCCACTATTGTTATTGTTGTGCCCTTACATTATTATTTTTATGTAGGCTCTAATTATATTGTGACCCCTTAAACTCCTATATATACAAAAAAGGTCTTGTCATTTGTATCATCCAAGAATTTTTCATTTATGTAATTTAAAGGGGGTTTCCCTCCCGAAGAGAATAATTTTTAAGTCGTTGATATATATTTTCTTCTATTTTGTGAGTTGGTTGCATAACATAATAACTTATCGAGAACAAAGATTTTGAACAAATAATGGTGATGTTTCCATTCATGAATATGATCATAAATGTGAGTAGAATCAGATTATTTGAAATTTGTCAAAAGTTCAGTTCAAGTCTCATAACAAATGGGGAATTAAAAATGGGTTAAGAATGTGGTCGCTAAGGCACTGAAATTGTTGAATGAAGCTCGTGGTAACTCAATATACCACTTTGTTGTCATACCTGTAAGTTTTTGCTAGAAAATCCATAAATGAATTGAATCTTCATTTAAAGAGTTTGAAGAACATTATAAACGATGCATCATAACATGCGTATATGGGTCTTCTCCAGGATTTCCATTGAACTTAGGGATATCGCTCGACTGTTTTGTGGGAATGACTGACCAACAAGGAGGGTGACAAATGGGATCATTTGTAAGTTGGGTTAGATCTGGAAATTAAAGGGTTTCTATAAATGGAAATTTCCTATTAAAGTCTCATGGAGGGTATCCTAGGTAAGATGGAATAGCCTAAGCAACAGGTATTTGTGCTTCTGGATAAGGAAGATTTTGGTACCCTGGATAAGCATAACCTTGTTACCCAGTTCCAAGATATCCTTGAAAGGGTTGAAATGGTTGGTTTTGAATTTGATGACCTTGGTAAGGCATTTGAGGAATACCGTCTTATGGTTTCCCTGATAAATTTTTCATCATCCCTACGTAAGTTTGGATAGCTTATGCCTGTGCCATGCCATATACAGGTTGATTCACTTGCATTTGAGGGATATCATGACTAAGAAGTAGAGGCTGTAAGGCACCTTGAAGAAGTTGGGTAGGTGGAACTTGGGAGGTCCCAAATACCAGTGGAATGGGTTGAGTTAGAGGTGCAACCTGCATAGGTTGAATTACATGGAATGAGGCTTTAATAGGTTGAGATATAGGTTGGAAAGTAGGAAACTTGGATGTAGGTGGAACAAGTTGAGAAGTTTGAATTTGTTTCATAATAGAGCCAAGTTGTACAAGAAATGTAAGAAGCCAAGGGTTGGCAACCATTACAAGAAATGGGGGATTCAAATAGGGTAAAGAACCAACTTGCAGTATTTGGTCAAGGTATTGATACATTCTAGCAACAGGTTTCCTCCCTGCTAAAAGATAAGGGGAATATGCAATAATCTTCCCTCCTGGAGGAGGGTACCCAATGTAAGGTGGAGTGGGTTGTTGTAAATGTCCTTATCCACTAACACACATAACATATTGTTGCCTCACTGAAGGTTTGGATTGAGGAGGAAGAGTAGACTGTGTGGTGCTCATCAAAGAAGTACTAGATAGTATTCCAGAAGAAGAAGACATGGGAGAATTCCATGGACTAGATGTTGCACGAGAAAAAGTACTAGATAAGGATTGGTAACCATCTGGGACAGACAGGCCACCATTCAAATGTGTTTTTGGTGATGTTACAAACATGGAAGTAGTTGTAACATTAGTTGTCTCACTCATAACAAAAGATGTGCATTGAGAAACTGTATCAGACTCATTCATGATTGAACTTCCCAAAGGTTGTTGAGGGAAACTGAAAGGTGATTTGAAAATAGAAGAATCAGGTTAGAGAGTTTGTATGGGATATGAGGAGGAGGGAATTGATAGAGATGAAGCCCTCTTAAATGAACAGTGGTAGAAGGTTGAGGCTCTTCTTGAGAAATATCCTTAATACTCAAAATACCAAGTGAAAGTTTTTCACTATAGGTTCTAAGATATATGGGTTATGGTTGAATCAAAGACAAATGAAGAGAAGAGGACAAAATTGAAGTAACAGGTGCAGTCAACTGAAGTCCCTCAAGTTGTATAACCTAAGGTTGTAATGTTTCTGATTTAGGATACTCAAGGTTAATAACCTTGGGTAATAAAGTTTTAGATGCTTATGTTTTGACTGTTTCAAATTCACCAACTAATTGAGAAGTAATATTGGGTTCAGTATTCACAGGAAGAGATGAGTCTTGTTGGTTAATTTCAGACGTAGTTCGAGAAGGGGTAGCTTCCGAAGTACCAGATTTAGTATTTTGCAGTTTTTTTTCTTTCGACATACAAGAGCTTCCTCAGGTAGAAGAGTCAAACTTCACATCCTATGCGAACGACTGGGTTGATGGGGTTGTTCTTCCACAATATTTTAATAAATTTTAGAAATTAATGAAAAAAAAAATCAAAAAAGGGTAACTAGGAAAATGGGTTTACCAAGCAACTATGAACTGAAATATACGACCTTGGAGAACCAAGGATTTATGTATGGGCAGGAAATATCTTTGGATGTTGTGTTCGATGTATCATAGTGTACAAGGCGGCTGACTCGATTACTTAAGGTGGGATAGAAACCTAGTGGGGACTTCCAAAATATAATTGAAGGTACGTGGAAGTGCAGTCTGTAATAGAGTTGTCTAATGCATAGTCATATGATGAGAGCGTTCACATATATGTTTCATGCATAGAGAGCCATCCAATAGACCCGAAGGTACGTGGATAATGATTTTATACACTTACATATGTGGAATAGGATATCACCCCCGAAATGCAACACTGGAAAAAATGACATCTCCTACGGTTAAGGACATTGGAACACCTCTCTAGCCTAGACCTCTAGATTTTTGTGTTATTGTTCCAAATGCTCCTTAAGATTGATTTAGTAAATTTTAAATTTTATCTTGAATTAAGTTTCATTTTTCAAGGCTCACCACGAGTTTCACCTAAATATCCTAAAATGCAACATAGCACGACAATATAATTTTTTTCTTTTCATTGAAAATATATCTAATGAGAAGGAAGAGATTTAATCAGTAATGTAGAAAATAATTGAGGACAAAGGTTGATTCCCTAGACCCTTTAGTCATGTGTAAAAGTTCTAATTATAGCATTTGGAGTTACAATTGGAGCTTACAAGTGAGGAGGAAATAAATCCTTGCTTCTGATTCTAGGTAGGCTTATTTCCCACACTATAATTTCTCTAAGGAAAACTTCATGCTTTTTGTATTCTATTGTTCTAGACCAGACCACTAGGTCTAGGGAAATCACCTTTGTCTACAATCATGAAAAATATGCATTAGATGGTTCACAAGATACTCTTCTTAAATATATAGGTGGATTGCATAATTATTTGAGACATACTATGATTATGTTTAATCCAACCAATCTAGATGAATTATGTGTTTAGGCTACTCATTTAGAATCAAGAGGAAAGAACGTTCCTCAAGAGTCTAGTAAGAAACCCTTTAAATTTGGAGGCAAAGGAAAGGGGAAAGATAAAGGAAAAGGTAATAAGAGTGATTTAGTTAAGAAAGAGGGAGAAAAACTTACTTTCAAATATTGTTTAAAATATGGCCATGATGAAGGTCATTGTTGGAAATTACATCCAGAATTGAGACCAAAGAATTTTAATAACAAGGGGAAACAAAAGACTATTGCTACAACTCAACAAGATCTAGGATCTTATTCAGGTGATGAAACTAAAATCATTTCGATGGGAATGAAAGATATAGCTTCTAATTGTAGGCTTAAGGGGGCCTGACCCAGGTTCAAAGTTGTTCCCGCCAACCAACAAAACCCTAACTGTTGGCCCTTTCGGCAACACCCTGCATAGTGTGGGCTTCAGTCTAACCCGAAGCAGTATTGGGGGATGCTAGAACTAGGTTTCTACATCCAGGGATATGTGATAAACGGTTCTTAGGCTCTGATAGCTCAAATATTCCTTCACACATATCTGTGGTCTTCTAGGGATTCTTTATTGTAACCAATGTTAAATGGCTTCCAAACCTTTGCAAAGGTCCACAGTCAGTATTTTCAGACCTTAAATAGATGATCTACTTACTTCCATGCATCAATAAACTACCCTAGATCCGAGTTCATGCAGATCTATTTAATTCATCAGAAAACATAATAGAAACAACTTTTAACTATGTGAGAGTAGATAATCATTCATATCATGCATCATTAAGACATATTCAGTGAATTTGCACAGTATTCATTCATTATTTTATAAAAACATACCATTAAGTGACAGAATAGAACATAAACAGTTACAACAGAAGTGCACAATAATTCTTCAACAATAGTCTTTATTGATCTTCAATTCTTAGATTACAAACTCTTCTACCTTCCACACTTAGCTGTAGGGGTCTGCGCACTCAGCTGCAGAATCTACCTAGGCCTCCTATGCACTCAGCTGTAGTAGCCTTTCCTTCTTCACCTAAGCACAGCAAGTAGAGCCTTCCTACCTTAGCACTTGCCCAAGACAACCAAAACCTTTCAACGTACACAATTCTTTATTAAAAGTTATCTCTAAGACTCATTATGCCTCAACTATTTATAGCTTTCCTTCATACAATACCATGGTCTGTGGACCATGGGAGAATCTTAAAACCAATAAAAAACAAAGGCTAATACCCTTTTGACTCCTATCTATCTGCGTGCTCTGCATCCACTTATTGCAAAGATTTTACATTCCTTTTACAAAAACTTTTACAAAATTGGGTTAAATTAACCCCAAAACTAACCTTAGGGACCCTATCCCAACACTAACGCAAGTACAATATTCTCTATAAAGCTTGTTGAATCTCAAAATGTTAAATAAATAAGTGATGTTTTCCATATCATGGTCATTACAAAAGATACAAAGGTTGTTACACTATTTGATAGTGGGTCTCAAGTCAATCTTATTTCTAAAGAAATTGTCAAGAAACTTAATTTAGAGACTAAACCTTATCCTTTGGGTTAGGTATGTGATGATGCCAAATTGCAAGTGACAAGAAAATGTGAACTCAAATTTTCCATCACTGCTAATTTTATAGACAAGGTTGAGCTTGATGTTGTACCCCTTGACATTTTTGGAATTGTCTTAGGGAGTCCATATTATATGACCGAAAAGCCATATTATATCGTCGTGAGAACAAGCATCATATTTTCAAACATGTAATTGAGTATATTGTTAGAGCACATCGCAAGAAGATGAACTTATCTCTTGTTAGTGCAGGAAAAATTTAAAGGCTTGTGAATTCTAGTAAGAATTTTGTGTTGTTGATGATAAAAGCTAAAAATACTATTGAATCTAAAGCTTTCTTAGAATGTGATTCTAAACTCAATAATGAATTGGTTGAAGTTGTTAATACTTATGACAAGATGTTTCAAGAACCTTAAGGGTTTCCTCCAAAAAGTGGAATCCAACATGAGATACAATTGCACCAAGATGCACCACTTCTGAATATTGGCATGTATAGAATGTCAGTTTTGGAGAATGTAGAGATTGAAGCAAATCCAAGAGCTTCTTAAAAAAGGATTCATCAGACCTAGTACATCTCCTTGTGGGTCTCATATTGTTTTGGTTCCAAAGAAACATGGTACATGTCGCATGAGTGTGGATTTCCGAGCTTTGAACAAGATCATGATAAATAATCGTTATCATCTTCCTTGGATTGATGATTTGCTAGATGAGTTAAAGGACATTTTTTATTTTAATAAGTTATACTTGAGAAGTGGTTATCATCAAATAAGGATTGTTGAAGATGATATTTGGAAAATTTCTTTTAAGACAAAACATGGATTATTTGAATAGTTAGTTATGTCATTGGGGCTTTGTAATGCACTTTCCACATTCATGAGAGTTATGAATGATGTATTGTGACCATTCCTTGATGATTTTGTCATAGTCTACTTAGATCATATTATGATTTTCAGTAAGACTCGTGAATAAAATTTCAAGTATGTAAAGCAAGTTTCAGATGTCTTGACAAAGGAAAATTTGTATTTGAAGATGTCAAAATGTGAATTTGGGAAAACCTCTTTGGTTTACTTAACACATATTGTAGGAGGTCGTTAATTAAAGATTGATCCCTCCAAAGTTGAGGTTATCATGAATTGGCCTAAGCCTAATAATGTAACATAAGTTAGGAGCTTTTTTGGAGTAGCCAAATATTGGAGAAAATTTATCGCTAACCTCTCATCTATTGCAACACCATTACATGCTTTGACAAGTGTGAAGCGGGTCTTTCAGTGGGGAGGAAAGTAGAAAATAACCTTCGACACTAGAAGACAAAATCAATACAACACAGTTCTATCACTTCCAGATCTCAAGTGGCAATTTAAATTCAGACTGATGCAAGTGAATATGCTATGGGGGTAGTGTTGATGCAACATTGTAAGCCAATATGTTATCATTCTAATACATTTTCCAATGCAGTAATTAACTATCCAACTTATGATAAAGAGTTGTATGCTTTGGTACAAAGTGTGAAGAAGTGGAAGAATTATTTGGTGGGTAAAGAAATGATTATTCATACTAAGCATCAACCTTTGAAATATCTTTAATCGCAAACCAAGCTACAACAATCTAGACATTCGAGATGGATGGGATTTCTACAACAATTTCATTTGTTCATCAGTTATATGAAAGTTATTTACAACAAAGTTGCAGATATGTTGTCAAGGCATGTTGTTAATGTATTTGTCATTATTAAGCATAACTCAATCATGCACGAAAGCTATATTGAACAATATGATCAAGATGAAGATTTAAAAGATGTTTATGAAACTTTGAGCCAAGGAAATCATGTTGAAGAGTTGGATTATCATGTTCATAAAAAGTTATTGTATCAGCTTGGAAAGTTTTGTATTCCACAGGGTGAAAACGTTAATTTCATAATGGAATCCCATAATTCACTTATTGCTTGTCACTTTGGTGTGGGAAAAATAATTTCTCAACTACATAGGTATTATTATTGGCCTCATATGAATGAAATTTTATCAAGATATGTGAAAGGATGTTTTATGTGTGCTACTACTAAGCCAAGTAATAGGAAATTGGGTTTGCATATTCCACTTCCTATCCCTTCTCGTCCTTGGGAAAGTGTTTCTATGGATTTTGTACGGGGGATACCTATGTCCAGAAAGGGTCATGATCATTTATATGTTGTAGTGGATAGATTCAGAAAAATGTGTGTGTTGATGCCTTATAAGAAACAGGTCACAGGTGAACAAAATGCACATATGTTCTTCCAAAACATATGGGTTCACTTTGGAATACCTACTATTATTTTTTATTGAGATTCTCAATTTATCAAGAAGTTTTGGTCAATTTTATGGGAACTCATGGACACAAAGTTGAAGAAGAGAAAAATATTTCATCCACAAACCGATGACTAGATAGAATTGTGAATAGAGCAATAGTGTATATCCTTCGAGGATATTGTGGTAAGCATCCTAAGCTTTGGGATGAGAATTTGCATTACATTCAACATGCCCACAATCATGCCAAGCATTCATCTACACAAATATCTCCATTTGAAGCTTGTTTGGGTTAGCCAAAGTCTCCTTTGGATTTTATCTTTGGAAAATATATTGTAGTAGATGGACATAGTGATGTGGAAAAAGAAAAGAATTTTATTGAACAAGTCCAATTAGTGCATGAAAGGATACAAGAATAGTTGGAGAAAAGCCAAGGCAATTACAAAGCAAGACATGATAAGCATTGGGTTGATCATGATTTACATGTGGGAGATCAAGTTTGGTTGTACATAAACAAGTAAAGAATGTAAGGTGAAGGTAAAAAACTCAAACCAATTAGATACATTCATTTCAAAATCTTGTAAGAGATTGGTAGCAACAATTTTCGATTATAGTTGCCTCCTTACATGTAAATATATTCTGTTGCGAATGTGGAAAACTTGAGATTGTATGAGCCTCCTATGATCGATGATCAAGAAGAGAATGTTCAGATTCCATCTATAGAATATTGTTCTCCTGAGTATTTGAAAGATTTGCAAGAAGACACTTCTTGGTAGGAGAATAAGAACTTCACACAGAGGCAATGTTGAGTATCTTCGTGTGGGGCTCAAAGGTACCAATCCATGTAAAGAAATGTGGATAGAGATCAGAATAGTGAGGGAGACATACTCTCACTTACTTGCTGAGTAAAAGTATACTTTTGGTGGTCTAAAAGCTTCCAGTGAAAAAAATGATCCAGGGGATCCAGAAAATGCTCAAAAACCAAAGTGCTTAAATTCTCCTAAAACTAGCAACAAAACTTAGAGATCTTTGTTTAGATTCCAAGAATGCTTGAATCACCTCAATCTAACACTATATGCGCAAATTATCACATTCTAAAGTTTTGGGCAAACATGCAAAAAATCCAACTTGCAGGGTTGACTCTGTAGGGTATGGATGCTGACATTGATCTGGATTTAAATAGGAACGCAATAAAATATAGAGATAACCATAAAGACAGATATGCAGCGGAAATAATACTTCATTTCATTAATGGAAAATACTGAAATATGCTTACAAATAGAAATAGAAATAACCCAGCTAGGGCGATGGTAGCTTATCTCTGAGAAGAGATATGTCGGCTACATGCCTCTGAACTGTTTCGAACTATGTTTACAATGAGGCTCGAAGGCTTATTTATTATTGAGAAACAATGGAAAACCCTTCACATTCCAAAACCTAACCCTAGAAGATGAAACGCCAAATTGTGGGCCTCGTTTTGGGGTGAGTTGGACAGCCAACTTCCCGGGGTCGCGACTTGGTCGTATTATCTCCGTTTGATGCGCATGATAGCCCGTTGGAAAGATCTCTTCGAGGACTACGACGAAAAAGATGATTTTTATCAGACAAATTGCTGGCGGTAGATTTCCCAAAAAACGTCGTTTAGGGCCTCAAAATGGCTCCGGAAGTTCAGGACCCGAAAAACTGCTAAAAATAGTAAGTTGTGCTACAATTAAGGAAACTGAAAATGCTGAGAGAAACAATGGTGGGGGTCCAGGTGGACTTGGCAGGTGGCCACCAAGATCCACCTGGATCATTCCTCCCCCCTTAGGAAGCAATGGTCCCCATTGCGTTGAGTTCCTCCATGAGATGAGGAAACTTTTGCTGAACTCGGTCCCTGGTGAACCACTTGCCCTGGTGAAGGAGTTGGCCTGCTTTGACAACTCGATACAGTTGGATATTCTGTTGGCGAGTGTTCTTGACCTGTGTGTTCATGATCCGATCAGTTGCAGCTTGTTCCATGCAATCTGCATTTAATTATGTGGGTGTGAGCTGTTCTGCAATGTCGGATTTGTCTAGCAATGGTGGAAAGTATGGCCGAAGGCGGTCCACATTGAACACTAGGTGTAGGCCAAGGAATGGGGGAATGTTGAGCTCAAATTCATTGTCTCCCACAGCCTTAATAATGGTGTAAGGACCATATCGGAGTGGTCTCAGTTCCCGATAGGCTCCAGTAAGGCGTTCCTTTTGCAAATGCAACGAGACTTTGTCGCCCACTTGAAACTTGTGTGGCACCCGATGTTGATCATGTCGCTGCTTGTACTTGGCATTTGATTTTTCCAGAATGTCATGCACCTACTGGCGAATATGTTGGATGTGCTCAATGAAGTTGGTTGCCTTATCTATTTCAGACTGGACATGAGCTGAATTTGTGTGAGTAGCTGCAAGTGGCATGGCCACATCAATGGGGCATAGTGGCTGGAATCCCAGGCCCACCTGAAAAGGGCTGTGGCCCGTCGAGCTATGAAGAGCTCGGTTGTAGCTGTGCTGAACATAGGGGAGGCTCTCATCCCATGTGCATGGATGCTTTGAGTTGTACATGCGCAGAATGTGTACAATCATCTGATTGAAAACCTCTGTCTGGCCATCAGTTTGAGGATGGAAGGCTGTGGACTTAGTGAGTTTGGTGTCCAGCATTGACCAGAGACTGGACCAAAATGTACTGAGGAACTAACTGTCCCAATCTGAGATGATAGACTATGGGATCCCAAAGTGCACCCAAACTCGTTCAAAGAAGATTTTAGCAGTGGCTTCTGCTGTGATATTCTTCTTGCAGGCCGCCATAATGGCCATCTTCGAGAACCTCATCCGTGAAGGGCTTGATGTTGTACGGAAGGCGACACTGCTGGCTCACGCGAAGATCCCGTCCTTGGTGAAGCCACCCGATGGTGTATGGTTGTGGATGTGCTGTGGTCGACAAGCCCAACCGCTTCACGACCTCTGCCGAAATGAGGTTCTTTTGGCTCCCGCTATCGACAATGAACTGTAGCGGGGAGCCCTTTACCCACATCTGGGAGTGGAAGAGACGCTCCTCCTCTTCTGGATCTTCGGGTTCATTTTTCTGGATCTTTGCGGTAGCAACAGTGGCGTTGGGATCCGCATCAATGATCTGCTTCCCTTTTTCATCCCCCTTGTCGGGTTCTGACTCAGAGTCGGAACATGCATCTGATTCTGGAACCTTTAGTTCAGCCACCAGTGACTGCTTGGCTCGACACTCACTGGTGTTGTGAGTGGAGCTCTTATGGAACTCACACCATTTTCCCGTGTCCTTTTTCGTCTTCGCGGCGCTGTTCTTTGCCTGCAGCTTTGGCGGGTTGTCTTGGGCTGCCCCGCCTTGGCTTTGTCCTTTGTTCTGTGTTTTAGGGGCACCTTTCCCTTGCTTCAGATTCGCAGATCCAAAGTCTCACTTCTTTTGTTTAAACTTCTGCTCGACCTTGATGGCATATCGATACGCTGTGCCGAGCGAGGAGATGTTCAGGAATTGTATTTCTTCCTGGATGTACTTGTGCAGGCAGCCGTGGTATTTGAGTATCAAATGCTGCTCCGTATCCTTGATACCCAGCTTTGTGCGAAGGGTATGGAAAAGATTGGTGAACTCCGGCACATCTTGGTCCCTTCCCTGCCGCAACGTGGTCCATTTTATGTATTCATCCTCATAGCTTCCCACAGGGTAGTACTGCTCCTTGATGGCATCCCGGAATGAATTCCAGGTGGGTGCAGCTGAAAATAGTGAGCCAATATTTTCATCCTTCTGCTTACAGTAGGTTTCCCACCAGTCCTTGACGTGGTGGGCTGCTTTGAGAAGAGCGAAAACAATCTTTTCCCGACTTGAAAATTCATGAACAGAAAAATAACCCTCCAGCAGATTTAACCATTTATCTACAACATCTGCGTCTATCTGACCCTCAAATATGGGGATTTCAAAATTAACTTGTACCTTAATGGGCGTGGCATTTCCAGAGTAGTTGTTGGAAGCCGATGTGTCACTTCTGGGTAGCCGCTAAAGGATTTGGGCAAAACTGTCCATCATCGCGTTCCGTTGTCGCTCGAGGGCTTCTTCGAGCAAGATTTTGATAGGATCTCCTTCCCCCTCATCTTTCTTCTCATCTGCCATAGGAGGCCGTTGGGATCTGTGAGGCTGGTCTCACAAAGGTTCGACCAGTTCAAGCCCTAACTCCTTATATTCCGACCTCATTGGGGACATGCAAAGAAAAACAGAGAAAAAGCAGACCGCTCTGATACCACTGATCCGGATTTAAATAGGAACGCAATAAAATATAGAGATAACCATAAAGACAGATATGCAGCGGAAATAATACTTCATTTCATTAATGGAAAATACTGAAATATGCTTACAAATAGAAATAGAAATAACCCAGCTAGGGCGATGGTAGCTTATCTTTGAGAAGAGATGTGTCGGCTACATGCCTCTGAACTGTTCCGAACTGTGTTTACAATGGGGCTTGAAGGCCTATTTATTATTGAGAAACAATGGAAAACCCTTCACATTCCAAAACCTAACCCTAGAAGATGAAACGCCAAATTGTGGGCCACGTTTTGGGGTGAGTTGGACAGCCAACTTCCTGGGGTCGCGAATTGGTCGTATTATCTCTGTTTGACGCGCATGATAGCCCATTGGAAAGATCTCTCCGAGGACTACGACGGAAAAGATGATTTTTATCAAAAAAATTGCTCGCGGTAGATTTCCCAAAAAACGTCGTTTAGGGCCTCAAAACGGCTCCGGAAGTTCAGGACCCGAAAAACTGCTAAAAATAGTAAGTTGTGCTACAATTAAGGAAACTGAAAATGCTGAGAGAAACAATGGTGGGGGTCCAGGTGGACTTGGCAGGTGGCCACCAAGATCCACCTGGATCATTCCTCGCCCCTTAGGAAGCAATGGTCCCCATTGCGTTGAGTTCCTCCATGAGATGAGGAAACTTTTGCTGAACTCGGTCCCCGGTGAACCACTTGCCCTGGTGAAGGAGTTGGCCTGCTTTGACAACTCGATACAGTTGGATATTCTGTTGGCGAGTGTTCTTGACCTGTGTGTCCATGATCCGATCAGTTGCAGCTTGTTCCATGCAATCTGCATTTAATTATGTGGGTGTGAGTTGTTCTGCAATGTCGGATGTGTCTAGCAATGGTGGAAAGTATGGTCGAAGGCGGTCCACATTGAACACTGGGTGTAGGCCAAGGAATGGGGGAATGCTGAGCTCAAATGCATTGTCTCCCACAGCCTTAATAATGGTGTAAGGACCATATCGGAGTGGTCTCAGTTTCCGATAGGCTCCAGTAAGGCGTTCCTTTTGCAAATGCAACCAGACTTTGTCGCCCACTTGAAACTTGTGTGGCACCCGATGTTGATCATGTCGCTGCTTGTACTTGGCATTTGATTTTTCCATAATGTCATGGACCTACTGGCGAATATGTTGGATGTGCTCAATGAAGCTGGTTGCCTTATCTATTTCAGACTGGACATGAGCTGAATCTGTGTGAGTAGCTGCAAGTGGCATGGCCACATCAATGGGGCATAGTGGCTGGAATCCCAGGCCCACCTGAAAAGGGCTGTGGCCCGTCGAGCTATGAAGAGCTCGGTTGTAGCTGTGCTGAACATAGGGGAGGCTCTCATCCCATGTGCGTGGATGCTTTGAGTTGTACATGTGCAGAATGTGTACAATCATCCGATTGAAAACCTCTGTCTGGCCATCAGTTTGAGGATGGAAGGCTGTGGACTTAGTGAGTTTGGTGTCCAGCATTGACCAGAGACTGGACCAAAATGTACTGAGGAACTGACTGTCCCGATCTGAGATGATAGACTATGGGATCCCAAAGTCCACCCAAACTCGTTCAAAGAAGACTTTAGCAGTGGCTTCTGCTGTGATATTCTTCTTGCACGCCGCCATAATGGCCATATTCGAGAACCTCATCCGTGAAGGGCTTGATGTTGTAAGGAAGGCGACACTGCTGGCTCACGCGAAGATCTCGTCCTTGGTGAAGCCACCCGATGGTGTATGGTTGTGGATGTGCTGTGGTCTACAAGCCCAACCGCTTCACGACCTCTGCCGAAATGAGGTTCTTTTGGCTCCCGCTATCGACAATGAACTGTAGCGGGGAGCCCTTTACCCACATCTAGGAGTGGAAGAGACGCTCCTCCTCTTCTGGATCTTCAAGTTCATTTTTCTGGATCTTTGCGGTAGCAACAGTGGCGTTGGGATCCGCGTCAATGATCTGCTTCCCTTTGTCATCCCACTTGTCAGGTTCTGACTCAGAGTCGGAACATGCATCTGATTCTGGAACCTTTAGTTCAGCCACCAGTGACTGCTTGGCTCGACACTCACTGGTGTTGTGAGTGGAGCTCTTATGGAACTCACACCATTTTCCCGTGCCCTTTTTCGTCTTCGCGGCGCTGTTCTTTGCCTGCAGCTTTGGCTGGTTGTCTTGGGCTGCCCCGCCTTGGCTTTGTCCTTTGTTCTGTGTTTTAGGGGCACCTTTCCCTTGATGGCATATCGATACGCTGTGCCGAGCGAGGAGATGTTCAGGAATTTTATTTCTTCCTGGATGTACTTGTGCAGGCAGCCGTGGTATTTGAGTATCAAATGCTGCTTCGTATCCTTGATACCCAGCTTTGTGCGAAGGTATGGAAAATATTGGTGAACTCCGGCACATCTTGGTCCCTTCCCTGCTGCAACGTGGTCCATTTTATGTATTCATCCTCATAGCTTCCCACAGGGTAGTACTCCTCCTTGATGGCATCCCGGAATGAATTCCAGGTGGGTGCAGCTGAAAATAGTGAGCCAGTATTTTCATCCTTCTGCTTGCATTAGGTTTCCCACCAGTCCTTGACATGGCGGGCTGCTTTGAGAAGAGCGAAAACAATCTTTTCCCGACTTGAAAATTCATGAACAGAAAAATAACCCTCCAGCAGATTTAACCATTTATCTACAACATCTGCGTCTATCTGACCCTCAAATATGGGGATTTCAAAATTAATTTGTACCTTAAAGGGCGTGGCATTTCCAGAGTAGCTGCTGGAAGCCGATGCGTCGCTTCTGGGTAGCCGCTGAAGGATTTGGGAAAAACTGTCCATCATCGCGTTCCGTTGTCGCTCGAGGGCTTCTTTGAGCAAGATTTTGATAGGATCTCCTGCCCCCCATCTTTCTTCTCATCCGCCATAGGAGGCCGTCGGGATCTGTGAGGCTGGTCTCACAAAGGTTCGACCAGTTCAAGCCCTAACTCCTTATATTCCGACCTCGTTGGGGACATGCAAAGAAAAACAGAGAAAAAGCAGACCGCTCTGATACCACTGATCCGGATTTAAATAGGAACGCAATAAAATATAGAGATAACCATAAAGACAGATATGCAGTGGAAATAATACTTCATTTCATTAATGGAAAATACTGAAATATGCTTACAAATAGAAATAGAAATAACGCAGCTAGGGCGATGGTAGCTTATCTCTGAGAAGAGATGTGTCGGCTACATGCCTCTGAACTGTTCCGAACTGTGTTTACAATGGGGCTTGAAGGCCTATTTATTATTGAGAAACAATGGAAAACCCTTCACACTCCAAAACCTAACCCTAGAAGATGAAACGCCAAATTGTGGGCCCCGTTTTGGGGTGAGTTGGACAGCCAACTTCTCGGGGTCGCGAATTGGTCGTATTATCTCCATTTGACGCGCATGATAGCCCATTGGAAAGATCTCTCCGAGGACTACGACGAAAAAGATGATTTTTATCAAAAAATCCGCTGGCGATAGATTTCCCAAAAAACGTCGTTTAGGGCCTCAAAACGGCTCCGGAAGTTCAAGACCCGAAAAACTGCTAAAAATAGTAAGTTGTGCTACAATTAAGGAAACTGAAAATGCTAAGAGAAACAATGGTGGGGGTCCAGGTGGACTTGGCAGGTGGCCACCAAGATCCACCTGGATCAGACATGGCAGTCCGTACACTGACATGGCAAGGTTGACTGGGTGTATGGACGAACAGGTGGATGAATCACATATGGGCATGTGGAAATCAATGATTGGTTGTATGGTTGGTGAGGTGGTCTAATCATTGGCCACCATGTGGACCAATCAGAGGGCGCCATGTGGCCTCATGAGGAACTCCTAAGTGGTCTTGGAGTTGGTGTCAAAAATTTGTTAAGTTGACTGATAGGGTCCAGAGGAATTAGACTTCTGACCTCCAAATAGTGAAACCAACGACCTACCAATGCATCATGCTTATCTCTTCTTAAACATTGGTGGGTGCATTATATTTATTATGGATAGATTTGGCAGTTAGGGGAAAGGGAAGACCGACTGGTGTGCCTAACTAGCCCAACCCAAGGTTTTTTTCTTAGTTACAGGGCCAATGACCCATTAATAAAGAAAACATTATATATTAAAAACAACTCTGAAACATATGCCTACACCGCTAGATCGAACCTATGACCTGTAAGAAAACCATACAATGCACCATCATTAGGCCAAAGGCCTATTTTGTTGAAAAACTTTGCAAAGCATAGGGGTATGTAGAATAGTTTGCATACGATTTGGAAGAGTGGGCATACTTTTCTTAATTTTAAGCCTTTTTGAGCTCAATAAGAGCCTAGATGAGGGTTTTTGAGCATTCTGATCAGCATGGAAGTGTTATATTTTCAATTTGAAGCTTTTAAATTGATGTAATGAATATTTCAGCATTTTAATAATGTCGTCACCATTGGAAGCTAGACCCAAAGGCGTAGCCCAATATGGGTGAACTTCGTTATGATTTTTCTCTTGTATTATGTTGCATTTTTGTCCTCTTATTACTGTAAAATGTATGCAAATAACTTATGTTTGCATACTTTTGCAATTTTGATCCATTTCCTATAAGTAGATAAACATACCTCCAAAGTAATCAATGAAACCTTCACTTTTATTTTTGGATCATCAGGCCTTCTAGGAAAGTTTTGAGGAGTTTTCATGGGCTCTGATGGAATTCACTTGGCGTATTCCATCGTCCACTCAGTTTTCTTTTCATTTAATTACATTCCAACAACCTTCATAAAACGGGGTTATTATTGGGCATAACTTAATTAATTACACTCAAGGTGGAACTTTCAGAGGAATATTTGATAGAACACCTTAGTGTAATAGCTCGCTGGAACTAGAACAAAAATTTGTACATTATGGGATGTTGAGAAGTGATTTCCAATGGATAGAGAGAGTATGGTGTGAGATTTACCATTTTCCCACCTTAAAATGACTTTAATTAGTCTTTTAATTAAAAAAGGGAAAAATAATTAATTGGAAGAAAAAGCCCAAAAGTGACTTTAGTGAAATAAAATAAAATTAAAAGGTCACTTAAGAGGAAATTCTAGAATAATAATAAAATAAGATGCTTCTAGAGACTTGGAGATCTATCCATCAAATCTATAATGGAGGAGGAGAAGATAATTTGGGGACATCTTGGAGTAGTGATATTTTCTATTTGATGAGGTTTGGAGAACATAGTTCCTAGCTACTGTAGCCCCAAGATGGAAACCCTCGGATTTGATATTGACTGTTGGATGAAAATCTAACAGCTTAAAGGAGATTCCATCTAGGAATCTCACGAATATTCAACGATATTGGAGTGAGATCATTCAGGTCCTTAATTGGTGCTTCATCATTTTTTAGTTGATTAAGTGGCAGCTGTTGTTGGAGGGAGATTGGAGCCATTGTGGAGATTTGAGAGGTTAGGATCGAAATAGAAACATAATATTTTGAGGTCCCCTTAATTATCATCTCTTCTATTTTGTTTAAGATATTTCTAGTTGTACTTTGCATGCTATATTATAATAAATAAGGTTGAGTCATTCCTTGTGCTTCAGTTTCTTCTGTTATTTGAGTTTTTAGGTTTACTTTTTCAAATTATCAATGTATTTTTTGTATTTTATCGATTTTCCAAAATATTCGTGCTTGTATAATTTTTGGATTCTTATTTACTGGTGAATTTTGTTGTAATTTCGTGGGTTTTTGGTGAAAATGTTGGCATTAAATTTTATAAAGAAAATTCTCAGAAAAATACCACAAAATTTTCGAAAGGGATATTACATGGATGGAGTCATTCCTAGCCATGGCCTGGAAGAATGGATGGTGATAGAGAACTCACGTGCAATACCCTCAAACTAGGCATCACAGTTCCTAGAGCACTAGGAAGAAAATCATTTCTTTGGTAATCTTTTTGAAGGTATTCCTTTTTCTAGTTTAGTTCAGGAAGGTGGGTTATTGAAAAATCTTGTTGTTTTCTCCTCAGGATGGGGTCAATCATTCTTAGATTGATATCTAATGTTGATGGGCCACTGGGGCCACAAGAGGTTCTACCCTCAACTAGGGATATTATCCATATTCAAGGCTCTGAGGTTTTTCTTTTGATGGGGCTTGGAAGTGTAAAAGTAGCTGAAGAGGTCATCTGTCCCATAGAATCATGGAAAAGGTGGGGGTTCAAGCAGGAATATCAAGGGAAAATCCTCAGGAAGGATTTAGAAATTCATAACAAGGTTAGAGTGTAGGAGGATTGAAGAGATGTAAGAACCCTTGCATAAAGTAGAAGAATGTTAGAGCCTCCATGGTTTTCACTGATGACATTGAACTTCACCAAGTCATTCAGATGGTCGACCTAGTGCTTTTAAGCCAAGACCATAGTTGAAGATTTAGTAATAAAACCCTTATGGAATGGGTGTCTAAAATATGGGGAGGAACGAAAACACCTTACTATTGGTCCTCTCGCTTGTTAGGGGATGGTTTGTTTTCACGTTGTCATGGAAAGATGCAGTGGCATGGGTTTTACATAGGAATTATTGCATATATTCCCCCCCGTATTCTCCTCAAAAAATGGTCTCCTCTTTTCAATTCCAAAAGGGAGTGAATTAATCAAGTTCCTATCTGGGTCCATTTTCTAGGGCTTCATGTTCAATTTTGATATTGGGATGCACTCACATTTAATGTCAATAATTTAGGGTAATAATTGAAAATTGATATGTCCTTCACAAAAACTAAGGAAACGAAGGTTTCCAGGGTTCTGGTAAAACTAGATATTCAAGAAGGATTATTTTTAGAGACGGAGTTGAAGCATAATGGAATCATTTTCATTCAGTACTTAGATTATGAGGACATCCCTTTCAAATGTTGGTGATGCCATATGCATGGAAACAATGCTATTCATTGCTAGTTACATTTTCGAGGGAAGAGTGGGGAGTCTAAATTTTTTCCCGCAAAAAATATGGGGGTGGAAGTCTCTACAAAGGGTAAAGCAGTGGAAGATCTATATTTAGCTTAGAAAATGGTTATGTGATCATCTATGGCTAGATTAGCTATAAAAATGTATCCCTTGTCTCAGGCCAAGGTGCATACAAATTTAGTCGTGGAGAACACATCAATCGGGTAGGACAAGGATTCGATTATGAGCGAAGCAATGATAGAACCTTTTTCATCCAACCTCATCTTTAGGTTCTCCTTCTCTATCATTATACATTTCTCATATGGTCAGTAATTTTTCTATTATGGTGAAGGATTGGTCTATTTTAGTGTAAGATCCAATTAAATCCTACTTCAATTGTATGTCCTTGTTCATCTATTGGAGAATTGACCCCCCCTTGATAGTATTTTCTTTTGAAGGTCACTCTTCTTATTTAAGAGATAAAGAACCTAGATATATTTGTCAAACTCAACTATCCTCTTCTTCATCATCAATTATATATGGAGGTATGGGTCTAAATCCTCTGATTTTGAATGTAGGTGTTGTAGCGGCTACAACCACCCTCCAAAAATTTTCCTTAGCCTGTTTTGGAGCCTCCATACCAACCTTACACAACACTTTGTCTTGCTTCGTCAAGTACTCAAGCTTCAAGTGTTTTTTCTCGCATAAAGGCAACTTTTCGATCACAGTTAATCCATTCCCCTCATAGGTTGCTCACCTAGACTTGGTCTAGTTGTAGGCTGAGTAACTTCCCCTTGAAAATTGCGCATTTCTGGAAGGAAACCAACCTTCCCTCCAAGAATTGTGCAATCCTCTCTGACAGCTTGCTGGGCTCCAGGATTACACAAACCTGCCAGCTAACCCTCCCTGTAGGATTTGCACAAATTTTCCCAGCAGCAGGCTATTCAGCCCAGGATTTGCATAAATTTGGGTAGCATTCAGTTGCTCTACCTAGAAATTGTGCAAATATCTCGGGTAGCCAACCCAGCTCCCAGCCAATATGCGCATTTTTCTCCAGTCGTCGAGTCTCTTGCATGTGCAGCTGAGTTGACCAGTTCCCTTCGGGACTGAGCAAAAAAAACTTGCCTACATGGGTTGTTTCTCCCAAGGCAACATGAAAAGGAATCCCTTGTTTCAGGGATCTATGTTTAGCAGTTGGAGGTTGCATGCAAGAAGCAATTCCGACACCTCTCACCAAGTGTCGCTTCCCCTAGATTCGTGGCATGCACGTCACAACCTCGATGTTATCAAAACTCACCAACTGGACATTGCAAAGCTCATTCCCCACGTCAACCTTGTAGCTCTGACATCCCAAATCACATCTACGAGCATTTGGCCCATTTAGCTCAATTGTTTTGGGGTAAGCCCGCTTCCCATGCCTTGTGTTGCATTTCTATCACTTTTTGTGCTTTTGTTTGTGGGAGTATTGTTTGCTTGATTTCTTTGAGGGCTTGCTGTCGTTTACATGTATACTAGCCTGTACTAGCTCTGTTTCAATTTTCGTTTCTACCTCACTGTTGTCATATGCATGAAATTGTTTTGCATGGACATTTGCCCAACCAGCGAACTACCTCACCCACGTGCATGTTGATCTGTTTGTTGAATCTCTCATTCATGTTTTTCATGCGTTTTTAATCACTTCTGCTATCGCTTAGTGTCGCCATGCATTCATTGACTTACTTTCTTTCAGTTGTCCATCGGCAAGTCAGGCTAACCTTAGCCTGGATTCTGCCTTCATCACAACTGCACTGCTCAATATAGGGAGGGAAGGCTCACCTTCCTCTCCATATTTGTGCATTCCTACCCAAAACTGGCCTCCGGGACTATTTTTCACATTTCTGAAGGACAGTGGCTGCTTGGCCCAAGAAATTGCATAAATCTGTCCCTAGGCCAACAGTCCTTCCCAGTTGGAATTGCGCTTAGAGCAATCCCAGCAGTCAGCAGCCAGAATGGACTATGCATTAGACAGTTCCAACAGTCATCCAGTCTCCTAGTATCCAGACTATGCCTTGAGCAATCTTGGCAATTGGTCTTCCGACCTCCCGGCTGAAATTGCGCAACATTCATGATCATTTACCCATGTATGTTGCAAGTCAGTTCTCATATTCATTTTGGTTTTCGACTGACAAATTGCTTGCTATGATTGTTTCCATGTCTCCAGGTATCACAAGTGTTCATATGCCTCTCAGTAGTACAGGTACAATGCTTTCCAAGAGAGCATAGCCAAAGACACCATTTAGAGCACACTTGGGGATGCAGTCGATCAAGTGTCTATGAGCTGGCCTACTCATGAAGATGTCAATTTGTTCGTAGACAAGGACATCAAGTAGCAACATCACAACAAGTAGCATTATGAATAGCAACTGGAGGCAGCATACTGAATGTAATGAACACAATGAATGCAAGAAGAAGGTTGTTGACAACATAGAGGTAGAATAAGGTTACAAGCTCAAGCAGGTCCATTGTTGATGAAAGAAAATTTGGAGACTCTGGCTATGAAGTGACGATGTGACATGAAGATCGCACGAAGGCAGAAGATTAAACAAAGAAGGAGTTGCATGTGCTGAAGTAGCAACTTAGGAAGAACATGAAGGTGCACAGACAGAAGATTGAGTTGCAGCAGGAATAGGAACAACAGTGGCCGCAACATGCACTCACGGATGAAACTGCGCCTGTACAAGTTAAAGATCCATCCCAGTAGCTAACACAGAGCAGATGGTGAGCAGTGTTGTCAATCACATGCAAGTGATTTAGCAACATGCATGTCATTGTGCACACGCATGCAACCCAACACATTCAGCACACTCACCAAGGTGAAGACAAGAAGAAAGTCCAACTAGAGTTGAACATGTATTTCGGTAAGTTGATGCACATGACTACCAACACAATCTCGAAGTTCAGCACGAACACTATGCATTAGTGTGTTTCCGGTTCATCCATACCCAAGAAGACCATGCACATGTTAGCAGACAAGTAGGATGAAGGGGTCGAACCAATGCATCGGTTGCAATAGAGGCAAGATTTCGCTTCAGCAAGATGTCACCATGAGGTGCATGCACACCATCACGGACGACCAAGCTTGGCCTCAACTCACCACCTTCCCCATCATAAGCATGTCAAAGATTTGGTCTCACCACATCGAACTGAGTGCCAGTGATGTCTTGCAAGGCCTGCTCAAGCCATGTTGTCTCACATGAGTACATGTCAATTGTAATGTTGAGTCATGTCAAATGTAAGTCAAGTGTCAATAGTGGATGTAACAATCATAGAGTAGGTGCAGAGTCATGAGGGTAGTTGAATGGTCACAATGGGTAATGTCAAGGGTCACCCCATGCGTTGCTATAAATAGTCCCTCATAACTCATTGTAAGGGCTTTTGGTCAGCCAAGCTTCTACTAAGACTATTTTGAAGAAGGCTTGGATAGTATTGTAACGCACCTTGGCTTCTCCACTGCACGGAGCTTGTACATATCTTTGGAGGAGAAAGCGGATGTGGCTGTAACATTCCATTGTTGGGGCTAGCAGGTGTACATCGATGTATTGTATTATTGTGACTTACACTTCTTTATATAATGAGAGCCAACACATTTTCATGCATATGTTTTTATTGTAGTTAGACTGCTCTGGTTTCTTTAACGATATGTGTTGTTTAACTTACGTACTTGTGTATGAACTAATTCACATGCAATTATATAAATCTTGTTGTTAATGTGTTGCATATGTTGTTGATGTTATCACCGTCCATGCCGATTGCTCTACCAGACATTAGACAGACCTTTCACTTTAACCTTGCTATAACAACCGCCACACTCATCTTAGACTGATTTGTGAGTGTTGTACATGTTATCTTATCTTGTATGATGTGAATTCCGCATCCGAATGGACAGCTCCGCCAAAATCCATGCATGTCCTTTGTGTTATGTGTTCTTAGCTAAGTTGGGATTGATCCCTTTCAACCTGGAACTCACCTTCACCTCCTTCCCCCTTCGAACTGTTGGAACCTCTCATACACCTTCCTTGACTCACTGCATCAGTCACACCCTTGTTGTTGATAGAGTTATTCTACTTGCCTATGTGCGACACCACAGTTAAGGCATTACCTTACGACCCACTCATGGGACTCCTACACCAAACATTCTGAGGTCTAACTGGGACTTCTTACCAAGGAGATCCCCTTGACATGTTGGCCAGTCCAGCACCATCAACATTTCTGGCGCTAGAAGGAGGGCTTGATAACAAGTTGTGTCCTCTCATCCAGTTTTGAATGTTTGCATATCTTTCATAGAGTCTTGCACTCTTCTTCCCCTGAGGTGTTTTCCGAATCATGAAGATGTCTCCATCTCAGGGAAGCTTTTCAACCTCTTATCCACTCACACGTATGATGGTGAAGGCGAAGTGGCCTAGCCTGAGCACTTATATAAATTTCTTTTCATGATTTATGAGGAAGATGATTTTTCTGACGAACAGGTCATTTTGCTTCTTGCATACACACTCTGTGAATCTCCATTTCGTTGGGTGCTCAACCTACTGGCTGACACCGTGCACTCATTTGAGCATTTATGTGATCTCATTGAAGAAACATTTTATCATTTTGATCTAGACTATCTTTATTGGAAATTGTTATAGCAACGAAGGGCTCCACATGAATATGGTATTAATTTTTGGCTGCACTTCCATGACTTGTAGTTTCAAGCTCCGAAGAGCCAAATGAAATTTTCTTATCTTTGGGACCAATTCGAATATTGCCTTAATAAATCTACCCATCCCAAGAGGAAGCTCGATATCAAGCCTCGCTCAACATTCTTCATTGATGGAACTATGCGATCTCATGTGGGATCAGGCACTGTCTCAACTGACTATCCGCCTCCCTCTCATTCAGCAGCTCCACCACTGCCTAGTGATGTTGAGGATCATGCTCACACACTTGTTCATCCTTCACACTCTCTCGACATCACTCCTCTCGATTTTCACGCATGTTTGGTTGTGAGTCCTTCAAGTTCTCATATGCATTCTTTTCTTTGACCTTCGTCTTCGCACTCAGGTGTTCCTCCAGATGATGTTGTCTTGTGTTTGTCCATTCCGGACTCTTCGCTTATTGTGAACGAGGAAAAACCCACTGGCGGAGTCAGTGTTTCACAACCAACATGCGATGCCATTCATGAAGAGTATGAGTGGGAGCTTGAACATCAACACTCGGCAAAGGATGACTCCCTTCTATCTGAGTCCCCTCTGTTATTTCCTAACCTCTTTGGTGAACTTGCCATCCATGATTTTGCATGTGTAACTTCATCCACGGATGCACCCATTGTTGATCACTCACAGGACTCATAGATTTTAGTACATCATTCAAAAATGGAGAGGATAAGTTATTCATGTTAAACCCACTTGATCTTTCATCTGCCTTTTATGGAAATGCAGAGAGTGAACATCCTTTCTCCTCATCTACTCCTCTGTGTGATTCATCAATCCATGAGGATGTCGACCAACATCCTGAATTTTCTGATCTTGGTTGTCATGATCTCTTTGCCTCATCATCTGATCACGATGTTGATTCACTCATTGTTAATCTATCTAAGCCACTAGTCTATGAAGATCCATCTATCAACGAAGTTGAAACCCCACAGACCGTCAAGACATTTCAGCCCAAGCTAATGGTTATGTCAGGCCTCGCTGTCCTGAGGTTGTCTTCGCTTCCGATCAGGAAATTGTTCAAACACTCAAGGCTCATCATCATTCATCTCTATGCACTCAAGGTCAATCTAACACTTAGATTTTACTTCCTTCACTCGAACTACACGATCCCATTGCTCATGCATTGAAGGATTCTTACATTGCAAGCACTCGTGCGCGACACAAGTTGTATTTGTTTCTTTCATTTTCTTGCATGTCACAGTCAGGAGTGTGCTTACGCTTCAAAGTTGCACATAGTGTCACATAGCACCATGATAAGTCCGTGGACTACCCATCATGCACATCCACTCATTATCTCCCATGGGCACTTTGAATCTTGAAGTGTGGTTGTATTCATTGTTATATCTTTCTTGCTTGCTGGTTTGTACGACTGGGTTTCTCAAGGACCAAGCCTTCACCAACATGGGTCTACCAATGTGCCAATGGTTGAATTGGAAGTATCACTTCACGCGATTGGGCCCATGTACTGTTAGTGTAGGAGTAGGAGTTTTTTTTATTTTTAGTTCTTTGCTTGCATGATTGTTTGCTTACATTCTTTGTTTGCTTGCTTGTTTGCTTTTTTGTTTTCTTACTTGCTTCACTTTCACTTGCACTTCTACTTTTTCTTTGCTTTGATGTTTGTTAGTTCATTTGTTTTGTTCGTAGGTTAGTCTTGCATGAAACCATGTATGACTCTTGAAGCAAGCTAGGTAAAGTATAAGAGGGCTTGTACAACTATCACTACTTGGTTATCTGTCATCTTGCCTCTATATGATGAGCTTGTTACACTTAGTCCATGATATGTCGAAGGAAAATACATACTGTTGAAAGTGAACCTTGGTGAAAACACAACGCTTGTGAGCTAACTAGTGTCACCTTCTTTAGTCGGCTTTTTTTGGGTTAACCCTTATCAGCCTAGTCAAGTAGAGTAAGGTGAGGGGGAAAGCCTTAACAGGCACGTCAGAGATATAATAAACTACTTATCTGCTGGAACAATCTCTTCTTCTCTCAATAAGTTGGGATCCCTCTTCTACCTCTAAAATGAATAAGTGTTATGCATAGTGAAAATGAAAAAATGAAATGTCAAAAAAAATGAAAAATGAAAAATGAATAAGGCGAAAGAAGAGAAAGGCTTCATGCACAGGGAGGTGATGCAAGGAACTCTGCTGGAGTACTGACTAGGCTCATTGGTAGCGAAGCCATGCTTGTGTTTCTATGTGACTCCACCGGGGTACTTTCCAGGCCTATTGGCAGTGGAGTAACACCAGAGATGAAACTAAGACTCTGACGACTATACTGCTTGTGCACCTATATACCCCTCAAACCCAATCGAAATAACTGTGTTGACTTGGCTTGGAATGTGTGTCAATCAACCAAGAGTCTAGCAGATGCTACATCTTACAATCAAACTAGTGTGAAGCCAAGATGAGCTGAGAGGTGGATAATACTTCTAGAGGTGTTAGACTTTCTTTTCATGAACAAGGTCCATTCAGAGAGCTACTAGTGTGTCGCCAAGTGTTGTAGCAGCTACAACCACCCTCCAAAATTTTTACTTAACCTATTTTGGAGCCTCCCTACCAACCTTACACAACACTTTTTTTTTATTCGTCAAGTACTCAAGCTTCAAGTGTTTTCCTCGCACAAAGGCAGCTTGTCGATCAAAACTGATCCATTCCCATCACAAGCTACTCACCCGAACTTGGTCTACTTGCAAGCTGAACAACTTCCCCTTGAAAATTGCGCATTTCTGGAGGGAAATCAACCTTCCCTCCAGGAATTGCACAATCCACTTTGACAACCTGTTGGACTCTAGGATTACGTAATCCTCTCTGACAGCCTGCTGGACTCTAGGATTGCACAATCCTGCTAGCCAACGCTCCCAACAGGATTTGTGCAAATTTTCCCAGTAGCAAGCTATTCAGGCCAGGACTTGCTCAAATCTGGGCAGCAGTCATGTGCTCTGCCTATAAATTGTTCAAATATCCTGGGCAGCCAACCCAACTCCTAGCCAGAAATGTGCATTTTTCTCCAACAGTCGAGTAGTCTCTTCCATGTGCAACTGAGTTGACTGGTTCCCTCTGAGACTGAGAAAAATAGACTTGCATGCATGAGCTGCTTCTCCCAAGGTAGCATGCAAAGGAATCCCTCGTTTCAGGGATCTATGTTTAGCAGTTGGAGGTCACATGCAAGGAGCAATTTTGAAACCTCCCACCAAGTGTTGCTTCCCCTAGATTCTTGGCATGCGCGTTACAACCTCGATGTTATCAAAACTCATCAACCGAATGCTGTAGAGCTCATTCCTCACATCAACCTTATAGCTCTCACATCCCACATCACATCTAGGAATATTCAACACATTCAGCTTAGTTGTTTTGGGGCAAGCCCGCTTCCCATGCCTTGTGTTGCATTTCTGTCGCTTTTTGTGTTTTTGCTTGTGGCAGTACTATTTGGTTGACTTATTTGAGTGCCTGTTGTCATTTACATGTATAATAGATTTTCTTTGCTCTGTTTGAATTTTTGTTGCTATCTCACTGCTGCTGCATGCATGAAACTATTTTGCACGGACATTCGCCCAATTGGTGAACTGCCTCACCCACATGCATGTTAATCTTTTTTTTGAATATTTCATTCATGTTTTGCATGCACTGTTAATCACTTCTGCTATAACTTAGTGTTGCCATGCATTCAATGACTTACTTGCTTTCAATTGCCCGTCGGCGAGTCAGGCCAACCTTGGCCCAGACTCTGTCTTCATCAAGGCTTCATTGCACAATCTAGGGAGGGAAGGATCACCTTCCTCTCCAAATTTGCACATTCCTACCCAGAAATAGCCTCCAGGACTATTTTGTGCATTTCTGGAGGACAGTGGCTGCTTGGCCCAAGAAATTGCGCAAATTTGTCCCTAGGCCAGTAGTCCTTCCCACCTGGAATTGTGCTTTGGGCAATCCCAGCAGTCATCCGCCAAACTAAACTGTCCATTGTGCAGTTCCAATAGTTAGCCAATCTCCGAGCAGCCTAGACTGTGGCTTGAGCATTCTTGGCAGTCGATCTCCCGACCTCCCGGCCGAAATAGCACAACCTTCATGATCATTTACCTAGGTATGTTGCAAGTCATTTCTCATGTTCATTTTGTTTTTCGACTGACAAATTTCTTGCTATGAGTGTTGCCATGTCTCGAGGTGTCGTAGGTGTTCATATGCCTATCAGCAGTATAGGTACAATGGTTTCTAGGAGAGCAGAGCCAAAGACACTATCCAGAGCACACTTAGGGATGTAGTCCATCAAGTGTCTATGAGCTTGCCTACTCACAAAGACATCAAGTTGTTCATAGACAAGGACATCAAGAAGCAGCATCACAACAAGTAGCATCATGAACAACAACTGAAGGTGGCATACCTAATGCAACATATGCAGCGAATGCAAGAGGAAGGTTGTTGACAACATAGAGGCTAAACAAGGTTGCAAGCTCAAGCAGGTCCATTGATGATGAAAGCAACTTTGGAAACTTCGACTATGAAGTGACGACACAACATGAAGATCGCATAAAGGTAGAAGATAGAACAAAGAATTTGTTGCATTTGCTGAAGCAACAACTCAGGAAGAACATGAAGCTACACAGATAGAAGAATGAGTTGCAGCAGGAACAAGAACATTAGTGGGTGCAACATGCACTCATGGATGAAACTACGCCTGTACAAGTTAAATATCCATCCAACAGCTAACACAGAGAAAACATGGTGAGCATTGTTGTTGATCGCATGCAAGGGATTCAACAACATGCATGTCATTGTGTGCATGCATGCAACCCAACACATTCAGCACACTCACCAAGGCGAAGATAAGAGGCAAGTCCAACTGGAGTTGAACATGTACTTCATAAAGTTGATGTGCATGACCACTAGCACACCCTTGAAGATCAGCACAGACACTATGCAGCAGTGTGTTGTCGGTTTAGCTGTACCCAAGAAGACCATGCGCATGTTAGCAGATGAGTTAGATGAAGGGGGCGAACCAATGACCGGTTGCAACGAAGGTAAGAGTTCGCTTCAGCAAGATGTCACCATGAGGTGTATGCACAAAATCACAGATGACCAAGCTTGGCATCAACTCACCACCTTCCCCATCACAATCGTTTCAAAGAGTTGGTCTCACCACAGCGGATCAAGTGTCAATGATGTCTTACAAGGCTTTCTCAACCCATGTTGTCTCACATGAGTACATGTGAATTGTAGTCTTGAGTCATGTTAAGTGTAAGTCAAGTGTCATTAGTGGATGCAACAGTCACAGAGTAGGTGAAGAGTCATGAGGGTAGTTGAATGGTCGCAAAGGGGAATGTCAAGGGTCACCCCACCTTTTGCTATAAATAGTCCCTCATAACTCATTGTATGGGCCTTTGATCAGCCAAGCTTCTACTAAGACTATTTTGAAAAAGGCTTGGACAGTATTATAACGTGCCTTAGCTTCTCCACTACACGGAGCTAGTACATCTCTTTGGAGGAGAAGGCCGTTGTGGTTGTAATGTTCCACTGTTGGGGCTAGTAGGTTTACATGGATGTATTGTATGATTGTGACTTACACTCCTTTATATAATGATAACCAAGACATTTTCATGCATATGTTGTTATTGTAGTTGGACTGCTCTCATTGCTTTAATGATATGTGTTGTTTAACTTACATACTTGTGTATGAATTGATTCATGTGGAATTATATGAATCTTGTTTTTAATGTTGTCACCGTCCGTGTCGACTGCTTTGCTGGACATCAGATAGACATTTCACCTGAACCTTGCTATAACAACCTTCACACTTGTCTCAGACTAATCGTGAGTGTTGTACGTGTTATCTTACCTTGTATAATGTGATTTTCACATCTGAGTGGACTGCTTCGCTGGAAGCTATGCATGTCCTTTGTGTTGTGTGTAGGACTCCTAGTTGAGTTTGGACTGATCCCTTTCAACCTAGAACTCACCTTCACCTCCTTCCCCCTTCGAAGTGTTGGAACCTCTCATACACCTTCCTTGACTCACTGCATCAGTCACACCCTTGCTGCTAACAGAGTTATTTTACTTGCCTCTGTGCGACACCGCAGTCAAGGCATTACCTTACGACCCACTATTGGGACTCATCACCAAACAGTCTAAGGTCTAATTGGGAATTCTTATCAGGGAGATCCCCTTGACATGGTTGCGTGTCCATCACCGTCAACAATGGGGAAGGGAAAGGAGAGAAAATATCATTTACATTTGGCCCAAGACAAGGCCTATGTGGATATGGATTATAAGAAACAAATATCAATTAAAGGGGCACTTAGAGTAGTGAAAATCCCTAAATGGGTTTCCCCATGATTTTTCTATTCCTCATCTATAACGGCCTAGCCAGCCCGTCAAAACAATTGGCTCTTCATAGGTTAGTAGAGTTAAATTTGGTTGTTGTTCTCCTTCTCCAAGAAACTCTAGGAGAAGGGGATGAAGTAATGAATATTTTATGGAATATTCTTATAGGGTGGTATTTTTTTGTTCATATGTGCGTGGAAGATCGAGTGACTAGCGAAAGGTTGGATCCCTTATTTTATTAAAGTTTTAAATACCTAGGGAATGGAATCAATCTTAGGTATGATTTTTTTATCGGTTGAATCATACAAGTATTTTCTGGTTCTCAATGTTTATGGCCCCCACTAGGACAAGTATCTCCTTTGGGAATTTTGAATGCAAAATTACTTTTTCTATATGGATAACCTACTTATTGGAGGAGACCTTAATTTTTACATAGGAGTTGCTAAGGGTTGGTGTTTGAGGGATCAAGATGACCCAAACACTATGTTCTTCAATCATTTGACTATAGAGCACAATATTAAAAATATTAAATCAATGAAGTTAAAACTAGCCTAGAAAAACAATAGGATAGTCGAGGACATGATTGCCAAGAGGCTAGAGTGATTCTTGTTAGTTGAGAAGATGGTGGAGGAAGTGCCTTTAATTAGACAATGGATTGGAGAAGGACGAGTATTGGATCATTCCCCCATTTATTTGGATATTAAAACCATGGTATAAAGACTCAAAACACTTTTAAATTAAATGCATAATGTTTCAAGGATGAAGAGTTTCTGGTCCAGAGTTATTGGCAACATTATAATCCCCATTTAGGTGAGTGAGTGGTCACCCAATTTGCTGGAATCTTAAATCTATAAAATAATCTACCATCAAAATGGTATGTATGTAAGCACTAAAGAGACTCCTGAGAAATCATATCTATTTTAGAGGACGACCAAGAGGGGTATGCTTTAATGGAATCTAAAGAAAGACATATACAACTAGAAGAAAGAAAAATAAGAGTCCTAGCAAATATAAAGGACACTTGGAGACCTTAAAGGATCTAAATTTATGTAGGAACGAAATTAAAGATAGATTTAAAAAAAAACATAGAGATACGACAAAATATAACTTCAATTAATAAATAACAATTGTTGAAAAATGTTTACATGCTGAGAGGAAACAAACTAGCTTGGGTGATGACCACATGCCTTCTGAACTATGTTACAATGAGGATTAGAGGCCTTTTCATGGTCAGGAAATGATGGAAAACCATAAACATATGAAATTCTAACTTTAAGAGATGAAGCACCAAAAGCTTGTGGGCCCTGTTGGGGTTAGTCGGAATATCAACTTCACAGGGTCGTAACTTTGGCATACGATCTTTATTTTCCACACATGATAACTCATTAGAAAGGTCTATCCTAGTATAACAAATTTTGACTACATAAATTGGCCTCATGTTTTCCCTTTTTCCCAAAACTATCATTTAGGGCCTTAAAATGGCTCTAGAAGTTCAGGACCTCAAAAATTCCCAAAAATAGAAAGACACAGAATTAGGAAACTATGCTAGAAATTAGGAAACTGAAAGGAATCAATGTTGGTGATACAAGTGGCATAAGTGTGTGGCCACCAATATCCACCTAGATTATCCCTCCCCCATTAGGATGCAATGGTTCCCATTGTGTTGAGTGCCTCCATGAGATGGGGAAAACTTTGTTGAATTTGGTCCCTGGTTAGCCACTTCCCTTGGTGTAGGAGTTGGCCATCTTTGAAAACATGATACAGTTGGATCCTCTATTGGTGAATGTTTTTAATAATGTTTCTATGATTCGATTAGTTGTGGCCTATTTGATGCAATCTGGATTGAGCTTTGTTGGTGCCAGCTGCTCAACAATGTTTGATGTGTCCAACATGGTGGAAAGTATGGTTGAAGGTGGTCCTTTTCAAGGTCCTATAAATTATAGGATATCAAGGTGATTGAGTATTTTGTATCTATAGTTTTACATTGTACATAAATTTCAATATTCAAATGACTTCCAAAAAATATGAAAAAAGAAAATGAAAAGAGGGTATGTTTAAAAAGATAAATAAGAAAAAAAAGGAAATATGAACCCCACAAAAGAAAAACAGAAAATAAGACTGAAAATGTTGCAAGTCCAAGTTCCACTACTGATAAGTTAGTTCTTTAATGTATTTTCAAATAAGGTTGTGTGCAAATTGTTATAAATGCTAGAATCACTAAAATTTTGTTCAGGTTATACAATTTAATCATGACTGAACACATTTAAATTTTTGTTCAGTAGGTTAGTGAACGAAGATTTACCAAACAATTTAATCTTGGTAAATCAGTAGCTATGTAGAAATGAAGTTGACTCAACTGTTTAATCTGAGTCAATGGCGAAATAAGTGATAGTATAAGGTAGATTTTTATAAAAGAAAATGATTTGGGTCTGCTAGTTTAAGTGCACCCTGCAAAGCAAGAAGAGAAAATGTTAGCTTAGAAGAAGAATTGAAATGCAAAGAGTAGGTAGAAGTACTATGGTGGTTAGAGGAAAAGCATGAAAGTTTTATTCCAAGGTCAATTTTAAATATATTTCATGTGCAGAAGAAAAATACGAAGGATTAAATTTTTATTCTAAAAGTAGGATATATCAAATAATATTTGATATATTTTTCCCCTTTTCCTAAGTTTCATTGCCCCAAATTTATTCCTCCGCCATCCATTTCATCCACTCCCCTACCCCACCATATAATCTGATCATCCCCCCCGCTACGCATTAAATATACTTCCTGACCCCACCACACTCCCCATCAAATCACATTAACACTCTGCCACTTTCCCCTCATCTGCGCAAACCTCCCAACATCCAACGACCTGTAGAGCATTTCGCCCCCCCCCCCCCCCGACCATCCAAACTTTACATTTCGCACCCCCCTTAGGCGAAACCATATACCGCCTCCCCACCCCCTCCGAAAAGTAGTTTCTTTGCCTCCCGATACCACTCCCCTATCTGTTGCGCTCTCGCCACTCACCTTCTGCCACGTCGTCTGCCCATTGATCCCGCCAATCACATCCGCTCCCTCCAAAATTAATCTGTTAAACAATTAAATGGTTTAACTGTTAACCCGACGGACTTGCGCCACCATCAAATAGAAAACCATAGTGCTATATAATCCTTCCTTTCATTCATTCACTGGTTATTAATTTTCACACTGCAATGTCATTATCCTCTTATAGGTTTGCTAGACCGAACTCTAACATTTTCACCAGGTCGGGGACATTTCCAGCTAACCGCATTACCTGTGTTTGTCTGCAAATCCCAAGTCCTATATATGTACTGTAAACCTGTAATTCAAGTTTCACCACTGTCTCGAAGCCTTATCCATTCATGCCTCCAAAAGACAAGGGACCAGAAGAACCTGTCAGTCCTCTGAGCCACCCTCCCATTGATTTTCACCACATCGCTTTGGTAGACAGAGACTATAAGTTCCATGAAACTCTTTGTGAATTTTACCTTTTTGAGATGTATATTTGGATCGAGGACAAATATATAGATAAATCCGATGACATTCAATTGTGGGAATCCAATTTTCCCCACTATATTTTTACCCGTACTCACATCACCGCAGAATTTTTCAAGAAGTGTCATGCATGTTATTTTCCAAGTCAAAGAGCCATCATTGCCCCCACTAGAGAAATTATGTTCACTATCACTCCTCAAGCTATAGACTAGATGATGCAAGCCCCTACAGTAGAGAATGCTACTCCTTTTTCCCATGAGGCACTTATTGAATTGTATCAGAAGTTGGATTTTGCTAGAAGAACCAAGACCCTTGAACTGTTCTTGACTGAAGATGCTCCATTACCCAAGAAAAATCCTCCCTATCCATCCTGTATTTTCCCTGAGAGAGCCAAGCAAATTATCACAAACATATCTTACCTCCTTGGCTATTACTTAGATCAGTGGGTAGATGAGGCAATTATAGGGTTCCTTTCCATTTTCTCTATAGATTCCAAGCCTTCTATCATGTTTAACTTTAGCCAATTTCCTGTAGATTCTATTCATGAGCAGTTTATCAAATTTTAGATTGAGGAGGTATTCAAGTATGCTTCGGTGTTAGTTTATATGTTCTTATATTTTCACAGAGATAACATCAATCTTTCCTTACAAAAGATGGATGAAGAAGGAAATCAACAGTCAGTCATCTTTTGGACTACATTGTTAATGAAGGAACAAAAGGAATACTCTTACAAATAGTTCATAGAGATGTTTGTACATCTAACCCTCAATCTCTGAAGCAGCAGTACAGAGCCAAGGATCAGTGAATAAATTAAGAAAGTTTTGCATCTATCAGACCAAGTCCAGACAGGGGATTGGTACCTCTATTAGAATTATACAGAACTAAGGATATTTAGATGTGAGATTGCCCCTTACAAGCTGCCAAAATTCCTCCCAATGAGGATTTTTTCTCTAGAATACATAAGGCAAATGCTCAACATGGATGAGATCCACTTTGTAGCTGCCAAGAAGAAGTCCTAATTCAAAATCAAAACACAGATAGGGCCTTGCATTTTCAACAACAGGGAAACAGGGGAAGAAGGAGATAAGCTACTGAAAGACATGCAGTTTAGCCTAAGTTTCACCTGGCCATATGATCCATTAGAGGTCATTTCTAAGTTAAGAGAAGAAAAAAAATCTACTGGTTATTTTCACACAACTAGACTAGATATAGAGAAGTATAAGAACCAACTAGAATGGACTAAGAATACCCTACAAGAGGCCGAGGAGTAGCTGGTGTCATCTTCCATAGTACTGACTCCTATCATGTAGGAGAAAACAACAAAGAGAAGCAGGGAAGAAGAGTCACCTTCAAGGACTACGCTTTTCAGTGAAGGCTTCAAAATCATGTATAGGAAGAAGGCCAAGATTGGTTCGAACTAGGCCTTAGCAAGGATTCAGAGCAGGAGAACATCATCACCACTAAAGAGCCACGTCTTTCCTCATTGATAGGTGAGCACACTACTCCTTCTCCTACGACCTCCATAGCTTCAAAGGATCAGTAGCAGGTTATGCAAGCTAGCACATCCACTACAGAGGAGGTAGAAAAGAGTATATTTGATATTTTTAAGGAGATAAAAGTGAGGAATGAGGCCTTGAAGATCAATACCTACAATCATTTCTAGAATCATACTTCTAGTTCTCAAAGTAGGTTACTATCAACCTTTGATTCAGAAAAAGGTAAAATGCAGATGGCAGTTCTCCAAGCACAGGTTCCCTAGCCCAAGGTAGCATCAGACTACAAGAAGATAGCATTTGAATTTTATGTGAAAGATATACATCCCATTGACCAAATGGAGATGCACAAGTAGACTGGGAAAATGATTTTTTCCACTGTCACTAACACTGCTATGAGTTTGTCTAAATTGCATGTTACATTGGCCAATGTTCAATCACAAATGAAGATGGAAAAGGTCTCTGCACTTGCCAAAGACATCAAGATCAAAGATTTGGAAGACTTGGTGATGAAAGTAGGTTATGACCCTACAAACATCAATGCTGCACAAGAGATTGTAAGGAAAAATAATTTAGACATAGCAGCATTAAGGAAGTAGTTGAAGTTACCAGCCATAGAAGATCCTCTGGCCAAGGATATTGAACAAACAGAGACACAAAAGGCAGACATGATGAAGCTCATTATGGAGAAAAGTGCATAATTGAAGAAATGGAGACAGAGATGGAAAAGATGATCAAAGAAAGGAGAAAGCTGCTAAAATGGTTGTTGTCCCTTTGGAAGCACTACCTATCACAACCATTCCTACAACTACATCTTCTACAACAAGCATAGGGGATGTTGCAGATTCGTTAACAACTGTAGTACATAACATGTCTCTCCAAACTAAAGAAATCAAGATATTGCAGGCTCAAATAAATATTCTACAAGATCAGAAGACAAAGACTGATACTTTCCATGTAGCAGAGCTATAGAGAGCTCAAAACCAGATAGAAATATGGAGGAAATCAGCAACTGAGTCCTCTATGGGCCACACATTGGCCCAAGTCAAAGAAATTATATGGAGTACGATCATCGAAGAGATAGATGAAATCTGGCCATGCATCCAAAATATATTTGAACATAAAGACTTGATAAAGAAAGCTAAGCAAACCATTTCCACTATCAATGCTTAATTCGGAGAAATGCCTACCACAGCCAACCGCATCATAAAGTTTCACAATTCCAGAAAAATATATGAGCTGGATGACTTGGGAGTAGATGACAGAACAGAAACAATCTTAGAACTAAAAAAAGTGTTAACAAAGAAGAACTTGGTTGTGCAGCTGATAGAGAAATGTCACACTTTGGAGGTAGCAGTTAATAGGTTTTTCACTAGAATAGATGCATTGAACAAGAAAGGTCTACCTTCTTTATTTGTGATCAATGACAAATTGATGACTAGGGATGATTACACGAGGAAGCTTCAAGACATTGCAAAGGATACAATCAATTCTTCCCACGTCAAAGGTGTTATGACATGGAGAGCCTTTTATGAAGCTATCAACAACATGAGTTTTATCAACCATGAGATAAAACAAATTTTTGCAGTAAAACCCACTTTTGCTTGATATACCGAGGTAGATGAGATTTACCACAAGGTAACAAAAAATTCCATTCCAGATGAGGAGTGGTGGGATAAGTTATGTGAATTCCGGGATTAAAAGAACAGGTTAGCTTCACCATCGCAACCCCCTGAATAGTGGCCACTCAGCAACTGTTCTCCTCCAAAGTAGTACCAGATGTCCAGATCATTTCACCAGATTCATCCCTTTTGATCGCATTATTTCATTTCTGTTAGTTTGAATTCAATAATAGAATGTCATGTCACTGAGGCATTAATTGTAATATTTTTGTAAATTTTGTTTAAATACTTCATTCTGTCGAAGTATTGAGGGTTGGTCCCTGAACATTGCAACTCTTTCTATCAAGCACTTTAATTTTTCCACGTTGCTGGAGCACCATTAATAAAATAATTTTCATAGGATACTTGTGTTACGATATACTGGTGATGTTTTTCTTACTATAATTGTGTTTTCACTGTTATTCTCCTTATGTTGTGCATCTATAATCTAATTGTAAAACATGAGATGTGAAAAACAGGATATGTTTTTGAACAACCTATTTGGACTCTGTTTACAATCTTTATGTTTTCTTCTAAATTTTGATTGAGAAATTCTTAAATTCTTCTCAATCCCTGTTGAATCACACCTTTTCTCCATTCAAAAATTTAATTTAAAGATCCAATAAATCTAGCTAGCTTGCCCTATGACTACTCCTTTGAACTTTTGGTGCAACATCCAGTTTATTTGACTCCATAGCCCAATGGAAAGAAAGTAATTTGATCAGATCAGCCAACCAAACCAATCAAACAAATTCAAACAAACAACCAAGCTTAATCATAACTAGCCTAAAATCAACTTTAAAACCAAGTTAAATCATAAAGAGAGAGCCCTCTCTGAAGCTAGTAGGGCTAGATCCTAGTTTCAAAAGTGGTTTGATGTTGTCCAATGTATTTACTCCCACAACCTCAAAAATACAGAAAGATAACATAGTGGAGACCATACTGGGGACGAATACATTTTAATCCAAAACATTATTTTTCCCTGGTTTGAAAATCAATATTTCATTAAGAAATTGATGTATCAATATGAAATACACGATCTGAGGTTGCTTTTGTAGATATTTGTTAGATCGTAGATCCTGATTTTGATTTTTGTGTGATGATTTTTCATAACCCTGGCTCCTATAAGAATTTATACTAGATCTCATCCTAATCCCAACCCTGCTAAAATTGTAGGTGACCTTGAGAAACTAGTGAGAAAAAGAAGCTTTACCGAGAGTCATGGTAGTAACGGTCCCCTGTCTAGATTCAATTCTCCTTGGGAAAATACCCCTTTGTCAAGACCAAATTCTCTTCCGGAGAAGTTAGAAACTTTACAAGACATAAAATTTGATTTGCCTTTTCAACAAAGTTTGTTTAGATCCAAGTCTGAGGCTTTCATTGATCAAACCATCATAGATAAAACCATACTGCAACCGTATATCTCCCAAGCCCAAGACCTTGAATCAGATCCTGATCTTGAACCTTTACAGCAATTTTCCAAATTACAAGATCTAGTTTTAGTATTGGACCAAGCTATAGAAGAAGCTTTCATTCAACAATCTGTTGAATTCTCTGCTTTGAATGTTGCAACAACCTCTTTATCTAGTTAGTACTCTTAGTCTATACATTTATAGCCTCCCAGTCCTACTCATTCTATAGTTTCAACTTCCCTACCTCTAGTTTCTCAAACTACTCTACCTACTATCGTTGTAGTTATACAAACTACACCTCCACTAGGTCCATCCTCAACTTAATCTAAAAGGATAGTTATGGCAGGAAGGTATGCACCTTTGGTGTTACCAGGCTAGCTAAATGCTATGCCTATAGATTATCCATCCAAAATTGTGACATTTGACAATACTGGTGCTTATAATGCCCAACAACATGTGGATAGGATGAATGATGTGTTTGACCTCCAAGAAGTGGATGAGGCCGATGTTAAAATGAGATTATTTTCCCAGAGCTTAGGAGGTGATGTGAAGAAGTGGTTTAGGGGTTTACCTGCAGGAAGCATAGCCAATCTTGCTGCTTTCCATCAAGCTTTTTTATCTAGATGGGAGATCAAGAAGAACCCACTACAACTCCTAAACAAATATAAAAGGTTAAAAAGAAAACCTAATGAAATTGTGGAAGAGTATTGTGAAAGATTCAATACTATTTACAATGCCATCCCACAAGACATCAAGCCCTCCCCTGGCCTAGCCTTGATTGATTTTCCAGATGGTTTCAATGTAGATATGGAGTATCGACTTAGGGAAAGAGACCCGACAACTTTGGAAGAAATGCAAGCAAATGCAATTAAAGTTGAAGCCAACATCCTAGCCAAAAAATCCAAATTGAAGTCTAAACGCGGAGTAACCATAAAAGAAGAACCTTCTACTTCCGATGTTGACCATAAGATTGATAACCTAGTCAGAGTAGTGAATCAAATGATGCAAAGAGTGAACCTTAATGGACAAAATCAAACAAGTCAAAACCAAAATGTTCAACAAACCAGAAACCAAAATTTTAGAAGAAATACTCCCCAAATTAAACAAAGAGGGAAAAAGGGACCTAATTAGCAAATTCAGCCTCCTTTTCAAGAAAATTACACAGAGGATGAGGGGAATATTGTGGAAGATTTACATGATAACCAAATTAATTTGTTAGGGGTAAATGAAGATGAAACAGTGTTCTTCACTCAGGAGGAACAAGAACATTTTATTATAGCCCAAAATGAAATGTATTGTAAAGAGTCAGAGGAAAACAAACAAGGATTTGAAAATGCTATAATGGAAGTTCATAGGCAGTATAATCTGAGAAGTAAGAAAAATCAAGATATTGCTAATAAAAAGAGTGCTAAAAATCATATTAAAAAGCTCTCTGATTGTCATTCCAAGAAAACAACAAAAAATCCCCCTAAGAAAACCACAGAAACTCTTAGAAAGAAGCCTGTAGAACCTATTATAAAAAAGGAAACTGATACTTCTTCTAGAAATAATCAAACTGATCTAGCTTCTACCAGCCAACAAACTAAACTGGCCACAAAACTAATTGCTCATAAGTCTAATTTTTCAAATCTGCTTAAAAATCAAACATCGTTTAGCATAGAAAATGAACTTTCAAAGTTTAAGATTTCTATACCCTTAACTGAATTATTCAACAAGAATGTATACAGGACTCAGGTCCTGAAGGCATTAAAATTAGGGGAGAAAACGGATGATGTAAATTTGAGTGATGATCAACCTGAGCTCCTATTTGGGACAGAAGTAGAATGAAAACCACAAGAAGGAGGAGTTCCTCCATTTTATGTTAGTTTGAATATTCATGATAAAATCTTTCATAATGCTATGCTAGATTCAGGTGCATCCCATAATTTAATGCCCAAAGCAGTCATGGAGAAACTAGGACTAGATATCACTAGACAATACAAAGATTTGTATTCCTTTGACTCTAGCAAAGTCAAGTGCCTAGGTCTTATCAAAGACCTGTGTGTCACTTTAGCCCAAATCCCTACTAAAAGTATAGTGATGGATACAGTGGTTGCAGACATTCCCCCAAAGTATGGTATGTTGTTGTTATGCTCATGGGGAGAAAAATTACAAGGAACCCTGCAAATGGACATGACTTATGCCACTATACCAGTGTTTGGTCAACAGAGAAGACTGTATAGGGAAACCTTAATGAAGTATATGGTCAGTAGTCAAGATAAACCACATAACTACCCTCTCTACTCTGTTCATTCTGACCTGGACTCCTTCATTCTTTACAATGATGAGGGAATTGATGCACAGGTCACCTAGGAAGAAAATGATATTGATGAAAAATAGGAAAATCAGACTCTAATTGTGCAACAAAACACTGAAACTGAACCTTTTTGGAACATGAGCTTTGATGGCTCTTGTAGCAAAGTAGGTTCAAGGGCAGGTGTTTGGGTGTCCAATTCAGGGGACAATCATGCAGAAGGTCATTCCTACAAACTAAATTTTCATTTCACCAAGAATATAGCCGAATATGAGGCACTTCTCTTAGGATTGCAACTATTGAAGAAGTTAGGTGCTAAAATAATTGTTGTTCAGGGAGATTCTGAATTAATTATTAAACAGATCAAGGGAAAATATGTTGCAAAACATCTTAGGTTGAGAAACTATAGGCATGGTGTCCTTGACTTTTTAAGAACTTTTGAAGAATGTGATATTTCTGTCATTCCAAGGAATCAGAATGTATTGGCTAATGGTTTATCTTTTTCATCTATCACATGCCAAATGCCTCATCCAAACAAACAATATACAGTGGAGGTTAAACACCATCCTACTGTACCTGATAATATGAGACATTGGCATGTATTTGGAAGTGATAAGAAGATTGAATTTTTTTTGCACTCCAAGGATGAGTATGAAGACAATAGCATAGATTCAGACTGTGAAGAGGAAGATCAAATGATTGAATTTCCAGACTCTGAAGTAGAAAATCATATTGTTGAATATGTTAGTGTAGGTAAACTACTTGATGATTCAAATGTAAATATTTTAGTTAGTAAAGATGTACATAAATTAGAATTACATGAAAATGATCCAGAGAAAGAAGAATTTGAAGTACTTCAGCTTAAAGATAAAGTTCTTCCAAGGGGTCTAGCTCCTTTAGAAGAATTTTTTTATTTTAACGATGTAGCAATAAAGCCAAAAATGGAACCCATAGGGGCATACATAGAAGAATGAAATATAGGTAGTGAACATAATCCCAAAATGATAAAACTCTCAAAATCACCACCTATTATCACAAAACAACGATATATAGCTCTTTTCAAAGAATTCACAGATGTCTTTTCCTGGAGCTATGAGGATCTGAAATCATATTACACCAGTATCATAAAACACAAAATCCAAATCAAAGAAGATCAAAAACCATTCAAGAAAAAACTTCATAGGATCAACCCTATCTTAATTCCTTTGGTTCAGAAAGAAGTAAAAAGGATGTATGATGAAAAAATTATACTTCCTATTAGATACTTTAAATGGGTGTCTAACATTGTCCCTTCTAGAAAGAAAACTAGAGAAGTCAGACTGTGTATTGATTTCAAAAATCTAAATAAGGTATCCCTTAAAGACAACTACCTGTTACGTAAAATGGATCATATATTGCAAAAGGTAGTAGGGTATAGTAGGATTTCCTTATTAGATGGTTTCTCAGGTTATAACCAAGTCTTTGTGCACCATAATGATCAAGATAAAATTGCCTTCACTACACCATGGGGCACTTTCATGTATGTGAAAATGCCCTTTGGCTTATTGAATGTTGGAGCCACTTTCCAAAGAGCAATGGATATTGCCTTTGCTGATGAAATTGGCCATTTTATTGTGATTTATCTAGATGAAATTACAGTCTATTCAAAAAATGATGAGGAACATTTAGCACATCTGAGAAGAGTGTTTGAAAAATGTAGAAGGTTTGGCATCTCACTCAATCCTAAAAAGACATTGTTTGGCCTTGAGGAAGGAAAACTTCTTGGTCACATTATTTCCAAGGATGGAATTAGGATTGATCCCAGTAGAATTGAAGCAATTTTAAAAATCAGTCATCCAAGAAACATCAGAGAGCTTCAGTCTTTTATTGGTAAAATTAATTTCCTAAGGAGATTCAATTATAAGAAAGATATTGGTTCCAATTATATTACTAACGATACTAATAATAAAGTTGTTAATTTATCCAGTTTTTCTTTTCCTCCTCTGGTCTTCAATCTTTTAGAGAGGGGATTGAATTTTTTCCTTGCTCCCAAAAAAATTCTAGTAGCTGATATTATGTGTGACGTAAAATCTGGGATAAAGGGCTTACCGGATAATATTAAAGATATTATTCGACAAGACTGTGTTGTTATTCTTGGGAAAGTTAAACCCCCTAAGAATAACATCAGAAAAGGTGAGTTCGAAGCCCTAAAATACTTGAGTAGGAACCCTGACATCGTGGTCTTAAAAGCTGACAAAGGGGGGGTTGCTGTTATCCTTGATAAGGAAGATTATCAGAAAAAGATGTTGGATCATCTAATCAACAGTGGAAGCTACAGAAAGCTTGACAAGAATCCCTTGAAAAATATTTCTAAGACTGTCACTCTTGCTATTAAATCTAGCAGCTTGGTTGGCTCCTTCAGTCATAAGCTGATTGTAAGTATCCCTATCATTCCCAGGATTTATGGGCTTCCCAAAATCTATAAAGAGGGAGTCCCCCTTAGACCCATTATCAACACCATTGGTGGGTCAACCTACCTGTTAGCTAAATATCTAGCCGTGAAGCTGAAACCCCTAGTAGGGCAGACGAAGTCCTTTGTTCTTTTGTTAAAGAATTAAAAGATATGAGATTTGAACCAGGTGACAATCTTGTCAGTTTTGATGTAGTTTCCCTATACACTAGCATCCCCATTAAGGAAGCCCTTGATGTCATCTTTCGCCTTACTGATCCCGACATGGCCAAATTAGTTGAGATATGCTCACTTCTACTTTTTTCTATTTTGAAGGTGATTTCTATGAACAAACCTATGGGGTTGCCATGGGTTCCCCCCTATCCCCTATTGTTGTTAACTTGATCATGGAATATTTTTAATCCAAGGCTTTATCCTCAACTTTATTTAAACACAAACTTTGGAAAAGATTTGTTAATGACACCTATACCATATGGCAGCACGGACCTAAGAAATTACACCTCTTTTTCCAACATCTCAATAATCAGTCTAACTCCATCTAGTTTACGATGGAGCATGAGGTCAATGGTTGCCTTCCTTTTCTTGATGTCCTCATTTCTAGGAAAGTTGATGGATCTTTTTCCCATGAGGTATATCGAAAAAAGACTCATACTGAGCAGTATCTTCATGCTAATTCTCACCATTTTCCTGCTCAGAAGATAGGTGTTCTCAGCATGTTAGCCACTCAGGCTCTTAGAATTTCTGATGAAGACCACTTTTCTAAGGAAAAATCCCATCTCCTTAATGTTTTTGTCCAAAATGGCTATAGTAGGTAGCAGGGTGTCAGAGCTTTCCTCAAAGCAAGCAAGGGTCCCAAGGTCAAGAAAGAACCCATTGATCACAGTTCAAGAGTCCACCTCCCCTTCATCCAAGGGATGACAGACAAGATTGCTAGAATCTTAAAGAAGCATAATATTCCTTCGACCTTTAGACCCCTCAGCACCATTAGAAGTTCCCTTAAGTCTGTTAAAGACCGCGTAAACCCTATGGATATGAAAGGCATTTATATCATCCCTTTTTCCTGTGGAACCTCATATATTGATGAAATTGGTCGTTCTATTAACCAGAGGATTAAGGAACGCGCTGCTGATATCAAGCACTGGAGGACCAAATCTTCAGCTTTAGCCGAAAATGCGGAAAAGACCAAGCATCATATATGCATTGAGGAGGCTAGGGTTATCGCTAAGATTCCTCATTTCCACCATCGCAAGTTTAGGGAAGCCATTCAAATTGAGAGGTCTACCGGTAATATTAATAGCGACGATGGCTAGAAAATTAGTCGATGTTGGATTCCCGCCCTATTTTCTTAGTTTTCTCCGTCTTTGTCTAGGCCCCTTATTTGTGGTTGTGTTTTTTTTTGGATTATTATTATTATTATGAACAATATTTTATGAGCATTATTATTATTTATACTATTGTTTAATAATATAATATAGATATTAATCTCTTTTCATTAATTTTTAATCTTTAATATAATATAGATATTTTATACATTTAATCTTTATTGGTAGTTTAACCTTTGATTATACCGTTATATATAAATAAAATAAAATGAATCAAATAGGTCTAAAACCCTAATCTTTAGTTTCTTTGTATATTTAGATCGTTATAAATAAATAAATTTGATTCTTTATATTAACCTATGTATATCAACATAAATAACCATATTACATATTCATATATATTTCGATATTAGTTACTATATAATATTTATATATTTAAATATATATAATATAAATATTATTTATTAATATATTATAATTTAATTGAATATAACATAATAAAAAAGGATTAGTTATTATTTTTAATCTTTGATTATCATATAAATGAGTCAATTATCATCAAATATACCCGTTAGTAAGTTAATATGAATAACTATATTTATATATACATTTTTATTAAAATAAAAAATTATTAAATTAATAAAAATAAAAATATATTTTTTATTAGATAATAATAATAATAAAAATAAAAAATTTTAACATTCCCCCTCTTTCCCTCCCCAGTCAAATATAGTTGTTATCTTCTAGCTGTTAGGTTGACCTGTCTCCCTATTTAACCCTCTTCCTAGATCTGTTTCTTCATCGTGTCCTGAAGATGAACCACACTCAATGGTTCAAAACGCGTTGACCAAAATCTTCAATGTGATTTCTTTCAAAAAGTTATTTATACTTTATGGAGGAACTTCTTAGAAACATAACAAATGTGCTTAAAAAGGACTGTAAAATCAAGTGGAGTATTAAGGCTAAACAATCCTTTGACTTAGTTAAACAGGGATTGACCAAGGCACCAGTGTTGATCAGCCCAGATTTTACCAAAGATTTCATAATATTCTCTTTTGCTTCCGAACACACCATTGCAACAGTTTTACTACAGAAAAATAGTGAAGGATTTGAACAACCTATTGCATTCTTTAGCAAAGCTTTAAGAGATGCATCTTTGAAATACAATATTATGGAAAAACAAGATTTTGCATTGGTTAAAGAACTAAAGATTTTAGAGTATATATTTTTCATTCCCATATTATTGTTTATGTACCTAATGCAGTGGTTAAGGACATTTTGACACATAATGGACCTGATGGAAGACAAGGAAAATGGATCGCTGCCATTTTGGAATACGACTTAGAAATCAAGCCCACCAAGTTAATTAAAGGTGAGGGACTAACCAAATTGATGGCTGAGTCAAATTTACATGCATTGGACATTAACTTGAGAGATTCATTAGATAATCAAGAGGAACATGCGACTCCACAAATTGATGAGGCATTTTTGAACTCACCTTGGTATGCAGACTTGCTTTATGTTTTATTTAATTTAAATGCTCCTCCTGGTTTAACAAAAACAAAGGCAAGATTTCTTAAGTTAAAAACAGTTAAATTTTGCATTATAGACAATGTCTTGTATTGGAAAGATGTTGGGGGTATTTTAATTAAATGTTTGTTGAAGGATGATGCAGAGAAAGTTATGCAGGAATTCCATGAAGGTGATTGTGGTGGACATCTTTATTGGAAAACCACTGCCAATAAAATCCTTAAAGCTGGTTTCTACTAGCCTACCCTATTCCTTGACATTCATAAACAGTCACCTCATGTCATAAATGCCAGATTTTGAGGGAAAGAGAAAACTGTTGCCCTTGCCCTTAAATCCTATCTCTGTTGAAATCCCTTTCCAACAATGGGGATTGGATTTCATTGGTGAAATTCATCCCTCTTCCTTTGCCCAGCATAAGTGGATTCTTACAGCCACTAACTAGTTTACCAAGTGGATAAAGGCCACCCCTTCCAGAAATTCCATTGATGTTGTCATTATTAAATTCCTTAAGACTAATATCCTCTCCAGATTTGGCTGTCCTAGAAAACTCATCACTGATAATGTTGCATCCTTCAAATCTAAAAAGATGGTTGAATTCTGAAATAAATACAACATCAATTTGGGACATTCAACAGCTTATTACCCTCAGGGTAATGGGTTGGTTGAATCCTCAAACAAAAGTTTGGTAAACATCATCAAAAAGTTTTTAGAGGACAACAAAAAGTATTGGCACAACAAGTTGGTCAATGCACTTTGGGTTGATAGACTTACTACTAAAAAATCAATTGGCATATCACCATACCAACTGGTCTATGGGATGGATGTAGTTTTTCCATCCTCCTTAGGAGTTCCAGTCATGAATATCATTCAAGAAGTGCAAGTTGAGCCCAATTATGTACGGAGAAGAATTAATCAAACTATCCAGTTGCAATAGTCCAGGGAGGAAGTATAACACAGGACCCAAGTTATTCAAGAAAATGTTAAAAAGATTTTTGAAAGAAGAACAAAATTTGATGACTTTAACATTGGGGACCAAGTTTTGAGATGGGGTTCAAGGAGAGAAGACAATGGAAAACATGGAAAATTTGATAATCTTTGGAATGTGCCATATGTTGTTCATGCTTTTAGGGGAAATAATGCATTCTACCTTAAATACCTAGATGGAGCAGAGATACCTGGAGGTCCTGTCAATGGAAGGATGCTGAAGCACTACATTTGCTAGCCTATATATTTTCCTTTCATCATTGTAAATATCATAGTCTTTATGGTTTTGATTGGGTAACTTATTAACAAAGGTTGAAGCCCGCAGTGAAGGACCTAAGCCTGGATTGATGAGCTACCAATAGTATCCTAAACAACAAAGAAATTAGATGAAGATGTTACAAAAATGGAGTACTCAAGGCTACTAGTCTTATGTTCTTGACACTTCACTTGGAGAAGTGCCATCCCCAATTGGAGCCACTGTTAGGTTCCTATAAATTATAGGATCTCAAGGTGATTGAGTATTGTGTATCTGTAATTTTACGTTGTACATATATTTCAATATTCAAATGACTCTCAAAAAATGTGAAAAAAGAAAATGAAAAGAGGGTATGTTTAAAAATATAAATAAGAAAAAAAAGGAAATATGAACCCCACAAAAGAAAAACAGAATATAAGACTGAAAGTGCTGCAAGTCCAAGTGCCACTACTGATAAGTTAGTTCTTTATTGTATTTTCAAATAAGGTTGTGTGTAAATTGTTTTAAGTGCCACAATCACTAAAATTTTGTTTAGGACATACAGTTTAATCATGCTTGAACACATTTAAATTTCTGTTCAATAGGTTAGTGAATGATGATTTACCAAATAGTTTAATCTTGGTAAATCAGTAGCTGGGTAGAAATAAAGTTGACTCAACTGTTTAATATGAGTTAATGGTGAAATAAGTGATAGGATAAGGTAGTGTTTTATAAAAGAAAATGATTTGGGTCTACTAGTTTAAGTGCACCCTACAAAGCAAGAAGAGAAAATTTTAGCTTAGAAGAAGAATTGAAATGTAAAGGGTAGGTGGAAGAACTATGGTGGTTAGAGGAAAAGCATGAGAGTTTTATTCCAACGTCAATTTTAAATATATTTCATGTGCGGAAGAAAAAGGTGAAGGATTAAAGTTTTATTCTAAAAGTTGGATATATCAAATAATATTTGATATAATTTTCCCCTTTTCCTAAGTTTCATTACCCCAAATTTATTCCTCCACCATCCATTTCATCCACTCCCCTACCCCACCATATACTCTGATCATTCTCCCCGCTATGCATTAAATATACTTCTCGACCCCACCACACTCCCCGTCATGTCACATTAACATTCTGCCACTATCCCCTCATCTACGCCCACCTCCCAACATCCGACAACCCGTAGAGCATTTTGGACCCCTTTCACCATCTAAACTTTACCATCAAAGGGGGTGGGTACAAAATGGGCGGTATTTGAAAGCGTGCTCACCACTACGTGTCAAAACTACATCATTTCGCACCCCCCTCAGGCGAAACCATATATCGCCTCCCCCCCCCCACCCCGAAAATAAGTTTCTCCGCCTCCCGATACCACTCCCCTATTTGTTGCACTCCCACTACTCACCTTCTACCACATCGTCTTCCCATTGATCCTGCCAATCACATCTGCTCCCTCCAAAATTAATTCATTAAATAATTAAATTATTTAACTATTAACTCAACGAACTTGTGCCACCATCAATAGGAAAACTAGAGTATTATATAATCCTTCTTTTCATTCATTCGTCGGTTACTGATTTTCACACTGCATTGTCATTATCCTCTTACATGTTTGCTAGACTGAACGACAACATTTTCACTAGGCTGGGGACATTTCTAGTTGACCGCATTACCTATTTTTGTCAGCAAATCCCAAGTCCTCTCTATGTACTGTAAACCTGTAATTCAAATTTCACCACTATCTCAAAGCCTTATCCAATCAAAACTCCAAAAGACAAGGGACGAGAAGAACCTATCAGTGCTTTGAACCACCCTCCCATTGATTTTCACCACATCCCTTTGGCAAACAGAGACTATAAGATCCATGAAACTCTCCGTGAATTTGACCTTTTTGAGATGTATTTCTGGCTCGAGGACAAATATATAGATAAATCCAATGACATTCAACTATGGGAATCCAATTTTCCCCACTATATTTTTCCCCGTACTCACAACACCCTATAATTTGTTAGGAAGTATCATGCATGTTATTTTCCAAGTCAAAGAGTCATCATTTCCCCCACTGGAGAAATTTTGTTCACTATCACTCTTCAAGCTATAGATCAGATGATGCAAGCCTCTACAGTAGAGAATTCTACTCTTTTTTCCCATGAGGCACTTGTTGAATTGTATCAGAAGTTGGAGTTTTCTAGAAGAGCCAAGACCCTTGAACTGTTCTTGACTGAAGATGCCCCATTACCCAAGAAGAATCCTCCCTATCCATCCTCTATTTTCCCTGAGAGAGCCAAGAAAATTATCACAGTCAACTCTTACCTCCTTGGCTATTACTCAGATTAGTGGGTAGATGAGGCAATTATAGCGTTCCTTTACATTTTCTCTATAGATCCCAAGCCTTCTATCATGTTTAACTTTAGCCAATTTCTTTTAGATTCTATTCATGAGCAGTTTATCAAATTTCAGACTGAGGAGGTAATAAAGTATGCTCCGATGTTAGTTTATATGTTCTTATGTTTTCAGGGAGACAACATCAAGCTTGCCTTACAAAAGTTGGATGAAGAGGAAATCAACAGTTAGTCATCTTATGTACTACACTGGTGATGAAGGAACAAAAGGAATACTCTTACAAATAGTTCATAGAGATGTTTGTACATCAAGCCCTTAGTCTCTTAAGCAACAGGACAAAGCCAAGGATCAGTGAAGAAATTAAGAAGGTTTTGCAGCTACCAGACCAAGTCCGGATAGGGGATTGGTACCTCTATTAGAATTATACAAAACTAAGGATATTTGGATGTGAGCTTGTCTTTACAAGTTGCCAAAATTCCTCCCAATGAGGATTTTTTCTCTAGAATACATAAGGAAAATTCTCAACATGGATATGATCCACTTTATAGCTGCCAAGAAGAAGTCCCAATTCAAAATCAAAACATAGATAGGGCCTTTCATTTGCAACAACAGGGAAGTGGGGGAAGAAGCAGATAAGTCACTGAAAGACATGCAGTTCATCCTAAGTTTCACCTAGTCATATGATCCATTATGAGTCATTTCTAAGTTAAGAATAGAAATCAAATCTACTGCTTATTTTCACACTGCCAGACCAGAGATAGAGAAGTATAAAAACTAGCTAGAATGGACTGAGAACACCCTACAAGAGGCTGAGGAGCAGCTAGTGTCATCCTCCACAGTACAAACTCCTTTCATGTAGGAGAAAACAATAAATAGAAGTAGGGAAGAAGAGTCACCTTCAGGGACCGAGATTTTCAGTGAAGGCTTCAAAATCATGTATAGGAAGACGACCAAGATCAGTTCGAAACTAAGCCTCAACAGGGATTCAGAGCAGGAGAACATCACCACCACCAAAGAGCGACTTGTTTCCTCATTGATAGGTGAGAACACTACTCTTTCTCCTACTACCTCCACAACTTCACAGGATCTGTAGTAGGTTATGCAGACTAGCATATCTACTACATAGGAGGCAGAAAAGAGTATATTTGATATTTTTAAGGAGATAAAAGTGAGGAATGAGGCCTTGAATATCAATACCTACAATTAGTTCTGGAAGTAGACTTCTAGTTCTCAAAGCAGGCTGCTATCATCCTTTGATTCAGAAAAAGGTAAAATGCAGATGGAATTTCTCCAAGGAGAGGTTCTCCAGCCTAAGGCAACATCAAAATACAAGAAGACAACATTTGAATTTGATGTGAAAGACATACATCCCATTGACAAAATGGAGATGCACAAGTAGATTAGGCAAATGATTTTTTCCACTGTCACTAACACTGCTATGAGTTTGTCTAAATTGCAGGTTACATTGGCCAATTTTCAATCACAATTAAAGATGGAAAAGGTCTCTACACTTTCCAAAGACACCAGGATCAAAGCTTTGGAATACTTGGTGATCAAAGTAGGTTATGACCCTGCAAACATCAATGTTGCAGAATATATTGTAAGGAAAAATAATTTAGACATAGCATCATTAAGGAAGCAGTTGAAGTTACCAGCCACAGAAGATCCTCTGGCCAAGGATATTGAATAAAAAAAGACACAAAAGGTAGACATGATGAAGCTCATCATGGAGCAAAGTGCACAATTAAAGAAAATGGAGACAGAGATGGAAAATATGATCAAAGAAAAGGAGAAAACTTCCAAAATGGTTTTTGTTCCTTTGGAAGCACTGCCTATCACAACCATTCCTACAACTAGGTCTTATAGAACAAGCACAGAAGTCGTTATAGATCAATTAGCAACTGTAGTATAGAACATGTCTCTCCAAACTGAAGAAATCAAGAGATTGCAGGCTCAAGTAAATCTTCTACAAGATCAGAAGACAAAGACTGAGACTTTCCATGCAACAGAGCTACAAAGAGCTCAAAACCATATAGAAATATGGAGGAAATCAACAATTGAGTCCTCTATGGGCCACACATTGGCCCAAGTCAAAGAAATTATATGGAATAACATCATCGAAGAAATAGATGAAATCTGGACATGTATCTAGATTATACTTGAACTAAAAGACTTGATGGAGAAAGATAAGAAAACCATTTCCACTATGAATGCTGAATTGGGAGAAATTCCCGCCACAACCTACTGCATCATAAAGTTTCTCAATTCCAAAAAAAGATATGAGCTGGATGACTTGGGAGTAGATGATAGAACATAAACAATATTAGAAGTAAAGAAAGTTCTGACAAAGAAGAAGTAGGTTGTGCAGCTGACAGAGAAATGTCACACTTTGGAGGTAGCAGTTAATAGGTTTTTCACTAGAATAGATACATTGAACAAGAAAGGTCTACCTTCTTTATTTGTGATCAATGAAAAATTGATGACCAGGGAAGATTACAAGAAGAAGCTTCAAGACATTTCAAAGGATACAGGCAAGTCTTTCCACATCAAAGGTGATATGACAGGGAGAGCCTTTTATGAAGCTATCAACAACATGAGTTTTATCCAACATGAGATAAAAACACATTTTTCCAATAAAACCCACTTTTGCTTGGTATACCAAGGTAGATGAGATCTACCTCAAGGTAACAAAAATTTCCATTCCAGATGAGTAGTGGTGCAATAATTTATATGAATTCCAGGATTAAAAGAATAGGTCAGCTTCACCAGCACAACACCTGAATAGTGGCCAATCAACAACTATTCTCCTCCAAAGCAATGCCATATGTCCAGATCACTTCACCAGATTCATCCCTTTTGATCACATTATTTCATTTCTGTTAGTTCAAAGTCAATAATAGAATTCCATATCATTGAGGCATTAATTGTAATCTTTTTGTAATTTTTTTTTAAATACTTCATTCTGTCAAAGTATTGAGGGTTGGTCCCTGAACATTGCAACTCTTTCTATCAAGCACTATACTTTTGCCACGCTACTGGAGCACCATTAATAAAATAATTCTCATAGGATACTTATGTTATGATATACTGGTGATGTTTTTCTTACTGTTATTGTGTTTTCTCTGTTATTCTCCTTATGTTATGCATCTGTAATCTAATTGTAAAATAGGAGATTTGAAAAATAGGATATGTTTTTGAACACCCTATTTGGTCTGCGTTTACAATCTTTTTGTTTTCTTCTGAAGCCTAACTGAGAAATTCTTAAATGCTTCTCAATCCCAACTGAATCACACCTTTTCTCCATTCCATAATTTAATTTAAAGATCTAGTAAATCTAGCTAGCTTGCCATGTGACTACTCCTTTGAACTTTTGGTGCAACATCTAGTTTATTTGACTCCATAGCCCAATGGAAAGAAATTAATTTGATCAGATCAACCAACAAAACCATCAAACAAATTCAAACAAACAACCAAGCTGAATCATAACTAGCCTAAAATCAACTTAAGCTGGCAGGGCTAGATCCCACTTTCAAAAGTGGTTTGATGTTGTCCAATGTATTTACTCCCACAAACTCAAAAATACAGAACGATAACAGTCCTCATTGAATAAGGGGTGCTGGCAAAGGAATGGAGGGATACTTAGCTCAAAATCACTGTCACCCATAACCTTAGTGATGGTGTAAGGCCCATATCGAAGTGGTCTAAGCTTCCGATGGGCTCCGACAAGGTGTTCCTTTTATAGATGAAACCACACCTTGTCACCCACTTGAAACTTATGTGGCACCTGATGTTGATTATGACATTGTTTATACTTGGCATTGGATTTATCTAGGATATTTTGATCCTGCTGGTAAATGTGCTCGATGCATTCAATAAACGTAGTGGCTTTATCATCTTCAGACTGTATATGTGTAGATTTTGCCTATGTAGTCACAAGATATATGGAAACATGAATCGAGAATAATGTTTGAAATCCAAGGCCCACTTGAAAGGGGTTGTGATTAGTTGTTGTATTATGTACCAACACCCCCATTTATAGGGATTAATATTTAGTTTTTGACATATAAGTGGGGACCCTTTTAAATTTTTAGCTTTTGAAAATAAGCGCTAACTTTAAAATTTTCCTTAAACCTTTAGAATAGAACCCAGACTTAAACTTTTATCATCGCAAATCGCATATTGTAGTTTTCCATGTGACAATTATTAACATCCTAAAGAAAATCCCGAAATGCGATATGCGATAAAGTCTCCACTGCGACTTTCCGCTCGCGACACTCTAAGAATATGCGATCGAATTTCACAGATCACAATTTAACAAGGCATGCCACTGTGTTATCCCTTAAAAATTACAAAATGCGATATTGCGATGTTTCACAATCGCATTTCGCATTGTCTACGAAAAGCGCTATGTTGACACGTTTGAAAGTAGTGATGCGGCAAATTAGACATAAAAGTGTGGGAATTTATTGAGTTTTTAATGAAATATCAAGTGGGTTGACAAAGCAATTATGTTTTAGCAGCTCGAGGAGAGAAGTTAATATTTTCAAGTCATGGCCAGTTAGTATAGAGATTGCGTTTAAATCTTCCCATGATTCAAGTCATTTCAAAGGGCTCTTCAGCCTTAAATTCCTCTACTATTTAATTTGATATATCTCTCTTTCATGTCGGGAAATATTAAAAATAGATGTCCTTACGAAAAGTAATGAAAAAATAGAAGCAACATAGTGTTTCAGAATCTGAGGTTATAGAGATGCCATCCATATTTTCTGATACGGTTTGCAGTGCTGACAGAGGAGCAACGACGTGGGAAGTTATCTATAATAGACTTGAAAATGAGTGCTTCAAGTTACTATTACCAGGGCAACAACAAATGCAATACTAGCCTCGACAACTCAATTCAGAGACACTGCTTGCTATTTTCTTCACAGAATAGGAGAAAGACCCAATATACTACCATACACATATGGTTATATGGGTAGTGGAGAATGTCAATATTGAAGACAGATAATTCAAGAATTCAAAGATGGAGTCGATGGGATCATTTAAAGTCGAAGATTTGAAACAAATGTATCATCTTCCCGACCCTTAGGATATATATCATAAATCATTCCTGGCCAAGTTCATGAAACAAAATGAAGAACCCTTTAAGATGATTTAGGGGTGGAGAGTCCTAGAAAACAAATTCAAATATGACAAGACATGTATGTACCCCATAGCTTCTTTAGCAAATCCCCATAACTATGCAGCCTCCATGTTATGTAGATTGTATGGAATGCCTAATAATACCAAGTTCTCTATAGAATGGGTCCTTTTAATCAATGCATGTATTAATTCTCATATAATGAATTGGGCTACTATCCTATCCGACAACTTAGCTATGACTATTTCTAAATATCATCAAAAGAGATCCACCTCCACATAAATCTTTCCTCCATTTTATATGAGTGCTTATATCATGGACTCTATCTGCTTCTGTACTAAGTTTCCAATTATGGGTTGGAAATGGACCTTGCAAGACCCATACCCCATCCATCTCAGTCACAAACAAATGTGGGAATCCCATTTTATACCCCATTTTTACAAGATATGCAATGGTGTTATACTACCATTACATCAAATGATTTTTGATAAAAAGGTCCTGTGATTTTCTAAGGAAGCTACTACAGACCTTCTTGTAGTCGGAAAGCACTTTGTTGAGCAATGGTTCACATATATCAGAGTTTATGGCAGTACAACAGAACCACATGTACTTCCTTTGTATGTCCCTGACAAGTTGTTAGCCAGAGAAATAGCTCACCAAACCATTAGAAAAGGCTTAACCAATACTTTGAAATATATAAAAAAAACACTATGGCGACCCTTTCCCATCCTTTTTGGTGCTTTTTCATTGGTGAACTTCAACCATGCAGTCAAATAATTACCGAACTTAGAGAGGCTCATGTTGGCTCTTTGCCAAAGAGGCAATTTGACCCAGTTTTACTATGTCATTAAAGGTCAAACCCTTTATCCATGAAGATCATGAATTTGAATATTTATTACAATCAGTTGAGTCATTTGAACAAGCATTCAATCGAGAAAAGGTGAATTTGAATCCTGACGACTTTGAAAGGTTTCAGAAATTTAGAAATTAGAGGCTTGAAACAATCCCTTCGGATTTGTAAAGAACTGATAACAAACCTATGCCCAGTGTGACCACTAACAGCAAGGAACCAAATTCTTGAACATAATCTCAGAAGAATGATGCCCAAAACATAGGGAAGACACAGGAAATAGAGGCTACAACAAAATCTAGCAAAAGGTCAACTGAGAAATAGGTCAAAAATGACCTAACTCAGGATACTAGTCCCAAAGGAAAAAGCAGCGACATGGAGCAAGAATGGGACCAATTTAATAAAAAAATCCAAGATACTGCCAAAGCAACATATGTCCAAGAAACTACAGGATATCATACTCCACAGAATACTCAGAAAGTTTCAGAGTCTGAGCCAATGAACGAACAAGGGACAAATTCACAGAATGTAGAAATCATACCTACAGTTTTGACATCTAAGATTATCCTAAAGGTTACAGAAATACCTCCCTTAGACGTATTTTGTAGCCCACTACATAAGGCTGTAGTAAGAAGATAGAGGAATAGAAGGAGAGTGGAAACACCTGAAATCCCACTAGGGAATGAACCAATGGATATATTCTAGAAGGATATTCCTTCAAATCCAACTGAAAATTTAACTAGGTTGTCACAATTTGCAGGGGCATATGCTACTACCACCATTGATAAGGCCACTGAAGTATCTGTTTTGTTAAGATAAAAAGAAGAAAGGATAGCACAAATTGAAAAATAGTTGGAAATCGAGAAAACAAATGTAAACAAGCAAGCCACAAAACAAATAGTCCAATGCAGAGAATTGTGGAAGTACTTAGGATAATGCACGAAGCATATATCTCAGCAAAGAATATGCAAATCCAAGAGTTGCAAGAGACTATGGTGAAATATAAAGAGGTCCCCACTATTGATGAGTTCATCAAAGAGGCATTGGAGCTAAACTCCATTCTATCAAAACAACAAGATCTATTCTGCCAAAAAATGTCCCATATCACCTGTTATTTGAATACGAGTGATCAATTAACAAATAAGGAAATTGAGTAGAGAACTGAGTTTAAAGACTTAAATACTAAGATATCTGAATATATTGAATGGAAAGAATCTGAAGAAGGAAGAAACGCCAATATGCGAGAGATTGAAGAAACACATAAAGACATATTATTCACGGATTGGGATGCACGGATTAAGCAGCCAGAATTGGCAGTAGCAAGAGCAGTAGGAGTGGAAAAGAATATAATAAAGACAGTCAATCATACTTTTCACACCACCAACTTGATAAAATAAGGTGATCCAAAGTCACTGCCATATATGAAAGACTTGGATAAAAACTAGAAAGCAACGATGAAAATCCAAAGAGAATCAATCACAAAATTATCAAAGACCGACTGGGAGGCATATTGGCAATTTCCTGTCAAACCTCACAGCCAAATTATGACACTGAATTTTTCACTCAATTCAATGAAAAGAATTTTGTCACCTCTTACAGATGCCATCTTTGTAGGATAGGTCAGAATGAAATTTAGAGCTCCTCCTCAAGTAAAACCAATGTCCGATATATGTGACCTCAAGGAAAAGCTGGCAGAGAGCAAGAAATTTTCATAACCTCGAGTCATCAAAACTATTTTATTTTTAGAGTTAGTTACTAGTTAAGAGGAAGGTTGTTTGAAACCTCCTCATATATTTTGTATAATCTATTTTTAAACTTTAGTTAGATAGTATTTATACCCTTCTCGTGCATTTAGGGAAGGGTCCACAATTTTATCAATTTTTTTTTACAAATAATGAACTTTTGTAAGTTTGTAGATGCCTTTATGCAATTATGGAACATAGTCATTACTTTTGAATATCAAACTACTGTCTATTGTTGATGCACTACTGTATGCTTGGAGAATAATTTGATTGAAGAAAGGAGCTTATCTATGTCACTAGTCAAATGAGCAGAACCTCACACATATGGTAATTTTATCTTGTATGATCAGTTCTGTTTTATTAAATTAGTGATAACATTTCGTTTCATGAATTATATATGGAGTATGTTCTTATTGTTATGTGTTAATTGAACTAATGTATAATACTTAGCCAAAAGCATTTAATTTCGTATATGATCATTAAATATATGCGATATAATTTCCACATTTCTTTGACTAACTATTTAGTCAAAGAAATTATCTTTACATGTTATCATCTCTATTTAACACGTGAATGATCTTTATTACCACGTACCAAAAAAATATCTTTTTCAAATTGCATGACACACAAAATACCTCGGGTTTATATTAGATTAAGTTAATTAGAGATTTTCATGTCAGAATAGGTCATTTAGTTAGCATTATTGTTATTGCAATCACTTGAAAACCACCCATCATCATTTTCAAACCCACATTGGGAAACTAGTCCTATCATCCCCAGTCAGAGCCACCATACAAAACGAAAAAGGAGCTGCTTTCTAAAGTCCGGACTGGGTGGTTATCCCCCATGTTGGAGCAGTAGAATTCCGAGGATTCAACACTAGTCAAGATATAGAAATATCTATTATAGTTTAGCTTCACATAGGGAAGTCTCTCATCCCATGTATGTGGATGTTTGAAGTTGTACATGCATAGTATGTCAACTATCATCCTATTGACAACCTCTACCTAGCCATCAGTCTATGAATGGAATGCAATTGACTTGGTGAGCTTGGGTTTCAATAATGACCAAAGGCTCAACCAGAATGCACTCAGGAACCTGCTATCCTAATTTGATATAATGGTCTACAGGATCCAAAAATTTACCCATACTCACTCAAAGAAGAGATTGGCAATGTCTTTTGTTGTGATACTCTTCTTGTAAGAAACCAATATAGTCATCTCAGAAAATCTATCAATCCACACAAATACACAGTTATTATCATGCTTGAAAGAAGGAAGTCTAGACATATAATCCATGGAGATGGATTCCTAAGGTTGGCTAGGAGTAGTTAGAGGATTGTATAGGCCTTGTTTTTTAATGGTTAGCTTCATGATGACACAAGAAATGTAGGATTTGAAATTTTTTCCAACATCCTGTTGAAGTTTTGGCCAATAAAAATGCTTCTACAACACCACCATTCTTTTTTCCAGAATAAAATGTCATGCAACCTGACTATAGTGTGCCTCCAAAATCATTTTGGCACGCTCACTTAAAGGAACACAAAGGTGCCTCAGGTAGCATAACAGTGCATCTTGGAGGAGGAAGTCTGGTACTTGCTAGCCATCCATAAACATCAGGTATGTGGTAGTGAATTCTAGATTATTCTTGTACAATTGTGACTATCCATAAGTCTCACACCCACAAGAGTTTATACCAGTGGTCAGTTCCACAACTAAGGGTCGACTAAGGCAATCTACAATGTTATTGGTGTTGTCATTCTTGTATTTAATGTTCAAATAAAATTGTTGTAGATATGTGGACCATTTCTGATGGTGATCATTTTTTAACTTCCCTTGTGTCTGTATAAACTGAAGAGGTTGATGATATGTCTGGATGACCATCTCCTTCCCCAAAATGTAATGTTTCCATTACTAGAAATCCTACATGATGGAATACATCTCCTTATTGTAGTTGGGGTATTTTCTAATCGTATCAGAGAGTGTATCACTATGATAGGCCATTGGATGCCCTTGTTGGGTGAGAATTGCACCAATAACATAGTTAGAGGCACCTCTCTTAATTTCAAATGGTTGTTTTAGGTCTGGAAATGTAAGTATTGGCGCAAAGAAAAGGTGGTGTTTCAACTAAATGAATTCCTTTTGTTGGGACTTAGACCAAAAGAAAATATTTCACTTCAACCTTGGTAACTTCAATCAAAGGCAAAGTGATATGAGAGAACCCCAACACCAACCTTTGAAATAAATTGTCAAGGTCCAAAAAGTTGTGAATGTCTGTTAGAGTTTTCAGAGTTGGGAAATCCTAAATGACTCGGATCTTAGCTGTATCCACATGCACACCTTGCTTATCAAGGATGTAGCCCATATATTGGACCTGGTACATGCCAAAGGAGAATTTCTCCAAGTTGGAACATAGTTTGTGCTACTGCAGGGTTTGAAGGGCCTGCAGAATATGTTGCAAGTGCTCTACCCAACTCTTGCTAAATATGAGGATGTCATCCGTATATAAAACTATGAACAAGTTGGTAAAAGGCCATAAGATGTAATCCATCAACCTCATAAAAGTTGTAGGGATGATTGTCAACTCAAAGGGCATGACCAACCACTCAAAAAGGCCCTCCTTGGATTTGAAGGTGGTCTTCCATACATCTTTGGAATCTAATCAATCATGGTGATAGCTAGATTTCAAATCAATATTGTTGAAGTAATTAGCCCCCTTTAGCTGGTCAAGAAGGTCATTAATTCATGGGATCGTATACCTATTCCTAACAGTGATTTTATTCAGTGCTCGATAATCTATGCAGAGTCTCTAAGTTCCATCTTTCTTTTGTATGAGTACGATTGGGCTCCCACAAAGTGAGGAACTTGGTCGAATGTGCCCCTTTTGTAGCAACTCCTGGATCTTCCATTTTATTTCCTTATTTTCCATAAGAGAGTGGAAGTATATTGACCCAATGAGTAGAGTTGCTTCGCGAGTCAAGTTGATTGAATGCTTGACCTAAAAGTGCAAAGTACCCCTATGGGTGAGGAGAAGATGTCCCTGTGCTCTTACACGACCTTATTAACTTGCTTATGTTGCACAAAGGAATCCTTTATGGGAGACATGAATGTGGCCATGATCTTCCCCTTACTCTGAGAGTGAATCAGAGAGAAACAAATTTATCGGTCTTGGAAATAATCTTACTGCATTGGTTAGCAAAGATCAAAGAAATGGCAGCATGTGAGGCTATCTCTAGTATCTTGTATATTGTTTTTCAAAGTAATAATAACAATGTGGGGTTTGGACTGATAAAAAACATTATGACTCCAAAAGTACGGTTTTCATAATGAAACATCACAAACTTCAATAGAAGCAACATCAGAGTAGATCATCTTTGAAGGGCTTGATGTTGTAGGAAAGGTGGCAATGTTGACATGGAGATCTCATCCTTAGCAGAGCCACCTGATGGTGTATGACTGTGGGTGTAGTGTGGTTGGTAGGCCTAGATGCTTAATGAACTCTATTGATATCATCTACTTTTGGCTCCCACTATCGACAATGAACTGTAATAGAGAACCCTTTACCCACATCTGTGAGTGGAATAGATAGTCCCCCTCCTCTAGATCTCCAAGCTCAATATTACAGACCTCGGTGGTGGAAATGGTGGCACTAGGTTCTGCATCAATAAATTTTTTCCCCTTGTCATTTCCCTTTTTAGGTTCAAGCTCAGAGTTAGAACATGCATCTGACTCTGAATATTTTAGCTCGGCCACTAGTAACTGCTTGGCATGACACATTTTTTATGGGTGGGGCTCTTTTGGAACTCACACCACTTTCCAATGTCCTTCTCCATATTCATGGTGCTATTCTTTGCTTGTGTCTTCGATGAGTTGTCCTAGGTCACTCCACCTTGGCTTTGGCATTTTTTTTGTGACTTGGAGGTGCCTTTTCCTTGCTTCAAATTTGCAGATCTAAAGTCTCACTTCTTCTATTTAAATTTTTGCTCGATCTTGACAACATATTTGTACATTGTTCCAAGCAAGAAGATGTCTAGGAAATCCATTTATTCCTCGATGTATTTTTATAGACAACCACAATAATTAAGTATCATATGGTACTCACAATACTTAATACACAACTTCGTGTGTAGGGTATGAAAAATATTCGTGAACTCTTGCATGTGTTGGTCCCTTTCCAAACGTAGAGTGGTCCATTTTATGTACTTATCTTCATAGCTCCTGATAGGGTATATTTTTCCTTGAAGGCATCTCAAAAATATTTCCAAGAGGGTGCAGCTAAAATTAGTGAGGGTTCCTCCTCATCCCTCTACTCACAATAAGTTTCCCACCAGTCCTTGACATGGGGGGTGGCTTTTAGGAGTGAAAAAGTAATGTTTTGCCTATAAGAAAAAATAGACCGAAAAATATCCTTCTATCCGATTTAACCATCTATCTAGAGAATCTTCATCTATTTTGCCTTCAAATATAGGAATGTCAAAGCTAACTTGTACCTTAAAGGGGGAAACACTTCTGAAGTGACTATTGGATGAAGATGCTTTTCTTGTTCATACTCATCAAAGAATCTGGGAAAAATTATCCAATCGACTCGTTCCTTTGTCGCTCAAGGGAATTTTCTAGCAACAATTTGAAAATATCTCCTGCTCCCTCATCTTTATCTTCTTCCACCATGGGAGGTCATCAGGGTCGGTGAGGTTGGTCTTGTAAGGGTTCAACCAGTTCAAGTCCCAACTCTTTATACCTCGACCTAGTTGGGGACATGCATAGAAAAACAAAGAAAAAGCATATTGCTCTGATACCACTGATCCAGATTTATGAAGGAGAAAAATGAAATATAACAATTTCTGATAACAAAGCTTCAATTAATAAATAACAATTTCTGAAAATTGTTTACATGTAGAAATGAAAGAAACTAGCTTAGGCAATGGTAGCTTATCTCTAAGAAGAGATGTGACGACTACATGCCTTCTAAATTGTGTTACAATGAGGCTTGAAAGCCTTTTAATCATCAAGAAATAATGGAAAACCATAAACATCTAAAAACCTAACCCTAGGAGATGAAGCACCAAAAGCATATGGGCCCCACTAGGGTTAGTTTGATTGTCAACTTCCCTAGATTGTAACTTTGGCATACGATCTTTGTTTGGTGCACACAATAACTCATTAGAAATTTATATCATAGGAAAAAAACTTTCAAATGAAACTATAGGACATCAGTCTCACATTTACCCATTTCCCTAAAAAATGCCATTTAGGGCCTCAAAATGGCTTCGAAAGTTCACGACCCGAAAAATTGCCAAAAATAAGAAACTGTTGGAATAGGAAATTACGTTGTAAATTAGGAAATTGAAAGGAAACAGTGTTGGGAATCTAAGTGGAATAGGAGGGTGGCCACCAATATCCACCTATATCATTAAATTCGAGTAGTCTAGTTAGAGGCTATAAACGAGAACACTAAATTTTTCCAAAATTATACCAAAGCAAGGAAGATGGTTAACATTGTTTGGAAACTCAATGATCAAGAATGAAATAGGGTATCCTCATTTGAAGATCTAGTAGATTTGGGGAAAAATAAATCTGGAAACTTGTTTAAAGCTCCTCAAGGAGTTTCAACAGCAGAGGTGGTTTGACTTACACAACTATGTCCCGGGTTTGTCAATGAGGAAGATAATGCACATTTGATGGAGGTTGTGGCCGTGAGTGAGTTGAAGGAAATCATATCAAGCTTCCAAAAGGAAAAAAGTCTAGGACCAGAATGGTCAGCGCAATTCTTCTTGGGGGTTTTCAAGTTCTAGGAAAAAATTTGTTGAGGGTTGTAGAGTAATCCAAAACTTCAAGGGGCGTTTTGACATCTTTCAACTCTACCTTTATTTCTCTAATTCTTAAGGTGGACAAATTGACCAATTTTGATGCCTTTCAACCATTATCGCTATGCAACGGTATCTACAAGGTTGTAACCAAAATTATTGTTTATCAAATTAAGCACATCCTCTCCTCAACAATTTTGAATGAAAATTTTGCTTTTCTAGAAGGGAGACAGATCCTTGAAGCAATTGAAGTAGCCCAGGAAGGTCTACACAGTGTTAAGTAGAGGAACCTGAAAGGAGAAATCTTGAAAATTCACCACTCCAAAGCCTATGATTGTGTAAACTAGCTCTACATCAAGCTTCTCCTTAGTCACTTGGGTTTTGGGCATGATTTTGTTAATTGGGTCATGAGATGCATCTCCCCAAATTCTCTTTGTATTCTCATCAATGGAACTACATCTCTTTTCTTCCATGCTAAAAGGGGTCTTTAATAGGGGTTCCCTTTATCACCTCTTCTCTTCCTCTTGGTGGTAGAACAACTCAACAAAATTTTGGGGGATGCTAAGAGAAAGGGGGTATTACAAGGAACCAATGTTGCTCCTCCTCTTAATATCACTCACTTTTTGTTTCTTGATGATATTCTCATTTTTTGAGATGGATTGAGAAGAGATACTACTGCTATCAAGGATATGATTTCTCCCTTTAGAGTTGCAACAAGTATGATTATCAATTACAATAAATAAACTTTTTCTTCATGTGGCTTGAGAAATGATGAGTTGTGATTATTGCAAGGTTTATTCCCTTTTGCTTTGACCATTGTGGTGGAAGGTCTAAAATATTTGTGTTTTCAAATCAAGCCAAATTCCTAGAAGACCATTGACTGGTATTGGCTTCTTGCTAAGATGGAAAATGGACTGAAAGCTTGACGTTTGTGTTGGTTGTCTAGAGAAGGAAGGTTAGTTCTGATTAAATTGGTTCTAGATGCCATTCTAGTATATTAGATGTCTCTTTCATGGATTCCAAAAGGAATCCTGAAGGAAATACATAAATTATTCCATACATTTCTTTGGTTTGGCTCATTTGAACAATTTTTCCTTCCTTGGGAGAAATGGGATTGAATTGTTGTTCCAAAAGCTCAGGGGGCTAATGCCTAAAACACTTGTCTCTTTTCTCCAAAACCCTTGCAAAAAGTGTTGGGTGGTGGTTGATAAAGTCTTTGAGTCTATGGTTGATAGTGGTCTACATCAAGTACATATTCACATTATCAATTTAAGAATGGATGCGATGTCCCAACAAGCTTAAGCATAATATCTCAAATATTTGGAAAGAAATTATTACTTCCTTTCCTTTAATTGAATCTTGTCTAGCATGGAAGGCATATGAAGAATCTCATCACAAAGTAGGAATAAACTTGTAGTTTGGCAATAATAAAGATCATTTTCTGCTTATGGATTTGACTACATTTTTTCAAGAAATAGGTCTCTACACTCTTAATTAGGTAGAAAACCTGGATCACACTTCCCTTTGGGCTTAAGGGTGGTTATCAGGTAGACAATTGGGCCTCCCTCGAGGTCTAAAGGGAATCTGGTTTGGCTACATTGGGGCTTTAAGGGAAACATACATTAGATTGACTCACATGGAAGATGATATTGTCTGGCCCTTCTCACTAAATGGTGATTACATGCCTAAATTGGGTTACTCTCACCTCATTATTGATTGAATCCTAGAGGATTAGGTGGGATGGTGGAAACTGTTATGGAATCTCAATTTTATTTTCAAATCCAGACTATTTATGTGGTGTTCCTTAGAAAACAAAATTCCAACTTGGGATAATCTCCATAAGAGGAAAAAAGAAGGCCCGAACTGGTGTTGCTTATGTAAGTCAATGGAGAAATATGTAATTCATCTATTGATTACTTTCTCCTATATGTGGTCTATATGGCTAACTATTTCATCCAAGCTAGGAAGAAAATGCCAATGGCAAGGAGAGGACCTTCTCGACATCTGGTATGAGTGGTGTTCCACCCAAGTTGTTAATTAATACAAAGTTATTCCCTTGTTATCCTATTGGGGCATCTAGTTGGCTAGAAATAAATATATTTTCAACAACTGCAATGTGCCACCAAATATTTTGGAAGCACATTCCCTATCCAATTTGGACCTGTCACCCAAAGCTAAGCCCTATCATAAGATCAGAAATGTTATTGAAGCTCAGATAGATAAGACCAAACCATGGAATTTTTTTTATGGAGCATCTCAAGGTGATATGAGTGCATGTGGAGGAGTAGTTAAGTTTTTGGAAGAGGTGTACTATTTTCATATATTGCAATGGGTTTGGGTGAAGGCACAAACAACTATGCAGAACTTATGAATTTAAAATTGCTTCTGCTTTTTTCTTTAGAAAAATAATTTCTCTCACTCCAAGTGCTTGGGGACTCTGTTTGATTATAAATCGATTGAATGGAGCTTCCCAACATCATAGTCAAATGATATTGCCCCTTGTGGAAGATATAGAAAGGCTAAAATCCTCTTTTAACTCCTTCTCTGCTTCTCATGTCTACAAGGAACTTAATCGCACAATAGACTCCCTCTCTAACGAAGGCATTCATTTGGTTTATGAGACCTAGACGATATCAGAGACACAAAATGACAAGTTCTTTGAGTTTAATCACAAGCCCTTTATAGAAAGGGATCAACTTAACTAGATAACCTTCTTGTTTTTGTATCTATTTATGGGTCTCTTCATATAATATTTGTTATTGCATGTTATATGTTTTTCTTTATTATTTGGCACTCATATTTATGCTCATGATATCATGGGATATATATTAGTAAATAGAAACTATCATTTTTGTATCACTTTTGACGGCTTTGCAAACCCTTTTGTGGAAAAATATTTGTGATCTATATATCTAAATACATGTTGGTCATGTATCAATAGAATGTGATTTTATATCTATAATAATAAAATTACGCTTTTTCGAAGGGAAAAAATTAGGAACAAAAAGGAGTTTAATTTAAAACAATATTATTAATTACTAAAATATTGGAGATTAATATAATGGAATTAATAATATTTACGTTGAATTATGGCAACAAGAATATTCCAATTTAATTTGTCCTTGAATTAAAATCAAATTTAGTCTTAACAGCAACTTGGAAATAATTAGTTTATTTATTTAAATTAATTAGTTGGAGAAATTCATGTTAGAAGTCTTTCTGAAGTCATGCAAGAGTTATCCCTTAAATTAAGGAGATAAGATTGAGTTATATTTGAGTTGTAATTAGATAATTTAGTTTACTGAGTTAAGTCCAGTTAAATTGGTTCCAAACTATTTGAGGAACTAATAGTGAATTAACAATCAGTTGATGCATTAATGCACTCAACTAGTGCTACTTCAGTTAACTGAAGATTACCTCATCAGAAACTGATGCATGTCTATTCTGAGAAAGATCTAGTTGAGATTAATGTTCAAGGACAGTGTACTATCAGTTTCATGTGTTTTCTCATGGAGAAAACTCATGCATGCAGTCAAGGATTCATCCTTAAGGATTGTGCAGTTATGAAGGCTTGTTTTTCCACTTGGTAATAGGCTAATCATCCACAAGGAACAGCGCAAGGAAATAGGAGCTTGGAGGGTAGAGAGGAAGCCTGGAGAGAAGCCAAGATTGCTTGTGAGCATCTGTGAGGATTGTACTAAGAGCTGGCTAGCTGTGAGAGCTAAGGTTTTGTATAATTCCTATGTATTTCCACCATGTATGATAATACAATAGTGTGGGGTTTTTATCTGAGACTTTCCCCAAAGTATTTTCATGTGTATTGTGCCATTGATTCTTCTTCTTCTGGTTATATTGTTCAGTTCGATCTTTAAGCTTCTACAAATTGATAGTAGAAGTAGGTTATAATATTCTTCTTTGATTTATATTGCATTATCGGGTTAACCTATCATAGATTTTCTACATGGTATCAGAGCTGTGAACGACATACTGAGAAGAGAATTCGAAGTTTGAAGTTCGGGGTTGCAGGTGCAAATTGAATTCATATCATACTTCAATGTTGGCCAATGGCGTTCTATGGCTTGAGACTCGAGTATGCCTTGGAAGGTAGATCAAATTACATAGCATGGAAAGATAGAATGGAGGCTGTATTAGAAGACAATGGCTTGAAGGAATTCATTGATCAATAAATCCCAAAGCCAGCTTCAACTAATGCACAAGAGTTGGATGAGTGGAAGAAGTGTGTGGTGAAGGCGACACGGGTCATCCATGAGGGAGTTCGAGACCATATTGTCTCGAGTCTCCATGGGAAGGATACTCCATTTTCAATGTGGAAGACACTAAAGGACCTCTACCAAAACAATAGCGACTAGAGGAAATTGGCACTCAAGGATAAGCTTCGAAGAATAAAGATGGAGAAGGGCGATACTATTTCCAGATATCTGAACAAGCTCACCACCTACAGAGATGAGTTTGGCAGTGTGGGAATAACTACTGTCGATGATGATATGGTGAGCCTCGCTCTCCTTGGCCTTCCAAAGAGTTGGAATAGCTACCAAGACTCTGTGAATGGAAGGGAGAAACCACTAGATTGGGAACGACTGCGGTCGGATCTTATGCAGGAGGAGATCAAGAGGAGCACACGAGATGGTTCTTCATCCAAGAATAATGATGAAGAAAATCTGGACTTAGCAAGTAAGGCAAGGAAAGGGAAGGGGAAGGCTTCCCATTTCAAATCAAATTCTTCTCATGGAGGGAAGAAGGGTGACATGTCTAAAGTAAGATGATTTAATTGTCACAAGATGGGACGTTATGTGACTAATTACCCATCGAAGAAGTCTAAGAAGGGATCCTTGGAAGGATTGGAAGGTGAGGCATTATCCTCTCTGTTTGAAACGAACTTTACCCTCATCGCATGCATGGTGTCTGGTATCTTGACAGTGGAGCCACATTCCACGTGATCGGTGATAAAAATTTATTCAGTGTCTTGGAGGAGAAAGACCTCAAGATGTGCATAGAGATGGGTGACAACGGAAGGTATAGCGTTTCAAGAGTGGGCATGGTTTCTTTTCAGAGGGAGCATGAAGCTCCTCTCACCTTGAAAGATGTGATGTATGTGCCTGGAGTGAAGAAGAACTTAGTATCGTTCACGATGTTGGAGGACAAAGGCTATGATGTTGTCTTCAGTAAAGGAAAGGTGTTACTAAGACACATAGCCATAGGTCAGACCAAGAGGATAGGGATTCGGGTGAAGAATCTCTATAAACTAGAGGTAGATGATTGTGCAGCATTGAGTACGAAAGAAGAATTGGTGCAAATCCAAGACATTGACGAGTTGTGGCATAGGTGGTTAGGCCATTTGCATCATAGCGCTTTGAAGATAATGCAGCAGATATCTATAAGACTTCCCAAAGGTAAACTTGAGCAAGTTGACACATGCAAAGTTTGTACCTTGGGAAAGTACACTAAGTCTTCCTTTCCTGATCGAGACAGTCGAGCAAAGGCTATCTTAGAGCAAGTTCATATTGATTTGTGTGGACCATTCTCGATGGCATCCACAGTGAAGCAAAGGTATTATGTGATTTTCATTGATGACTATTCTCGTAAATGTTGGATTTATTTCATGCAGAAGAAGGACCAAACTTTCACAAAGTTTTGTGAGTTCAAAGCTTTGGTCAAGAAAGTGTCAAGGAAGAAGATCAAGGCCTTGAGAAGCGACAATGGTGGAGAATATGTCTCTCAAGAGTTTAAGGACTTCTGTGTAGTGGAAGGAATTAAATGAGAGTTGACAACACCTCATAACCCACAACAAAATGGGGTGGACGAGAGGAAGAACATAAATATTGTAGGGGAAGCACGGGCAATGATGCGTGACCAAGGCCTACCACTTCACTTGTCGGCTGAGGCATGCAACACAGTGATATATTTGTAGAATGGAAGCCCGCATCACATACTTGGGATGAAGACACTAGAGGAAGCTTTCTTCGGTAAGAGACCAGATGTGGGTCACTTCAGTATATTTCCAAGTGAAAAAGGATGCACGGAAGAAGCTTGAGCCGATAGCAGAGTTGGGGATATTTGTGGGGTACACTAATACACCTCACAACTATCAGGTGTACTTGCCTACCATTCGAAGGATAGTAGTTCGCATAGATCTCAAGTTTGATGAGCAGAAGGCCATGCGAGTCTCCCTTGAGAGGGAGCTCCAACTCTAGGCTGTGGAGGAACTGTTGGTTCCTAAGGAGGAGGAGCCTTAGACTGATGTGGAGCAGCCGCATGCATAGGTTCCAGGAGTGGAGACATCCACTCAAGCAGAGTCTTCCAAAGATGGACGGAAGCACACAAGAGAAGCTGCCAGATTGTTAGAGGATGGGAGAGAGAATGTGGGAGCACCATATTCTCAGTGTAGACAGAGGAGGTCACTTGAGAGGTACACTGGATACATGGCCCTTGCTAGGGAATGTGTTGATACCAAGCCATCCTCCTTTGAGGAATAAGTGCAGCAGCCAATTTTGGTTAATGCTATGGTGGAGGAGTATGACTCCATAGTTCATAACAGTGTTTGGGACGTGGTTCCGAGACTGGAGAAAAAGTTAGTTGTGAGTTCCTTTTGGCTTTACAGGGTAAAGCAAGTTGTTGGTGGTAGTGTGGAGAAGCATAAGGCAAGATTTATTTCCCGTGGCTTTTCACAGGTTGAGGGGATTGACTATGATGAGACTTTTGCTTCTGTCGTAAGGTACTCATCTATCAGATCTATGTTGGCACTACCGACACAGATGGGTTGGAAGATCCATCAGATGGATGTGAAGACTGCATTCCTCAATGGTCAAATTGAGGAAGAGGTGTACATAGAGCAACCAGAAGGTTTTGAGACCTTCGATCGTGAGTCGCATGTGTGCCGACTCAAGAGAGCGTTGTACAAGCTGAAGCAAGCACCTCGTGCTTGGTACACTAGGATAGAAAACTACTTCACCAGGTTTGGCTTCACAAAGAATGAAGCGGATGCGAACCTGAACCAAATCGTGGTGAAAGGCAAGTTGTTGATCATCATACTATATGTTGATGATCTCATATTGACTGGTGATGATCAGTTAATCGTGTCTTGCAAGGAGGACCTTGCAAGAGAATTCGAGATGAAAGACATGGGTCTCATGCATTACTTCCTTGGCATGGAAGTGTGGCAGAAGGATGGGGAGTTGTTTGTGTCTCAGGGCAAGTATGCAAATGAGATACTCAGGAGATTCCACATGGATAAGTGCAAGCCCATGCAGACTCCTTTAGCAGGTAACTGGAGGAAGGAGCTTGCTACTTCAAGAGAAGTGGTAGAGGCTACTATGTATAGGCAGCTTGTGGGTTCACTAATGTACTTAGTGAAGACAACCAAATTTGTGCTATGCAGTGAACCAGCTGAGTCAAGCGATGGTTCAACCTACCAAGATGTTTTGGAAGGTGTAAAATCATGTATTGAGATACCTCAAAGGCACATCTCAGTATGGATTATGGTACAGATAGACAGATGGAGTGAAGCTACATGGCTTCATTGATTCAGATTGGGCAGGGAGTCCATCAGATCGAAAGAGCACATTAGGAGGGATTTTCAACCTTGGGTCAGCAGTAGTTTCTTGGTACAGTAGGAAACAAAGTTTGGTTGCACTCAACTCGGCAGATGCAGAATACATGGCTGCAAGTCAGGCAGCATGTGAGGCCATCTGGATGCAGAAAACCTATTTGATTTTTTTGATCAAAGGATGGATCCAACTATGATTTATTGTGATAATAAGAGTTGTATCAAACTCTCTGAGAATCTAGTATTTCATGATAGGTCCAAGCACATTGACATCCGATATCATCATCTCAAAGACTGTGTAGCGAGGAGGATCATGTTGATGCAGTATATTTCGAAAGAGGAGCAAGATGCTGACATTTTCATTTTGACAAAGGCATTTCCAAGATGTAAATTCGAGTTCCATAGAGACAGGATCAGGGTGGCAGATAATCCCTTTCTTGTTGAGAGGGAGTGTTGAAATATGGCAACAAGAATATTCCAATTTAATTTGTCCTTGAATTAAATTGTGAATTAAAATCAAATTTAGTCTTAACAGCTACTTGGAAATAATTAATTAATTTATTTTAAATTAATTAGTTGGAGAAATTCAAGTTAGAAGTCTTTCTGAATTCATGCAAGAGTTATCCCTTAAATTAAGGAGATAAGATTGAGTTATGTTTGAGTTGTAATTAGTTAACTTAGTTTACTATGTTAAGTCCAGTTAAATTAGTTCCAAATTGTTTGAGGAACTAATAGTGAGTTGACAATCAGTTGATGCATTAATGCACTCAACTAGTGCTACTCCAGTTAACTGAAGATTCCCTCATCAGAAACTCATGCATGTCTATTCTGAGAAAGACCCAGTTGAGATTAATGTTCAAGGATAGTGTACTATCAGTTGCATGTGTTTTCTCATGGAGAAAACTCATGCATGCAGTCAAGGATTCATCCTTGAGGATTGCACAGTTTTGAAGGCTTGTTTTTCCACTTGGTAATAGGCTAATCGTCCACAAGGAACAATGCAAGGAAATAGGATCTTGGAGGGTAGAGAGGAAGGATGGAGAGAAGCCAAGATTTCCTGTGAGCATCTGAGGATTGTACTAAGAGTTGGCTAGCTAGAGAGCTAAGGATTTGTATAATTGCTATGTATTTCAACCATGTATGATAATATAATAGTGTGGGGTTTTTATTTGAGACTTTCCCCACAATATTTTCATGTGTATTGTGCCATTGATTCTTCTTATTCTAGTTATATTTTTCAACTCAATATTTAAGCTTCCGCAAATTGATAGTAGAAGTAGGTTATAGTATTCTTCTTTGATTTATATTGCATTATCGGGTTAACCTATCACAGATTTTCTACAATTTATTTAAAATCTTGATTATTTAATATCATAAATATAAAATTTTAGTTACATTTTGAAAAGTTAAATTTCTAAATAATAAAGTTAAAATGAAGATGTATTGTAAATAAATTCAATATAAAATTATTAGTTAAATTTAACTCTTAATTTTTTTCACTAGTTAATTAATACATCAATACAACTATGCAACAAAGAAAAAAAATTACATTAATACAACTATAAAATTTATTACTATTTTTTAATCATGAAACTTTATTTTTTTGTAAGCTTGGCAATACCTTTCTATTAATCATATGTAAAGTAGGTTATAGAATATATGTCTTGTGGCCTCAACTTTCCGGAAGGAAACTAGGTTTGTTGGCCACTGATCAGCATCATAAGCCATCCAAAACATAAACAATTTGAGTATGTCCATCCAAGCTTTATAAGCTACCATATCTATCACCCATCTATATTTACTACTGATAATGTAAATGCTATCCGACCAGATCATAAAAAAAAAAAACATCAGAAAATTTCAAAAATATCATGACTTCCCAGTAGTCAATCATTAGACGATGCTACTGGGGTAGGATCTTTTTCACTCAACCTTGGCATTTCATTTTGTTGCAGACTTTGTAGTTGTTTTTCCATGCAGCCAAGGCAGACATTCTGATGGTACAACTAGACCTGTACTGACTATATTTCCTGTTGAATGTCCTTGAGACTCGGCTCAACTTGTTGGGTTTGTTGGGGGCCTTCCAAGTTCTGGGTTTCCAACATGGCTCTCGCCAGTAAGCTCTTCATTACCCAATATAGTTGGATTGATTGTTTGAACAGAGTCAGCCTTCCACGGGTGTGTCCAGGGTCCATTACCAAAGGTGCCCAGTCCTCTGTTGGAATCGGTTCTGCTATCGCCTTGGCATTCAATTCCGCCTCCTTTTCGAAATTTCGGACTTCACTTATGTTGGGGATCCAACATTGTAAGCATGCAATAGATTTTGCATGTTCTCCTCCCCTATTTTCTTGCCTCTTCTACATTAGGGCTTACTGGATGAAGCCAGCGACGCTTTCCCTTTCCTACTATTCTGATTACTGTCGTGGCAACGCCCATGCTTCCCCACGCCAGCCTCTTCCTTCACCATGCTGCGATAGACTTAGTCCCAATTTTTAATCATGAAACTTAACTTCTAAGAAAAAATAATAATAATACGCATACCTTAATTACATATAATTCGATTTTAATAAAATACCTATCCCAATCATATAATAAATATTTTTACAACTTCAATGTATCCATTACATTCTTAAAAAAATGTTTTATTTTTTAATAACTATATAAAAACATAAATACAATTTCAACATTAAATTATGTTACAATTGGAATTGTAATTTTTAATTAATAGAGAGAGGAGTTTTCTTTAGTATGACCTTTTGGGCTTTCCAGGTTGTTCCAGTTATTCAGACAGACAAGGCGGCACTGCTAATAGATATGCCTAACCATTTGACCTACCTACCATTGTGTAGGGTTACCTATCAAACTTGTGATTTCAGTAGATTTCTACTAAATTTTAGAGAAATTAGACTAGAAAAACCCATCGGAAAAGCTTCCAAAAAATCGCACTAAAAACAACTCAACAGAGTAAATACAACTATGAAACATAAAGGCATAAACTGTAACTATGTAACCAGCCATTGAAATGTTTTACATTTGTTTATAACTAGTTTCATGAAAACATTTTACATTCAAATGAACAAGCCTTTAATTTTGGATTCCTTCCAACTCTTATAACTCTGAACACCTTCTCACATTTAGAAATCTAAGGTTTGTCAGATGCCCTAATCTCCTTATGCTCTTCAACTTCACACATTTAACTGGCGCAAAGATTCCATTGATTTAGTAAGTGAAACTCCTCCAATTCTCGGCATCTCATAAAGCTTAGTGTTCGAAGTTTTGCAAAACCATAAAGCATTTTTACTTTTCTCAAATTATCAAAATTCTCAAAACACAAAGATATGATTGTATTTGGAAATGCTCCAACCTCCACCAAATTATTACATTCAATGAAACTCAAAGATTGAAGGGTGGAGCAAACACCTTCACCAAAATTATACCTTTGATATCCCTATTCCAGAAACACACAACTCTTGGAGCCTTGAAAGTATGCAATTCTCCATATCACTAAATGCTTCTCTTTCTCCTTTAACCTCCTTTTTAAAATGCAGTTTGTGTATCAACAGACAACCAAATGCCATGAATTGAGTCAATCGTCCAAGCGAGACAACAGACGTTTCAATGCCCTGCACTCCCATATAGCAAGTTTCTTCAAGTTCTTTAAGTCACCTAGAGAAGTTGGAAAACATTTCAATTTTGTACAACCATCGAGCTACAAGTATTTTAATCTTTAACCCGCATAGTGAAGGAGGTAGCATGTCCAGCAAAGTGCTTCCTATCTTCAGAACTTCCAAATCACTGAGTTCTCCAATTGCACTTGGCAATTCTTTTAAATTTGTACCTCCCAAATGTAACTGTTTAAGCGACCTATGATGCGCCACTTGGGGAGGGAATATTTCAATTTTATTATAGTGACTAAGATGTATGTACTCAAGCGTGCTTATATTCCCTAGTGTTTTGCTTGACATACTTATATTAAAGCACCCTCTCAAATCAATATATTGTAGTTTAATTAATTTATAGAAGGAATCCGGAAGCCACTCCAAAGTGTTGCAGTTCGCCATAGTGATTCGTTGCAGCTTGGCTAAATTACTCAAGGAAACTGGTAGCCTCTTCAACGCTTTGCATTCAACTAGATGGATCTGTTAGAGGTTGTTCCAATTATGAAAGTACTCTGGCAGCCTCTCCAAAGGGTCGCACCCAAACAGGTAGATCTCTTGGAGGTTGGTTAAGTTACCCAAGGACTTTGGTAGTCTTTCCAAGGTTTTGCACCAACATAGCTGAATTTTTTGAAGGTTGGTGAACTTACCAAAGCACTCCAATAGCGACCTTAGCTCTAAGCAATGTGTTAAATCTAAGGCCTTTAATGACTCTAGAAGACAAAATTCTTCTGGCAATTTTGTGAATGAAGGTCGTGATTGTTCGAATTCAGGATGAGGACCAGGACCAATTAAAATTTGTTCTAGGTGCTTCAGCTTCCCTATAGACTTTGGAATGCTCGAAATAGGAGCATTAATCTCAACTCCCACAATTTTAAAGGTGTCTGCAAAATGCTAAATACAAATGGATTATTGTTCCCTTTAACCAAAAAAAATAATACATATAATACACTATTATTATCAATAATTCAAACACAAACTTTCCAATTTACCTACTATTCTTTTTCCACAGTGTTTCTAATTTGCTCCCTTCCACTTGCAGGACCCTTAAATTCTTCACTGAAATCAAGGAAAATAGGGAAGAGGAGGGACAATTTTTCCAACTCATGAATATGAGATTTGGAAGTTCCACCCTTGTCAAAATGCATTCTTTGAGAACACCTTCATTATCAAGAAGTTGCAACCTACTCATGGGGCCAAATACATTATCGTCATCAATATTATTGTATTCACTATGATTTACTCTAATTCCTCTCACGGATATTACATGTCCATTGTTAAACATGATAATGACTAGCCATTCAATCTTGTAAAATTATTGAAAATTTTAGAAAAATGAAATTGATTGGAGAATCACACATATTAAACTATTTACAATTTACAGTTGATTCCTGTAACAAATCATCAATGTCGTGCTCTTGCCAACACCAAAGATGATGGGGCAATGTTGAACTTTTGGCAAGCTCTCTTCCCAAGTCCCTAAGGTGATCGTGCATTTTTAATTTATTTTTATCATTCACCTCTATAAGACATTTGTCCTCTATATTTTGAAACCCACACAAACCATCATCCCATATCTTTATGGTCATATCCCTGTCTTTTCCAATGAAAAAACAAGCAATATCTAAGAACATTGCTTGTTCGGTCACATCCATCTAGTGCATCATAACAAATCTAAAGTCTTTGTTTTATCTCACTGGGAAGTATGCTTGTAAGATTATGCAATTGGGTTTCCTAGTAAGATGTGCTCTTTCCCTTCAGAAGTTCCCCAAACAACTTTAAAGATAATGGTAACCCACCATAGGCTTTTACGAACTTTTGTACCAAAGATTCAAATGTTGGGTGTGGGTGTGGCCGAGTGAAGGAATGCAAACAAAAGAGTTCAGGAGAATGTCGTATAGTGAGGCCAGTTAGGATATTTATTGAGGACTCTTCAACTCTTGAGCTTATGAGAGTAGTAGGTTTTAACCCCATACAGAAATTACCTGCATACAAATCTAAAACACAGAAAATAAACAATGGGAGAGTATAACATATAAAACACATATACATAGAGATTTTCCCCTGGATCCCAAAACAGGGACTACCAGCTTGATTTTTCATTATATTCCTTTCAATGTTACAATACATATTTATACATACCGAAGAATCCAGTACCATGGACCGAAAAAACCATCGCGTCCAAAACCATGGACCGAAAACCATCGCGTCCAAAACGATGTGCGAAAAATCATGCACAAAACCATAGGTAGGTCCGCCCAACCTAATATAGGGTCCAAAAACAAAATTTTCCGGGGCAATGCCCCAAACCCCATAAAGTGGGGTTACCTGCACCCCTCAAACAACTTGTGACTCCCCTCGCTACACAATCGGCACAATGAAGGGGGGGCTCTGCTCCTCTTCTAACCCCCCAGTTAACTACGTGGACTAGTCATGGAAAGAATATAACACAACCCAACATTCTCCCACTTGTTGTTTCCTTTCCACAAGGGGCCATAAGAGAGCTTAGTCATTTATCCAACCCTACAATGCCCATTGTTTCTCTGCACCAAGAGAACTTCTCAAAGCTCACAGATTTTGTCAATGCATCTGCAGTATTCTTCAAAGTATCCACCTTTACCAACAACACCTTTTTGTCTTCTATAATATCCCTCACAAAGTGATATTGAACATCAATGTGCTTTGTCTTTGAATGATATGCAAGGTTCTTTTCCAAGAAAATTTCACTTTGGCTGTTACGCTCTATCCTTATAGCTCCCTGTACTAACCACATACTTGAACACAATCTCTACAACCAAACTACTTCCTTGCTTGCATGAGTGGCTACCATGTATTCTGCCTCTGTAGTTGATAGTGCCACTACATATTGTTTTACTCATCTAACTGACTGCACCTCCAAATAGGTTAAACACATACCCACTTGTAGATCTTCTCTGATCTAGATCTCCAGCCTAGTCTACATCAATAAAGCCATGAATATCCAACCCTCTATCTAATCCTGGTCTTCCTTGGTAGCACAAACCATAATCACTAGTGCCACACAAATACCTGAAAACCCACTTCACTTTTTCCAGTGCTCCTTCCTTGGTTTTGACATAAACTTGCTCAATACTCCCACTGCATGTGCAATGTCTGGTCTAGTACATACCATCGCATACATCAAGCTACTAACTACACTTGCATATGGAACACGAGACATATCCTCTTCCTTTTCTTGTGTCTTGGGACACTGTTTCAACAGATAACTTTACACCTACAAGAATAGGATCCTTCACGGGTTTACTATCCTGCATATTAAACCTCTGCAATATTGTCTCAACATACTTCCTTTGGTTTAACCAGAGCTTCCTCTTTTTCTGATCTCTTTTGATTTCCATGCCCAAAATATAGTTTGCAGCACAAAGATCTTTCATGTCGAATTTGGAGGACAAATGGGTCTTCAAATCCTAGATAATTTCTTTGCCATTTCCGACCAGCAACATATCATCCACATACAATACCAGATAAATAACACGGTCACCAACTAAAATAAAATACACGCAGTGATCTGCTTTGCTTCTGGTGAAGCCAAGTCCCCGTATAAATGTATCAAATTTATGATACCACATCCTTGGTGATTGTTTTAACCCATATAGATACTTCTTTAACTTTCATACCAGTTCTTTCTTGCCCTTCACCGAAAAGCCTTCAGGTTGCTTCATGTAGATCTCCTCTTCTAGATCCCTGTGAAGAAATGTTGTTTTCTCATCCATCTGTTCTACCTCAAAATAAAAAGCAACATCAATAGATAACAGTAATCTAATAGAAGTTATCTTGGCAATAGGAGAAAAAATATCACCAAAATCAATTCCGAGCATATGGGAATAACCTTTTGCTACCAACCGAGCTTTGTATTTCTCCACCTTTCCTTCTACATTTTTCTTCTTCTTGAACACCCATTTTCTACCATTGGGTCTCCTATCGGTCGACAACTCCACTAGATCCCAAGCCTTATTTTTGTGCAAAGATGCCATTTCATCAACCATGGCCTCTTTCCAGAGTTTTCCATCCTCTGAATCTACTACTTGCTTCACAGTTCTGGGATCATCATCAGTAATAGATAAAGAAAAATTTGAACAGAAAGCAAATGGACTATACCTTTCTAGCTTCCTTCTTTCTCAAACTGATCTTCTCACACCTAGATTTTGTGGCTCTTCATCTTCTAATTCCTCCTTTGCTATAGACTCTGATTCTTCCTCCTTTAGCTCAAACTCTATCTTCTCAAGTTGCTTTGGTTGGACTTCATGTTTAATAACATCTTTCACCTCTCTGAACACCACATCTCGACTATAAACAACCTTCCTTGTTACTGGGTTCGAAAGCTTATAACCCTTTAAACCATCCTTATACCCAATAAAGATGCACTTTTCAGATTTACTATCCAACTTGGTTCGTTTCTCCTTTGGAACATGTAGATATGCATCACATCCAAATACCCTCAGATGTGAAAGAGAGGGTTTTTTACCAGTCCATAACTCTTGTGGAGTCTTATCCTCCAATGTTGATGAAGGTGATCTATTGACCAGGTAACATGCTGTCTCCACCGCCTCTACCCAGAATTACTGTCCTAACCCAGCACCACTGAGCATGGTTCTTGATCCGGATTTAAATAAGAACGCAACAAAATACAGAGATAACCATAAAGACAAATATGCAGTGGAAATAATACTTCATTTCATTACTGTAAAATACTGAAATATGCTTAGAAATAGAAATGGAAATAACCCAGCTAGGGCGATGGTAGCTTATCTCTAAGAAGAGATGTGTCGGCTACATGCCTCTGAACTGTTCTCCAAAAACTGTGTTACAATGAGGATCGAGGGCCTATTTATTGTTGAGAAATAATGGAAAACCCTTCACATTCCAAAACCTAACCCTAGAAGATGAAACGCAAAATTGTGGGCCCCGTTTTTGGGTAAGTTGGTACATCAACTTCCCGAGGTCGCAAATTGGTCGTACTATCTCCGTTTGACGCGCATGATAGCTCGTTGGAAAGATCTCTCCGAGGACTACGACGGAGAAGACGATTTTTATCAGAAAATCGCTGGCAGTGGATTTCCCAAAAAACATCGTTTAGGGCCTCAAAATGGCTCCGGAAGTTTAGGACCCGAAAAACTGCTAAAAATAGTAAACTGTGCTATAATTAAGGAAACTGAAAAACTGAAAGAGACAGTTGTGGGGGTCCAAATGGGATAGGTGGGTGGCCACCAACACCCACCTGGATCAGTTCTTTCCCTTTCCATCAACGTCTTATTCATTCTTTCTACAACTCCATTTTACTGAGGTGTATATGGAGTAGTCTTCTGTTGTGCTATACCACACTTCTTACAAAATTCTTCAAATTCCTTACGGAAAAACTCTCCACCATTATTTATCCTCGGCTCCTTTATCTTCTTCACTATCTAGTTTTCCACCAGAGCCTTAAATTCTTTAAACCTGTCAAAGACTTCAGATTTCTTCTTAAGGAAATATATCCATGTATTTGTTGAGAAGTCATCTATAAGTGATACATAGTACACAGACTTACCTAGTGATGGAACCTTCATAGGTCCAAACACATTACTGTGCATAAGCTCTAATATATGTTTCGCCCTCTTACCACCAGAGGAGAAACTCACATGATTTTGCTTCCCATATACACAATTTTCGCAGAAATCAAAATCCAAAGAGCTATTACTCATATCTTCTACCATACCTTTACCATGAAGTATTTGAAGGCCCTTCTCTCCAATATGTCCAAGCCTTTGATTACACAACATGGTCTTCTCTCCAGAGGCCACTAGATTTTTTGCTCCACTTTCAGGAACCACGGAACTGTTGTGCTCATCAACAATAATGCTACCTTTCAGCTTATACAAAGTTCCAATTCAAACTCCCCGCATCAATACTAGTGCCCCCTAAACCATCTTGCAGCTATCCTTCTCGAACACTGTTTTTACACCTGCAACATCCAGCTTGCTTATAGAATCAGATTTCTGGCTAATGCAGGAATATGCAGAACACCCGAAAGTTTTCTAACCCTTCCACCTTGCAAATTCAACTTTACTTTACGCGACCAATGATTCTAGCCTTCCTGTCAGCCCCCAAGAAGACATCACCACCATCATATTTCTCATACTCGCGGAACCACTCTCTATGGGGAGTGAAGTGAAAGGATGCACTTGAGTCAATCAACCATGCCTCATGATCTACATGTGTACTTAAGAAGCCAAGTACACATCCCCACCTTCATCTGAGGCGGTTTTCGCCTCTGCAGAAGGAGCATCATTAGATCCCTTTCCTTTATCAGGAGCTTTATATTTACAGTCCCTTTTGTAGTGCCCTTCCTTTCCGCATTTCCAGTACACCACCTTTACATGTTTTCCTGGAGATTCATATCTACCTATATATTTAGATCTCCCACTCGATGACTTATTTTTGTTTATGTTCTAGGACCATCCTCATACAGACAAGGCATCACCATTCTGGCTCTTCATATTTTTCTGTCTCATCTCCTCCGTCAGCAAGGATGAGACTATTTCATCAAACTGCAAGGCAGTTGCATTGCTACCTATTGCAATAACCAGACTATCCCACAGATCTAGTAAAGAACACAACACACTGATGCACTTATCTTCATTTGAAATTTTAATATCAACATATAATAACTGAGTTACCCTAGTATTAAATGCGTTAGGATGTTCTGTCACCAAGTCTTCATCTTTCATCCTTAGGTTATACAACTTTTTCCATAGGAACAGTTTATTCACCAGAGACTTAGATTGGTACAAAGTCCCTAACTTGTCTCACAAAGCCTTTGCCATAGCTTCCCCTGATACATTCAGCAATACTGAATCTGAGACACACAATAGTATTGTGCTCTTAGCCTTCCGATACAACTTCTTCCATTCTTCATCATACACTCCCATTGGTTTAGTACCCGGATCTACTGCGATCCACTGATATTTATCCACCAATAGATCCTCCATCTTGAATTTCCATAACTCAAAACTCTGACCAACAAATTTCTCAATCTCTATCTTTCCACTGCTCGCCATCTTCTTTCACCACTAGAATCGATCCCACAGATCTCCCACTGAACAGGATCTACCACAGGCCCGAGAAAAACACCTCAGCAACAAAGGTGTCCCCTTGAAGCCAAAACAGCTTTGATACCAAATGTAGGTTTTAAGCCCGTACAGAAATTACCTGCATACAAATTCTAAAACAAAAAATAAACAATGCAAGAGCATAACACATAAAACGCATATACACATTTTCCCCTGGATCCCAAAACCGGGACTACCAGCTTGATTTTTCAATATATTCCTTTCAATGTTACAATACATATTTGTACATGCCAAAGCATCCAATACCATGGACCGAAAAACCATCGGTCCAAAACCATGGACTGAAAACCATCGCGTCCAAAACCATGTGCGGAAAATCATGCGCAAAACCATAGGTAGGTCTGCCCAACCTAATATAGGGTCCAAAAACAAAATTTTCCAAGGTGCTGCCTTGGACCCCATAGAGTGGGGTTACCTACACCCCTCAAACGCCCTGTGACTACCCCAGCTACGGAATCAGGGCAACGAATGGGGGGCTCCACCCCCTTTCTAACCCCCAGTTAACTACGTGGACTAGTCGTGGAAAGAATATAACACAACCCAACTAGAGCATCTCTATTTCAAGATGTAATCGACACTAAGCTATCAGGGTGAAGTAATGTTTGATCCGTCAAAATTTTTGATCTGAAAATCGCCCTATGAGTGATCTCAGTTAAAGATTTATTAAATGATGGTATTACAAACTCATGTGCTAGTAGGTGTCTATGTTATTTAGGCAACAGATCGATCAGATTGCAAATACACAGACACTTGAAATGGAAAACAGCAGACAAATATAGTAAGCAAATATAAGAACACAAGAATTTAATAAGGAGTTCACCCTATCCTCCAGGGCTACATCTCCGGTCCAGCTCCCAGGGGTGGCCTTCTTTTATTATGTCTTAAAGCAGATAATTACAATGAAGGAGCTCAATATGAGTCTCCTGAAATAGAATTTGCTTGGCAGGGTGGTTCTTGGATTCCCCAAGCCACTAGAGTGCACAGACTCCTTTCCTCACCAGCTCTTTGACCTCTGTGGTCTTTAGTGGAAGAAGCCCAGTGTGATGCTCAGTCCTAACAGATCCTCTCAGGGATGGCTTGAATCTCTGAAGCTCTCTCGTGCTCGATGCTGCCTTTGGTCAGCTCGGCCCTCTGTCTTCTTTCTGCTTCTTTTGCTTCACTGTCTTTCTTCGTTTTCTCTGTCTTCTGTCTTCTCTGCCTTCTGCTTTGTCTGTTCATGGCTTTAAAGCCATTTGAGCTCATGGTTGTTCGATTCCCCTTCCACTTTCGTCTGATCGCCTGTTGCAGCTTCGCTTGGAGTTCCCTGCTTCGGCGTCATCATCAGGCTCACAGGGAGTGGCCACTTGTCCTCCTACGAACTGCACTATCTTTTTCCTCGTCGGTTCAACTTTTTGGTTACGTCGTGGAATGAGTCCTCTTTCACCTTGGTGGTCAAATTGGACTTCAAACTCTTATAGATTGTGGCTTATTCTCCTGTTAATTCTAGTTTCCCCATCGGGTGCGTTCTCAGCCATTAGATCTGGGGCCTCTAGATCCGATGCCATTCACACATTTCGTGTGGTTTACTTGCTCAAATTTTAGTGCGCAATGAGTGGCAGTTTTCTCTCTCCTCCGCTTTCCATGCATCGGGTGCTAAGTGGAATCGCTCCATTTTCGCCAAATTTGCTTACTACCCAAGGGTGCCCCAGATAAATACTGTCGGTTTTTGGAGCGCAGGTCCCGCCTTAGCCTTTAGCCTTTTCCCCATGGTTTTCCTGGCTCCCATGCGACTGAGCGCTCGAGGCCTCTCCTTCTCGAGGGGTTTTTCCCAGCAATGCATGAATAGCGCTAAGAATGCATCAAAAACTGCCTCCTTTTCCTGATCCGGGCTTCCCAAGGGCTAGTTTCACCTCCTGCGTAGTCTCCATGGGCCTCATTCAGCGCGCTTTGACTGAGGTCCTCGTCATTCCACGCTGGCTGCTAACTACCACCATTTAGAGGTGTTTCTGATCGCTACTCTTAATTCTTTGAAGCTTGTCCCGACCTGATACAGTCATGGTTCTCTGATAACTCTTCTTGGATCCAATTCGGATCATGGCCTTCCCACTAAAAAAAGCTTTTGGACCACCAAAAGTTGGTTTTCAAGCATCGACTAAGTGAGGGTACTGTTTTCTCACTTGTCCAATCTCAATCCACTTTGCACTGCTCGGCTTTGAACCTTTAAGCCCTACTCTGAGGTACTCAACATCTCTTTTGCGCATCGTCCTCACCTTCATGTCTAGCAGTGTGTCTTCCTGCAATTCATTAAGATATTCAGGTAGCAGGTCATCAATAGAAGGCAATTGACTCTGCTCTTCAGGATCCTCAAGCATTGAAGGTTCAAACAATCTCAAGAAATCTGCATTTACGACTGAGTAGATGTGCATGTAAGCTGGTAGATCAAGGCGAAAAACATTCTCACCAATCTTCTCAAGTATTTTGAAAGGTCCATACCTAATAGGCTTTAGATTTTTACCTTCACCTTACATCATGTCCTTGCTGATGTACAGCCAAACTTGGTCACCAACTTGGAAACTATGCTCCATCCGATGCTTGTCATGCCTAGCCTTGTATTTGGCTTGGCTCTTTTCCAACTGTTCCTGTACTGCCTGGTGGATCTCCTAGATTTGTTCAATGAACCTAGTTGCCTTGTCCACATTGTTGCGTCCATCAACTGTGATATCTTTACCAAAGACAAAATCCAAAGGAGACCTTGGTGTGAAACCAAAACAGGTCTCACAAGGAGATCTCTGTGTAGAGGAATGTTTTGCTCTATTGTAAGCATGCTGCACATAACACAAATGTTCATCCCAAAGCTTAGGATTTTTACTGCAATGTCCTCTGAGTAACTAGATCACTGTCATGTTAACTACTTCTGTTTGGCCATCAATTTGTGGATGAAAATTTGTGCTTTTCTTCAGTTTGGTGTCCATCAGTTCCCACAGACTTGATCAAAACTTCCCCACAAATTGGGTGTCTCGATCAGATACAATGGAAGTGGGTAGTCCAAAATGAACCCATACATGTTCAAAGAATAGTTTTGTAGTTTGTTCAGTTGTAATCTGTTTATTACAAGGTATCAAAATACACATTTTGCTGAACCTATCCACAACAACATATAGATAATCATGACCTTTTCTAGATTTAGGCAGTCCCCCAACGAAATCCATGGAAATACTTTCCCAAGGGTGAGAAGGTACTGGTAATGGAGTGTACAAGCCTATTTTTCTGTTGCTGGGCTTACTTTTAGCACACATACTAAACCCTCTTATATATCTAGAAATTGTCTCATTCATTTTTGGCCAATAACAAAATCTTTGCAGCTGTGCAACTGTTTTACTTACCCCAAAGAGACCTAATATCAGAGAAGTGTGTGCTTCCCTAATTATCTTTATTCTCTCAGTTAGTGGAATGCAGAGTTTCCCACAATGGTATAAGAGCCGGTCCTTTACATGATAATCCAATTCTTCTACTCTTTTGCCTTGACTCAAAGTTGCATATACATATCTAAAGTCTATATCTTGAGCATATTGTTCAATGTAGCTTTCATGTAGCATAGAATTATACTTAAGTATAGTAGATGCATTTATAATGGGTCTAGATAACATGTCTGCATATTTGTTATGTATGCCCTTTTATATCTGATGACTAAATGAAACTATTGTAGAAAATCCATCCATCTGTAATGTCTTGATTGCTTCAACTTATTTTGGGAGTGTAGATATTGAAGTGGTTGATGATCAGTATCTATTACTGTCTCTTTTCCCATTAAGTAATCTTTCCACTTTTTCACACTCTGAACTAATGCATACAATTCTTTATCATATGTAGGATAGTTAACTACTGCAGGATTAAAAGTCTTAGAATGATAACATATGGGTTTATTGTGTTGTGTCAACACTGCTTCCATGGCATAGTCACTGGCATCTGTTTGGATTTGAAATGGTCTTTGCAAATCAGGCAGTCCTAGTATAGGTGTTGTACTAATCTTTTCTTTCAAGGTGTCAAAGGCTTTCTGATGTTTGCCTCCCCACTGAAACACCTTGTTCAATCTTGTTAAAGCATGTAAGGGAGCTGCAATTGAGGAAAAGTTAGAAATGAACTTCCTCCAATATTGTGCTGCTCCTAAGAAGCTTCTAACTTTTGTAGCAGATTTGGGTTTAGGCCAGTTTATAATGACTGCCACCTTAGAGGGATCTATCTTCAATTCACCACCCCCTACTATATGACCCAAATAATTTAAAGATGTTTTTCCAAATTCACATTTTGAGAGTTTAACATGAAGTTTTTATCTTTTCAAAACATCTAATGTCTGCTTAACATGCTTTAAGTGTTCTTCCCACGTTTTACTAAAAATCAGAATGTCATCCAGATACACAATAACAAAATCATCAAGACCAGGTCTGAGTACATCATTCATTAATCTCATGAAAGTAGCAAGAGCATTAGTTAAGCCAAAAGGCATAACCAACCACTCATACAACCCTTGCTTTGTTTTGAAAGCAGTCTTCCATGCATCTTGTTCTACAACTCTGACCTGATGGTATCCACTGTGCAAGTCTAGCTTGGTGAAATAAACAGCTTCCTTCAATTGATCTAAAAGATCATCTATGCGAGGAAGGGGATAACAATTTTTTATTGTTATCTTATTCAGTGCTCGGTAGTCAATGCACATTCTCCACAAGCCATCTTTCTTTCTCACCAAACAATTGGTGACCCACATGGTGATGCGCTAAGCTTGATGAACCCCTTCTCGAGCAAATCTTGCACCTGCTTCTTGATTTCAGCATTCTCTAAAGCAGACAAACTGTACATTCCAATGTTAGGCAATGGAACATCTTGCTGCAAAATAATATCATGTACTATTTCCTTTTTGGGTGGTAGACCTTTAGGTTCTTGAAACAAGATATCATACTCTAAAACAACCTTTTCTATATCAGCTTGTTGTTTAGCATTACAGCCCTCAAATACATTGGTTTTATCAAGTTTCTTTTCCTTTACAACCATCAGTAAGAATTGTTTGTATGAATTTATCGTTCTTTTCATCTACCCTGAGTTTATGAGAGTATAATTATTCTTGAGCTTATGAGCACTTACAAAGTATTCAATTCCATCTTTAACAAGTAGATACTTGTTCTCAGCTCTATAGAAAATAGCATTTCTATCATACAAGTAAGGACTTCTTAAAACAATTCCACATATATCCAAAGGAATTATGTCTAACTCCACCTCATCTACAAATGCTGACCCAAAAGAAAACTTGAGTTTGCACTGTCTAGTCACTTGTAGTTGTGCTTTATCATTCAACAATCCTAATGGGTGTTGGCTACTTGAATTGTTTATTGATTAAACAGTGAGAGTACCACATTAATTTGTCAACCCGGGAAAGTCCTTTTATTTCAAAGGTGACCTCGTACTGTATGTACTTAATTCTAAAAGCATTAAAAGTTGTAGTATACACAATTCTATCTTCTGTCAAACTCCTTACTCTATGTTATAACAGTTAAAATATATTGCAGAGATGAAATAAAAGCAGTTAACTAAGAATACAAATCTGCAAAGAAAAATAATGGTTGCTCTGTTAGCAGAGGATCAGGACCCTATCCTCAGGGTAAGGATGTTCAGCACCTGCCCCTGTAACCAAATTGCCAACACACACTGCAATTTCTAATCACCGGTGAAGTATTAACAAAACAGAGTATCAGCAAAAGGAAATTATCAGAGGTAATGCTACAGAATCCAAACAGAGCACCAGCAAAAGGAAATTATCAGAGATAATGCTACAGGATTCAAACACACTCACACACTAACAAAAAATAAATGGGTGAATCTTGTGAAGAAGGTGGGCCCTGTCCCTCTCACAAGATTCCCCAGAACACAGATGCCAGATTAGATGCTCAGAACAACCTTTTATTCATCTGCCAAAATGTCCAGTTACAATGAAGATTCAGACTTGCTTTTGTTTTTCAAAATTTCCCTTACAGCTTGTTTTTCTCCCCCCTTCTAATGTAGATGTCTCCTCTTTATAGAGGAGACATCTATTACAATAGACCGTCATGTTTCATTCAGTTTAACCTTTTTGTCAAAAATAAGAAATCCATCCTTGTTACAGGATGTCGTTACAACAATGTGACGGTGTATTCTTTCCTGGGTCTCTTACTGTTACACAGCTGGTAAACAATCCTCAACTGTCTTCTTGGAATCCTCGTACTATCCTTTGCCGCTTCACCATTGTTGCTGACTTAGTAAACTCATGTTGTTCCTGGTGTTTCGACAACTGTGACTGTGTTTTACCCTTTCTGGACAGTTGTCGATCGTGCTGTATCAGCATGGAACTCTGCCGATCTTCTGATAGTTGTTGTTTGTCATTTCCAGTATTCCAGTTGTTGCAAAATAACGTTTTCCCTGCTTTAGATAGTTGTTGTTGCTGGTGTTGCAGCAACTGCGTAGTTTCTGTTTCTGGTGTTGCAGCAACTACGAACTATAATTTCTGCAGACTTTAGACAGTTCAACGGTTACTTAGCAACTTGGTTAACTTCTCCAAAGATTAATTATAAAGATAACATGAATATGTAATGAATGATTAAACATATAGTAATGAGGAGAGTTGCTTCATACCTTGAAATGATTAGGTCATTATATAATCAAAAGCTTTCAACTTATGGACAGAAGAGGGTAATATTATAGCAAAAATACAAGGTCAAAAGTGGTTAATTTGGAGTCCTAACATCCCCCCCAACTGAAAGGGTTGCATGTCCTCATGCAATGCTTACTCTAAATCTGAGTTGGAGTACTGGGATGAACAGTGTAAATTACTGATACAGTAGCTATGGAAAGTGTTATCAAACCTGTCTCTGAACCCACAGACACTCTCTAGTTGCCTCCATGCTGCCACCTCTTCCTTTTTGGATGATCCAAACTGACCCTTGTATTGCTGACCAGATAACCATAAGAGGGGAAATTTAAATCTGTAGCCAATCCATTTTTCAGCACATTGTTCCATACATCTAACATAGTAAGGTACCCTTGAAATTGCTGCCTGTAGATTAGGGGGATTGTAGGGATGATACTCCTGTCTTTCCTTGGGACAGTTTTCCCAGAATAGGTTGTTGGCTTTAATAGCCATAGGTGCCTTTGTTTTCACATAGTGTTGGCAATCTCGCAAGACCACTGCTTGTAGTTGCCTAATGTGATCAGTCATTCCAGGTTCACTTAACATTCTTTGGTGCTGTGCAATGAAAGTAGCTGCATTTTGGGGTTCAGCCTTAATCCAAAGGAGGCAATTCTATTCATTGTGTTGTGCTGAGATGAAAGCGTTTTTCCAAGTGAGCTGGTTGGCTAGAAAGGAAATGAAAGCTCTGAGTTGTATGTCACCAAAAATAGGGAGTATATTCATTTTTCTGTCTTCAGACATAGCTTCGTTGTGGAGATAAAGCTCACACAACAAATTCTGATCATTCTTGGGTGCTTCTGCAAAGGTTTCAATAAATTGTTCTGATGTAATCACCTGATGAGGTCGGCCATCTCTAACTGCCTTTATCTGTAAGAATGTTAGTCGTTCCCTCAAAAATGCTGCATAGTTGAAGGAAGGTTTTCTTGTAGCAAGTATTCTTTGAACCAAATCAAAGATCTGAGACAGTCTGGCTTTTAGTTCTTTAATTTCTTTGTACTGAGCTCTAGATTTCTCAAGTGCTTCCCAATTCTTATATGCATAATTAAACCAGATTCCTTTTTTCTGTTGGAATGATTTCCCTTGTGACAGCTCATATTCTTTCCACCATATTCCCTTTAATTCCTGAAAACTAGCGGTCTCTATGCATGCATCACTGGCAGAGGGAGATTCAGTTTGTGTAAAGGCATCAACAAGAATTTTTTGTTCTGTGATAATTGGAGTAGGTCGGGGTGGTTCGATGTCTCCTTCTCCATTTCCTGCTGATTCCTGTGTAACAACCAATGCTTCTTCTTCTTGTTCCATAACAGTTAGGGTAGGCCGGGGTGATTTTATGTCTTCTTCTCCATTTCCTGTTGATTCCTGTGTAATAGCCAATGCTTCTTCTTCTTGTTCCATAACAGTTAGGATAGGCCGGGGTGATTTTATGTCTTCTATAACAGCAAGTTCTTCTCTTTCTTGTTCTGTAATTTTTGGGGAGCCTACTGGTTCTTGTGTTACAGCAAGTTCTTCTACTTCTTTCTTTACACTTTTTGGAGATCCTGTTGGTTCTTGTGTTACAGAAGGTTGCTCTGTTTCCACCTGCACTATTTTTGGAGAGCCTGTTGGTTCTTGTGTTGCAGCAGGTTGCTCTGTTTCCTCCTGCACAGTTTTTGGAGAGCCTGCTGGTTCTTGTGTTGCAGCAAGTTGCTCTGTTTCCTCCTGCACAGTTTTTGGAGAGCCTGTTGGTTCTTGTGTTGCAGTAGGTTGCTCTATATCAGCAGAGGGTTGTGGTGGTTCTGTTTTTTCTTCTGCAGTTTGTGTAACAGCAGGTTCCTTCATTTCAACTACAACAGCAGAAGGTTCTGGAATGACTCCAGTCACTGGTACTACAACTATCTTGTATCCTGCTTGAGTGTAGAGCTCACCACACTCGGCGCACATATACTCACTCTCTTTACTCTTCTCCGCTACAGATGCTACCTGTGATAAAATGTGCAGGTTGCTCTCATTTTGATAAGCTTCTTTGGCCCTTATTATTTCCTCCTGATAGTCCTGAATTTGGGATTTCATAAATTCAATTTCTTCCTGCAGGGCAGATATGGTAGGCTGAGCTTGTGGAATTGCAGGTTCCAGTGGAGGCAGAGGTTGTGTTTCAGAGTTCATTTGAACATTTATACCCCCAACAGGTGGTTCTTGTGTGTCACCTGATGGGGTAGTGGTTGTTTCTTGTGTTGCAGCCACATGGCCAATATTACCTTGGGTGTCGGCAGCTGGTTCTTGTGTGATAGCTGCCTCAAAAGATAATGTCACGAAACTGTGAACACTCTGCATTTCAGCCCCAGAGGGTGAGGAAGGGGAGTTTTCAGGGCTGGTGGGAGTACGGGTTCTTAACATGATGGGTGGAGAGCTAGGGAAAGTGGGGCTAGGGGATTTAGCTATTACAGACGACCGAGTCCTTTTCTTGGGTAGAGAAGCAGGGAATTCAGATATTTTTCTTTTTCAGCTAGCTTTCTTTAAAATAGGTGTAGTGGTGGAAATAGCAGCTGCCTTGACCGAAGCCCTAGTTCTTCTTCTTTTCGGTGGGGTTTCATTTTTCTGCTGCTTCTTTCATTTGAGAAGGGTAATAGGGATGTTATCATCAGAGTCGTCGGTAGAAATACCAAGTATGGGAGTGGATGGGTCAGTTTTATTGGGGTATGGGGTTGTTTGCATGGGTATTTCTACTGCTGATTGTACATTTTCAGCAACTTGTGGGGGAGTTTTTTTAGTTTGCTGGGGAATTTCTTGGGGTATTTGCTCTGAAGTATCCTCTGTTTGTTGAGGAATTTCTTCATCCCGCTGAGGTATGTCCTCAACTTGATGAGGGATTTCCTCTTCCTGATGAGGAATTTCCTGCTCTGGCTGAGGGATTTCCTCCTCTTGGTGGGGATTAATGAGGGGAGGGGGGTTATTTAAGGCAAGGCCTTTATTTATCAATAATTGAGCTAGACGATGGTGTTTTAAGGAATGGAGCGGATGCTTTGCGTTGACAGTATAACGTGACATATTTTTAAGACATCCCAATAGATAGTATGGCATATTTATCAACTGACCATGCCTCAAGTGATTCAATAAGACGAAATCGTGCTGGTAAATTACCTGGTACCAGCCTTCGCACGTCAGGTATTGCTTTACAAACTCAGCAACTTTTGGCCATGGTTGAGGCAGTGATTGAAGTGCTACGCCTCTGCCCTTGGGTTCCACCTGCTTGCCTGGTTGAAGAAAATCCTGCTGCGCGTTAAGGATCAGGTGCTTCCTACTGAACCAACGCATGCCATTAGCTGGTAGCCCGGTAGCTTGGGCTATGACTTCCTCTGTGACTGGAATTTGTACTCCCTGAACGACGGAAAACCCCTCTGTTAAATTGCAGGCAAACTCAAGGACTTGTTGTGCGTCGAAATCTGGAAGTCTCCTAAAATAATCTAGCCATCCCGCTTGCAGGAAGATTTGGTAGGCCTCGGGATAGAGCTCAAGAAGTGCTGTTGTGCCAGGTTCGTATGTGATGAGATTTCCTCCCATAGTTGTTGTTTCAGTGAGAATTCTCAGTACAGAGCCGAGTTTCCGAGTTCAGTCCAGAGTAAACCGTTGCAAATGGTAATATGACACGATGAGGTGACTTTTACATATTACCGGGAGAGTTAAGGGCGGAGGCAGTTGGCGTGCTATCCAATTATGACAGTGCTTTGGTAATCCCCCCCCAAAAGCTACGACTAAGTGATATGATTGGAAGTACAATTATTCGGTAGTCCTATCAACGTCTCCACATTAACTATTATTTAATATCCATGCATAATCATGCGTACCTTTATATTTTACCTTTTTAGTTGTTGCGTCGAAAAGTCTTGTCTTGTCTTTTGCTGGATTAATAATGATTAAAGCGGGTCTAAAAGTATGATAATACCAGCGGTTTTTATTACTAACGAGGAGTAATAGTGGAAGATTGTAATCATCATAGTGTATGGCTGGTTCCTTTGGTAGGAAATGGTATGTTTTATGCAAATAATAATTCATTTCTTGGGAACTTAAGTGGAGAAATTGGTTCTTTTTTTAGTATAAATGAGAGAAATACTGAAAAAAGCATTACGGCATCGGTAAGTGGTGTTGCAGCAATGGGAGTTGGTGTTGCAACAACGGGAGTTGGTGTTGTAGCAACAGGAAATGGTGTTGCAGCAAAAGGAGTTGGTGTTGCAGCAACGGGAGTTGGTGTTGCAGCAACGGGGAGTTGGTTGCAACCATAGGAAATGGTGTTGCAGCAACGGGAAATGGTGTTGCAGCAACAAGAGTGGTGTGCAACAACGGGAAATGGTGTCGCAACAACAGGAAATGGTGTTGCAGCAACAGGAAATGATGAAACACTGATTTATGGTCCAAAAAACATTCCCAAGTCCGCAAAGTGATTCTTTTGAAGTTTTTGTTCTCAGCCATTTTCCAAAACTAAGATCTGCAAAATAATGAATTGTAATATGGCAACCCTTGGCAGGGATTATTAGTTGAAAAGAAAATCTAATCTAAAAATAAATAAATGAATAGAGATTTAAGTGCCTTGAGGGACAGCAAGTTCCCCCAGGAAAGCATAGTGTATATCCGTCATGCAAGTATCCTTAAAATCTTCTTTAGAAACAGGCCGCTGATACAAACGGAGTCGATACCCATTCACTAGTAGTGGTGTTCTGCTATCATCAATCGTTAAAAGTCTGACTGTCCCATTTGGAAAAATAGCATCTACTTCATAAGGCCCTAACCACCTTGTTCTTAACTTACCTTGGAAATTCTCAAAATGGGAGTCATAGAGTAGAGCCCAGTTACCTTTCTGGAACTGCTTTTGCTTGATGGTTCTGTCATGCCACCTACTTCTTTGTTGCTGTATCATGATTGTTTGATGGATGGCATCCAGTCTCTTCTCGTCCAATTCTTGAAGCTGCTGCAACCTGGTTGTCTGTGCATCAGTCAAGTCAAGGTTAACAGCTAAAGCAGTTCTTAAAGTTTTGATTTCAAACTCTACAGGGAAAACAACATTTTTTCCAAAAACTAATTCATAAGGTGAAAAGCCCGTAGTATTCCTCCAAGTAGTTCTATAGGCCCATAATGCCTCAGGCAACCTTTGAAACCAGTCCCTTCTATTCTCCTTTATTGTTTTTGTCAAGATGGCTTCTATGACTTTATTGGTGCTTTCTACCTGCCCATTTGCCTAGGGGTGATAAGGTGTAGTCATTTTGTGCTTAATATGATATTTCTGAAGTGTATCCTTGAAGCCATGAGAGTTGAAAGGAGGTCCTCCATCCGTGACTAGTTTTCTAGGCAATCCAAACCTAACAAAGATCTCTTCAAATAAAAATGTTAGTACTGATTCTTCATTAGCTTTAAGGAGTGCCTTAGCTTCTACCCATTTAGTCATATAATCTGTGCACACTAGTATGTACACTCTTTGATTGGATGGGGGATTAATGGGACCTATAAAATCTAATGCCCATCTCTCAAAAGGCTCGAGAATTACCTGGGGTTTGAGTGGCATCTCATCCCTGTGATTAGGCTGGCCCATTCTTTGACATCTATCACAGGCCTTCACATATTTCTTTGCATCTTTGAAGAGTGAGGACCAATAATAACCCATTCTGAGTACCTTGTGTGTTGTTCTTTTATCTGCAAAATGCCCTCCACAAGGGCCATCGTGACAAGCTTTTAACACATCATAAATTTCATCTTCACCAATGCATCTCCGGATTTCTTGATCGAGTCCTGTGTGGAAGAGACACCCGCTTATCCAGCTGTACCTAGCACTTTGCTTAATGATCTTTCTTTTTTCCCTGTGTGATAGGTGCGATGGTAATTTTCCTGCAACTAAATAGTTGGCAATGTCTGCATACCAAGGTGAGTGAGCAGATACTGCAAATAAATATTCATCAGGAAAAGAATCATCTACTGGAATATTTTCATCAGTTTTTAATCGAGAAAGGAAATCAGCAACTACATTTTCTTTTCCTGGCCTGTCTACAATTGTGATGTCAAATTCTTGTAATAATAATAACCATCTGGTAACTCGAGCGTTTGTAACTGATTTATTCATTAGATATTTAATGGTCGAGTGATGAGTATGCACAAAAGTAATGTAGCTAGTAATATAATGTCGAAACTTATTGATAGCATAAATGAATGCTAGGAATTCTTTCTCAGTGACTGTATAATTCAGTTCAGCTGGTGTCATATTCTTACTGATAAAATAAATAGCATAGGGAAGACTATTTTCTTCTTGGCCCAAGACAGCTCCAATTGCAGTATCTGAGGCATCAGAGGATATATGAAACGGTAATGTCCAATCAGGTCCTATCAAAATGGGAGCTGTAGACAACTGATGTTTAAGTTCATTAAATGCTTTTTCACAATCATCAGTCCACTTAAATTCAACATTTTTTGTTAATAACACAAATAGAGGAGAAGCTATTTTGGAAAAATTCTTGATAAATCTTCTATAATATCCAGCATGTCCTAAAAAGCTTCTCACATTAGTTTGTGTTTTGGGGATATGGAGGGTCTGAATTACCTGTATTTTGGCTGGATCGACTTGAATTCCTAGGAATGAGATGAAGTGACCTAATACAATACCTTGATTCATCATCATATGACATTTTTCAGTGCTTAAGGCAAGGTGTGCTTCTATACATCGCTTAAGTACTTTTTCAAGGTTCTGCAGTGCATCCTCAAAAGTCACTCCATAAGGAGTAAAGTCATCCATAAATATTTCTAAGGAATCATTTAGCATATCAGAAAAAATCCCTATCATTGCTCTTTGAAATGTTGTTGGAGCATTACATAGCCCAAATGGAAGAACCCTGTAAGCAAAGTTCCCCCATGGGCTAGTAAATGTGGTCTTGTCCTGGTCTTGGGGTGCAATCTTAATCTGATTGTATCCACTAAATCCGTCCAAAAATGAAAAGAATTTCTTACCTGCCAAATTATCTAATACCTGATCAATGAATGGTAAAGGGAAATGGTCTTTCTGGGTGGCTTTATTTAAGGCTCTGTAATCCACACATACTCTCCATTTGCCATTTTTCTTAGGTACAATTACAAGTGGGGAAACCCACTCACTGTCAGATATAGGATATATAAATCCTGCATTCAACAGTTTTTGAAGTTCTTCCTTCACAATTTCCCTTAAATTGGGATTCATCTGTCGCTGGGGTTGACAGACAGGGCGTGATCCTTCTTTAATGTAAATGCGGTGGGTGCATAGCTCAGGAGAAATCCCCTTCATGTCTGTATAATCCCATGCAAATGCTTCTTTATTCTCCCAGAGTAACTTTATTAACTGTTGTTTTTCATTATCAGTTAAGTTAGGATTTATATTTAATGTTTTGCCAGGCTCAATTTCTATTGTTGTACTTTTGGAGGAGCTGCCTACAATTGTCTGAGATAAATTTTTAGTTTTCAGGTTCTGCTGAGATTCAGATTACAAGATTGCAGTGAAGTGATTATACATTTCTGGGCTGACCGAAGAAGGTTCAGAAATGAAGCTACTGATTAATTCATCTTCGGTAGAATTTTTGAAAGTTAAAGCTTGTCCGATAGTCAAGATAGGTTGGGTTTCTTCATCCTCATAATCTACCCATACAGAATTGTCATTATTAATCATGGGTGTAGCATGAGGATAAAGGGTAAGTTGTTTGGTTTCCTGCCCATTAGAGATGGTCATTGATCTTGATCTACAGCTGATGAAAGCATCTGTTGTAGCTAGCCAAGGTCTTCCTAGAATCAACGGATGGCCCCCCAACTTTGTTTTAGTTTGTAACACCACAAAATCAGCTGGGTAATTCCAGGATTCTACAGAAATTATTAGGTCTTCAATGACTCCTTCAGGTTTAATTGTAGAGCGATCAGCCAGCTCTAGAATAGTTGGAGTTTCCCTAATAAAGTTTTTTAACTGCAGCAATTGTGCTGTTTCAAGCGTCATAATGTTTATTGCAGCACCCAAATCTACTAGAACTTTAGAGACAAAGGTTTTTCCAACCTGGACTATTACTGTAGGGTGACCAGGATCACCATATTTCACAAGAGGATCTTTTTCTGTCATTAAAGCAGTCAGTTCTCCCATCACATGAACTGTGAGGCGTTCCTTAGCTTTTCTTCCAGGTTTTTTTTATACAGATATCTCTAACAGTCCTAGCATAAATGGGAACATCTCTTAGCGCTTGCAACAATGGAATTTTAACATATAAATTCTGCAGTTCGCCTAAAAGATTAAAAGCAGGTTGCTCAAGCCTTTTGGTGAGAGCTAGACGTTCAGGGAATGGCGGATCTACTATTTGAGCATTGTTGTTAGATGTTGATTCAACTGTTTCAACATTATTGTTAGCTGGTTTTTCTTTTCCAACTTCCTCTTTATCAAAGTCAGTAATGTCATCAATGATGGGTTCAACAATTCTCCCTGAACGGAGATGGATATCGTTACATTGCATAGGGGAGACAGGCTGATTTTGAACATCAATTACTTGCAGAGCTTTATTATTATTTGGGTTGGGGTTAGGTTGCACAGGCAGTTGTGGTCTAATTGCTTGGTTATTCGGAGGAGTGTTGGATGGTAAGGAAAGAGATTGTTGATGCTGAGGAAATGGCATCTGCTGGGCTGCCCAGTTCGGATTCCATTGATTAAAATACGATTGCTGGGGAGCCCAAGGATTCCACATGGTAGGATCAGGAAAAGGAAGACTTGGTTGCTGCATGGGTAGAAAATTCATCGTATTAAAGGGTGGGTACTGCATTTGGTTCATGGGTGGGTAATTCGTTTGAAAAGGAGAATGATTATTCCAACGACTAAATGCTGTGTTAGAATTCATACCTTGTCTTTGTGGCCATTGCCTCCTCTGTGTCATCAGGTACACTGCTTCAGCCTCTTCTTCAGTTGACTGCAGTGCTGCTTTTATTCCCGGCAGAGAGGGGCATTGCTGGGTCTCATGGTCCTTTTCACAGATCGTGCAGACTGGTACCTTATCTAGTGGGCATTCCCTGAGTGGGTGTTTTTCTCTACATTTAGAACAAAAAATAGCTAGGGCAACTTCTGCTTCTGCCTGTTTCTTTTTTACCTGCAGAGCATCAATTTGTGAAGCAAAAGAGCTTAACATTTCAGTTTTAAATTCTTCCAACAAATTACCTATTTCAGCCCTTGTTGCTCCTCCACTTGCTGACTTCTGGACTCTTGAATATACGTTGTCCCTGCTTTTTGGTCTGCTTACTGCTCTTCTTGAATATCTCATACAGAGATTGATAATTTCATCAAATGGTTCCTTGGAAATGTCCCCTTTTCCAAGCATATTCAACATGTCCAAGCAGTCATCTCGTACCCCTTTCAACAGTATTGTTTTCAGAATATCTTTACTCATTGTAGGGTGGTCAGACCGCTGCAGATTATACTGCAGTCTTTCCACAAAGTCCTCTAGATTCTCATCCTCCTTCTGAACCATTTTAAACAACTCTTCCTTCCTTTCTCTTGTTCGGCAGTAATCCTGATATTTGGCCAGAAAACTTTCTTTCATCTGATCCCAGGTAGTGATTGCCTGACCTCCTAAGCTCATAAACCACCTTAACGCATTCCCTTTCAGTGTTGCTGGAAACAGTTTTAGTTTCCGATTAGGGCTCACATAATCATAACTCCTACATAGTATATCAAATTCAAAGAGGAATTCATCCGGGTCTTCAGAGGATAACCCATGAAAGTTGGGTAATGCTGAAAGTGGAATGCTCTTCATAGGGGTTGCCCCTCTCGGGAGCTCCCCAATAGGGAACTCCAGGGTAGAGAGTGAGTTTTCCCCCCTTCCTTCTGCTATGTTATCCTAATCCGGATTTAAACAGGAACGCAACAAATTACAGAGAAAACCATATACACAAAGATGCAGCGGAAATAATACTTCATTTCACTAATGGAAAATACTGAAATATGCTTACAACCAGAAATGGAAATAAACCAGCTAGGGCGATGGTAGCTTATCTCTGAGAAGAGATGTGATGGCTACATACCTCTGAACTGTCTTACAATGAGGCTCGAAGGCCTATTTATTGTTGAGAAACAATGGAAAAACCCTTAACATTCCAAAACCTAACCCTAGAAGATGAAACGCCAAACTATGGGCCCCGTTTGGGGTAAGTTGGTACATCAACTTCCCGGGGTCGTAACTTTGGCATACGATCTCCGTTTGACGCATACAATAGCTCGTTAGAAAGATCTATCCCAGCACTATCATTGTTGGAACGGGCAACATCAGTCTATTCCATGGACCCATGTTGCCCCCGGATTCCCCAAAAAACGTCGTTTAGGGCCTCAAAACGGCTCCGGAAGTTTAGGACCCGAAAAACTGCTAAAAATAGTAAGTTGTGCTACAATTAAGGAAACTGAAAATGCTGAGAAGAACAATGGTGGGGGTCCAGGTGGACTTGGCAGGTGGCCACCAATATCCACCTGGATCATTCCTCCCCCCTTAGGAAGCAATGGTCCCCATTGTGTTGAGCTCCTCCATGAGATGAGGAAACTTTTGCTGAACTTGTTCCCTGGTGAGCCACTTGCCCTGCTGAAGGAGTTGGCCTGCTTTGACAACTCGATACAGTTGGATATTCTGTTGGCGAGTGTTCTTGATCTGTGTGTCCATGATCCGATCAGTTGCAGCTTGTTCCATGCAATCTGGATTTAATTCTGTGGGTTTGAGCTGTTCTGCAATGTCGGATGTGTCTAGCAATGGTGGAAAGTATGGTCGAAGGCGGTCCACATTGAACACTGGGTGCAGGACAAGGAATGGGGGAATGCTGAGCTCAAATGCATTGTCTCCCATAGCCTTAGTAATGGTGTAAGGACCATATCGGAGTGGTCTCAATTTCTGATAGGCTCCAGTAAGGCGTTCCTTTTGCAAATGCAACCAGACTTTGTCGCCCACCTGAAACTTGTGTGGCACCCGATGTTGATCATGTCGCTGCTTGTACTTGGCATTTGATTTCTCAAGAATGTCATGGACCTGCTGGCGAATGTGTTGGATGCGCTCAATGAAGCTGGTGGCCTTATCTGTTTCGGACTGGACATGAGCTGAATTTATGTGAGTAGCTGCAAGTGGCATGGCCACATCAATGGGGCATAGTGGCTGGAATCCCAAACCCACCTGAAATGGGCTATGGCCAGTGGAGCTGTGAAGAGCTCGGTTGTAGCTGTGCTGAACATAGGGGAGGCTCTCGTCCCATGTGCGTGGATGCTTTGAGTTATACATGCGCAGAATGTGCACAATCATCCTATTGACAACCTCTGTCTGGCCATCAGTTTGAGGATGGAAGGCTGTGGACTTCGTGAGTTTGGTGTCCAGCATTGACCAGAGACTGGACCAAAATGTGCTGAGAAACCGACTGTCCCGATCTGAGATGATAGACTGTGGGATCCCAAAGTGCACCCACACTCATTCAAAGAAGAGTTTAGCAGTGGCTTCTACTGTGATATTCTTCTTGCAGGCCACCATAATGGCCATCTTCGAGAACCTGTCGACGACCACAAAAACACAGTCATTTCCATGCTTAGTGGAAGGAAGGCCTGACATGTAATCCATGGAGATGGATTCCCAAGGTCGACTTGGGGTAGGCAACGGGGTATAGAGGCCGTGCTTCTTAATGGTCGGTTTGGCAATGGCACAGGCAGTACATGATCTGATGTACTTTCCAACATCCTGTCGAAGATTCGGCCAATAGAAATAATTTTGCAGAACTGCCACTGTTTTCTTGACCCGAAATGCCCAGCAGACCGACTGTAGTGGGATTCCCAAATCATCTTGGCACGCTCGCTTGAAGGAACACAAAGGTGACCGAGGTGGCATAATAGGGCATCCTGAAGGTGAAAATCTGGAACATGCCGACCCTCCAAGAGTGTCTGGTATGTGTGGCCGAATTCTGGGTCGCTTTTGTAGAGAAGTGGCCAATCAGAAGTCTCGTGCCCACAAGAGTTGAGCACAGTGGTTAACTCCATGATCGGCGGTCGACTGAGGCAATCTGCAACATTATTGGTGCTGCCCTTCTTATACTTGATATTCAAGTGGAACTGTTGCAGGTATGTAGACCACTTCTGATGGCGATCATTCTGCAATTTCCCTTGGGTCTGTATGAACTGCAGGGGTCGGTGGTCTGTGTGGATGACCGTTTCCTTCCCCAAAATGTAATGCTTCCATTGTCGGCAGGCCTGTACAATGGAATACATCTCTTTATCATAAGTGGGGTACTTCCGGACTGTGTCTGAAAGTGTTTCACTGTGATATGCCACTGGATGTCCATGTTGAGTAAGGACTGCCCCAATAGCATAGTCAGAGGCATCTGTCTCGACCTCAAATGGTTGTTGTAAATCTGGTAACGCGAGCACTGGTGCCGTGCAGAGGCGATCCTTCAACTCCATGAATGCCTTCTGTTGAGATTCAAACCAAAAGAATTTTGCTTTCGCCCCTCCCTTGGTGACTTGACTCAAGGGCCAAGAAATATGAGAAAACCCCAACACAAACCTGCGGTAGAAGTTGGCAAGACCTAGAAAGCTGCGGAGCTCTGTTAGAGTGGTTGGAGAGGGCCAATCCCGAATGACTTGGATCTTGGCTGGATCGACATGCACCCCCTGTTCATCAATGATGTATCCCAGATACTGAACCTGGGTCATGCCAAAAGTGCATTTCTCCAAATTGGCACATAGCTTGTGTTGCCGCAATGTTTGGAGAACCTGTCGAATGTGGTGGAGGTGCTCTTCCCAACTCTGGCTGAAGATCAGAATGTCATCCAAGTATACTACTACAAAGGAGTTGGTGAATGGCCGCAAGATGTCATCCATTAGCCTCATGAAGGTTGCAGGAGCATTCGTCAATCCGAAAGGCATAACCAACCATTCGAAGAGGCCCTCCTTGGATTTGAAGGCAGTCTTCCACACATCAGAGGGTTCGATTGGTACCTGGTGATATCCTGACTTCAGATCGATCTTGCTGAAATATTTCGCCCCCTTTAGTTGGTCTAGGAGGTCATCCATCCGCGAGATAGGGTACCTATTACGGACAGTGATCTTGTTCAGCGCCCGATAGTCAATACAGAGTCTCCACGTCCCATCCTTCTTCTGTACCAACACGATTGGGCTCCCACAGGGCGATGAACTCGGACGGATGTGACCTTTCTGCAGAAGCTCCTGAATCTGCCTCTTGATTTCATCGTTCTCCAGAACGGAGCACCGATAAATTGGTCCATTGGGTAGCGGCACACCTGGGGTCAGATCGATGGAGTGCTTAACTTGACAGTACAGAGGAACCCCTGCCGGGGAGGTGAAGATGTCCTCGTACTCCTCCACAACCTTGTCCATCTATAGTTGTCGTGCAGAGGGACCCTGTCTGGAGGCCGCGGCCACTGTCTTCTTCTTTCCTTGAGGGCGTATCATCAGGAAAACAAATTTCCTGGTTTTGGAAATGATCTTACTGCATTGTTTTGCAGTAATCAAAGAGATGGCGGTAGGTGGTGCTACCTCTGGTATCCTGTACAATTTATTTCCCAATGTAATAATAACAGCATGGGGCCTTGATTCATACACAGCATGTCGCTTCCACAAGTATGGTTGTCCTAGTAATACATCACAAACTTCAAGGGGAGCAATGTCACACAATACCTCATCCGTGAAGGGCTTGATGTTGTATGGAAGGCGACACTGCTGGCTCACGCGAAGATCTCGTCCTTGGTGAAGCCACCCAATGGTGTATGGTTGTGGATGTGCTATGGTCGATAAGCCCAACCGCTTCACGACCTCTGCCGAAATGAGGTTCTTTTGACTCCCGCTATCAACAATGAACTGTATCGGGGAGCCCCTTACCCACATCTGGGAGTGGAAGAGACGCTCCTCCTCCTCTGGATCTTCGGGTTCATTTTTCTGGATCTTTGCGGTAGCAACAGTGGCGCTGGGATCCGCATCAATGATCTGCTTCCCTTTTTCATTCCCCTTATCAGGTTCTGACTCAGAGTCGGAACATGCATCTGATTCTGAAACCTTTAGCTCAGCCAGCAGTGACTGCTTGGCCCGACACTCACTTGTGTTGTGAGTGGAGCTCTTATGGAACTCGCACCATTTTCCAGTGTCCTTTCTCGGCTTCGCGGCGCTGTTCTTTGCTTGCAGCTTCGGCTGGTTGTCTTGGGCTGTCTCGCCTTGGCTTTGTCCTTTGTTCTGTGGTTTAGGGGCACCTTTCCCCTGCTTTGGATTCGCAGATCCAAAGTCTCGCTTCTTTTGTTTAAACTTTTGCTCGACCTTGACGGCATATCGGTATGCTGTGCCAAGTGAGGAGATGTTTAGGAATTGTATTTCTTCCTGGATGTACTTGTGCAGGCAGCCACGGTATTTGAGTATCAAATGTTGCTCCGAATCCTTGATACCCAACTTTGTGCGAAGGGTATGGAAAAGATTGGTGAACTCCGGCACGTCTTGGTCCCTTCCCTGCCGCAGCGTGGTCCACTTTATGTATTCATCCTCATAGCTTCCAACAAGGTAGTACTACTCCTTGATGGCATCCCGGAACGAATCCCAGGTGGGTGCGGCTGAAAATAGTGAGCCAGTACTTTCATCCTTCTGCTCGCAGTAGGTTTCCCACCAGTCCTTGACGTGGGGGGCTGCTTTGAGAAGAGCAAAAACAATCTTTTCCCGACTCGAAAATTCATGAACAGAAAAATAACCCTCTAGCAGATTTAACCATTTATCTACGGCATCTGCGTCTATCTGACCCTCGAATATGGGGATTTCAAAATTAACTTGTACCTTAAAGGGTGTGGCGTTTCCAGAGTAGCTGCTGGAAGTCGATGCGTTGCTTCTGGGTAGCCGCTGAAGGATCTGGGCAAAGTTGTCCATCATCGCGTTCCGTTGTCGCTCGAGGGCTTCTTCGAGCAAGATTTTGATGGGATCTCCTGCCCCCTCGTCTTTCTTCTCGTCCGTCATGGGAGGCCGTCGGGATTTGCGAGGCTGGTCTTGCAAAGGTTCAACCAGTTCAAGCCCTAACTCCTTATATCCCGACCTTGTTGGGGACATGCAAAGAAAAACAGAGAAAAAGCAGACCGCTCTGATACCACTGATCCGGATTTAAACAGGAATGCAACAAATTACAGAGAAAACCATATACACAAAGATGCAGCGGAAATAATACTTCATTTCATTAATGGAAAATACTGAAATATGCTTACAACCAGAAATGGAAATAAACCAGCTAGGGCGATGGTAGCTTATCTCTGAGAAGAGATGTGATGGCTACATGCCTCTGAACTGTCTTACAATGAGGCTCGAAGGCCTATTTATTGTTGAGAAATAGTGGAAAAACCCTTAACATTCCAAAACCTAACCCTAGAAGATGAAACGCCAAACTATGGGCCCCGTTTGGGGTAAGTTGGTACATCAACTTCCCGGGGTCGTAACTTTGGCATACGATCTCCGCTTGACGCATACAATAGCTCGTTAGAAATATCTATCCGAGCACTATCATTTTTGGAACAGGCAACATCGGTCCATTCCATGGACCGATGTTGCCCTCGGATTCCCCAAAAAACGTCGTTTAGGGCCTCAAAACGGCTCCGGAAGTTCAGGACCCGAAAAACTGCTAAAAATAGTAAGTTGTGCTACAATTAAGGAAACTGAAAATGATGAGAAGAACAATGGTGGGGGTCCAGGTGGACTTAGCAGGTGGCCACCAATATCCACCTGGATCATATCCTCCATTGGTCTTTTTCCTGAATCTCTTGCTCTATCTTCAGTATCTTCTGTCTCTTCAGGTTCTTCTACCGGTTCCTCAGTGTGCTCTGGTACTTCCAGCTTCCTTTCAGGTCCTAGTACTTCCTCCGTCTATCGATCTGTTTGTGAGGAATACTGGATCTGAGGTCTCCGGGAACTCGTCCTCTGTGATGTCTCGGCCTTTGAAATAATTTCGTCAATGAAGGTCTTTCTTCCTCCCCCGCATTTGCCACCTGTGAAATTAGGTTTCCTGCGTCCTCTCATGCACCTGTTATTCTTAAAAAGAAATCATTAATGCTTTTAAAATCTCTAGTCGCCTTCCCCGGCAACGGTGCCAAAATGTTGGCTACTTGAATTGTTTATTGATTAAACAGTGAGAGTACCACATTAATTTGTCAACCCGGGAAAGTCCTTTTATTTCAAAGGTGACCTCGTACTGTATGTACTTAATTCTAAAAGCATTAAAAGTTGTAGTATACACAATTCTATCTTCTGTCAAACTCCTTACTCTATGTTATAGGAGTTAAAATATATTGCAGAGATGAAATAAAAGCAGTTAACTAAGAATACAAATCTGCAAAGAAAAAAAATGGCTGCTTTGTTAGCAGAGGATCAGGACCCTATCCTCAGGGTAAGGATGTTCAGCACGTGCCCCTGTAACCAAATTGCCAACACACACTGCAATTTCTAATCACCAGTGAAGTATTAACAAAACAGAGTATCAGCAAAAGGAAATTGTCAGAGGTAATGCTACAGAATCCAAACAGAGCACCAGCAAAAGGAAATTATCAGAGATAATGCTACAGGATTCAAACACACTCACACACTAACAGAAAATAAATGGGTGAATCTTGTGAAGAAGGTGGGCCTTGTCCCTCTCACAAGATTCCCCAGAACACAGATGCCGGATTAGATGCTCAGAACAACCTTTTATTCATCTGCCAAAATGTCCAGTTACAATGAAGATTCAGACTTGCTTTTGTTTTTCAAAATTTCCCTTACAGCTTGTTTTTCTCCCCCCTTCTAATGTAGATGTCTCCTCTTTATAGAGGAGACATCTATTACAATAGACCGTCATGGTTCATTCAGTTTAAACTTTTTGTCAAAAATAAGAAATCCATCCTTGTTACAAGATGCCGTTACAACAACGTGACGGTGTATTCTTTCCTGGGTCTCTTACTGTTACACAGCTGGTAAACAATCCTCAACCGTCTTCTTGGAATCCTCGTACTATCCTTTGCCGCTTCACCATTGTTGCTGACTTAGTAAACTCATGTTGTTCCTGGTGTTTCGGCAACTGTGACTGTGTTTTACCCTTTTTGGACAGTTGCTGATCGTGTTGTATCAGCATGGAACTCTGTCGATCTTCTGATAGTTGTTGTTTGTCATTTCCGGTATTCCAGTTGTTGCAAAATAACGTTTTCCCTGCTTTAGATAGTTGTTTTTGCTGGTGTTGCAGCAACTGCGTAGTTGTTGTTTCTGGTGTTGCAGCAACTACGAACTATAATTTCTGCAGACTTTAGACAGTTCAACGGTTACTTAGCAACTTGGTTAACTTCTCCAAAGATTAATTATAAAGATAACATGAATATGTAATGAATGATTAAACATATAGTAATGAGGAGAGTTTCTTCATACCTTGGAATGATTAGGTCATTATATAATCAAAAGCTTTCAACTTATGGACTGAAGAGGGTAATATTATAGCAAAAATACAAGGTCAAAAGTGGTTAATTTGGAGTCCTAACAATGGGTATGGTTTCTTGTGAGGTGTAGTTCCTAATCATAATTTCTTTACAATTTCTTTAGAAATTAAATTTACTTGTGAGCCACTATCAAACAAAGTATCAACATTTTGATATTTGGAAACAACTCGAATATGGAAAAGCTCATTCCTTTTTCTCTCATTCTCTTCATCAATAATAGATTGAGCAGAATTACTAGTAGATGCTTCAGAATTCTTACCTTTCATACCTGTGGCTGCAATGGTTGTTTCATGTCCCGAGTCTGACCCCAAATCTTTCTGAATAGTTGCAGCAGTCTTCTTCTTCTTGTCCTCGAACTTCTTAGGTCTCAGCTCTGGATGCAAAATCCAGCAGTGCTCATCATCATGCCCATCCTTTTTACAGTGAATGCATGAAGCTTTGCTCTTCTATGCAATGTTAGCCTTCCTTGCTTTCCACTTCTACTTTCTTTTCTCCTTGCTCTTGCTTACAGTGGGTTGGGATGGTCCCCCAACTTCTGGATTTCCATTCTTTCCTCTAGCTTCTAGATGAGTAGCTTGTACAAATACCTCATCTATACTAGTGGGATTAAACATAAGGATGGTATGCCTCATTGTTATAGACATATTTGGGCACTACAACCCCAATCACATATGTCAATAAACCAAGGGCTCTAAAACCCCTAAAATTTTTGTTTCATACCCTAAAGGATCAAGGTCAACTGATTACATCATTTCCCAGAAGTTCTCCCTGAAAAACTGCTCAGAACTGGTCAAAATTGGACCATACAGACTGCTCCATGTTGAGGGTGCGAAGAATCTCACCTGCTACACACCAAGGGTGCGATGCATACTGAAAATCCCTTCTGTAGGGTGAAATGAACGAGAGCAGACAAATGGCAGAGGTAGTTTGCTAGGTGGAAACTCAAAGAATCTTCTAGAAACTGCTCGTATGACATTTGCCTCTCTGATTTCGCCCAGGGATGAGTAAGAGATCATGAAATCTCCAAGTGGAACCAAGAACTATCAGTGAAATGACACTAATCAAAATCCCAGAAGCTGACTCACTCCTCTGCAAACATCTAGATATGGATCCCTCATCCTAGAGATCCAAAGGCTGGAATTTTGTAATTTGTAAGGAAGTGTTGTTGGTTTCTCTTTGAGACATTGTATTGTTGGGAAATCTTGCTTTCTATGAGGTGAAGAGGGCTTTCATGCTGGGAGGATGATGTTGGATCAGGCAATTGGGTTGTAATCCTCTCTTCTACTACTTCTATCAAAAGCTATTTTATTTTTCCTCCATATACTTGTATATTTCTGAATCTTGTATTTGTGTATGCATTTGTATGGTTAATGTACATCTGATTCTACATTGTTTATGGTTATAGATCTCTATGCTTTGATGGTATTTTTCTTCTTTGACTCTATAGGTGTTCTTTGAAGCGGGACAACTGAAAAAGGATGGCGAAACTCTATCAAAGGAGAGAGGAAAAAAGCAAGGAGCCAAGCGAAAGACTGAGGTTGGTACTCTCTACTTCTCTCTCATCTATCTCCCATAAAGGAAAACACAAGTTACTTTAAATTGTTTGTTTCTAAGATAGCTACCCATATTAGTGGTACTAGCAGCTCTGAATAGACACTAGTTTTCCTGATAACAAAAATGGTGACTCCGCTGTGGAGCAAATAGTTTGTTTGTTTTGTTATTGTTTTTTACTTTATAAACTACAGACAGAGCCTGAAGTTAAGCCAGCTAGCCTTCAACTGCTTTTTCTATGCAACTGCAAAGTAGATCAATGCTACTTCAGTCAATCCATGGGTGGTTTATGAACTGAAAATCTGACTTTCAAACATCCTAAGTGCCCTGGTGGTAGCTCAAATAACCTCATTAGATCAGCCCCTATACTTTGTTTTTACTGCCTATCAAAAGCTCAGCCTAAACCCCTGAACTTAGCTTCAAACTGTGAGTGAAAACCAAGCTCAGTCTCCTCCCTGGACCATCGCACTATCTCTCGTTGGAAAACTGGATGCATCACACCTCCCATGTGTTTCAGGTGAGATGCATCCCTGTTTCCCTGTGCTACAGGTGCGATGATTGAGTGAAACTATTTCCGCCTCTAGATTTTGGTTTTTTCTTCATTGTCTTTAGCTTTATTCAGTAGATTTTCTATCTATGATCAGTATATCATTGTTGAAACCTTCTTCCTTTGCATTATTCAGCCTCCATTGATAAAGAATTGTGAATGTTTTTTATGTATTTTTCATCATTTACAGTTCTCCTTTGCAAATAGTAGCTTAATCGAACTGGCGTCTTTTGATTTGAAAGTGTCACAACTATCGTTTTCAGTCAAGAAAAAGAGTGTCATAAAGTCTTCCTCTTTTAGATAATCGATTACACTTTTTCTATTATATTTGATTTGAATCATCAATTCTTTGAAGTGCCGAAAGCAGTTTTCAAGTCGAAATTGAAAGCGTCGTCTTAGTCTTCCTTTCATTTTTAACAGAAATTGCTAAAGTTTCGCTTTGAGGAAAGATAGTTCAGATCTGTACTTAGTTTTCTTTTAGTCATTCTCACATTAAGGAAACTGAAAAACAAATACATGCATGTGCATTTTCATTTAGATTGCATGCGGAAATTGATTCAGGAAAAGTGCATCTAGTGTGTGCTCTCTGCTCTATGTTGAAAGAATTTTATTTCTCTTTCCTTAGTAGCTAGGATTTTCATTGCTAAAAGAAAGTAAACGACTGTTTATCATCTTAGATTGCATATTTAGGAATTATATATCTACATCATGCGGTGAACCTTAAAGGAAAACTACTTAAGAAATATCAACTGTAAAATAAACTTCAATGAACATAAAAACGCTTTGGAACCTAACGCACAACATCTAGAAGTCTAGGCTAGAGATGTATTCCAGCATCGTAAAGCCTGGTAACTATCATTTTCATCGTAGGTTGGATGATTCCTCCTATTTGATACGGAAAGTGCCAGTATGGACTTGTGCTCCCACGTACCATCGAGTATATATTGGGAGACCACAATAGGCTATATCCTTTATCCTTAAGAAGCCATGTCTGCCGCCCTATCGATTGCAATGCACTGAACACAACATTCGGGAAGATTGACTACCATACGTAAAAAGTATTCTGCAATTTTACGATTGGTTTGGTAATCCCTCTATCTAGATTTCTAGAGTAGTCACTTTCGTTCCTTTTCAGACTCTTTAAAAGAAAAGGTCCATTTGAGCACTTGTCACTTCAGGCTCATTAAAAATCGAAGGCGACTAGAGTCATCTTTAGCTTTTTCTCGACTCTTAAAATTGAAAAAGCAAGTTGTGTCAAAGCGTCATAAAATTCATTTAATTCGGAATAACATTTTCCCCTTTTTATTTTGAGTTGATCAAGTAATCTGCAATCGTGGAAGAAAGTCAATCAAAACCCCGTCATTCGCAGAGACTAATGAGTCAACCATCTTTGACTCCGGAAATGAAACCATTCCGGGCCAATCGATCTCGTTTAACTGGGTCAAAGTATCCTGGTTTGTTTGAAACTTGTGTTTCAACATCCTCAGAGACTCCAGTTACTCCAACTATTTCTGGTATCCCTGCCTCTACAGAAGAAGTTCCACAGTTACAAGAGGACATTAGAACTGATCCTAGTGTAACGGTAAACACTTCTATTCCTGAACTAGCTCCATCTAGGACTGATTTGGAAGGTGTCACCCCTCCAACATCTGTCGCTGTAGAGTCTATACCTTCTTCGGCACCAGAAATATTTTACGGACCTGACGGTCTACCTCTTCCACTTGGACTAATCACTATAGAAGAGATTGCGGAGGATCTTCCATCCAGTACCCCATTGCATTTTGGAACTAGGATCCACCTATATCCTTCTACTACAGAAGTTAGTCACCCTTCATCGCAAGTTCCTGTAGAATCGCTAGGAAGTATTTTGGATAGACTCGATATGTCTGAACAACCATCAACATCTAGGATTGTGTCATCCGATACAGTAGCAGCAGAACCTCCTACCACTACTCTGACAATGTTCGCTGGTATACCATCTGTCCCAACTAGCTCTCAACTGCTAGATGGAGTCCACCCATGAACTATTTCGACAGCATGGTTTGTTCCTGTTTGTTCGTCCGGAATATAATCTAGAATTTCTTATGTTGAGTCTCAGCAAATTGATCCTTCACAACAGTATCAATTTGGGTAGTCCAGTCTACAAAGACCATTTTTCCCTTTGAACACTGGATTGCCACCATATGGAGGGAAGTATGCCTTTTCATTGTTCCCTCCGAGAGAACAACCATATGAGAGTTCACAACAGAATTCAGGACAATCTGGAATTACATCCAGTGGTTGGGTGCCAATACTACCTCAACATCCAAGAGTTGTATATTCAATGCAACCAAATCAACCTATGTCGAATATTCCCAATACACTGACTATTATGACGATGTCACAAGTACAAGTGTTGCCTATTGTATGTCAACCTCAAGTCTCTCAGGTCATGATACAACAGCCTCTTGTCTCCGCGACTCAATCACAATCGTTGATTAGTGGCTCCTTAACTGAAGCGAATCAGGCTCAAACGGGTACTATCACCCCTCATCTTGGTCAAATATCCAGTATTGGACAACAGCAAATGGCTTCACAACCATGGCTGGTGCAATATCAACAACCACAATTCCAGCAAGCTTACCGAGGACCTGAGCAACAAAGCTTTGCGGGTAATGGGTAGCCATATATTCAAAATGGTTACCATCAATCATATCATAATGGTTATGCCCATCAAGCTTATCAAAGTTATCAGCATCAAATACATTATGCTGGTATGCAAAGACCCACGACTCAAGTGATCCCATATTATCCTGGGTATGCTTCACCAAACCTGAATCAACAGTTGCCTTTCGTCGCAACTTTAGAATTACCAGATCTGAATCGGCTAACAAATGATCCAATTGCTTATGCCCCTTGGTGGCCGGCGATTCCTCATAAACTTCTGTCAGATATTCCTAAATTCAATGGAAATCTAGGTGAAGATCCGTCAAATCATGTGATGACCTTTCATCTGTGGTGTTCGTCCAACACTCTAAATGATGATTCGATTAGGCTTCGCATTTTCAGCGGACGCTAACTGGTCTGGCAGCAAAATGGTACATCGAATTGCCTAGAGCTTCACTCGATAACTTCAGTGCCCTTGCCACCACCTTTTTAATCCATTTTCAGTTACCAATAAGGTATGAAACAAGAACGGAGCTTCTTACCAATTTTAAGCAGACGATAGCCACTCACATATATAATCATATTCATGAGTGGCGACGTCATCGTCGAATGGTAAAAACATATGTTCCTGATCAGCTGCTAGCTGAATGGTTTATTAAGTCATTGTTACCTTCTATTACAGAAGATGTGGCTAAGGGGAGGGTTGTCACTGAAGAGAAAGTCATTGCTCGTGCACAATATCTAGACTTGATCTATACTCTGTCTGGCACACTCTATGACAAAATTCCTGATGCTCCTAGACTAGAGTTTTCTGTTCCTCCTCCTCCTAAATCAAACAAGGACTCTCATGCCAGCGATGGCATGATTGGCACCTCAAGTACACAAATTGAAAAGGCCTCACCTAGTAAAGCCCTTGTAGTTTCCAATAAAAATGCAAATGATAAACTTCCTGCCTCGGAGGTTAATGTCGTGTCGACCAACAAAGGCAAAGAATTGAAGCAACCAGGGGGCAAGAAGAAAAGGAAAAGCAAAAAGAAGAAACAGGATGATTCATCTCCTGAAAAATATTCTGAAAACCCTTCTGGGCAAAAGAAACCTACTCGTCCATGTCACATATGTGATGAAGACCATTGGACGAGAGATTGTCCGTATAAATCTGAGAGTAAGAAGTTATTTAAGAGTTCAAAAACCTCAAATTTTATAGACATTTTTGGGCGCTGCAACCCCAATCATACATGTCCATAAACCAAGGGCTCCTAAGTCCCTAAAGGTGTTGCTTCACACCCTAAAGGAACAAGGTCAGCTGATTACATCATCTCCCAGAAGTTCTCCACAAAAAACTACTTAGAACTGGTCAAAGTTGGACCATACAGACTGCCTAGTGTAGAGGGTGCGATGCATCTCACCTGCCCAAGGGTGCGATGCATACTGGAAATCCCTTCTATAAGGTGTGATGGTCGAGAGTAGACAAATGGCAGAGACAGTTTGCAAGGTGGATCGTCATGGAATCTTCTAGAAACTTCTCCTGTGACACTTGCCTCTCTGAATTCTCCCAGGGATGAGTAAGAGATCATCAATCTCCAAGTGGAATCCAGAACTATCAAAGAGAGGACACTAATCAAAATCCCAGAAGCTGACTCACCCCCCTGCAATCATCTATATATGGATCCCTCATCCCAGAGATCCAGAGGCTAGAATTTTGTATCTTGTAAGGAAGTGTTGTTGGTTTCTTGTTGGAACATCATAGTGTTTGGTGATCTAAGCTTTTCATGGGTGAAGAAGGGCTTTCATGCTGAGAGGATGACGCTGGGTCAGAACAATTGGTTGTAATCCTCTTTGCTATTCTTGATGTTAATAAAGCTATTCAAGTTTTCCTCCACATTCTTGTATGTTTGATGATATATGCATTTTTGTGGTCAATATATATTTGGTCCTATATTGTTTATGATTGTAGATCTTTATTCTTCGATAGTATTATGCTGCTTTGATTCCATAGGTGCTCTTTGAAGTTGGATAGATGAAGGCAAAGCGGCAAGGATCTATCAGAAGGGAGAGGAACCAAGCAAGGAACTAAGCGCATGACTGAGGTTGGTGTCCTTTGTTCCCCTCTTATCTACTTCTCATAAAGGAAAGCGAAAGTAGTTTTAGTTTGTTTGTTTCTAAGATAGCTACCAGTCTTAGTGGGATTAGCAGCTCCGAGTGGACACTAGATTTCCCAATAACAAAATGGCGACTCCACTGGGGAGCGAATAGATTGTTTGCTTGTCTATATTTGTTTGTTTTATAAACTTACAAACGGAGCCTGAATTCAAGCTAGCTACCCTTCGAACTGCATTTGTTATGCAAATGCAAAGTAGATCAATGTTGCTTTAGTCTATCTCCGGGTTTTGTTTATAAACTAAACAATCGATTTGAAAACCTTCTAATTGCCCTAGTGGTGGCTCTAGTAACCTCATTAGATCAACCACTATGATTTATATTTACTGAACATCACTTTCTTAGCCTAAATCCCTGAACTGAGCTGCAAACTATGACCCAAAACCCAGTTGAGGTCTCGTCCCTGGTGTTAACACCCAGGTTGTTCGCTATGACTCCCAAGGGAATACAGCCGGGGTAACCACTAACCAAGCTTTGGATTATAGGTCCTAGCCTACCTGTAATCAGAGAGGGCTCTCTCTTTAAGTTTTAGCTTTGTTTTGTAAAGATTTTGGGCTAGTTATGGGTTTAGTTTTTTGTTTAAAGTTTTGGTTGTGAACTGTTGTTGTGAGAAGGGCATGAAATGTTTGGGAGATGTTAGTCCATTGGGCATATGGAGTCAGAGTTTTGGGACAATCCTGGTGCTTGTAATGGAGAAAGTTTTACTGCAAGGCTAGATGACTATTCTTAATATAAATTCTAATTAGTGAGTGAAACAATGGGAGATGGAATTACAGACAGTGTGATAACAAATTGAATAGCAATTTCTACTTAGTAGCATACATGAATTACTAAATAGAAACTGTGAAAGATTCAGGGTTTATTGGAGCAGTTAAGAATTCCAATTAAACAGCTGAGCCTATAGAAAACATTTATAGCAAAGACAGATTGAAATCAGGGTGTCTCCATGGACAAATCCTGAGCTATTCTTTTTCTTTCCTCCTAAGTTTAGATTAACATGTGAAAGATATGAGTTAAACTGATAATAAACATGAAAAGAGATAGAGAAAACTTATTATATCAAGACACAGCACTAGAATCCTGCAGCATTCAGTAATTCCAAGACAGCAAGCATCAGTATGACCAATTTCTGCAAACCCCAAAGCCTTTCTGTATTATTTCTCCAGAGATTACAGCCGAGTTCTTTTTCTTCAACAACAGAAGTAAACAACAACCCCCAAATGAACTGCGTGGGGGAGATTTTATACAAAAATATCAAGTAAAATATCTAGAATGATAGTTATTGAGCAATAACTATCTCTACCAACTTTGTACAGTGAAGTTATTACAAAATTTAAAGCATGTAGTAAAGATACATAACAGCTGTTTGTTGTTTGTCAGTTGATGATGACTTTTGGGCCCAAGGGCCAGCTGCGTTAATTCTTGGACGACTCCTGCTGACGACGGCTGCTGTAGATGACACGTTGCGACTCTGATGCCTTTGGGATGCTGACCTGTAATCTTTGACTTGTGGTTGCTGATCTGTGACTTCTTTATTGATTCTCTGCTTGCTGTAAAATGCATTTGATTAAATTATTTTATCAAATCACAGCAAAGTCCTTATCATATCTGTCCACCATTGATCAATGGGCATCTGATGCCTTTGCATTTTATGGAGTGTCTCATCTGCATCTGTATATTTGTAGTAATTAGGGGGGACTGCAAACAGATGATTGATTTCATGTTCTATATAAAACAGATTTTCTAGTTTATCATACAGCTCTTGTCCTGTGGGCGGCCCAGTTCCTTCCGAAGTGCTAGATGAGGTAGTCAACTGATCAGTGATGTAGTTGTTGACTCTTTTTACATATTGCTCATGAGAAGATAGCCTTCCTGCGCTGTTTAGTAAAATGGGGAGTCCCCTGTCATATAATGTTGTGATCTTGGCGCCAAAAGTATTTACCTCTGCTTGAATATCTTGACATTTTCTTTCTAGAGCCTGTACATAGTTTTTGAGGGTGAGTACCCTTTTGATCAGCAAAATTGTATCAGTTCTATCTCTGATACCCATGTTTGCTAACTGTATGCCAGTTCTTTTGTTCAACACATTGATCATTCTAGTAGCTACATCTGGCATACTTCCTAGAGAAGCTCTGGTTTTTTGATTTTCTGCATAAGCCCTGCCCAGCAAATCCATTTGCTCATGGATGGTCTCTATATATTGCCATTGGTCTGTGATTGATTGACCAATCTTTAACCATATGATTTTCTTGAGCTCCGTTATTGCTTTGCCCATGGCCATCTCTTTCTCTAGCTCTTTGATTTTTCTTTCCAAGGTCCTTACTTCCCTTGTCTTTTCTGCCACCTGTTGCTTAGATTTATCATGTTTCTCATTAAGTGTGGCCAATTTCTCCTTGGCTTCATTCAGCTCTGCCATCTGGGCTTCTAGGACTTGAATCTCCTTCATCATCTTTTGCATGTCTAGGCTTGGAGCCTGTTCTGGTGCCGTTGCTGGTGCTGATGTTGATGGAGCTGTTTGAGCTGTCTGCCCTGTGGGAGGAGCAGTAGTTTGAGGGGACTCCTCAAGGTTTATGACTTGCTGAGGGGGTTGAGATGGCTGGCCTCCCTCTTTCTGCTTTAGTGCCTCCTGCAGTGCAGCCTCTGTTTCTACCAATTTACCTTCTGTTTGGACCAGTTGCTGATGTAGTGTTATCAGCATGGCTGCTGTATCCTGGTCTTTCCTCTGCTAAGCAACCTCTTCTGTTTGGGGGTGAAGGGTTGCTGGGATCTTCACCATCTTTCTCAAAGCTGCAATATCTGCATCTCTTTCTTTTAGCAGTGCTTGCACAGCTTTGGGATCCTTTGGGTCATGCCCGAGCTCTATAATTATTTCCTCCAGAGACCTGATCCTGTTGTCTTTAGCCTGGGAGGATGCCTTTTCTAACTCCAATTGTGCAGTGGTATTATTCAAAGAATTCTGCAGTCTATAGTTTATCAATGTGTTATCTGCTAGAGTATCATACACCATCTCACCCGTCTGTTTATGCAATTCAATTTGGTCCATTGGGTGGATGTCCTTGGACAAGATTTCCAAGTTTGTTCTTATATAATCAGCTGCAGACTGTGGCTGCAGCGCTGTGGGCATGAAATGGCTCATTATCATTTTCCCTCTTGCACATCATATGCAGACATCAACCTCTGCTGGTTTGTAGGAGCCATTTTCAACAAGTGATTGTACAGCTGTAGCCTCACTGGCTCATTTATGGCCTTGATGTCTATGAATTGTTTCTTTATGCTAGACTCACCCTTTCTTTGTTGCCCTGAGGAGCTGACCTCTCCTCCAAGTATTCTTTGCTGCTCTTGCTGTAATGAGCTAGCTGATACCTCTGTTCTGGGGGGACCCATCTGTGTTTGACCAAAAGGCATCTCCTCCTCTGAAAAAGGATTGATCCTTTGTCTCTTTTCCCCTTGATGTGATGTTGCGGTACTAAGGGGAGTCTGTTCCTCTCTATCTCTCTTCTTACCCCTCTCTTCATTGATAGGGGTTTGGAGCACCGAAGTCTCCACTGTAACATTCTGTACTGGGGCCTCCTTTTCTTGCATTTGCTCATCATTAGGACCAGGAGCCTCTGCCATTTCTTCCTGCTGTTCAGGATGATTTTCAGGCTGTTCTTCTTGGTCTTCTGGCTCTTCTTCTTGGGCTGATTGCTGCTCTTCAGGGGCCTCTTGCTGTTCTGTTTCCTTGCCTTTATCCTTGGCTGAAGTCTCTGCTGTAATTGGGGCTTGGACTGCCTTTTGTGGAGCTGTGGATGATGAGGCAGCTGCTCCCACTAGAGTGCCTGGAGGAGAAAATACCTGGTTTAATGGCGGTATTTGAGCTTGGTTGCAGTCGAATTCTGGGCGGCAATAGCTCTGAATGGTCTTGGTAAGGTGCGGCAGCAAAGGACGTGAAAATACATGCAGGAGGCAGAGCAGAAAAACACAGAAAAATGCGCAAAAATGGCAAAATTCGGCCAAATATGGACTTTTTGGCGTTGGCGCGAAAATTTGGATGACGTCAGCATGATGTCATCAGGTGGGGTCAGGGTCGGGTGACGTCAGCATGACGTCATCGGGTGACGTGGCGGCCTGTGAGTGGTCCACGGGGACTGCATAGGTGGCGTGACAGCTCGGAGCGATGGCGGGCGGGGGCGCTGATGCGGCGGTGAGGTGGCGTGACGTTGGCATGACCGGTCAGCGGAAAACCGGGAGTGGTAAGCAGTTTTATATCGCACCGCTATTCATACGGAAGTGGGATTGTCAGAGGCTGGCCCGATCCAATAATATGGCGATGCGTGCCTCCGTGTGTACGTCAGCGGACGTCATTTTTCGGAAGCTAACGGCAGTACATCGGGGCCGCGCCGAAATTGATAAGGGCCGTTGGATGGGAAAGCCCAGATCCGACAGCTGGCGGGAGGCAGAGTTGGCCGGACGATACAGAAGGGCGGGGATAATAAAATAATATTATTTTCTGAAATATGTGCCCGGCGGAACATTATAAAAAGTGGGTTTTTATGGTTTTTACAGAGTTACGTGTTAAAAAGGGATTTTGCACAGGTTTATTTACAAAAAGGGTTTAGGTTATTAATCCAACCAGATCTCGGATTAATCCCAAGATTAATTTTTCGGCGCTCTTTGGGTCGCGCTCAATGTTTTAGCGCTTGAAAACATTTAAAGCCAATCATAGAGCTATAATGCTCGGGGAAGGGAATATACATATTGCTGGGGTTTTATACACCATGGTGTTATAGTAATAGGGAAAGGGAAATATAGGGAATTAAGTAGTAAGAAATTAGGAGTTAATAGGAGTGGAAAAGGTGGATGAGGGGGGAAAAACACTAAGTTTTATATGAAATCAACTTAGTTTAGGAAGTAGATCAAAATGAAAAGAATTTTTACACAAGAAATGTGGAAATGGCATATATACAAGTAGACATAGGATGTTAGCAAGATTTTCAGATAGGGAAACTTGGGAAGTTAGACATGCTCCATGGTGATGCTGCAAAAATGATAGAGAAGAGGAGCTTCTCTATCCAATGAAGTTTTCTTGCTTTAGACCAACAAAATTGAAAAGAGTTGACACTTCTGCAACCCCATCTACCTACCCATCTACTTGCCTAGCATTTTTTGTTTCTTCATAGAGGGTGCACTTGGACTAGCAAACCCTCAATTGTTCTTTTCTTTTCTTTTTGCTTTTTTCTTTGCTTTTCTATCTACAACTAACCTTATTACCTCCAAGGCCCCAGATTAAACAGTTGGGAACCTTAATTCTCTACCTAACTACTGGCCTGCCAAGATTAAGCAGTTTGGACAGGCTTCTTTCTCTATTCTTATGACAAGAAATTGAAACATGGCATGATCCAGATTAGGCTGTTGGACCATCCATCCAAAATTCAGTCAACATCAAGCTATGTACACATATTGCATTCTCTTGGAAATATGGGATCTTTGCATCACCAAAGCAGAGCATATTTGGAACTTTCTTTGCCAATCATGAAATATGAAACCTATTGGTATAGGTATCTAACACCTGGACCATCGTACCTTCTCCTCTTGGGAATCTGGATGCATCACACCCCCCGTGTGCAGTAGGTGCACTGAATCGCACTTTCCCTATGTTGCAGGTGCGTTGATCAGACAAGACCTCTTTTGCCCTCAGATTTTGGTTTCTGTGTTCACTCTCTTCAGCTTTATTCAGGATTTTTGCTGTCTGTGATCAGTATACCACTGTGGAAACTCCCTTCCTTTCCATCATTCCGCCTCCATTGTGAAAATAATTGTGAATGTTTTTATGTATTGTGCGCCATTTTAAGTTCTCTTTTACAAAGAAGTAGCATAATCAAACTGTCGTCTTTTGATTTGAAAGTGTCACAAGTGTCATTTTCAGTCAAAGAAAAGAATTCTATTGTTCTTGATGGTCGATTATACAATTACTCTTGTATTTGATTTGAATTATTATTTTTTCAAGTGTCGAAAGCAGTTTTCAATTCAAAATAGCAAAGTGTCGTCATTATCTTCCTTTCGTTTTTGAAGGGAAATTTGTTAGTACTATTGCTTTGAAAAGATAATTCAGATTTGTACTTGGCATTCTTCTTGTCATTCACATTAAGAAAGCTAAAAACAAATACATGCATGTGCATTTGCATTTAGACTGCTTGTTGGTTTGATTTAGGACAGTGCATCTAGTGTGTGCTCTCTGCTCTATGTTGAAAGAATATCATCTCTCTTTCTTTAGTAGCTAGGATTTTCATTGCAAAAAGAAGATTAAACGATTGTTTGTCATCATAGATTGCATTTTAGGAACTGTATATCTACATCACGCAGTGAACCTAAAAGGCAAATTTCTTAAGAAAGATCAACTTTAAAATAAATTCAATGAACATAAAAACGCTTTGGAACCTAACGCACAACATCTAGAAGTCTAGGCTAGAGACGTATTCTGGCGTCGTAAAGCCTGGTAACTATCGCTTTCACTGTTGGTTGGGTGATTCTTCCTCTTTGAGATGACAAGTGCCAGTACGAACTTGTGCTCCCACGTATCGTCGAGTATATATTGGGAGACCACAATAGGCTATACCCTTTATCCATAGGAAGTTGTGTCTGTCGCCTTATCGATCGCAATGCATTGAACACAGCATTCGGGAATATTGATTGTTGTACCGTAAAAAGTATTCTGCAGTTTTGCGATTGGTTTGGTAATCCCTTTGTCTAGATTTCCAGAGTAGTCTCTTTCGTTCCTTTTCAAACTCCTTAAAGGAAAAGGTCCATCTAAGTACTTGTCACTTCAGGCTCATTAAAAATCGAAGGCGACTAGAGTCATCTTTTGTTTTTTCTCAACTCTTAAAAATTGAAAAAATAAGTTGTGTCAAAGCGTCTAAAATTTATTTTAATCGGAATAATATCACCATTCTCATGTTGATCTTAGGTTGAGAAAAATGGAGTCCACCAAGCAAGGATTTCCCCTTGGAGGAAATCTTAGTCCTTTCTCCTCTTGGGGAGATGTTGGTGCACCTCATATGGCCACATTGTCACTTCCAGGATCGACGATTGGCTTGACAATATGGCTCTTCTCAACCTCCGTCGTTCAGAACACCATAATTCCTGAACAATCAAGTCGGCAAATAGATGACACTAAAGTTACCCCCCAACCTTCTACTTCATCCGATTCTCCCTCTCCTCCTTCCTCTTCACTTGATGAAGCTGGTAAAGCCAAAAATCAAGTAACTAAGAAGGAGAAGAAAGAGAAGAAGAAGAAGGAGCCAAAGGCGAAAAGGGGTAACCGGGCATCGTCTAGTGAAAATCCACACACTGCACCGTCCAAGCCTAAATCTCCATGTGTCATTTGCAAAGGAGACCACTATCATCGAGATTGTCCTTGCAGCCCTCGAATCTTAAGGGACTGGTCTCCTCGTTTGCACAAGCTGGTGTCATCAACCTCTGAAGATCATGTTGAAAGTACACCATCAACTAGTGAAAACGAAGCATTTGGACAGAAAAGAAAATGTAAATTTCCTTGTAAACTGTGTGAAGGCGATCACGTCGTCCACCGTTGTCCCTTCCTAGATGAAGCTAAAAGAGTTTTGGATAACCGTCCGACTTCACCACTACGTCTTCCTCCTGGATATAAGAAACTCTTGCTGAATCCGTCATTAGTTGAAAATTCGACCGACACGCCATTATGGTTGGTCGAAGAATTTGTCATTAAAGATAAACCCGCTGAACCCATACCAGATGAAAGTCAAAAGGTTTAAGCAGCAGTCGACCCGGTCTTGTCTTCCAAAGGTCCATCTTCAGATGACACAATTACCGAAGAGAATGAGAATGACACCGTTCAAATTCTTTTCGTAAACACAGACCCTGATGAACATTGGGGCAATCTACCCATTCTTTTACCATAGGAAGGAAGTTCGTCAGAGTCATATCCGGCCATCTATTCGGTCCCACCTCCAAGCAACCTAGTTGTTTCCTTCAATTAGAATCTACTAGGCAAACCCCGTGTATCGGCTAATGTACCATTCCGAATCATTGTACAAGTTTACAAAATGATCATGGTCGGTACCATCATAGATGAAGGGGCTTCTGTGAGTATCATTTCCTCAAATGCTTGGGAAGCGCTTGGTTCACCATCGCTTCTGCCTGAGATGAGTAATCTGACAGGCTTCGACAAAAGAACTAGTCGACCGTTAGGGATCCTTCCCAATGTGCCCATAACATTGAGAAGGAAAACCATTTACATGAACGTAATGGTAGTCCAAGGACCTCTAGATTATAATCTACTCCTTGGGTGCGACTATATTTATAGCATGGGAGCCATTGTCTCCTCACTCTTTAGAGTAATGTGTTTTCCGCATGAAGGCCGAGTGGTCAAGCTCGTAGACCAGCTTTCGTTCCCTGGCTCACACATAGCTAATAGTCAAATTCCATCCCTAAATGGTCTTTCCACACAAGGAATGTCTCATAAATCTCCAGTCCGTCCACCTGAAGAGCACGAGTGATTCGGGAGGACATGACTGAAACCTAGGGGGCATGCACCCTAGTCTGTTTCGGCAGGAAAACCTTGGGTATAGGGTAGGTTTCCGCGGAGGATATATGACTAGTTTGACACACCCGTCCATTTAGGAAAATGGGATTAGACTGGAATAAGATTCCCTCATCAAATTTATGTGAGTGGAGGCGACCATGCCACTCACCTTTTTCTATTTCGGTAGACATCGCCAAGGAAGCATTTTGTCAGATGGAGAGCTTTCATATGGTAACTTGGAAACTCTACTTCGCTATGTCTGGGGGCATGCAAACCTTTTTGCATGCAAGCGAAGAGCGACCATTTATTTTCTTAGTTTGTAGTTTCTCAACCCTTTAAACTAGTAAGATTGGTCGTTCCTAGCTTGCATAATGAAAGGATCTGGAGCAAAGTTTGAATGGTGCAAGCTCCCTAAAAATTTAACTTATCGATGAGACATCCTTATTATACGACTAGCACGAGCAGTTTTTATGCGAAGTTCAAGCTCGTTAAAAATTAAACCTTAGGAATGAGAAAACGTTCCCCCAGAGTTTAAGCTCATTAAAAAATGAACCAATTTCCAGTAAATAATCATTGTGAATGTATTATCATCAGCTTTTTTGAGCCCTGGTCGTGTTCTTACCATCACCTCCACTCTGTTTTAGCCGATCATTCACCTCCATTTGATTGTTTACCCCTTTTGAGAAACAACTGCGAAGAGTGATCCTGTTAGCCATCCTTGTGACATTGCCATGATTGGACAATTCCAAACCTTACCTGGAATCAGCTGCTACCTGAAATTATCACTCATTCCTCAAAATATGAGTCTCCTTTAAGCTCTTTTTATCTGACTCGTAAAATATGAAAAGATTGCTGAGCAATTGGCCTCTCCAGCTCGTTAAAGCGACCGGAAGTACTATCCCTCCTTTAGATTTTAATCTTTTTGAACCTGAGGGATTATTACACAAAAATATCGAGCGCTTGTTTTGTTCGGCTCGTTAAAATTATCGAAAATTCATCCCTTTCATATTATTTTATACTTTTTCGGACTTAAGGGATTATATGACGAAAAAGGATTATTGGAGTTTCCTTTACGTCCCTTTCAGACTCTCTAAAATTGAAAAGGATCGAGTTATCTCTGTCGTTAAACTCATTAAAACCGAATAGCAACAAACTTGTCCATACAGACAAGAACGAGTTTCACTGTCGCTAGGCTCATTAAAACATAGCGACGGGTTTGCCCAAAGGGAAAATTATAGAGCAAGCATATGTTATCCTCCTCAAGCTTGATAAAAATAAAGAGGTACTGGTCAGCAATGGCTGGGGAAAAATTGGGAAGAAAACTTGAAGAAACTTTATTGGTAGCAAGTCGCTCTTGAACATGACACTTTCACTCCGCATCCTAGTCGGGTTGGGTTGTTCCGTTCACCGGTCATATCACCATTGGTCCATCACACCATCCATATTTGGAGTTAACGCTACCAATCCATGTCAGTGTCACCGGTATGTTCAAGAGAAGTCGCTCAAAGAATTCACCTATGCCTCATCCGCTGCAATACATTCACGCTCCATTCTTTCATGACCGCCACCCTGAGCCCTGTATCATCAGATTGTTTTCACCTCCAAAAATCATTTACTCTGTTCTGTGTCGTAGATGTGGGATTCATTAAGGCCTTCCTACGACGGGTCACTTCTTGTCGACATCAACTCATTATCCAAGAAGTCGACTTAGGAACAACCCTTTCAGTGCTTTGAAGCTTGCATGCCTCAATGGCAAGTTTCTCACTTCCGGCAACAGGTTTACATCAATGGCCTTCGACCGAAAGATTTTGCGTGGTGTTTGACATCGAGTCCCTTTTCACACCACACGAATTGTACTATAATACCTTGAGGGTCATCATCATTATCGGTGATGCCTCTCGCGCTTGTTAACAACTTACATCATTAGCTGGTAATCAAGTGATGTCTTTCCATGTTCAACTCCAGAACATCTTTCACATGGATCGACTTGTACTCCAAGTGAAGATTAGATGAGTTTGAAGACCCCAGATCTAGTTTCATCCATCTGGGCTGTGATATATTCAGGAAAATAAATACATCAAATGTACATCATTGTTGCACAGATGATCATCTGAATCAAAGGATGGTGGCTCTACCAGAATCATCAGTCTGCCACACAGACGGTTGTCTATCTTATGTACATGAAAATGAATTTATAAAGCTGAGCATGGGAATGCCTGCCTCAGCTAGATCATGAAAAATATTATGAAGATAATGTGTTGTATTGTATCTTATTACAAGTTGTTATGAAACCAGCTCAAGAAAAGATAGAAAAGATAGATCAACGCCTTAGAATTCAGCCTCTTCGAGGGGGAACCTCCTTTACAATACATAAATGAACAATTCTTGGATGATACAAATGAAAATACCTCCCTTCTATATATAGGAGTCTAAGGGGGCTTAACATAATCAGAGCCTACATAACAATAATAATGTAAGGGCACAATAATAACAATAGTGGGCTTCTATGGGGCACAAGAGTAACAATATGGGCACTACATGGGTACATCAATATAATAAGGGGGTTGTACTAATAAAAATAAGGGGTTACACTAGTAGTATAGGGGCCTAACATGCCCCTCTCCTCCAAAAAGCGTTGTCCTCAACGCTTGAGTAGTTCTTGATGCTTCTGTATAAAATTCTTGTCCTCCCATGTGGAATCTTCAGTGGGTAAGTTCTTCCACTTGATGAGATACTCTGCAATTGATCGATTTCGTAGTTGTCGGGTTCTTGTTTCTGTGACTACTCCAGGTTCCAATATGATTTTTCCTTCCTTTTCAATATCTGGCAATATTGTTTGAATTGGGATATTTTGCAAGTTTTGAATAAGTGGCCATACTTCTTTGTCCTTCTTCCATTCATCCCTTGCTTCATTTATCCAATCTGGTTGGATAATAGAAATAGCACAAGACAATGCTTCCACATCCTCATCCTTGAAGAGTCTTCCCATTCGGTAAGGTCGCCATTTTTTAAGTGCATGTAGTATTGCCAATGCTTCCTTCTCATAAATAGCTTGCTTTAGATGTAGCAGTAAAATTACCCAATCGCCTACATGAAAACATTTTTCACTATGATGTTGATCTACCTGTTGTTTCATTTGATTTTTCACCGAAGTGGCGCTATCCTTTAAAAGTTGGAGAACTTGTTGTTGATGCTCGATGTGATCTTTCACTGCTTGAACCTTTTTCTTCTTGATATATCCTTCTATCTTTAGATTTTGAGGAGTGGTAATTTCTTCCAATCCTTTACAAGATATGGTCGGATTCATTTCTTGACGCTCGATGTGATCTTTCACTTCTTGAACAATTTTCTTCTTGATATGTCCTTCTGTCTCGCTAGTTTGAGGAGTGGTAATTCCGACTAGTGAATTACAAGATATGGTTGGATTCATTTCTTCTTTCTGGATGTGATCTTTCACTTCTTGCACCTTTTTCTTCTTGATATTTCCTTCTATCTTGAGAGTTTGAGGAGTGGTCATTCTTGCCAATAGTTTACAATATATGTTCTGATTCATTTCTTCTTTCTTTGGGGTCAGGTCCTGGCATATATCCTCTTCTTTTGATGTTTCTTGATCCTTTTCTTCCTCCTCTTCATACTCTATGTAAAATAATTTCTTCTCAGCACACTTATGACCTTTAGTGCATTTGCTATCACAATTGTAACAAAACCCTTTTTCTCTTTTTTCTTCCAATTGTTGTGGTGTAACCCTTGTAGGTTGTGGAAGGCTAGGAGGAACAACACGTCCATCTTTATAGTTGTGAGGGGTATACTTCCTTGTTGCCATTATTTTACTTTCAAATATGTCACAAATCCCTTTTACTCTTTCCAATCGTTGTGGTGTTGCTCTAAAGAAGGTGTTGCTCTTTGTATCCTCATAATGTGCTATCATTTCCTCCGTGAGAATTGACCACGTAACAATTTTTTTACGAGAACAAAGCCCTTTATACCATAAAAATTGATCCGGTTCTAAATATGAAGATGCAATACATACCTTTTGTAACAGTGGTACACCATGTAGATCAAAATATTGATCCATCTGAAGTATCCAATTTACCGGATCCTTGCCATCAAACTTCCTCATCTTGCTTTTTCTTGATTTTAGGACCTCGAACTTCAAACAACTGTAACTCTATACTTGCGGATATTTAAGTTCTGAAATTGCTACCTGTAGTAGCCCTTTGTGTCCTCTTTCGAATTCCACTAGTCTGCTCCAAATTGGATTCTCCAAGAAATAGTTATGCACAATCTCCCGCAGTGACCTGATTATAGACATTTCCCGAAGAGCGAACTTGTATGAAGTTCCACGTGTCACTGTTTTGACCTTTGGATCTGAAAAAGATATACAAAAAACTACAGTCTGTCCTCTTTCTATACCTTCTTACGAAATTTCAATCTGATTCCTAGAGAGAAAGTTATGACGATTTTCCCCAGGTCACCTGTTTGGAATGTAATTCAGGAGTCTGCAAAAATACCAAATTCCTCATATCATATCTCCGCAAATACTGCGCGAAAAGCTCTGAAATTCGGACCCAAGATTCAACGTGATTTCTTCTCAAATGGGTTTTTTTTGCGACTTTTGAAGCATCACAGAAAAAACGTTATAGCGAAAATTCCACGATGACCTGTTTGGAGCAGCGAACCCTAGAATCCAAAGCTCTAATACCAAATGTTATGAAACCAGCTCAAGAAAAGATAGAAAAAATAGATCAACGCCTTAGAATTCAGCCTCTTCGAGGGGGAAACCTCCTTTACAATACATAAATGAACAATTCTTGGGTGATACAAATGAAAATACCTCCCTTCTATATATAGGAGTCTAAGGGGGCTTAACATAATCAGAGCCTACATAACAATAATAATGTAAGGGCACAATAATAACAATAGTGGGCTTCTATGGGGAACAAGAGTAACAATATGGGCACTACATGGGTACATCAATATAATAAGGGGGTTGTACTAATAACAATAAGGGGTTACACTAGTAGTATATGGGCCTAACACAAGTTGCCTTCCAGCTCGAAAAAAACTTCGGATCCTCATGATAAATCATTTCACCCGACATCAAAAGATTAACGACCTCATGCTTTACGGGGCAACTGTTATAGACATTTTTGGCACTGCAACCCCAATCATACATGTCCATAAACCAAGGGCTCCTAAATCCCTAAAGGTGTTGATTCACACCCTAAAGGAACAAGGTCAGCTGATTACATCATCTCCCAGAAGTTCTCCACAGAAAACTGCTCAGAACTGGTCAAAGTTGGACCATATAGATTGCTCAGTGCAGAGGGTGCGATGCATCTCACGTACCCAATGTAAAGGGTGCGATGCATACTAGAAAGCCCTTCTATAGGGTGCGATGGTCAAGAGTAGACAAATGGCAGAGACAGTTTGCAAGGTGGATCGTCATGGAATCTTCCAAAAACTTCTCTTATGACACTTGCGTCTCTGAATTCGCCCAAGGATGAGTAAGAGATCATCAGTCTCCAAGTGGAATCAAGAACTATCAAATAGAGGACACTAATCAAAATCCCAGAAGCTGACTCACCCCCTTGCAATCATCTATATATGGATCCCTCATCCCAGAGATCCAGAGGCTGGAATTTTGTATCTTGTAAGGAAGTGTTGTTGGTTTCTTGGTGGAACATCATAGTTTTGGGTGATCTAAGCTTTTCATGAGGTGAAGAAGGGCTTTCATGCTGAGAGGATGACGTTGGGTCAGAACAATTGGTTGTAGTCCTCTTTGCTATTCTTGATGTTAATAAAGCTATTCAAGTTTTCCTCCACATTCTTGTATGTTTGATGATATATGCATTTGTGTGGTCAATATATATCTGGTCCTATATTGTTTATGATTGTAGATCTCTGTTCTTCGATAGTATTATGTTGCTTTGATTCCATAGGTACTCTTTGAAGCTGGATAGACAAAGGAAAAGCGGCAAGGATCTATCAGAAGGGAGAGGAACCAAGCAAGGAACTAAGCGCAAGACTGAGGTTGGTGTCCTTTGTTCCCCTCTTATCTACTTCTCATATAGGAAAGCAAAAGTAGTTTTAGTTTGTTTGTTTCTAAGATAGCTACCAGTCTTAGTGGGATTAGTAGCTCCGAGTGGACACTAGATTTCCTGATAACATCAGCGGTATTGACTAATCTATTTCCAAACCCAAACACCAATCTGGTTTCTAGAAACAATGCTTCCCCATCCCAAGTGCTTATGTTGTCCATTTCAAAGCAGCAAAATGATGCTTTGATATCGACAAGGAATAAAGATTACAGGAATCCACAACTGTCGAACAACAAGGCTGCAGATCAACCTAGTAGTTCGACAACAACTTCAACCGAACTTGTGCCACCCATCATTCCTGAGCTAATGATAAAGCCACCAAAGGGAGTAGTACACAAATAGACATTTAATCCGCGTGCTTGAGTAGCACAAAATTATAATATAGTAGAGGATCTGGCCCAATCGCCACCCGCTATGTCGACGCTTGAAGTACTGCAAAATTGTCCCTCCCAAAAGTAGGCTCTATTATCAGCAATATGTGGGATTGACCCAGCGGATTCCAATTTTGTGGCCTTTAATCATAAAGGATATGAACCTCAGTTACCAGCTCAACTAGCCTTCCTCATACAAGTGAAAGCCCTCAACATAATTGTTCATCGAACAATTATTGATGAGGGGGCATCTACCTGCATTATGTCAATGAGTTGCTGGAAAACTTTAGGCTCACTACCCTTGTCAAGATCATCAATGACATTAAAAGCATTATATGGACAAACATACACCACGTACGGGATTTTAAGTAACTTGCAAGTTGAACTGGGGGGCAAGACAGTAGAAATTGACGTCGAAGTTATCGATGGAAACCTCGATTACAATATCCTACTGGGAAGGCCCTAGATTTATGCTATGGTCGCTGTTGTGTCAACTTACTTTAGAAAGATTGCATTTCCCTTTCAAGGAGGAATTACAATCGTTGATCAACAAACCTTTCTCCCCAACAATTCACAAGTTACAAGAAGCATTCCAATGATCCATGGAAGCTCTCATTCGCTTCAAAATGTCAGAGTAGGCCTACTAAAAGACCCTGCATTAATGGGTACTTTTTCCCTACCGCCTCTGAGTAATCTGGCAGAAGTGGCCACAGTAGAAACCTGCAACATGATATCTTCCATTCAAAAGATTTCCGAACATTTTGTTAGCATGGATCATCAACAGGTATTGCCTCCAAGCCCAATAGAAATTTTGTAGCAATCAATTTTCTTGGCATGGGTGGCAAACCCAAATCAACGCTCATCGAGTGTTTGGATAGATAGGTCTAAGGAATATGGCACCTCTTCAGAACCTTGGTTTCATGTACATTCTACAGACGAAGGAATTATTCAGTCGATGATGATAGGAGAGGCACTATGGGAACATCACCACCATCGTTCCCATCTTCCAAATTACAACGAAGATTATTCCAACGACCTTAATCATCCTTCAGTTTTTTATTTTCTATCAAATACTGTAAATACAGTGGATTCCGAGCGAAATTTTCCAATATTGAAGAAACTATTGCCATAAATATCTCGACCAAACCTAATATTATAGAGAATATTCATGTCGGCAAATCTTGTTCTTCTTCAGAATTGGAAATATATTGCACTCTATTTTGTGAATTCAGAGATGTCTTTGCATGGTCATATGAAGAAATGCCAGGCATTGACTCGAGCATAGTTGAACACGAAATCAAGCTGTATCCAGATGTCAAACCGGTATGACAACGGCTTCGACAGGTGAACCCGAAGAAAGCCGCTGCCATCAAGGCAGAATTTGAAAAAATTTTACATGCTGGTCTCATTTACCTGATTCCTCTAACTGATTGGGTATCGAATATTGTTCCTGTGATGAAAAAGCAAGAAACAATTAGAGTGTGTGTTGATTACAGGGATGTAAATAAAGCTTGTCCAAAGGACAACTACCCTACACCCTTCACTAACTAGATAATTGATGAATGCGCCGGATGTGAAATCTTTTCATTTATGGATGGATTTTTCGGGTATAATCAAATAAATATCCGCCCATAGGACCAGTCGAACACTGCATTTATATGTCCGTGGGGCACATTTACGTACGAAAAACTACCTTTTGGTTTAAAGAACATAGGGGCAACTTTTTAGAGGGCTATGAATTATGCCTTCAATGACATCAAGTACATTGTTCAACCATATCTCGACGATCTATCGGCTCATTCGCGAAATCGGACTAATCATCCACAACATTTGAGAGCTATATTTCTATGTTGACGACACTACAAGATACGACTCAATCCACACAAGTGTGTGTTTTGTGTCGGTTTTAGTCGTTTACTTGGTTTTGTGGTTTCTAAGGACGGGATTCAACTCGACCCATGTAAGGTTCAGGAAATCATCAATATGCCTCCACCTTCAAATTTGCTTCAGATTTAGAAACTCCAAGGGAAAGCAAACTTTCTGAGGAGGTTCATTCCAAATTACGCCAAACTTGCTAAAGGTTATACACGTCTTTTGAAAAAAGAAGTACCCTTCAATTGGGATCAAGTTGCGCAAGCTTCCTTTGATGCTCTAAAGGAATCCCTAATAAAAGCATCATTAATGTATGCTCCTGACTATCAAAAATACTTTAACCTGTATCTAGCTGCAACAGATACAACCATCGCAATGGTTTTAGTTCAAGAAGACAATGGAATCAAACATCCTATTTATTATTTAATCTTAAACTTAAATTATACAAAAACCAAGTACTCTTATGTCAAAAAGCTAGCCCTTGCAGTTGTTTAAGTAGTACAGAGATTTCAACACTATATCCTCTTTCGCAAAAATACCATTTTGTCAGATTGCAACCCTATGACTTACATACTGTCGTGTCCGTTACTTGGGGGCAAATATTCGAAATGGATAGCTATTTTGCAAGAGTTTGATCTAGAATTCGTAAAATCCAAATCAAAGAAATCTCTAGTATTCACAGAGTTACTATGTGACTTCCCATCGTCGTCCAACGATTCAACATCCAAAGCATCAATCGTGGATGATCTTTGTTTTGATATCATCAAGCGATCCATGGTATGGAGATATAATCATCTATCTCCAAACCCAAACATACAAGCCTAATACCTCTCACTCAGAACAACAACATACTCGATACCGAGCAAAAGACTACATGATCGTCAGTGATACACTCTATCGTCGCGGTATTGATACAGTTCTGCGAAGGTGCCTCACCCATGAGGAGGCCAAAAAAGTCTTGAATTATTTTCATTCAGGCACGTGTTGGGGGCATCAATCTAGTTATGCCATGGCACAAAAGATTTTATGAGCAGGTTACTTCTGGCCAACAATGTTCAAAGATTGCATAACCGCAGTCAGAAGTTTCCATGCTTGTCAAATATTTGACCGCAAAACCATAATACCATCATCACCTCTGCATCCAGTAGTTGCTATTGGGCCATTCACCAAATGGGGCATATCTTTCATAACATGTAACCCCACCCCAGCCGGGGGGCATGGGTATATCATAGTCCTAGTTGACTATTTTATGAAATGGGCTGAGGAGATGCCTACATTAAACAACAGCGGCAGAACGGCTGCTCTTTTCTTTTTCAATCATGTAGTCTCTAGATTCGGTGTTCCACAAGCTATAGTCACAGATCATGGATCGCATTTCCGCAATCACATGATGGTCGAATTGGCTACCAAATTAGGACTGTCCCACGACAGTTCTACTCCGTATTATCCGCACTCTAATGGACAAGTTGAGGCCATCAACAAGGTCCTGAAGCACATGCTGCCAAGGATAATTGGAGTCCACAAACGGAGTTGGAAACTAATCTTGTACTCAGCCTTGTGGGCATATAGGACATCGGTAAGAAATGCAACCAGATTTACACCCTTTTAGCTGATGCATAACCTGAAAGTGGTCTTACCGATTCAGTGTGAGATTTCATCTCTCAAGCTCGCAGTCGACCTTCTCCTTGGAACTTCAAAGGAAGAGGCTCGTTTCTTGGAACTAATCCAATTGGATGTAACCCGTTGTGACACTGCCTTGGCTAACGAAGCTCATAAGAAACAAGTTAAGGCGCAATTTGACAAAAATGTCAAACCTCGTGTCTTCTTAGAAGGTGACCTGATCTTGCTTTACGATAAGGAATCCGATAAATTGGGAGCAGGTAAGTTCCAATCATTGTGGATGGGTCCCTACATTGTTAAGTGAGTATTAGAAAAAGGGGCCTACGAGCTAGTAGATTATGATGGAATTCCATTGTCGCAACCCCGAAACAGATTGTACCTTAAACGTTACTATGCTTGACTAAGTGTAGTATTCTCTTTATATGCTTTTGTTACATTTTTGTTTTCGTCAAGAGTGATTGTTTTGGTTAGGTAATCCACTTTTGCATTTGTTTCAGATTTCAAACCTATTGGAATCATTTGTTGGATATGCCGATAGAGCTAGTCGTAGTATGCAGAACCTATCTTCTGCAGCCTAGGCCATTTTTTATCCAAGCGGTGAGTTAGTGAGTTTCAGAGGGGTATATATTGGTCGGTCAATGAAAAACATCGCTGAGTATAGAGCATTGATAGAACTTCTCTCTGATGCCATTACACGTGGCATATGCCGAATTATTGTCAGGCTAGACTCACAACTCGTCATCCTACAGCTTACTAGCATCTATTTTGTTCGGAATCCAGCTATCTATCGTATGTTCCTAAGGGTCAGGATTGTGGAAAGGCAATTTGATTCTATTCAATATCAACACATTTCCAGAAACTTAAACACATTAACTGATTCATTAGCAAATTATGTGTTAGATAGACATTTGCAGCATTTATAAAAGAAAGCATTTCAATCAACATTTGCATCAAGATCATATAACTTAACCAAAATAAAGCTCCGAAAATAAAATATATATATAACTGTTTATAGATTTTCAAAATCTTCTGTGTCCAAGACAAAATCGGTCATATGACCCAAAAACTCAAAAATGCAGGAAAAGCACCCTAGACCAATGGTGCTGGTGATAACAAGTCACCGCATGTGCGATCATACGTAAGAGTCTAGTCCATCGACTCAACACACCAGTGGTATGGCGCTGTAATCTTAGAGGTAACTTATCGGTCCTCACACCCTGAATACCAAGGGTGAGACCCTCAATCTAATCTTGCAATATTGCAAGGGTCTCGGCTATGTCCAGATCGCGAAGGACAACCCTCCTTACAGCCTCTCCTGCTGGAACGACAACTACTACCCTCGGGCGCACTGTTGGTTGCACTGGTCCAATATCTTCACAAACATATGGGTTTGATTAGTCTTGATAACATTTAAAAAGCACAATAACATTATAAAATCAATAAACAGAGATATGGTCATATCTTTTACCTATAACACCCCACTGCTCGCCAGCCGGCAACACCAAATCTGGGTCACCCCGGAAATCCATCCCAACATACGGATACTCAGCAAAGGCCATCCGCTGACGGTTGAAACACTCAAAGAAGGCATCAGAGAATGAAATTTGTGATTGACCAGCATGTCTAGCTATAAGATCAACCCATCTCTGCATCCGTGGTTTTGTCGGTGCTGGCACTCCGAGTGAAATGTATTGTGGCTGCATCAGTGGGATTTTCTCCAAGGTGAAAGAAGTCAGAATAGAACCATAACCAAAGTTCTTGGATCTTCCATTCTTCACCTTGGTAAGCTATTCTTTTATAACCGGAAGTACTACATCACACCAGTTGAATACCTTTGGTTCAAGGCATTCTAGAGCATACTGCATATAGGACCTGTTGGCCAAATGAAGAGCTGGACTACCAGCCAATCTAGAAAAGGTGAATAAGATAGTCCTCAAGGACCAATCAGTGACATCTCAAATATTGATCTTGCCATCCCTACTCGGCTAAGAACCATCTCTACAGAACCGGCGAATATAATCCCTCACGGATTCACCCCCACGGGTAGATCATGATAGTGAGAGAGGGGCACCACGCCTCGATAAACTGGTCAAGAAGTAGATATCCTCAACTATCAAAGGAATGGATTTACCTCGAATCTAGAACATTTGGTTGGTAGGATCCCATGCATCGAGAAAATATTGCAACAAATTGATTTGTTGCCTCATGTTGGATATACGGAAGAATTTGAGCAAGCCACAGTTCCGCAATGCAGTCACCGTACCCGGATCATGTAAGGCAATCATATCCTCTTCTTCATGCTCACGTTCACACCATGTAACGACCATCTTGATCCGATGAATCTCTGAAAAAAAAAACAAGAGAAGGATTAGGATCCTGATTCAGGCAAAAACAGGCAAAATTTCCATGAAAAAACAGTGCATAAACTTTCCTCTTTGCACCCATCGCACCCCAACTGTGTACTAGGTGGGATGCATACTGACTGGCCAATGGCTAGCTCAGTATGCATCGCACCTTTCAATGTATACTAGGTGTGATGGGTAGAGAACGAATTGTTCTAACCCCATAGGCCCAGAAAAACAGGAAAACATGCTCAGAATCAGAAAAGGAAAGAATGCAATTGAAGAGCTCAGGGTTAGCTCCTACCTGGTCCAGACGGCACCGAAAATATTCCACCGAATCTCTCGGAATCAGCTGATGAAAATCAAGGGGGAAAACACCTCCAGAGCTCCAAAAATCCCAAATTTGAATGAAATGGTAAAAATGAGAGGTAAAAACTACTTTTATGTTACTATTCACGTAATTCAAGTAAAATGTTGGTGTTTAACTCATTTTTCAAGCGTGTATTTACATTTCTAATCAATTTGGTGGAGTAATTGAACAGGCAGTATGACCGTCAAAAGAACATAGTGTTAATGGTGAATTGAACATCTCTGACTATTATCATGAGCAAGTTTACGCGAAGTTCAAGCTCGTTAAAAAATAAACCTAGCAATGAGCATATGTTCCCCCAGAGTTCAAGCTCATTAAAAAATGAACCCACCTTCGGTAAATAACCTTTGTGATTGCATAGCTATCAACTTTTGAACCTTCGTCGTGTTCTTACCATCACCTCCACTCTTTTTAGCTGATCATACGCCTCCACTTGATTGTTTACCCTTTTAAGGAACAGCTACGATGAGTGATTCTATTAGCCACCTTCTTTACACTGTCGTGATTGAAAAGTTCCAAACCTTACCTGGAACCAGTTGCTATCCAAAAACATCACTCATTCCTCAAAAAACGAGTCTCCTTTAAGCTCTTTTTAGATGTGTAAAATATGAAAAGACTGCCGAGCAATTGGACTCTCCAGCTCGTTAAAGTGATTGGAAGTGCCATCCCTCCTCTATATTTTAATATTTTTGGACCTAAGGGATCATTACACAAAAAGATCGAGTGCTTGTCTTTTTCGGCTCGCTAAAGTGATCGGAAAAGTCATCCCTTTCGTATTATTTTATACTTTTTCGGACTTAACGGATTATACTACAAAAAAGGACTACTGGAGTTTCCTTTCTGTCTCTTTTCAGACTCTCTAAAATTTAAAAGGACTGAGTTATCTTTGTCATTAAACTCGTTAAAACAATAGCGACAAACTTGTCCATGCATACAAGAGCGAGTTTTACTGTCGCTAGGCTTGCTAAAACATAGCGACAGGTTTGCCCGAAGGGAAAATTATAGAACAAGCATATGTTATCCTCCTCAAGCTTGACAAAAATAAAGAGGTACTGGTCAGCAATGACTGGGGAAAAAGGGAAGAAAACTTGAATAACTTCATGGGTAGCAGGTCACTCTTGAACATGACACTTTCCCTCCATCACCACAATTGAGTTGGGTTTGGTTATTCCATTCATTGGTCATATCACCATTGGTCCTCCGTACCATCCATTTTGTGTTAACGCTACCAATACATTCTAGTGTCATCGATATTTTCAAGAGAAGTCGCTCAAAAATTTCACCAACCCAGCTAACACCTCATCTGCTGCAATACCTTAACGCTCCATTCTTTCATGACCGCCACCCTGAACTTTGTATCATCAGATCATTTTCACCTCCACAAAATCATTTGCTCCGTTCCGTGTCGTAGATGTGGGATTCATTAAGGCCCTCCTATGATGGGTCACTTCTTATCGACATCAGCTCATTATCCAAGAATTTGACTTAGGAACAACCCTTTCAGTACTTTGAAGCTTGCATGCCTCAATGGCAAGTTTGTCACTTCTAGCGATAGGTTTACATCAATGGCCTTCGACCGAAAGATTTTACGTGGTGTTCAACATCGACTCATGTATTCACACCACGTGAATTGTACTACAGTACCTTGGGGGTCATCATCATTATCGGTGATTCCTCTCGCACCTGTTAACAGCGTACATCATTGGCTAGTAATCAGGTGATGTCTTTCCATGTTCAACATCAGAACATCTTTTCACATGGATCGACTTGTACTTTGGGCGAAGATTGAACGAGTTTGAAGACCCTGGATCTAGTTTCATCCATCCGGGCTGCAATATATTTAGGAAAATAAATACATCAAATGTACATCATAGCTACACAGATAATTATCCAAGCTAGGGGATGCTACCAGAGTCATTAGTCTGCCACACAGACAATTGTCTGTCCTATGTACATAAAAATGAATTTATAAAGCTGAGCATGGGAATGCCCGCCTCAGCTAGATCATGAAAATATTATGAAGATAATGTATCATATTGTATCTTATTACAAGTCACCTTCCAGTTCGAAAAACCTCGGATCCTCATGATAAAGCATTTCACCTAACATTAGAAGATTTACAACCTCATGCTTTAGGGGGCAACTGTTATAGACATATTTTGGCACTACAACCCCAATCACATATGTCAATAAACCAAGGGCTCTAAAATCCCTAAAAGTGTTGTTTCATACCCTAAAGGATCAAGGTCAACTGATTACATCATTTCCCAGAAGTTCTCCCTGAAAAACTGCTCAAAACTAGTCAAAATTGGACCATACAGACTGCTCCATGCTGAGGGTACGATGCATCTCACCTGCTACACACAAAGGGTGCGATGCATACTGAAAATCCCTTCTATAGGGTGCGATGAGCGAGAGCAGACAAATGGCAGAGGCAGTTTGCTAGGTGGAAACTCAAAGAATCTTCTAGAAACTGCTCATATGACATTTGCCTCTCTGAATTCACCCAGGGATAAGTAAGAGATCATGAAATCTCCAAGTGGAACCAAGAACTATCAGTGAAATGACACTAATCAAAATCCCAGAAGCTGACTCACTCCTCTACAAACATCTATATATGGATCCCTCATCCTAGAGATCCAAAGGCTAGAATTTTGTAATTTGTAAGGAAGTGTTGTTGGTTTCTCTTTGAGACATTGTATTGTTGGGTGATCTTGCTTTTTATGAGGTGAAGAGGGCTTTGATGCTGGGAGGATGATTCTGGATCAGATAGTTGGGTTGTAATCCTCTCTTCTACTACTTCTATCAATAAATCCATTTGATTTTTCCTCCATATACTTGTATATTTCTGAATCTTGTATTTGTGTATGCATTTGTATGGTTAATGTACATCTGATTTTAAATTGTTTATGGTTATAGATCTCTATGATTTGATGGTATTTTTCTGCTTTGACTCTATAGGTGTGCTTTGAAGCGGGACAAGTGAGAAAGGAGTGGCGAAACTCTATTAAAGGAGAGAGGAAACAAGTAAGGAGCCAAGCGAAAGACTTAGGTTGGTTCTATGTCATCTATCTCCCATAAAGGAAAATACAAGTTACTTTAAATTGTTTGTTTCTAAGATAGCTACCTGTCTTAGTGGGACTAGCAGCTCTGAACAAACACTAGTTTTCCTGATAACACTCATGTGGCTGTGTAGACCACCAATGTACTTCAACAAAGTCTCTGGTGAGTCTAATGAGATTCCTAGAACCAATGCTCTCTTTCTAAATTCTTGAGTGTACCCTTGCACACATTTCCCTTTCAACTGCCGAAGAGTTTGGCAACTCATCATGGCTTTTTGCATGTAGGCCAATGGATAGAAATTCTTTTTGATTGCAGAAACAAATTCAATCTAGACAGAGATGTTCTTACCATGTCTTTTCATGTCAGCTTAGGTTTTTCCTTCCCACCAAACTAAGGCAGTGCCTCCTAGGCGTAGGCTTGGTAGCTAAATCTTCTTTTGTCTGAGTCGATGTTCTGTACTCTGCAATAAACATCAATTTGTCTAATCCAATTGTTCAACTTTTCTGCATTTAACTCTCCATCATATATAGGCAAATCAAATTTAACATCTAGTTTGATAAAAGATGCTTTCTTGTTATGCATGGGGCTATTAGGAGGAGTGAGAAAGCTTTCCTCTTTCCCTTTCCCTTTGGAGTGGTCATGGAAGTGAGACTCATCTTCTTCCTTGTCTTGTTTAGAGCCTGACGAGTCTTCATCCTTATGCTTTCTAAAGTCCCTATACATTTCTTCTACCATGGACTTTATGGCTATGAAACTTTCTATGAATTGAGGGTCTGGCCCCATAGAACCTTCCTCTGACATTGTCTTCTGAGGATAGACTCTCCCAATTTTAGGATTAGTTTCGACCAACTCTCCTTCTCCTAATTTGAGCTTTGATCTAGTGAGCATTCACAGCTAAACCAACACAAACTCGTCTAACATTTATAGCCTAAAGCTCTGATACCACTTGATCTTAAAATCACCCTATGAGTGATCTCAGTTAAATATTTATTAAATGAAGGTATTACAGACTCATGTGCTGGTGGGTGTCTATGTTATTTAGGCAACTGATCGATCAGATTGCAAATACACAAATACTTGAAATGGAAAATAGCAGAGAAATACGGTAAGAAAATATAAGAACACAAGAATTTAATAAGGAGTTCACCCTATCCTCCAGGGCTACATCTTCGGTCCAGCTCTCAGTGGTGGCCTTCTTTTATTGTGTCTTAAAGCAGAGAATTACAATGAAGGAGCTCAATATGAGTCTCTTGAAACAAAATTTTCTTGGCAGGGTGGTTCTTGGATTCCCCAAGCCACTAGAGTGCACATACTCTTATCCTCACCAACTCTTTGACCTCTCTGGTCCTTAATGGAGGGAGCCCAGTGTGGTGCTCAGTCCTGACAGATCCTCTCAGGGATGGCTTGAATCTCTCAAGCTCTCTGGTGCTCGACACTGCCTTTGGTCATCTCGGCCCTCTTTCTTCTTTCTGCTTCTTTTGCTTCACTGTCTTTTTTCTGCTTTGTCTGTTCATGGTTTTAAAGCCATTTGAGCTCATGGCTGTTCAATTCCCCTTCCACTTCCATCGGATCGCTTGTTGCAGCTTCGCTTGGAGTTCCCTACTTCGGCGTCATCATCAGGCTCACAGGGAGTGGCCACTTGTCCTCCTACGAACTGCGCCATCTTTTTCCTCATCAGTTCAATTCTTCGGTTACGTTGTGGAATGAGTCCTCTGCCACCTTGGTGGTCAAATCAGACCTTAAATTCTTATAGATCGCGGCTTATTCCCCTGTCAATTCCGGTTTCCCCATCGGGCGCGATCTTAGTCGTTAGATCTGGAGACTCTAGATCAGACGCAATTCACACATTTCGCGCAGTTGACTTGCTCGACTGTTAGCATGCGATGAGTGGTGGTTTTCTCTCTCCTCCGCTTGCCACATGTCAGGCGCTGAGTGGAATCGCTCTGTTTTTGCCAAATCTGCTTACTGCCCAAGAGTGCCCCCGATAAATACCGCCGGATTTTGGAACGCGGGTCCTGCCTTAGCCTTTAGCCTTTTCCCCACGGTTTTCCCGGCTCCCATGCGACCGAGCACTTGGGGCCTCTCCTTCTCGATGGGTTTTACCTAGCGATGCACGATTAGCACTAATCGTGCATCAAAAACTGCCTCCTTCTCCCGATCCGGGCTTCCCAGGGGCTAGTTTCGCCTCCTGCACAGTCTCCATGGGCGTCGGTCAGCGTGCTTTGACTGAGGTCCTCGTCATTCCACACTGGTTGCTAACTGCCACTATTTAGAGGTGTTTCTAATCGCTGCTCTTAATTCTTTAAAGCCTGTCCCGACTTGATACAGTCATGGTTCTCTGATAACTCTTCTTGGATCCAATTTGGATCAAGTTCATAAACCTGATCTGCCTTATCTACATCATCTAAGATTAATAACATGTCAGGAGATGAAATATGCTTCTTGACAATCCCTATTCCTTCATTGATGTTGACTATTGGCTTATCCCACCCACTCAAGCTCTTAAGAAGTTTTGTCCGCAACAAATTTAAAGAGCCCTTATCTCCATAATCTCTGACCATATAAAAAATAGGATTTACTATAATAGAATCTCTTCCTATTATAGAATTCCTTTGCTAGCATAGTGTTTCCTACACCACCTAAACCAACAACCCCCAAGATCCTAGGTTTTCTTCTCTACTGTCACTGCAAAGATATTGTGTTTTCGAGATGCGTTATTTTATCACCTAAACCTGTTGGATATTGAGAAACATCCAGGGCTTGTTTTTTCACCATTTTCAAGACCACTTCAACCACCTTTTCTATTATATCGCCATCATCGTTGGTTATGAACAATAAAACAGATAGAACTGATGAGAAAAGAAGTATAAACTCTATGCGTACATTATGTAACATAAAACAAAACAGAGGGAACTAATGAGGAAAAGTGTAAACTCTATGCATATATCATGTAACATAAAATAGTATAATAGTCAGAGGGAGTTTTAGTTCTCACCAATTACTGTTGGAAATATTAATGCCAACCACTACCTTAAACACACTCACAACCATCATGTTTCCCCAGTCAACCACTACATGGTTTCGATTTTGTTTGCAGGCAAAAGGACAGGAGTCAGAACAAAAGTTCAGAGTGGACCATTCAGTAACACATCACAAAATTTAAAGCATTTAATGAAGTTTAATAAATATATATGGGCAAGCATTCATTTTGCGACTATTGCCCACACTCCACAACCCCTCTAAGTTCAGAAAATTATTTACAATGTAAAATCGCCCATGTTGAGTATTAAATATTTTGTATGTCATGTAATTAATGTGAAATTCATATTTTAGGATAAATATGCAAGTAAAAGTGATTTGTAATGTTGGGCATGTTGGGCAAGTTAGGGAGTGAGAGTTTGTGAAGTATTAAGGAGAAAATCGTGGAGGAAATTTTGGTGGGCGTGTGAAAAGGAGTTTTATAGAAGTTTACTTTGCAACCCAGTAATGGGTAAATTGCAGTAAGTTTGTTGTGTTTTTCACTTGGAGTTGCAGCCTCCATTTATCACACGAATGTAATTTCTTCATGTTTTGACATATAATATAAAGTGTGGTCAGTTGTGTTATGGTTCTAATCTTACACAAGTAAATTTCCGCAACCTCTTTTGTTTTACTCTGTTTTGTCGTGAGTGAACTCTGTGTTTTAATTAAGCCGTTGTGTGGTTGCGAAATCCTCGCCGCAACCGAAGATTTACCTTTCCGCAATTGAAGATGACTTTGCCTACTCTTATGCAACTGAATTATGAGCTCCTTTTCCCTTGTAAAATTTTTCTAACATGGTATCAGAGTGGGTTAAATATTGTTAGTGTAAAAACAAGTGTTTTTACTAGCAATTAAATTTGTTTTGAGGGCAGATTGTTTTTTCCTTTGGAGCGAATTTACCAGCAGGTAGAGAGTTGTTTTTCACTCAGAAATGGAAACATCAAGCACAAGCTTGAATAATCCTTAGATACCTCATTTTAATGGCAAAAATTATGATTATTGGGCTATTACAATGAAGGCCTTGTTTTCGTCTCAAGACATTTCGGATTTGGTGGAGAATGGTTTTCAAGAACCAGAAGATCAACATACAATGTCATGTCTCAAGAAGAAAGAGATTTGTTAAGGGACAACATGAAGAAGGATTCAAAAGCCTTGTTTTATATTTTCCAAGTAGTTCATGAAAGTATTTTCCCAAGGGTTGCAGCAAAAACGAATTCCATGCAAGCATGGGACACCCTCCAAACAGCCTACCAAGGCATGACAAAAGTCAAGACAACAAAACTACAAATGTTGAGAAGAGATTTTGAAACACTTTGTATGAAAGAGCCTGAGAATGTAGACTTGTTTTTTACACATGTAATTGGGTTGGTTACTCCTTCATGCATCACTGATTTGTCATGAACATAGACTGAATAGAGCAACAAGCTCCTCACTGGAGCATGCCTTCAAGACACAAGTTTCCTTTGGTCAAGGTCAAGGCAGAGGAAGATCATATGCTAGAGGAAGAGGAAGAATCCCACATAGAGGTGGAAGAAGCATCCCTTCAAGCTCAAGTGGAAGGGGCAGCAATCAAAATCCAAGTCAAGGCCCAAGCCAGAATCAAGCACAAGGTTAGAGGTATGATAAATCTCAAGTTCAATTTCATTACTATAAGAAGTATGGTCATTATGCAAAGGAATGTAGAAAGAAGCAATATGACACTAGTAACAAACCAAGTATAAATTTCACAAAAGAAAATTAGAACCATGATAGCATGTTTTTAGCTTGTAATGTAGCACAAGAAAAACAAAGTGATATATGATATCTAGATTCAGGGTGTAGCAACCACATGTTAGGAAACATAGAAATGTTTTCCAATCTAGATGAAAGTGTGAAATTTGAAATGACATTAGGGACTAATAGCAAAGTCTTTGTCATGGGAAAAGGAAGAGTTAATATCTTAACAAAGAAGGGGGAGAAGAAGTACATCTCAAATGTTTACTTTGTCCCTGGTCTAAAGCATAACCTCATAAGCATTGGACAGCTCATGCAAAAGGGCTACAAGGTCTTTTTCAAGAATGATGTATGCACAATTTTGGATAGGCCTCCAAGCAGACAGCTAATTGCAAAAGTTAAGATGACAAATAATAGAATGTTCCCCTAAAGATAAGATCAGATTTGAAAGAAGAAGGTGCTCAAGCACAACTATCAATGAACTCACAAGAGGATGCAAGAAAAGATGCAGATGTCACACAAGTAAACTATCAAGCAGAGGTCAAAGATGAAAACTAGTTATGCATTTGAGATTTGGACATCTCAATTTTGGAGTTTTGAATTTGTTGCATAGGAAAGGCATGGTGAAAGGGTTACCACTCATAGAAAAATCAGTCAGCTTATGTGAAGGATGCATCTTGGGCAAGCAATATAGAGAGACATTTGCAACAGGAATTCAGTAAGGGAAAAGGCACCTTTGGAGATTGTCCACTCAGATTTATGTGGACCAATGCAGACACTATCAACTGGTGGAAGCCACTATGTATTGACATTCATAGATAATTACACAAGGAAGACATGGGTCTATCTCCTCAAACAAAAAAGTGAATTGTTTGAGCACTTTCGCCAATACAAAGCTCTTGTTGAGAAGCAAAGTGGACACTACATCAAAGTCCTCAGGACTGATAGAAGTGGTGAATACATCTCAAATGCCTTCCTTCTATTTTGTAGGGAGCATGGAATACACAAGCAATTTACAACAAGATATACACCTCAGAAAAATGGTGTGGCAAAAAGGAAGAATATGACCATTATGGAGATGGCAAGGAGTATGTTGAAGGCAAATCATTTTCCAAATGACTATTGGGCTGAAGTTGTCGCATGTGCAACATATATCTTGAATAGATGTCTAACCAAAAGTGTCCAGAACATAGTTCTTGAAGAGGCACGGAGTGGAAGAAAGCATAGTGTCACCCACATGAGAGTTTTAGGTTGTGTGGTGTTAGCCTCCTGCTGCAGCAGGTATTCATCTTTCATGATTGACATTTTTACATGCCAAATATGTCATACTTTGCAGGCTGTAGTGTTCCATATTTCCACAAGAAGCCATGAAGTGTGCTAGTCCAAAGGCCACTACTGTACTCCATTTTTTATGAGTTCTTTTTTAAAGGAAAGGCCAAACATCTTAATCTTGGCCTCCCTAGATTTCAATTTCCTGTTTTAGAATGTAGAGAATGTATCTGTCCAAACAGTTTAATCTTGGCAGATTTTGTAGATAGGTAGAGAATCAAAGGGACCCAACTGTTTAATCTGGGCCCTGGCAGAAATAAGTGTAGATTTAGATAGGAAAAATTCAAAAGAAAAATTGTAAATCTGGGTTTGCAAGTCTAAGTGCACCCACCCAAAAAAGAAGAAAAAATGTTAGAAAAGTAGGCTGGGTAGGTAGCTGTGTGGTTGCAGAATGATAATTTGTGATCAATTTTGTGCTACAAAGTGTTTTATCTTTTTAGATCACAGTGCAGGCAGTTTTCATGCAAAAAAGCTCAAAGGTGGACATCACTAACTCCCCATTCTTCTAACTCCCCATTCTTCTAATTCCCCAAGTCACTTATTAACTTCCCAAAGAGGTCAAGATCTGCTTGATTCCTCTTAGTTTCATCATCATCCATATTAGTCGCCTTGGTGAAGATCTGCTTCACTCAAGGACTCCATTTCTGTACAAGTCCTTTTTCCCAAAATTAGCCTAAGGTCCCTGACCTTAGCGTCTGCTTATCACCTCCATATTAAAATTATTATATAGCTCCCTATCAGTTTTTCCCTTCCCTTACTAAAAACTTTGTATATAAAATTCCCCTATGAAAATATCCCCTCCCTGGCAATATAGCCATATTTTTGTCCAAGTCCGGGAAAAAATGGTCCATCTAGGGCTGTTTTTAGCCCATCTGAGTCATCACAGGGGTTAGATGACACCTGGTCATGCTAACAACCTCTCCCCTAGCCCTAAAACCCTCAAAACCCCCTTTTTCTGCCCCTAACCCAAAGTTTGTGCATAAAATATTAACCTCGCGCATTTTTAACCCAAAAAACCCCCATTCCCTAGGTCTAAACCCCACCGCGCGCATATGAAATTAGGAATATTCCTTGAATATTCCCTGCCCGTATACCCCCGCCGACTCACCATCACCGCCAGCCGTTGGATCATCCGCCCCGCAGATCTACGGCTGACGGGCCGTCCCATCTCCGAACCGCCCAAAGGTTAGCGTCCGGGAGATGGGCGGTATTCCCGCCGTACCTCCCGCCATGCGTCACCTCCTAGGTTGTAGTGGAGCCCCCTCTGACAAAACCGCTCAGGCCCAAGGGCGGTGTGCCCAAAAACCATTTACCGCCCTCTCCCCTGTGACGTAAGCCCCACGTCATCCGCCGCATCACCCCCCTTGCCCCGCCATCGTACCGCCGAGTCATCTACCACGTGTCCTGCCACTGTGTCCCTGCCACCGTACATGCCACATCACCGTCCGTACAGGATGACGTCAGCATGCTGACATCATCCTGCCACGTCATCATGATGACGTCATCGCTGATGTCACCCACCGTACAACGTCACGTCATGCTGACGTCATCATCAGTTTTTTGGCGCAGAGGCGAAAATCGCACTTCGGGGCCCCGGAATAAGTTTCTGAGGCAGTTTTTGATGAGTTATTTGCGCCTAGCGCAAATCGCTCATCGCTAGATTTTTTGGGCTAGAATGGGGAATCTTCAGGGAATCTTTTCATTATGCAGCCCCCAGGAAGCCCGAAAGGCGCCGAAAGAGCCGTTTTTCTTTGCGAGGCACTCAGGAAAGAGCAGAAAGCAGTTTTGAAGGAAACAGAGAGCCGAACAGCGGCCATTAATTTGTGATTAGACACACAGCACGTCAGAGCAGCATCCCGATTTATTGCCAAAGAGTATCAAAGGAAGAAGAAGAGCCAAAGAGTATCAGCAAAGATTTTTTAGGGGCTCGAAGCACCTGTACAATTAATGAGTCCCTCAGAAAGGTCAAGTCGGGAGGTGTAAGCCCATCAGAACTCTCAAATCACCGTCAAAAGCATTCAATGCCGCCGAACGGCAAGGGTGCAAAGACCAATGCACAGTTATGACAGATGAACAGCACAGAGCGACCAGGACAGACATTAACTCATTTTGATACAGCTGCCCCCAGCATAGCTCAAAGATATTTTCTTGCATTTATTTCTGGATAAGATTAGGTTAAAGTAATTAGTTTTCTGTCATACCTGTTAGGTCGGCTGTAATAGATAATTTTGGATAAATCTTCCCTATATATACCACCCTATGTATTGTTTAAAGGGTCAGTTGGTTGATAGTCTTCAGTGGAAACTCGCACTGTATACCTGATATGTTTTCTGTAATCAAAGACTGCTGAAAGGCTTGGAGGAAAGATTGTCTACTCTGTGTCTAATGGTTTGAAGAAGTGAATTTGGAATTCTTGTGCTACAACATGACTCAATAAGTTTTCCTACCTCTGTCTTTTTTCATTGATATACCATCTAAAATAGCAGAAAGAAAGAATAGTCTAGAATTGGTTTAACTGCCCTCTATGCTCATTTTCTGTTGTTTCTTTATATTTTCCTCTGGATCAGTCATAAATATGAATTCCCTCTGGCTCATATTTCCCCTAATCCATTCATCTTTGACAGTTGTCTAGGAATTCTTAATTGCTCCTAGATAGAGCTCATTCACCTTCCCCCTTTTAAGTTGAGTGAGAGATTCTTTGTTGCCTCTCATTCCTTATCCCTCATTCCATCCTTTTAAGCTTAAGTGTTGTTTCATGAGCAGCTACCTTGCTCCTTATTTCTCTTGTGACCAAGAAAACGCATCAACAAATCGACTCATTGACTCCACGCCCAATGGTTTGAAACTTACCAGACTATGTTTTGCCTCTCTACCTGAAAACATCATCCTTCCCACCAAAAACAAAACAAAAACCCCTGAACTCAATAACTAGCCTAAAATCATTTTAAACAAAGCTAAATCTGAAAGAGAGAGCCCTCTCTGATTGCAGGTGGGCTAGAACCTGCAGTCCAAAGTTGGTTTGTGGTTACCTCAGCCGTATCCTTTTCTGGAGCTTAAGGACAACTTGAGTGATAACATAATGGCGACTCCGTTGGGGACTTTCCTCAGATAATTTTACAAAGTTTCACAAAGAAGGTAAGAAAGCTCCACTAAGAGAACCAGACCTTCAGAACTATTTTTTCAAGTTTAGTTCTGATCTTTGATGGTGGACAGAGATCAGACACCTCAAAGTTGATTTATCCACCTGGCGACTCCACATCATCCTCATAATAAAGACTCCACTGGAGAAATGAACCCAAAAGAAATTTATGAGCAGATCAGGCTTTTGACCTGGATTATTATCCAAGAGGTCATGTTTTTTCTCCTCCATAAAATTTTGTTGTACATATTGTTTGAACTTGACTTTTATGTTTTTCCTGTTGAAAATGTTGAAGAAAGCCCTCCTTGCACACCAGAACAGCATCCTTTAAATGTTGCTAATGCTCACCTTATAGTCAAGGAGGACACTACTGTCCAAGCGAATCATCCTATCCATGTTCATACCGAACCCAGTCATTCAGTCCCTGTACATAATCTCGTACCTCGTAAAGTTCCTGATAGACATAAGCCACTATTCTGCCTCCCGTGCTCAATCCTTTGCCTAAAAATCATCCCATGTACCTCCCAAGATTTGATGGAGAGAATGGAGTTACTGCCCAAAAGCATATCCAGGCTTTTGAAGATTATTTGAACATTTTTGAAGTAGAAGATGAGGATGTTAGTATTAGGCTGTTTGCCCTTTCTTTGCAAAGTGAAGTTAGGACTTGGTTTAAAGCATTGCCTGAGGAAAGCATCTCAAATCTTCAGCAGTTATTCAAACTCTTCCTTGATATATGGATGATCAAAGTCAATTTCCTCATGCTCATAGAAGAATATAATCAGTTAAAAAGGATTCCAAATGAATCTGTTCAGCAATTTTCTGACCGATTCAATCAAGTTTATCATTCTATACCATTGAATATAAGACCTCCCCCTGATTTAGCCCTATTACATTATCCAACAGCATTTGATCCAGAAATGAAATTTCATCTGAGAGAAAGGTGCCCCACTACTATGCAACAGATGCAGAACATGGCAGTAGATGTAGAGGTTAATCTGAAAGTTAGGGAGGGGAAGTTGAAAGCAAAAAAAGAGGATGAACTTGATATCTTTGTAAAGAAAGCAGAGGAATTAAAGCAGATGTGCACGATAGAAGTTGAAAGTGCAGAGCACCAAAACAGACCTATTTTGCAAAAGGAAAGTAATGACATTCATGAACAAACCTGCTACAAAACAGATGACATATTCATACCGCCGTACATGATGGAGCAGTCTCCTGATATAATCTATGAATATAATAGCTTCTCTTCTTTCAACTGTCTGCCCAAATATGATCAGTATGATGATGATTGTGAGCCTAATGATCAAATCAGCCTTGCAGAGGAGTCAGACCTTATTTTTGCAGAAAGCACAGTTCAGGATCAGCTGCCTGAACACAATGATCAGAATGCCCATCTCAGCTATGAAAAAAAGGAAGAAAACGCAGAGTGTGTTGATTTCAGCGAAGGAGCTTTACCATTTTGTTTCAAGTCTTTTCGGTTTATTAGGGAAAATTATCATGCCATTAATAACCAAGTATCACCATGTTTTGATATTGACCAGCTAGAGGAAAGTCCAGGCCCCGCTCTTAATGCATTAACACTAGATTTGCAGCCCCAAAGTGCCAGTGAGTGTCAGATTGAGGAAGACTCAGAAGCGGCAGCATGTGACCAGACAATCCAACTGGATTCCCTGCCTTTTGGTTTCCAGCCGTCTCAGATATTTGAAGAAGAAGAACAGTCAGTGCAAATCTGTCAAGTGCCATCTGAGCCAGCTTTCAAATAATTACAGGTATCATCCCCTGTTTTGTATGATTCATCTGATGGCAAGCTGTGTGATGAGGTAAATCACTGCTCTTCTCCGCTAGCAGGCTGCAAAGTACAATATCAAGATGTTGATAATCCCCCAATTTCAAAGCATGATAGCTATCCCAAACTTTTGTACAGTTCTTTAGTTCAGTCCAGGAATAATGTATATATGCTACAGGACCCTTTTGTACAGTTTCTTATTTCAGCAAAGAAGGTCAGCAGTTACCTGATCTTCTCAAAAATTAACAAAGCCAAATTAGATTGCAAGATCTCCATTTCAGGTAACAGCAAGCACAAGCAGCAAAGACCATTCATGTTCATGATGCTTAAATGGCTGCATTGGCTGTTTCATTACACCTAACAGCAAAGCAAATGCTGGTTAGGGTAGGTAGGTAGGATTAATAAGGCAGCCGGCCAAGCAAATTTTGCAGAATACAGCAGCAATTGAATACAAGGCAGTCTGACCTACTGTTCTTGGATTTTCACAAGGAAAAGCCATCCCCAAGTGGATCCACTGTTAGCCTCCTGCTGCAGCAGGTATTCATCTTTCATGATTGACATTTTTACATGCCAAATATGTCATACTTTGCAGGCTGCAGTGTTCCATATTTCCACAAGAAGCCATGAAGTGTGCTAGTCCAAAGGCCACTGCTGTATTCCATTTTTGATGAGTTCTTTTTTAAAGGAAAGGCCAAACAGCTTAATCTTGGCCTCCCTAGATTTCAATTTCCTGTTTTAGAATGTAGAGAATGTATCTGTCCAAACAGTTTAATCTTGGCAGATTTTGTAGATAGGTAGAGAATCAAAGGGACCCAACTGTTTAATCTGGGCCCTGGCAGAAATAAGTGTAGATTTAGATAGGAAAAATTCAAAAGAAAAATTGTAAATCTGGGTTTGCAAGTCTAAGTGCACCCACCCAAAAAAGAAGAAAAAATGTTAGAAAAGTAGGCTGGGTAGGTAGCTGTATTGTTGCAGAATGATAATTTGTGATAAATTTTGTGCTACAAAGTGTTTTATCTTTTCAGATCACAGTGCAGGCAGTTTTCATGCAAAAAAGCTCAAAGGTGGACATCACTAACTCCCCATTCTTCTAACTCCCCATTCTTCTAATTCCCCAAGTCACTTATTAACTTCCCAAAGAGGTCAAGATCTGCTTGATTCCTCTTAGTTTCATCATCATCCATGTCAGTCGCCTTGGTGAAGATCTGATTCACTCAAGGACTCCATTTCTGTACAAGTCCTTTTTCCCAAAATTAGCCTAAGGTCCCTGACCTTAGCGCCTGCTTATCACCTCCATATTAAAATTATTATATAGCTCCCTATCAGTTTTTCCCTTCCCTTACTAAAAACTTTGTATATAAAATTCCCCTATGAAAATATCCCCTCCCTGGCAATATAGCCATATTTTTGTCCAAGTCCGGGAAAAAATGGTCCATCTGGGGCTGTTTTTAGCCCATCCGAGTCATCACAGGGGTTAGATGACACCTGGTCATGCTAACAACCTCTCCCCTAGCCCTAAAACCCTCAAAACCCCCTTTTTCCGCCCCTAACCCAAAGTTTGTGCATAAAATATTAACCCCGCGCATTTTTAACCCAAAAAACCCCCATTCCCTAGGTCTAAACCCCACCGCGCACATATGAAATTCGGAATATTCTTTGAATATTTCCTGCCCGTATACCCCCACCGACTCACCATCACCGCCAGCCGTTGGATCATCTGCCCCACAGATCTATGGCTGACGGGCCATCCCATCTCCGAACCGCCCGAAGGTTAGCGTCCGGGAGATGGGCGGTATTCCCGCCGTACCTCCCGCCACGCGTCACCTCCTGGGCTGTGGCGGAGCCCCCTCTGACAAAACCGCTCAGGCCCAAGGGCGGTGCGCCCAAAAACCGTTTACCACCCTCTCCCCTGTGACGTAAGCCCCACGTCATCCGCCGCGTCACCCCCCTTCCCTGCCATCGTACCGCCGAGTCATCTGCCACATGTCCTGCCACTATGTCCCTGCCACCGTACATGCCACGTCACCGTCGTACAGGATGACGTTAGCATGCTGATGTCATCCCGCCACATCATCATGCTGACATCATCGTTGACGTCACCCGTCGTACAACGTCACGTCATGCTGACGTCATCATCAATTTTTGGGCGCAGAGGCGAAAATCGCACTTCGGGGCCCCGGAATCAGTTTCTGAGGCAGTTTTTGACTAGATATTTTAGGCTAGAATGGGGAATCTTCAGGGAAACTTTTCATTATGCAGCCCCCAGGAAGCCCGAAAGGCGCCGAAAGAGTTGTTTTTCTTTGCGAGGCACTCAGGAAAGAGCAGAAAGCAGTTTTGAAGGAAACAGAGAGCCGAACAGCGGCCATTAATTTGTGATTAGACACACAGCACGTTAGAGCAACATCCCGATTTATTGCCAAAGAGTATCAGAGGAAGAAGAAGAGCCAAAGAGTATCAGCAAAGATTTTTTAGGGGCTCGAAGCACCTGTACAATTAATGAGTCCCTCAGAAAGGTCAAGTCGGGAGGTGTAAGCCCATCAGAGCTCTCAAATCACCGTCAAAAGCATTCAATACCGCCGAACAGCAAGGGTGCAAAGACCAATGCACAGTTATGACAGATGAACAACACAGAGCCACCAGGACAGACATTAACTCATTTTGATACAGCTGCCCCCAGCATAGCTCAAAGATATTTTCTTGCATTTATTTCTGGATAAGATTAGGTTAAAGTAATCAGTTTTCTGTCAGACCTGTTAGGTCGGCTGTAATAGATAATTTTGGATAAATCTTCCCTATATATACCACCCTCTGTATTGTTTAAAGGGTCGGTTGGTTAATAGTCTTCAGTGGAAACTCGCACTGTATACCTGATATGTTTTCTGTAATCAAAGACTGCTGAAAGGCTTGGAGGAAAGACTATCTGCTCTGTGTCTAATGGTTTGAAGAAGTGAATTTGGAATTCTTGTGCTGCAACATGACTCAATAAGTTTTCCTACCTCTGTTTTTTTTCATTGATATACCATCTAAAATAGCAGAAAGAAAGAATAGTCTAGAATTGGTTTAACTGCCCTCTATGCTCATTTTTTTCTGTTTCTTTATGTTTTCCTCTAGATCAGTCATAAATATGAATTCCCTCTAGCTCATATTTCCCCTAATCCATTCATCTTTGACAGTTGTCTAGGAATTCTTAATTGCTCCTAGATAGAGCTCATTCACCTTCCCCCTTTTAAGCTGAGTGAGAGATTCTTTGTTGCCTCTCATTCCTTATCCCTCATTCCATCCTTTTAAGCTTAAGTGTTGTTTCATGAGCAGCTACCTTGCTCCTTATTTCTCTTGTGACCAAGAAAACACATCAGCATTCCGACTCCTTGACTCCACGCCCAATGGTTTGAAACTTACCAGACTATGTTTTGCCTCTCTACCTGAAAACATCATCCTTCCCACCAAAAACAAAACAAAAACTCCTGAACTCAATAACTAGCCTAAACTCATTTTAAACAAAGTTAAATCTGAAAGAGAGAGCCCTCTCTGATTGCAGGTGGGCTAGAACCTGCAGTCCAAAGTTGGTTTGTGGTTACCTCGGCCGTATCCTTTTCCGGAGCTTAAGGACAACCTGAGTGATAACATGTGGCATATGCACATGTCTCAAATGAGTTGAGGAATAAGTTGGACAGCAAGGGGGAGAAATGTATATTTTTTGGATACAGTGATGAATCCAAAGCATACAAGCTCTACAATCCATCAACCAAGAAAGTCATAATTAGCAGAGATGTGCAGTTCATAGAAGAGGAAGCATGGGATGGAAGTTTAGAGAAGACGGTCAATGTGAAAGCATGTATATCGCATGAGAACAAAGAGGAATTAACAACAACAAGTAATTCCTCAACAGTGACTCCCTTTACTCCTATTCAAGCACAACAAAGCAGGTAGCAAGGAACGTGATCAACAAAAAATAGGACAACATCACGTAGTCAAGCAAGTGCTTCTCCAAGCACGTCGCAAAGCACAACACCAAGTGACATATCAAGCCCATCTTCAGCAAGCATAAGAAGACCAAACTTCAGAAATTTGAATGAAATATATGAGCAAGATGAAGTTGATAGCAACACTAGCTTGAATTCTTTATTTTCTCTGTTTTGTCATGCAGATGACCCAATTCACTTTGAAGATGCAGACAAAGATGAAAAATGGGTTGCAGCAATGGAGGAAGAAATGGAAGCAATAGAAAGGAATGACACATGGGAGTTAGTGAACCTTCCACAAGGAAAACAAGTCATTGGAGTGAACTGGGTCTATAAGACCCAAAGCAACATTGAGAGAAATATTGAAAGGCACAAAGCTAGGCTAGTTGTCAAAGGATACAAGCATCAACATGGAAGATATTATGAGGATACCTTCACACCAGTCGCGAGGATGGAGATGGTGCATATAGTTGTGGCAATTGTTGCACAACATAAATGGAAAGTGTATCAAATGGATGTAAAGTCAACATTCTTGAATGGAGTGTAGAAAGAGGAAGTGTATGTTGCACAACCACTTGGTTATGAGGTAGAAGGACAAGAAGACAAAGTGTATCGGTTGAGGAAAGCTCTTTATGGGCTGAAGCAAGCACCGCATGCATGGTACAACAAGATAGATGCTTATTTGTTGGACAATGGTTTCGACAAATGTTACGGTGAGCCTACTCTTTACATCAAAGAGAATGATGGTAAGATTCTCATTGTTGTCTTATATGTAGATGATTTAATTTTTACAGGCAGTGATGATTTCCTCATCGCTAATTTCAAACAATTCATGAAGAATGAATTTGAAATGACTGACTTGGGGTTGTTAAGATATTTTTTGGGAATAGAAGTAAAGCAAACAAAAAATGGCATTTTTATTTCTCAAGCAAAGTATGTAGCAGACATTTTGGAGAGGTTTAATATGCATAATAGCAAGCCTGCACCAACTCCAACTGTCATGGGGTTGAAGTTGAGCAAAGGAGATTTCAACAGCAATGTCAATCCGACATTATACAAAACTATAATAGGAATCTTGATGTATTTGACCGCCACTAGGCCATATATAATGTATGCAGTGAGCTTGGTGTCGAGGTTCATGGAGACACCCAAGGAGATGCATTGGCAAGCAGTGAAAAGGATTCTAAGGTATGTCAATGGGACAAAACAATATGGTATTTTGTACACTACAATAGATGATTTCAGGCTGGTTGGTTACACTGACAATGATTGGGCAAGAAGTGTTGATGACAGAAAGAGAACATTAGAATATGTTTTTCATTTGGGTTCTGGAGCCATTTCATAGGCTTCCAAAAAGCATCCAATAGTTTCATTTTCAACAACAGAAGCTGAATATGTCACTGCAACAGTAGCAGTGTGTGAGGCAGTTTGGATGAGAAGGATGTTGAGGGATATTCACCGCGACCAAGAGGGAGCGACAACTATTTTCTGCGATAACACATCCGCAATTGCATTGTCAAAGAATTCGGTCTTTCACAAGAGGACCAAGCATATTGATGCTAAATATCATTTTATGAGAGAGTTGATTAACAATGATGAAATCGTGTTGCCGCACTGCAGGTCACATGAACATTTTGCTAATATTTTCGCAAAGCCATTAGCACGTGAAAGTTTTGTTTATCTTAGAGATTGTTTGGGAATTGTCAATGGCGGCAGTTGTTATTAAGGGGGAGTGTTGGAAATATTACTGTCAACCACTGCCTTAAACACACTGACAACCATCATGTTTGCCTAATCAACCACTACACAGTTACGACTTTGTTTGCAGGTAGAAGGACAGGAGTCAGAACCGAAGTTTAGAGCGGGCTATTCCACAACACATATAGAAGTTAAAGCATTTAATGAATTTTAATAAATAGATATGGGCAAACATTCATTCAGAACAGAAGTTCAGAGCTGGCCATTCTGCAACACATCACAGAAGTTAAATCATTTAATGAAGTTTAATAAATAGTGTTGGGCCTAAAAATTATCCTTAAAATACATCTACTTTCACTCCATTCAACATCCACTTTCACTTCATTCACACATTTCCTCACCTCTATTCCACCACCATGTCACCAAATTAGCTTCACTTTCATCATTAAATGGGTTACCATTGTGTTTTCCAAAACATTATTAATTCTTAGTATTTTTAAGTGAATTTATAGTTAAACTTTAGAAAATAATCTCCATATACTTATACCTAACAATTAGAATGAGTTTTTTGACATGTGTAGGTATGAAGGAAGCTTCCAAGGCATCTTTATGTGGCACTCTATGTTCAAATTCGAATTTGAGGAGATCATGGACTTCATGGAGAAGATCATGGACCTCATGGAGGAGATCATGGAGGATAGGGTTATGTGTCACCATTGGTTGAGAAATATGTGGGTCAAAAGAGGGAATAGTGGATTTACATTTATGAGTTTGTTATCATAGCTTTTGTATAAATAGGAGTGTTATCTCCTTCATTTGTAATCTTCATTTTTTGTAATCTTAGTATCTTATAGGTTGGTAATGAGAAGTTAGATTGGAGAATCATTGTAATGGTTGTAATTGCAATTTGCAATTGATGATGAATAAAACGGAGCTTCTTTGATCCTCTACATTTGACTTCTCTTTTGGTGTGCTTGTGAATCCTTGGAAGGATCAACATTGCCTAGCAAGTACACTTTTATTTTAGTAGGCTTTTATTTTATGTTTGTTTGTGAATTTCATTAGATTAAATTATTAGGTTCATATGTTTGGAATATTAACAAATGACCTTTCGTAAGAAAGTATTAATGTTTCCTTCAATGAACCTGATTTGTTTTTTAATTTTTGATTTCATTAGTTTAAGTTTCTGATTTATATGCTTGAGATATAAATCAATAGTCTCTTGTAAGAGAGATTCAATATTTCATGCAATCAACCAGAATTAGGTTTAAGTGCTTTAATTTCATCAGTCTAAATAGTTTGTTGATTAAGATGTTACAAATATTAATGAACAGTCTCCCGTAAGGGAGCTTTAATATTTCTTACACTTATCACAATGTCTTTTAATTTTTAGATTTCATTTTGTTAAATGACTAAATAGATGTTGGAGATCCCAATGAAAAACCTCTGTAAGGGAGCTTTAGCATTTCTTCACCTAGCTTAGTCTAGTTTGTCTCGAAGTCCACATATATTGGATGATCCTCAAAGTTTACTTACCCGGATTGATAGTAAATGAAACTCTAATTTGCATTCGCATTTTAGACCAAACAAATAGATATGGGCAAAAATTCATTCCATGACTGTTGCCCACACTCCACAACCCCTCCAAGTTTAGAAAATCATTTACTATGTAAAATTGCCCATGTTGCGTATTAAATATTTTGTCTGTCATGTAATTAATGTGAAATTTGTATGTTAGGATAAATATTCAAGTAAAAGTCATTTGTAATGTTGGGCATGTTGGGCAAGGTGAGGTAGTGAGGATAAAATCGTGGAGGAAATTTGGTGGGCGTGTGAAAACCAGTTTTACGGAGTTTTATAGAAGTTTACTCTGCAACCCAGTAATGCATAAATCGCAGTAAGTTTGTTGTGTTTTTCGCTTGGAGCTATAGCCTCCATTTATCATGCTAATGCAATTTCTTTATTTTTTGACATATAATATAAAGTGTGGTCAGTTGCGTTCTGGTTTTAATCTTACACAAGTAAATTTTCGCAACCTCTTTTGTTTTACTCTGTTTTTCTGTGAGTGAATTCTATATTTTTAATTAAGCCCCTGTGTGGTTGCGATATCCTCGCCGCAACCTAAGATTTACCTTTCCACAATTGAAGTTGAATTTTCCTACTCTTCCACAACCGATTTCTGAGCTCCTCTTCCCTCGTAAAATTTTTCTAATAGTTACACTCTTCGAGATCAAAACCACTTATTCTTGCAACATGAAAAAGAGCATTTCTCCAATGTCAATCGTAATGGAGTCGTATGGCAGCTTCTCTTCACCAGTTGCAAGATCAAATGTAGTCTTCTTTTCTATATTTTGGATGGCTTTAGCAATATCTTCCCTCTTTTCCCAGTCTCCAGCTTAGCTCAACAGGCTTTACATGGTAAAACACTAGAATTATTGGAGAATTTGACTCCAACATTGAGAAGATTTCATCTAGACACCAGGTTGATTGGGCATATCCAGTAGAGAAAATGGCCACATTGACATAGGCCGACCGAATGGCACCTTCAATCTGAGGGGTTAAATAGTCTCCTGTTCCAGTTCAAGTTGATACAGAAAGACTCTTAATCCATATGAGCAAAGGTGCCGGTATAGATGGCTAGCAAAAGTTTTCTTTACGCCGGGACCATGGTGATTCATAAACACATCGTAGTCAGAATTACAGGCGGAGGAAGATGTAGCCATTACCGATGGGAAAATAGAATGGGACCAAGGTGATTGATAAACACATCATAGTCAAAATTAGAGGCGGGGTAAGATACAACCATTACCGATGGGAAAATAGAATGGAGGTGATGTGAAGAAAGTTCGATGCTACCGAAGCAGTTTGCGATACTAGATGTTAGGTATGTAGAATTTTCACCTGTAGATCAACTGATATATGCAATGTCCTAAAGCATAATACTAGATCTACTTCTACCATAAACTTTGCGGAAGCTTAACAAAATATGAGCATCATCAAACAAGAACAGATATAACTGAGAATGAGAAGTAATCAACCATAACATAGAAGATATATCGCTGGGGAAAGCACCAGCCTAAAACCCCAACTTTGTATTATCATACAAGTGGAAATTTTGTTCAAGTTACAAAAAGAATCAGCTCTCAAGCTATCTTGTTCTCTTTGCAATCAAACAAATACAGCTCACAGACTCAATAGACATAGAATATATCTTCCTCAAGCCCTCCAAGCCTCCTATTTCCTTGCGTAGTTTTGATTGGGGTCCAATGATATCACATGTGTGAATTGGCCTCATCACACTCACATAACCTCAGGTCCAACTGCGTGATCCTCAAGGAATAATATTCCTTTTGCATGTAAGGAATATATAGAATATTCTTGCAACTGATAGTACATTGTCCCTCCATCTGATCTCAACTGGGTCTCTGACTGAACTGACATGCATGAGTTATCCATGAGTGAATACTCAGTTATCTGAAATACAATAGTTACATGCATGCAAGCATTAACTAACTGAACTCTCATTAATTTAACAAACTGTTAAATTAATTTAACTGGACTTGACTCAATTAAACTAAGTCAACTAATTACAACTCAATATTATGACTCACTCTTATCTCTTTGACTGATGTATAAATCCCTCAATCAAAGGAGAAATTGTTGCATGTCCTCACATAGACATCATGTTCATAATTCCTTAACTAATTAACTCAAGATGAATTAATTAATCAATTTACAAACAGCTGTTATATCAAATTATAATTTTACTTCCTATGTTTAGTCCAAGGACTGACTAAAATAAGAAGGGATCCCGAAATGCTATTTTTAGAAAATTTATTTTTAGCACTTTCACTTTTCACCCATTGTTGCTAAGATCCACAATGGCTAAACTATTATTTATAGCTGGGCTATTTATAGCAGTGCTATTTTTAGCATTTTCTATGTTTATCATTTCTTGTTGCAGATCTCAACACTCCCTCTCAACAAGAAAGGGATTATTAGTAACCCTGATCCTGTCTATGTGGAACTAAAACTTGCATTTTGACAATGCCTTAGTCAAAATATCTACATCCTGCTCCTCGGTCGAAACACACTGCAACATCATGATCCTCTTGATCACACAGTCCCGTAGATGATGGTAACAGATATGCTTGGACCTGTCATGAAACACTGGATTCCTAGAGAGTTTTATGCAACTTTGATTATCACAGTATATCACTGTAGGATCCATCATCTGACCAAACAATCCCACTAGAATCTTCCGCATCCAAGTGGCCTCGCATGTTCCCAGACTAGAAGCCATGTATTCAGCCTCTGCTGAGCTAAGTGCAACTAATCTCTGTTTCCTGCTATACCAAGAAACTGCAGTTGAACCAAGGTTGAAGATTCATCCAGAAGTGCTCTTCCAGTCTGATGGACTACCAACCCAATCCGCATCTATGAAGCCTTGCAGCTTCACTCCCTTTGTCTGACTGTTCCATAATCCGTACTGTGTAGTGCCTCTGATATATCTCAGCACATGCTTCGCTGCCTTCGAAAACAGCTTGGTAGGCTGAACCATAGCTTGACTCAGCGGATTCACCACAAAGCATAAGTCGGGTCGTGTGTTCACCAAATACATAAGTGAACCCACCAGCTGCCGATAAATAGTAGCAGCTACTACCTCACCTGAAGTAGCATCCTCCTTCCTCTAGTTCCCAGCTAGAGGAGTCTGCATGGTCTTGCACTTCTCCATGTGAAAGCGCCTGAGTATCTCATTGGCATACTTGCCTTGAGACACAAATACTTCTGCATCTTTCTGCCACACTTCCATGCCTAGAAAGTAGTGCATGAGGCCCAATTCCTTCATCTCGAACTCTCTTGCAAGGTCCTCCTTGCAAGATTTGATCAGCTGATCATCACCTGTCAAAATCAGATCATCGACATAAAGTACAATAATCAATGGCTTACCTTCTACCACGATGTGGTAAAGGTTTGCATCTACTTCACTCTTAGTGAAGCCCAACCAAGTGAAATAGCTATCGATCCTGGTATACCAAGTATGGGGTGCTTGCTTCAGCCCATACAGTGCTCGCTTAAGTCGGTAAACATGCGACTCATGATCGAAGGTCTCAAATCCTTCAGGCTGCTCAACGTATACCTCTTCCTCAATCTTCCCATTGAGGAACGTCGTCTTCACATCCATCTAATGGATCTTCCAACCCATCTGAGCTGATAGAGCTAGCATCAATCTGATAGATGAGTACCTTGCTACGGTTGCAAAGGTCTCATCGTAATTGATCCCCTCAACCTGTGAGAAACTTTGTGCAACAAACCTTGCCTTGTGTTTCTCAAAACTGTCATCAGTTCCCTGCTTTACCTTGTAAATTCATCGGGAACTAACCACTGACTTGTCCCCAGGTCTAGGGACAACATCCCACACACTGTTCCATATGATAGAATCGTACTCTTCTACCATTGCATCAACCCAGATTGGTTGTTGCACTGCCTCCTATAAAGAAGAAGGTTTGGTCACTACACACTCCTCAACTAGGGCCATGTAGCCAGTGTATCTCTCGGGAGATCTCCTCTATCTGCGCTGAGAGGATGGCTGCCCCACATTCTCTCTCGCATCTAGCATCAATCTGTCAACTTCCTGCGAGCGTTTCCACCTGTCTCTGGAAGACTCTCCAAGAGTGGTGGTCTCCACTACTGGATCTCTACATTTGGCTGATCCACATCATCAGGAGGCTCCTCCTCCTTTAGAACTAAAATTTCCTCATCACCATGCAACTTGAGCTCCCTCTCAAGTGACACTCGCATGGCTCTCTGCTCATCGAACTTTAGATCCCTGCGCACTACGGTCCTCTAACTGGCAAGCAGAAACACACGATAGATGTGGGGTGTATCTATGCACCCCACAAGTATCCCCAACTCAACTGTTGGGTCTAGCTTCTTCCGAGCATCTTTGGTCACATGACAGTAAACTGATGATCCAAAGGTGCGAAAGTGACTCACATCTGGTCGCTTCAAGGGAAAAAGCCTCCATAGGTGTCTTCATCCCCAAGATACGATGAGGACTTCTGTTCTGAAGGTACACTGTTGTATTGCATGCATCAGCCCATAGATGAAGTGGTAGGCTTTGGTCATGCAACATCGCTCGAGCTGCTCCCACAATAGATCTATTCTTCCTTTCGGCCACACCATTCTGTTGTGGGTTATGAGGTGCCGTCAGTTCCCGTTTAATTCCTTCTGCTGCACAGAAGTCTTTAAACTACTGGGAAACATACTCTCCACCATTTTCGCTACGCAAGGCCTTTACTTTCTTTCAAGATTCTTTCTCTGCCAAGGATTTAAACTCACAAAACCTCAAGAAGGTCTGATCCTTCTTTTGCATAAAGTAGATACAACATCTACGAGAAAAATCATCAATAAAAAAAACATAGTACCTTTGCTTAGCAATGGAGGCTGTAGATAATGGTCCACATACATCTGAGTGAACTCGCTCCAGGATTGCTCCAGCTCTACTATCCTGATCCTGAAAGGAAGCTTTTGCATACTTACCCAGGATGCATCCTTTGCATGTATCTGTTTGCTCCAATTTTCCCTTGGGTAAGCTGGTAGAAATTTGTTGCATGATCTTCAAGGCCTCGTGATGCAAGTGGCCCAGTCTTCTATGCCACAACTCGCCAACATCTTAGATTTGCACCACCTCTTCTTTGGAACTCAGTGCAGCACAGTCATCTAGCTCCAGCTTGTAGAGATTCTTTACTCGAATCCTAATTCGCTTGGTCTGTCTGGTGCCAATATGCCTAAGAAAACATTTCCTTTACTAAAGACTACATTATAGCCTTTATCTTCTAGCATAGCAACAGACACAAGATTCTTCTTCAGACCTGGTACATACTTAACAGCAGATAGGGTGAGAGGAGCACCATGCTCCCTCTGAAACACAAATGTACCTTCACCTGAGACACAGTACTTTCCATCATCGCCCATCTCGATCCACATCTGGAGATCCTTCTCCTCCAATGTACTGAAAAGATTCTTGTCACCCAACATGTGGAAAGAAGCTCCACTATCCAGGTACCAAACACATATCACCATGGATGAAACCATGCATGTGATAAGTGATAAATCCAACTCAAACTGTGAGGCTAATGCATCACCATCAGATCCCTTGGAGGAACCCTTCTTGGATTTCTTTTGTGGAAAATTCATTGCATAATGGCCCACTTCATGATAGTGAAAGCATCACTTTCGACTTGTCAACCTTCTTCCCACCATGAGAAGATTTGGATTAGGACGCCTTCCCTTTCCCTTTCTTAGCTTTACTCGCTAAAACTAGATTTTCTTCATCATCTTGTTTTGATGAAGATCCATTCCTGGTGCTTCACCTTATCTCCTCCTGCATCAGATCCGACCAAAGTCATTCCCAATCTAGCAATTCCTCTCTTCCATTAACCGAGTCCTGGTAGCTACGCCAGCTCTTAGGAAGACTGAGGAGTGCAAGACTCACCATGTCATCATCAACTGTCATGATCCCTATGCTTCCAAGCTCATCCCTGCAGGTGGTGGGCTTGTTCAAGAACATAGAGATTGTGTCGCCCTTTTCGCACTTGATCTTTCGAAGCTTATTTTTCAGCGCCAGCTTCCTTTGATCACTACTATTCTCATAAAGATCTTTCAATTTTTTTCACATCGAAAATGAAATCTCCTTCCCATGGAGGGTCGAGACAATGTGATCTCAAACTCCCTCTAGGATGATTCTCCTAGCTCTAGCCACACACTTTTTCCATTCCGCCAGTTGAGTAGCATCAATCGGCTTCTGGACTTCTTGATCAATGAAGTCCTTTAGACTGTTATCTTCTAATACTTCCTCCATGCGATCCTTCCAGGCTATATAATTCGAACTGCCATCAAGGGCATATTCGAGTCTTAAACCACTGAACGCCATAGGTGAAATAGATGTGATAAGAATTCAATTCAATATTCAGAAACCAAATTTCGAACTTCTCCTACTTCTATATTGTTCGTCCTTGATCACCTTTGCTCTGATACCATGTAAAATTTTCACCTGTAGATCAACTAATATATGCAATGTCCTAAAGCATAATACTAGATCTACTTCTACCATAACTTTGCGGAGCTTAACCAGATATAAGCATCATCAAACAAGAACATATATAATTGAGAATGAGAAGTACTCAACCATAACACAGAAGATATATCATTGGGGAAACCACCAGCCTAAAACCCCAACTCTGTATTATCATACAAGTGGAAATCTTGTTCAAGTTACAAAAAGAATTAGCTCTCAAGCTATCCTACTCTCTCTGCGATCAAACAAATACAACTCACAGACTCAATAGACATAGAATATATCTTTCTCAAGCCCTCCAAGCCTCCTATTTCCTTGCGCAGTTTTGATTGGGGTCCAATGATATCACATGTGTGAATTGGCCTCATCACACTCACTATAACCTCAGGTCCAACTGCATAATCCTCAAGGAATAATATTCCATCTGCATGCAAGGAATATTCACAATAAATATTCTTGCAACTGATAGTACACTGTCCCTCCATGTGATCTCAACTGGGTCTCTGACTGCACTGACATGCATGAGTTATCCATGAGTGAATACTCAGTTATCTGAAATACAGTAGTTACATGCATGCAAGCATTAACTAACTGAACTCTCATTAATTTAACAAACTGTTAAATTAATTTAACTGGACTTGACTCAGTTAAACTAAGTCAACTAATTACGACTCACTCTTATATCTTTAATTGATGGATAAATCCCTCAATCAAAGAAGAAATTATTGCATGTCCTCACATAGACTTCATGTTCATAATTCCTTAACTAATTAACTCAAGATGAATTAATTAATCAATTTACAAATAGCTGTTAATATCATATTCGAATTTTACTTCCTATGTTTAGTCCAGGGACTAACTAAAATAAGAAGGGATCCCGAAATGCGATTTTTAGAAAAGATATTTTTAGCACTTTCACTTTTTACGCATTGTTGCTAAAATCCACAATGACCAAACTGCTATTTATATTCAGGTTATTTATAGTAGTGCTATTTTTAGCATTTTCTATTTTTAATATTTCTTGTTGCAAATCTCAACAAGGTAGGAGTGCTAGAAGTAAATAAATTCGGACAAAATTTGCAATTGAAACACTGAATGGAAAAAATTGCCAAAAAAAAAAGCAAAAATTGTCAATGGTGTGTAGAGAAATTTTAAAACATTAAACCCTCCCCTGGCATCAAGACGATCCCTAACGACCCCTATCTCTTTGTAGACGTGAAGCCAATATGGAAGTTAATATGGTAAACAACATGGCACCATCCAAGTAAATGTAAAGATGCATATCTCTGTTGGTCGATGAAGTAAATATGGTATACAAGTAAATGGAAAGATGGGTAGTTCGCAGCCAACAAGTATGAAATGGTAGTCGTACATGAAACGCACGAGATGCTCTACCGCATCACCTATGGCAAGCTTTTCCATCACCGCATTTTGACTTTACTTTTCTCCGACCTTCCCTCCATTTCACTCGTTAGTCCACAAAATGTTTTGACGATGTGATTATAAACAAGTCCAATTAAAATATAACAACGATATGCTCTTGATTATCTAAATATGTAGATTTTATTATTTTGGGGTTTGTTGAATTTTAATTGGATTAAGAATTTTGTTTAATATTTTTTTTTTTAAATTAAAATGTGGAGTTGAGTTGGTGTTGGCATTAATGGATAATATTTTATTTTTGGTTAAATATTTTTAATGTATAAATTCAATTTGAATTTAAGTGAATAAATAATTTAATTTTGGTATGTGTTATGATTGTGTTTATCTTAATTTTATTGTTGTGTTTTTTTCTTCAATTTTTTCGCGTTTTATTTGTTTAAAAAAATGCATATTTTTATTATAGAGAAGTAGTTACATTTTCATATGATTATCTCATTTCCAAACTACACAATATATGTCATTGTCCCATATAGAACTTTAGAGGTCCTTTTACATGGAAAACTCTCAAATATATATTACAAATTACTGGCTAATAGACAAATATCTTCTATCAAAACTAATATTGTTGCTCATATTTAACCATTTATCATATACAAAAGTTAACTAAAGGAAAATTTATGAACCAAAAACCCTATACTATGACCACATACAACATGGAAAATCAAATTGAGGTTCCCCGAGAACATGGAGACTCCTTTTGCAAAGGTCATGTAATTGTTCAAAACCAGGAACACCACTGCAACCATCTTTACACAAAACAACTGGTGTATGATTTTGTTCATGAAAAATATGAGAAAAAGAGAACCTTGTGATTGTTTTGATCAAATGTATTATACGCAACATCCAATAAGTGAGAGAGGGCACCCCAAAATTTGATCCACTGATAACCTAGTCGGTAATCAATTTTGAGTCCCCAAAGACCTTGATCTATTGTAACTTTAGCCACATTGCACAATGTAGAACTCCCTATAGTGCAAATAATTTCACTCTATTGTTTGTGCCTTCACCACTACACTAGTGAAAATGAAAATAGTGACCAGGATTTAAAACAATAATAACTCCACTACCACAAACCATGAAGGATAAGGCACTATCAAAGAATCCCATTGGAAATTTGCCCCATATATCTTTGATTTGGCATGGTCAGTGTGGGTGTTTTTTCTACCACACAATGATTGATCTCATGAGGCAAAAGGAATAGGAAGTGTTCGTGTTTGAATGTCAAATGGAGGCATAACAATGATAAAGTATGTTCTTGGCCTAACAAAGAATTTGTTTTTAGTGAGTGTTGTTTTTCTTGTACAGTTTTTTAGTCTTTCCAAAAACTTATATTAAAAAAAGAGAGTATAAAATGAAAACAAAAGAGGAATCATTTGGGTTAGTGAAATTGCATTTTACTTTTTATTCGTAACCCAGGAGACTTAAGCACAAACTTTAAGAAATGGGCCCACACCAATTAGCACCAACGGTTAAACACCATGCGATTTCGATGACAAATTAAGGTTAGTCTATTGGTTGAAACATCTTACGCAAATGCGCCACACCAAATAACACATTCATTAAGATGAAATGGGGTGGCGTAACAAGGGATTGTAATTCTGTCAATTAGTTAGTCAATGAATATGGTCAATTGCACCACCCCAACTCATTTTTTAGAAAATCGCGAGCGAGGGTAACGTAGGGAAGAAAACAATTTTACAAAACCACCCCCGACAACCAACATGTGGCCTCTCCATCTACCAAGCGAGCTTGCCTGCCACCTCACTCTATCACATTAGCCCCACTCCACCTCCTGAGTCATCCACTTACCACATCAGCTATGTCACTTCCATGTCTCGTCATTAGATCTGCCCTATGTACATTCCATCAAGTTTCCTGCCCTTACCAAACTTAAAAGAGTAAAGGGATTTGTTTGTAATTTTTATCTATCCCTTGTCTCTTTTGTCTGCAAACAACCCTACTTCCACCTCTCTCCTCTAGTTTCAGGTACTTATACATCTAAATAGACCCAATTATCATCATGTTAAATTTAAATAAGTCTTAAAAACCCACCCCAAATCCCACAACCTCTAACCCCTCCACTCAAGGACCTTGATGGATACTGAAGCAAAGATACATGACCCTTGGTTTCCTTTAGACTTTGACCAGTTCAATTTTTACTCTTAGGGAAAATTGATGAGAAAACAAGATTATTTTAGTGCAGTGAATTCTGGCTTGTACTATGTGTTAACCCCAACCACCTACCACTTTCCTGAGTTCATAACTTGATTGTCTTATGCATATGTTCCTCAGAGAAACTGTGTTGCATCTTCCATAGGAGAGCTTATTCTTGACTCTCACATTTGACCTTATTCACAAGGATTTCTATTTCCCTGACTCCAAAACACAAAGCCATTCAGTGAAGACTCACTGACTATAGAATTCACTCAATTGTCAGCAAAGAATAAACTGATCTTGTTTGCAATGATTTCACCTCCAGGCACACTAACTCCTCAACCAACCGAGACCTACCTTGTGTATATCCTTTCTCAAGATGCCCAAAAGATCTTAGCCTCAATTTTTTGTACTACTTGGGGAAGATGAGACCACCAATATAACTAAATCGACCTTAGGGTTTCTGAGTCACGTGTTAAACCACATAGATTATTTAGACCTACCTACATACTTAGCTAAATCCATTAATCTCCAGTTTGAGAAGTTCCACATTGCCCATCTTTTCAGATATCCCTCCATCTCTGTTTACTTATTCATGTATGTTCATATTGACAAATTTGAGTACCTATGTATAATCACTTTTAATTATAAAAACTAGAGGAAATCTATGATTGAATGGAAAAGTATAATCAAGATAAAGTATAAAAATCAGGGGTTTTCTGACTTTCTATCCACTTTTATGGCCATCGTTTATAGTATCCTGAATGTTGCACTTCCCCCAAGGGTCCTCCCACAACAAAAGCAATTACTATAGCTGAGTAAGGATGCCAAAGTTTGGGATTGGTATTTTTTTGAGGACTTTACTGAGATCAAGCTATATGGATTTGATGAGAAGCCGTATAGATTGCCAATATTTATACCCATCAGGGTTTTCTCTTTGGAATTTATCAGACAAAGGTTATATGTGGACCAAGTCCAATTTATTCTTAGGCATAGAGGATACATGTTCAAGTTAGGAAATATTATGGGTCCAATCATTGTAAAATCTAGATAAGCTCTAAACCATGTTGAAGATAAAATTAAAAAAAAAGTTCCATTTTGAGTTGGGAGAGAGATGGCAATATTATCCCCATAATATTATTTCTTACAAGAGAAAGAGTGTTAGATCATCCCCATACACCCATGAAAGTAGGCCTGAATTAGAGTGGAAGGAAAACCAAGATTTTTGGCCTATAAGTTCAGAATTGGAGGTTGAGACCCTTGAATCTAAAGAGAACACTTTAAAAAGAAATACTCATGAAGCAATGGATATAGATTTGGAGGAATCACATATATCAAATAAGGCTAGGATACAACCTGAGGATGAGGAGGAAATACAAGTGAAATTAACATAAAGTACCTCTGATTAACTAGGCTTCCAGATGAGCTTGGAAAATCTAGAACAGATTGTACCACCTAGCTCCACAAATCTGAAAGTACCCATAGTGGAAGGAATTCATTCCATTTTAGATGCATCACTAAAAGATTATCATAAAATTGAAGAAAATAGTCAACGAGTGAAAGGAGAGATGATGGCTCAACTAGTTAAACAAATATCATCTTCTTCCCAGACCAGATTGCTTTCAGCAATGGACCTTGATAAGAATCAACTCAGAGTCTCCATAATACATCCTAAAGCTCAATTTGATCCGAGATTTGGGGGAGGCCCCCAAGATCTGAAAAATTGAAATGATAAAAAAATATGAGAACACACAGTAAACAAAACCACAAAGAATGTTTTTTATTAAAACAAAGAATAATTTTAAAAGCTACATTGTGGTGGACAATATGTCCTTTTACAAAATAAGACTTGTTACTTATAGCCTTTTTTGGTTTAAATACCACAGGTAAATTCCATGGGTTGGTAAATACCATGGGTGGATGCCACTTACAATACCATGGGTAAATTCCATGGGTGGATAAATACAATGGGTGGATGAATACCATGGGCAAACGCCACTTACAATACCATGGGTGGATGAATACCACGGGTGGATGCCATTCTCCAGTTAGATCATTCCTCCATCCTTAAGAAGCAATGGTCCCCATTCCATGAAGTTCCCTCATGAGAAGCCTTTGTTGTTATGAAGATCCACTAAAGAGAAGGGTTTTGTGTGGTTAACCCATAACCATGATGAACGAAGATCCACTAAAGAGAAGGGTTTTGTAATGCTTGTGACCAACTGTGATACTCACAATGTGCGGCCTAGAAAATGGACTTCAATGAAGTGTGGGTTAGTGGATGACCCATAAACATGAAAAATGAAGATCTGAGGATAGAGATACCCTGTAATTCTTGTGGCCAACTGTGATACTAACAATGTGCGACCTAACAAATGGACTTCGATGGCAAGGGTTTTGTGTGATTGACCCATAACCTTGATGTTAACTATTGATGAAGTAGCAGGTGCCTACATAACCTAGGGTGGGATCGCATGTCTCCAAATAACCTAAGTCGGATGATGCTATGTTGAAAATGATGAATATGAAGCAGGTGCCTACTAATTGGGGTGGGAGGGCACATCTCCAAAGGGAACCCGCTATGAATGTTACTCTAGATATAAAAACTCATGGATTCTAGGTGGAGTACAGAACCAGGCCACAACATAGATGTACCTGAACTATAAATGTGTTGCAAACTGGTAACAAAAGTGACCATGGGTGTTGTAGATTCTCCTATCCAATGATATGTTGTAAAGGTGTCTTTCACATTATAGACCTATTGCTACAAATTTGCTCATAGCTTATGCTACAAGTGATGATATCAAATTTCGTCAAAGACCCATTTGAGGTATTGAAGAGATATTTCCATTGATATAAGACGTTTAAACTTTCATGACTTGTGGAATGAGAAAATGATTCCATGAACTCATGGTATGCATGGTCGTGCAACGTTCCAGAAATGTGTAACTTCAATTGATCATATCTCTCAAATTGGGAAACGAAATCAAATTCCATAAAAAAACCATTTGAGATAATAGAAAATAATTTCAAATGAGTTATTTTTCCCCTTATAAAATTCTCTATGGAGGTTGCAACACTTGCAGGAAGTTTTCTGAAGATTGTTGCAAAACTTTTAAACTAAAATATGCTTCAAACCCTCATTCTCATGGATTCATAACCTAAATCTGATACCACTGATACGGATCTTGGGAGGAGGCCCCCAAGATCTAAAAATATTGAAATGCTAGAAGAAATGAGGAGAAAACAGTAAATACTACCACAAAGAATTATTTTTATTAAAACAAAGAATAATTGTTAAAGCTACATTGTGGTGGAAAATCTGTCCTTTTACAAAATAAGACTTGTTACTTATATCCTTTTTTGGTTACAATACCACAGGTAAATTCCATGGGTGGGTAAATAACATGGGTGGATGCCACTTACAAAACCATGGGTGAATGAATACCATGGGTGGATGCCATTTTTCATTTGAATCATAATTACTCTCCACAAGAACCAAATTTAAAACCATGGACTTATCCCTAAACACTGCAAAGGTATCTTTGCATGACAAAATTACTTTACATAGGTAGGTTGGTGATATGATATACCATGATTTGAGAAAGGCCTCAATGTCAATCAGTAATGCAAAGAAACTCCTAGAAAATGCCACTAACATAATCAAGCAGGAAAAGGCACATTCTAGGACCCTATATGTACATAATGAAGGCTTGAAGGAGTTGATAATCAAGTTGGGAGTTAACCTAGAGCACATAGAGGAAATTAAAGCCCTAATACAAGAAACAAAAGTTGATTCTAGTCATTAGAATAGAAGTAAAAAATTCCTACATCAGAGCCTGTGTTGAAAACATTCCTTGTAGATTCAAACTGCTTATGTAATTTGCTAAAACAAAAGACTTGAATCTACTCTACACATCAGCGGAAACAATTAACCGATCAAGAAATCACAACATAAAGATGAGACAAGATTCAATCACATATGCTCAGATATTTATCTAAGGGGAAATATTATTGCTCAAAACCTCTTCATATTTGTATTGCATTAGATTAGAAAATAGAGAAGAAATACAATGCTTGTTCAAGCCTAAACAATCTCCGCACAAGTATAATCTATCTCATTGCCTCATAAGATAACTCTTGCCAATACGTAGCCAATTTTTCTGCCTTCCAAGCTCTTATTTCCTTGCATTGTTTCTCAAGGAATTAGCCCCCTATTAATTAGGGAAATCCCCATCCTGAATTGCACAATCCCTATAGGTCCTTCTCTGACGGTATGCACCACCCGTACAACTCGAAAAATTATACAAATGATAGTACATTTCCCTTGAACTCCAATATCAATAGGGTAACTCAAATTTCATGCATGCATGAGTTAATTGTGGCTGATTTATCAATTAACTTGTTGAAAATTGAAGTTGCACCCCACTTCTAGACCTCCTACTAGTTCCTCCAATAATTGAAACTAGTTTAACTGACTTTAACTCAGTTTAACTTAATTAAATTAAACTCACCCTAGGCTCCTAACATTTAGGAACCATTATACATGACTCAATTTAGGCCCTCAACTCAAATTAATTGAGCCAACTAAGTGAAACTAACTTATTTAACTCATTCTTGTTGTCTTGTGATGTGGAATTACAATTTTCTCCTAATTTAATTCAAGGGAAAATTAAATCAGGATTTCCTTGTTGCCATTTTCAACACTCCATCTCAACAAGAAAGGGATTATCAGATACCCCAATCTTGTCTCTATGGAACTCGAATTTTTCTCTTGACAATTCTTTTGTCAAAATATCTGCATCATCTTCCTCTGTAGGAATGTATTCCAACAACATGATCTGCCTCTGCACACAATCTCGTAGATGGTGATACTGGATGTCGATATGCTTGCATCAATCATGAGAAAGTGGATTTTCAGAGAGTTTGATATAACTATGATTGTTACAATAAATCACAATGGGATCCATCATCTAAACAAGTAACCCAACAAGAATCTTCATCATCCAGATAGCTTCACAACTTGCCCGACTAGCAGCCATGTCCTCTACTTTTGTTGAACTGAGTGCAATTAATCTCTGCTTCCTGTTCTACCAAGAAACTATTGTTGACCCAATACTGAAGACTCCTCCTGAAGTGTTATTCTGATCTGATGGACTACCCACCCAATCTACATTTGTGAAGCCTTGACGCTCTGTACGTTTGTACCAAAGACCATACTGAGTAGTGCCTTTGAGGTATCACAACACATGTTTGGCTACATTCCAATACAATTTGGTTGGCTTAACCATTGCTTGACTAAGTTGAATAACTACATAACACGTGTATTTCCATGTGTTCACCAAGTACATAAGTGAACCCACAAGTTGCCTACAAATAGTGACATCCTCTTTCCTCCAACTACCTATTAGAGGATTCTCCATGGGTTTGCTACTCTCCATGCAAAATTTTGTCAATATCTCGTTGGCATACTTTCCCTGAGACAAACAGTTACCCATCTCCTTGTCATACTTCCAAACTGAGGAAATAATACCTAAGTCCCATGTCCTTCATCTCGAATTCTCTTGCAAGATCCTATTTGCAAGATTTTATCAACTTCTCATTACCAGTTAAAATAAAATCATCGACATATAATACTATAATCAACAATTTACCTTCAATAAAAATATGGTAAAGGTTTTCATCTGCTTCACTTTTGGTGAAGCCCAACCTGCTAAAATAGTTGTCGATCTTGGTGTACCAAACATGGGGTTCTTGTTTCAATCCATACAACGCTCACTTGGGTTTGCACACATGTGAATCCCTATCGAAGGTCTCAAATCCTTCTGCTTATTCAATGTACACCTCCTGCGCAATCACTCCATTGAGGAATGTTGTCCTCACATCCATCTGATGTATCTTCCATCCCATCTGTGTTGCAAGAACTAGAATTGATCTGATATAAGAGTACCTTGCTACTGGAGACTTGAGAGAAATGGATATCATTGACAAGACAAGTGTAATTATTGAAGTTTCTAAGATGGTTCAGAAAAAGGCAGGAAGGGACAAAGTTGAGGAATGTGTGAATGACTTGGAAAAGTTGGTAGCAACATTTAATTCCAATTTTGATCAAAGAACTAGAGTAGGATTTCCTAGTTGTTGGGACTTTCAAGGGAACCTGCTACCATGGGAGTAGTATGAGAAACTGTTGGTTGAGGCCAAGAGTAAGGTGGATTCATCACATGAAAATACTACCACTCTCAAGGGAAAAACCATAGTGAATTATCTATAGAGAGATTTTTAGCTACTATGGTTAGTGAAAACCTTGTTCGTTGCCAAGCCTAATTACACTAAACTTACAAGTTTGAGGATGGCCTAGAACAATCTTATTCACACTCCTACACTAGATCCAATACTATGGAAGAAATGCGACCATTTTGTTAATCCTCCTTTAGCCCGAACAATGGAGCCTAGGTCCACCTCAAGAGATCAAAGGAGTCAACAATGAAGATATTTTGATCCAGGAATCATGGTAGTTTTATGTCATTTCTGAAATTTTTGTAAATATTTTATTTTCAAGAAGAGAATCGAATTTATTATGTAGTAATTAGGACATCCAGACAAGTTGCAAGCTTGCAGAGATGAATAGTTAAACAACTATTGTTTTCCAAGGTATTTTGTAAATGTCCTTGTTCTATTTTCTCCCTATATAAGGGAAGAAAGTCTCATTATTAACGTTCAATTTTTCTATCCCAGAGGTTGTAAATGCTCTAAAAATTTTGCAAGTTTTGGATCTATGAAATGTATATCATTTTGAATATTAATAAAGAAGTTCCCCAGCAATTCCAAAAATTGAGCTGTGCAGTATGCATTTCTTTCACTGTTTATTATTTCATATGTGTTTCTTTCCTCTCAGAAATTGTGTAATTGTAGATTTTATATTCAATCTTAACTTACATATTTACCTAGGTTAGGTTATGGAAAATGGTATCTGTAGTGTGTGGGATTGAAGGCCTTAAAATACACTCTAAGAATTCTACATTTCATCTCTTTAGTTTAATCCATTGTTCCACTGGGATCTAGTGCACAAGATTTTGTGTTCATCCCTCTGTGCTTAGTTTCTTTTCTTCTATTTCTTCTTTCACCTATACTACAACAATCAATGAAACTGAATTCTCCATTCATAGGCCACCATATCTAAGCATTAACTATTTGGAATGACATACTTCATGTTCATAAATTGAATTTGCCTTTGAGTAGGGTAATGGAACTAGATTTATCCATTTTATATCTATCTCTTGAGCATAACATATTTATCTTTACGATACATTAATATGTCCTAGGCACTGACCTCTCCTCAACCCAGACGTTGTCTCTAGGAACCTCAATAACACCTTTATGTAGATCTAGCAGATTATGTGGCCATATGAAGAAATAAGTGGCAGAAAGCATTCCAACATGCACGATAGTTAACTGAGAGTGTACCCTACCACATGAGCCTATTCCAGCTAATTAGATCTCAATACATTGGTATGATAATTTTAGCAAGGTAACATGGAACCACTGGGGCCACCACATGACAGGTACAAATGACTCTTTTTGATTGGTCAAAGGACCAAGCCACGTGTGACACGTGGCATCATCCAGGGGGGCACCACATGGTAGTATGACATCATGATGATGTTAGAACATCTATTCCCTTTAACCACCGAGGACCAGGTCATGAGGTATGTGTGGAGTTCTAAAGAAGGTATGTTTTTGGTAATTATTTCAGCCTCTTTTCATTAGAACTTACAAACCTTTTGCATCATGAACTAGGTAAATGATAAAGAATTGCAATAAAACCTGTGAGATTAATATGCAGATCAAAAACACTGACAATTGTCATTTTCTTATGCAGGAAGAAGGAAAAACGAAAAATTGTCGTTCCAAAGGAAAGGACAAGGACAGGTTAACCATTGTCCCTTTGACGGGGAACCGTATGCAAACAAGGCAAAACAAATCAAAGCGAATCAGCCCTGGAAAGGAAGTGGAGATATTGGCTCGGCGCAAGAAAGAAAAGAGATAACTGAGGACTAACGGTTCGGCGAATCCCTCGGGATCTTTGATCTTGAGGGATCACTGCTTTAACTATTTTTGCACCTAGACATCTTTGCCTTCACCATTATAAAAGGGGTAGCACTGTTAGCCCGAAGGGTCTGTCGAGTCTATTATGTTGTTTTATGTAATTTATACTAAATATTGAAACTTTGATCATCGAGTCTCGTTGAGAACTGATCTATTGTAATTCTGTCTTATGCATTAATACAAACTTGGTTGCTATTTCATCTCTGAGTCTAGAATAACTTCAAGCGGTGTACCCCTGGAGGCTAAGGGCCCGACCATGGAGGACACTTTCTCCTGTACTATTACTTTTGGTTTTTGTGTCATTTGCTTATCAGCATTATTCGGTATCTGATATTTTTTGTTAGTTACATCACACACTCTGTTATGTTCAATTTACTGAAGTTTCTGAAGACAAAACCATTGTATTAACTTTGCAACGTATTACTGTCCCTTCAAGTGTTGATATGATATTACCGGTCTTTACAGAATACTGTTGCTGTTCAATTACACAGTATCTGTGTTGTACATTTATTTCATTGGTATTACTGAACTCATCTTAGGAATTATGTTCTTTGTGATTGTTGAATCTATAGACATTGCTGTTCCATTCTGAAATATAGTCGTAATCTTTATAACTGAGGTTGATAACTGGTTTACCAAGATCGGGTTACTATTAAGGTGTTCCGTGTGCATATACGTATGGTTTTCAAGCGCTGTTCTATAATCTATTATTAATCAGTGTTGTTCCATTTTTGCATGTTGTTCAATTTGTCCTTAAAAGTGAAGGATTTCCATTTGATTCCTGTAGGAGACGATTATTGCATTTGATATTGTAGGCTAAGGTGTTGTTGTTTATTAGACTCAATTTCTATTACAGTTTCCTGTTTGTTGTTCCATTTCAGGTTTGTTGTTCTATTTCTTATTTGCTGTTCTATTTCTTATCTGTTGTTCCATTTCTTGTCATTTGCATTATTGTTATTTTGGGTGTGAAGAACGATCTAAGACTGTAGTGGGTGTTGACATTTACTGTCTGGTCCCCAGATCCACGATCTGTTCTCTGATTTCCTTTGACCCCATCAGTTTACAAAGGGACGAGTTACTGCTACTGAACCCTTGACTGATAAATTGCTTAGTTTTCTGAATGTGTGGTTTAGTCTTTCAAAGTAGTTTGTTGTAAGCTAGCATCCATTTACTCTTGTATTTTTTGAGCACTGTACTACTAGCATTACTCTGGAAAATGATAGCCTCAGACTGAGACACTCTTTGAAATAACAAAACGTTCCTGGATTGACAAACTAATGTGAGGTAATTAGAGGTGAAAGAGACCCTTTTTATAGCTCGAAATTTTGGCGCCATTGCCAGGGAAGAGTGTAGTCATTTGTTCCTTTTCAAAGTAGTGTAAGAACCTGCTAGGGAAGAATTGGGTTTTAAAAACGGAAGGTAAGAACCTACGTGTGGAGCATGTAACAGCCCTGCTCCCCTGCCCGCTTTCCTACAGATTTGCTGTTGTTTTGTTTGGATAGAACCTAGCAGCTGATTTGTGTGCATGACTAAGTAGAAAAAGCCAGAAAAGAATCCCAAACCTCTACCCAAGCCAGAAAAAGCTAAGGGGCCGGTGACCCTTGGCCAATCAACCTTCATAGACGAAATCTTCAAGAAAGAAGAATCTCAGCCTTCAGTAAGACCCATAAAAGTTATCTCTAGACAGCCTACTAGTTCCCTTCAGGCCACAGGATCACCATCTGTAGCCTTTGCTGAGGTGCATAGTCAAACTGAAGAGCAGGACTTTCAAGAAATTGAAAATTCTACTCCAGAACTATTGCAAGAAGGGAATTTCAACAATCTTTGTGAAGGAGGAGGAGAGACAAGGGAAATTGACGAACCGAGGTCTCCTCTTGGGTCAACTCAACCATTGAGCAGCCCAGACAAGGGAAGTGCTGCAAAAATCATTTTTGAAGAAACTCAATCTCCTTAGAAATTAGGCACTCTCATTATCCCATATAGAGGAAGTGATATCAAAACCATTCCTGTTAAACCCATTCCCTCTCAACCTAGGAATACCCTCCTATATATCCCAGAAGGTTATTGGCATATATTCGACCAAATGGCTCAAAACCATCCAAACACCCAAACCTCTACATTGCAATACCCCATAGTGGATACTGCAGCAAATGCACCTGTGAAAGCAATCCCTCTTCAACATATCCCTACATTCCACGGTCTTACATCAGAAGATCCGGATGCATTTCTATTTGAGTTCGATGTGTTGTGTAGGGGATATGATTACACCACCAACCCCCAGAAACTGAAATTATTTCCCTCTACATTAAAAGGGGCTGCACCTTAAGATGGTTTATGGGATTAGGTGGCGGGGTTATAAATAACTGGGATCAAATGAAAGAATCTTTTCTAAAAAAATATCAGGACTATTGCAGGTCTGGAGAACTGAATGACGAAATATTACAGATGGTAGCTAGACCAAATGAAACATTAGAGGAGTATGTGGAACGTTTTCAGTATAATCTTCAAAGATCTCCTTATGCATCACTACCTTTACCTGATAATGTGTTGAAAACAGCATTAATTAGGGGCATGAAGGAACAATGGATTAAAACATTAAACATTATGGGAAAAGGAGATATTTATCATGAAAATTTTGCTGACATTGTTGATTTATGTATCAAGAGCTCGAGAGGCAACACAAGATTAAAACTGGCAGAACATGATCGGTTTGTAAGAGATAATAAAATTTCAACAGAAGGAGTAACGCGTGCAGAAATTGGAAATTTATTGGAAAATTTTAAAACTGATATACTAGGGACACTAACTACCCAACTTGATATTATGCAGGCCAAACAGAAGCAAATGGAGGCAGAACAGAATTTGGTGATCTTCTGTCCCCGATGCAGGAAGAAACATAGCCATAAGGAATGTCCACTAGATGCAGCCCAAACATGCGCCATCTGCACAAAATATCACCTTACAGAAAGTTTTCCCTCACTTCCCGGATTAAAAGCAGTATATAAGGAAGCAGAAGAAGAGCCAGAATCGGTGTATCTGCTCAACCAGCGCCGTCAGTGGAAGCCACGACAATCTGGTATGTTTTCGGACCCAACTTCTTTTTTTCATTCTTCATAGTATAATGCTCAACAATATAATATGTGGCAAAATCAACCTCAACCTCTGTTTCCAAATTGGTCACCACAGTCATTTCCTTCATCAACCCTGTGGCCGAATCAGGCAAGCCAATCTAGTTGGATTTTCCCTATGCTCCACCATATTGGCAAAGTAATGCATACCCACAATGGACTCCCCCTACTTCACAAATTCCAGCCCGGCAGATGAACTGGCAAAGACCGATGCATCAGCCAGTAGGAACCATACCGCTCCCTCAACCTACACTGCCAGCCTTACAACAAAATCCCCAGTCTAATCTGAGACCGCAACTCCCAGCCCAACCCAACCCCAATCCAAATAACAAACCGGTCCAATCTGTCCAAATAGTAGAAACATCATAAATAGGAGCCGATCTGAGGGAGTGTAACGATATTCAGCTAAGATCTGGGTGTATTACTGAAACTGAGGGAGATAAGACAACCCATGTTGAAAATCAATTACCCAAAGAACAACTGTCACAAGAGGAGGATGTGAACTGACAACAAAATCATAACCAAGCAACCACATCCTCTCCCCCATTCCCAGAATGATTAATCATACCTCGGCCTACACAATATCCTGATTTTGACATTCTGGGAGAGTTACAAAATTTGTACATAAAAATTCCATTCCTCCAAGCAATTCAAGACATTCCGATATATACAAAGACTATCAAAGGATTGTGTGTAAAGAAACCAAGGAGGAATATAGAAAACAATCCAAGAGTCCAAGTAGTTGGCACTCTATCTGACTTATTATTAGGAAAATAAACACCCATTAAATACGAAGACCCAGGAAATCCAACAGTAACCGTACAAATTTATGGTCAAACCTTCCCCAATGCCTTAGTTGATCTAGGGGCAGCAATTAACATCTTAACAACTACTACTTGCCAAAAGCTAGGAATTACATCTGTAGAACCCACCTCTACCTTACTAGAACTAGCCAACCGATCTGTGGTTAGGCCAGAGGGCACACTACATGATGTCATGGTATCTGTTGACTCCTGGGAATATCCGACCGATTTTCTAATAATAAATCCCAAAAGCTGACTTGATGGACATCCATTGATTTTAGGTAGACCTTGGCTTGCAACTGCTGATGCCTATATTGGTTGCCTACAAGGGAATATGACTATAATGAGAGGGGCGAATATCAAGAACTTAGCTTTATATCCTCCAGCACAGCCAAGTGTCACAATAGTCAAAACTAATAAGCACCCTGTATCATACCTTACTGAAAACATTAGATCTCCATTAACTATACAAGAGGCACTTGATTTTAAAGACCAGACAGAAGACGATGCCATTAATAATTTTATTAGTCAAACTGAACTCAGATCCCGCACATAATGTCACATGATAGAGGCAACATTCGATAACGAATTATAATAAGATCCTCTTAAAGATACGCATGATCAAACAATACCTGTTACCTCTATTGCAAATAGTAAAGTTGTGGAAATTGAACCGGGAAAAACCTTAAACATTAATGCCAACCTCACCTCCGAACAAGAAACGAAGCTCTTCCATTTATTAAGGAAATATAAAGAAGCATTTTCATGGGACTACCCTGATATGAAAGGAATTGACCCCCAATTATGTACACACCACATTTACATAGAAAAAGATGCAAGACCTGTTCGCCAACCTCAAAGGAGACTTAACCCTCATCTAAAAGATGTGGTAAAAGCTGAACTTAAAAAACTTTTAGATGTCAATTTCATCTATCCTCTCTTCGATAGTAAATGGGTCTCTCCGCTTGTGGTGGTACCAAAAAAGAATGGGAAATGGAGAATTTGTGTGGACTATATAGAACTAAATAAAGCAAGACAAAAAGACCACTTCCCTCTCCCATTCATCGATCAAGTATTAGACACTTTGGCAGGAAAGAAATTCTTTTCTTTCCTAGATGGCTTCAGTGGATGCAATCAGATTCAGATTGCCCCTAAATACCAAGACAAAACCACTTTTACTTGTCCTTGGGGAACATTTGCCTACAGAGTTCTACCTTTTGGCTTATGCAATGCTCCTGCAACATTCCAAAGGGCTATCCTTAGTATTTTTGTTGACTTAATAAATGAAGGAATTGAAGTATACATGGATGACTTTACAATGTACGGAGATGATTTTGATCCAGCATTGGATACACTGGAAAAGGTCCTACAACGCTGCATTGCTACTAGGCTTTGTTTAAGCCATGAAAATTTCTATATGATGATGACTGAAGGACTTATTCTAGGACACTATATTTCAGTAGCTGGCATTTAGGTAGACCCAGCCAAATTCCAAATAATTATGCTTATTCCCACTCCTACCACTCAAACGGAGGTACGCAATTTTCTTGGATTTTCTGGTTATTATAGGAGGTTTATAGAACATTTTTCACATATTGTTGCACCCTTGTATGCACTAACAGGTAATGTTGATTTTCTTTAGACAGAAAAATGTGAACGTGCTTTCCAGGATCTGAAGAAGCTTGTGTCCACAGCCCCAGTACTTTGAGGACCAAATTGGGATTTGCCATTTTAGATATCATCTGATGCCTCAGATACAACCATTGGAGCAGTCCTTGGGCAGGAAGAGGATAAAAAACCATATGCAATTTATTATATTAGCAAAAACTTATCCCCTGCTGAACTAAATTACACTATTACTGAAAAAGAATTTCTAGCTGGAATACATGCTGTCAATAAGTTCAGACATTACATTACTGGATATCCTGTTATCTTGTATACAGATCATTCTGCCATAAAATATTTACCAAACAAGCCTATCACGAATGGCAGAATAACTAGATGGCTGATTTTATTGAAAGGAATTTGATATTACAATCAACGATCGACCTGGAAGAGAAAATCCTGTAGCCGATTTTCTCTCTAGAATGCCAAAGCCAATTGATGCAACAGAAGTTGAAGATCAATTTCCAGATGAGCATCTGTTTGCTGTTGCCATTAAAATGCCCTGGTATGCTGATGTTGCCAATTACCTAGCAGTAGGTAAACTACCAAAACATCTAACCCCTAATGAGCGGAAACAGATTGTTCAGTGGAGTGCTTGATTCTCTTGGGTTGGAGGCTACCTGTTCCACACAGGGGTAGATATGCATATCAGAAGATGCATTCGTGAAGATAAAATATTTGACATTTTAAAAGCCTGCCATGACGGACCATGTGGCGAACATTTCACCGATCGCAGAACTGGACACAAGGTGCTGCAAACAAGGTATTATTGGCCTACAATTTTCAAAGATGTAAAGAAATTCGTCCAAGCTTGTGATAGTTTCCAGAGAGCAGGATGCCCTGGTCAGTCCGATGAGATGCCCCTGAACCCACAGCTAGTCATTGAACCATTCGAACGATGGGCCCTTGATTTTGTTGGACCAATTAACCCACCCTTGAACCAGAAAACATATATTTAGGTGGCAACAGAATATGTCACCAAATGGGTCGAAGCAGAGGCATTGTTGAGAGCTACAGAAGATTCTGTCATACAGTTCTTGTTCCACATATTTGTGCGTTATGGCCTTCCAAGAGATATAATTATAGATGGTGGACCCCAGTTTGCTGGGAACAAAATAGCCGCAACACTCAAAAACTATCATGCCTAGCATAAAATCACTACTCCATACCACCCACAGGCAAATGGTCAGGTAGAAAGCAGCAATAAAATAATAGAAGCAATCCTAACAAAAACCATTGTGTCACATAGACGTGATTGGGCTGCCAGACTACCAGAAGCACTGTGGGCTTACAGAACAACATGGAGAAGCACTACTAGTTACTCACCTTATCAATTAGTGTTTGGAAAGCAACCTATTTTTCCCATAGAATTCGAAATCAAAACACTGCGAACAGCACAGGAAGTTGGCTTAGATCTAACTGAGGCAAAGATTAATCGATTACAACAGCTCAATGAGCTCGATAAAATCTGGCTCTCTGCACTCCAAAACACTGCACTGATCCAACAACAGTGATCTAAATGGCATGATGCTCTCATTAAAAATAAAGTCTTCCACGAAGGAGACTGGGCACTTTTGTACGATTCCAGGTTTCAGGACTTTCTCAGGAAACTTTAGACTCATTGGTTGGGACCATATGAAATCCAGAAGGTACATGACAATGGTACTCTTACTCTAATCACTATTGACGGTTCTGGATACGCCTTCAAGGAAAATGGCCACCGAGTTCGTCTTTATCGCAAACCACTCACTCGGGAGTCCTTCTGTCAGCAGCTACGCCAAGACCCTGATATGGAAATTTTGGGGGAGGGAGAGCAATCTTCCTCACCTGTGATTCATTAAGTCATTTATTTCTTTTTACAATTTGTACATAATTTCTTTCGTTGAATTATTTCTGTATTAACACCTTGTTGTTCCTTTTCCGAGCAGCAGCAATTTTATTATTTTATGTTGTTCCCTTTCTCCAAGGGACAGTATTTCCATCTTGTTGTTCCTTTTTCAAAGGAACAACACCTTTTGGATCAGCCGTCCATTTTGCATTAATTTTGTTCTTTTTCTTTACTTTGTGCTTTCTGTTGTTCCTTTTCCAAAGGAACAACACTTTTTCTTTCTGTTGTTCCTTTTCCAGAGGAACAACACTTTCGATTTTTGTTGTTCCTTTTTCAAAGGAACAGCATTTGTGCGTTCTGTTGTTCCTTTTCCAAAGGAACAGAATTTTCAATTTTTGATGTTCCTTTTTTAAAGGAACGACATTTGTGTGTTCTGCTGTTCCTTTTCCAAAGGAACAACATTTTCGATTTTTACTGTTCCTTTTCCAAAGGAACAACATTTTTGTGTTTTGTTGTTCCTTTTCCAAAGGAACAACATTTTCGATTTTTTTTGTTCCTTTTCCAAAGGAATGGCATTTGTGTGTTTTGTTGTTCCTTTTCCAAAGGAAAAACATTTTTTATTTTTGTTGTTCCTTTTCCAAAGGAATGGCATTTGTGTGTTTTGCTGTTCCTTTTCCAAAGGAACAACATTTTCGATTTTTGTTGTTCCTTTTCCAAAGGAACAACATTTTTTATTTTTGTTGTTCCTTTTCCAAAGGAACGGCATTTGTGTGTTTTGTTGTTCCTTTTCCAAAGGAACAACATTTTCGACTTCTGTTGTTCCTTCTCCAAAGGAACAACATTTTCGATTTTTTTTGTTGTTCCTTTTCCAAAGGAACGACATTTGTGCTTTCTACTCTTCCTTTTTCCAGAAGGAGCACCGCTTGTATTCTTTTACTCGTCCTTTTTGAAATAACAATATCCTCGTATTCCTTTTACTTATGCTTGCTCCCCTTGCTGTTCTAAATTAAGGATGCTTATTGTTCTTGTTTTTTCAAGTCTTTTGGAATACAGCTATGCACTTATACAATGGATATAAAATCACAACATACCAAAATCGGTGAATTATAAAATTGCTATTTTTATAAGAAATTGCTCTGAATTAGTAAGAGGACAGAGGGAAGGACACACTTACCCATTATCTTTTGTTGTCATTATTCCACTAACTCTGCTCTGATTGGTTATGTTTATCATGTTGGTTCTTTTTAATCCTCTTTGATTATTATTCAGGAATAAGAGAAAGGGGTTTATATCTTCCTATTGAGATGTTAAGACTTCTTCCACGATTCCTACTCTTAAGGAGTGTTGAACCACCCTTTGTGTATCAATCGGAAAGTATTTTATGAAAAAGAAAGAAAAAAGAGAAAACTGACTTGTTTATATAAGTTGTCAAATGCAGGATAGGGGGTCTCATCAAGAGCCAGCCTACCATGATCATGAGGAAGAAAGTGAAGTGGCATTCCCACTATGGCCACCACACCAAGGATATGGTCCAAAAGGTATATCAAATAAAAAAACCCTTGGAACAGGAGGTCTCATCACGAGCTGGCCTGCCCACTTTTCGCTTCTTCCTCGTGAATGGCATTATGGCTAACTAGTCACCAAGCCAGCATAATGGCCTACGTTTTGACATCACACAACATTTCCTAAGCATACACAAAGGATCCTGGTTCCATGGGTGAAATAAACAACTCTGCCAAGGTTATGGACACCTGTCGGCAGCAGAGCACTGTTAATGGTATTGAAGTCACATTATTTACACCAATAGGTAGTTATCAGCACCCTTCTGTTTCTTATACCTTAGTAATAAATCACATAGATGTATATTATTTCCCGAACCATACAACGCATGAAAATCTATTATCACCAATCATGACAGAACAATTGACAATGACCGCATGAGACTCGGTATGCACGGCAAATGTCCTATCCTCCCAGTCTCGCATCATATCACAGCAGTCTCTTACGTATTAAGTGATCCAACTTTACACCTCGATTTTGGTAATCTACTACTTTTGTAAACATGGCATATTGCCATATGTTGTTCCTTTATGACTCTGCTTCAGAACAGAACGGCACATCGCTCCTTTATTTGACGGTCGGGACAGCCTATCACATTGCGAGGGGGAGGTTAACCTCATCATTCCCTGGATTACGTGTTAGACCGCTATTCAAGAAAATTGCGTACTTGGGAATAGCACGGCTCAACGGTATACTATTTTTTATTTTTGCATGGCTTGCTGTTCCTAAGCCATTTCCATAGTATGCTCTGCGGCATTAGTCAAACCCTTTAGATTGTGAACGAGTTATGCGTCTGTCAGCCTCTCTGTGTTTTAATAGTTGCTGTTCCATTGTCAAATTCTGAGATTTTACAGCGAAACCATAAACATGGGAGGAAGATCGATTCGGAGAGAACCACAGGCGTTAAAAGTCTCTGATGTTGCACGGGAAATCCTGGCAAGAGTAGGGTGGCTAACTTATTTCAATCGCTTACAGGAATCCAACGAGACTGTAGCAATTGAATTCTTGCAGAACTTACAAGAGGATCACTCCACAGTGAGGGGGAGACACATAACAGTCACTGATGACATAATCGCAGAGGTATCGGGACTGCCAGCCGCTGGACCTGTATGGACAGTAAAGAAGGAGAGATTGCAGGAGATCATAGAAACCTTCCAGGAGGAAGGCCAGACCCTGAAAATTAGAGGAAAGGGGGTTCTACCAATAGCATTAGGAGAACTGTGGGCAGAATTGGCAAAGACCATTCAAAGCTACATCACCTTTGAAGGAAGAAAATACGTGGTAAGACCACGACACCTCAAACTCTTAGCTATAGTAAAGCAAAAATGCTCTGTAAATTTACCTACATTTTTGAATTCATTACTTCATGACGTTGCACAGAGCATGAAAAAGGCATAGCATGTAGAATCATTTGTTAGTCATCATGGGTTGATACGGTTAATAGTTAGCCATAGCCTTACCCAGCAGCAGAGTAGCTGGGAAGAGTTAATTGCCATGATAGATGGAGGATTGACCACACCATCCCCAAAACGTAAACATGCCACCAGTACACCTGAGCGTCCAGAAAAACGAAGGAAATCGGTCTGACTAGCACGGCTAAAGGGAAGGAAGGAAAAATCCCAAGGAGATACCAGCCAACCAGTAGAGATAGACGATACAGGGGATGAGAAACCCCCACAATTAGAAGGAGAGGAAAATGAGAAAGAAGTGCAGGAAAATGAGGAAGGAGAAATGCAGGAAAATGAGGAAGAAGAGGTGCAGGAAAATGAGGAAGAAGAAGTGCAGGAAAACGAGGAAGGAGAAACAGAGGAAGAAACCGAACAACCTGAGCAGGAGGAGGAAACGGAACAGCAGGAAGGCAGCACATTGCAGAATCCATTGAGAGAAGATGAATTGGCCAAAATCTTGGCCAATATGGGCAAATATGGCCAACCTTCCAGCCCACCAGATCTCCATGCTGAAGAAGAACCAAAAGAACACTCTGCTCAGGAAAGAAATGCACCTGAAGAATTACATACCGAGGAAGTAGAAGAGGAGAGTCAGCCTGTTCATGATGAAAATATGACAAGAGAGAGAAGTGATGCAGAACAGGAACAATCTGTTCCTAGCCAGATGACACCAGAAGAAATTCCGGAAGAAGGGGGGGCAGAAAAGGAAATCACCCAAGAAATAACAGAACCAGCTAGGGTTCTTGCCTCGGAACAACCAATGCATAGCAACAAAGAAGCACCCCGGAGAGAAAATCAAGGAATTGATCCAGGTCATAGTCCAGGCCGCAGTGAACAGTCTGTTGTTCCTTCTAAGGAAATCGAGGAAATTAAGAAGTTACGGAAAGAACAACAAAGACTACTGAATGTAATAGTTCAGCTTCAACAGCATATCAGGGTTTTGAAAGCAAGGAAAAGGGTAAAAAGGACTTTGGGATGGAAACGTGCAACCACTCCAGCAAAACCCCTCAAAACAAAGGATCGGGGGATCAGAGTCCATCCTGCTGATCAAAACCCTGTTGAAAAGCAGGCTATTGTTCCAAATATTGTTGAGGAACAGTTTGTTGTTCAGAATCAAAAGGAACAACAGTTGACTGTTACCCATGTTGAAATACAAACGGATGATATATTGACCTGTGATAAAGAAATCCAGACAGAGGCACCACCCTCGGGAGTGATACGGGCCATGAACGCAAGACAACGCAATAGGAAAATTCAGGTAAATCTCCCGGTCTCCACCACCATATGGGAAAGTGATCCGAGAATAGTAACCCTATAAGAGGGTTTGACGCAAGATCAGCTAGCAGCAGAAAATCTCATAGAGCAAACGGTCCCTCGAGAAAGGTATGAAGAGCTACAACAATAGCTAAGGAATTTCAATCTATCCGAAAGCCAGGCCTTTGAAGGGTGGCAAAGGGAAGAAGAAAAAGTCGCAAAGGTAACTCGTAGGTTAGATATAGTTATCAAGCAGATGGATACCTTATGTTCTTTGTACAATGATGTCCTAGCATGTAGAGCCCCTGCTAAGAATTATGCCTTGTTTTTAATGGAACGATATTTGCAATTGAAAATAAAGGTTGTTAAAGTAGGTGCTCCTATACAAATTAATACCATCGATGATTTTATAAACTGCTGTAAGCACTACAGGGTAAAAGTTCAAAGACTACTGTGTGAGTTTTATTTTCATAACCTTGTATTAGACTAGGAGACTGAGCTGAACCCTGGCCCTTTTGTTGGGGATATCCAATTACAGGCATTTATTTCATTTGGGGTTAATCAAATTAAATGGCTAAAAGCCTATAATGCTTTTTAAAGGCAAGAAAACAGATTATATTTGTGGGTAAGCACTAAGCCTAGGGATCCAGTATAGCTGTGGAGAGAACATAGGAACCTCATGAAGACTCCAGGTGTAATTGAAGCATTAGGACCCATTCACATAGCAATCAATCGACAGGGAATAGAATACTTTCTCACTATTAAGGACCTTGCCATTGATGCAGCTAAATTTCGATATCAAATCTCTAATCCGAATATCCAACTCAGGGAACCATTTAAGTATGAAAATTTTAAGTTAGCCACCAACCGCTTGCACCTCTATGGCGAAGTCATTTTGAGGGCAGGGCCATCCTGGTTAGGATATAAGTTTCGGAGTCCAATCATTTGGCACCCTGCACCTGGACACCAAACCCTGTATGAGATGCCTGAGGGTCAGGCAGGCCATTTCTTTGAACACCTAGTTATGCATCATGGCTGTAGACCTCCACATGAGATTCCATCTCCAGCCTACTCTCTCACTGCCTTACATGTCAACTACAATGTTTTCATGAGGGCATGAAAAAGGGTAAGCAGGGGGGTGTGTGGAGTATTAAAGAAGGTATGTTTTTGGTAATTATTTCAGCATCTTTTCATTAGAACTTACAAACCTTTTGCATCATGAACTAGGTAAATGATAAAGAATTGCAATAAAACCTATGAGATTAATATGCAGATCAAAAATGCTGACAATTGTCATTTTCTTATGCAGGAAGAAGGAAAAATGAAAAAATTCCATTCCAAATGAAAGGACAAGGATGGGTTAACCGTTGCCCCTTTGACGGGGAACCGTATGCAAACAAGGCAAAACAAATCAAAGTGAATCAGCCCTGGAAAGGAAGTGGAGATATCGGCTCGGCGCAAGAAAGAAAAGAGATAACTGAGGACTAACAGTTCGGTGAATCGCTGCTTTAACTATTTTTGCACCTAGACATCTCCACCTTCACCATTATAAAAGGGGCAGCACTGTTAGCCCGAAGGGTCTGTCGAGTCTGTTATGATGTTTTATGTAATTTCTCCTAAAGATTGAAACTTTGATCATCGAGTCTCGTTGAGAACTGATCTACTGTAATTCTGTCTTATGCATTAATACAAACTCGATTGCTATTTCATCTCTGAGTCTGGAATAACTTCAAGCGGTGTACCCCTGGAGGCTAAGGGCCCAGCCCTGGAGGACACTTGCTCCTGTACTATTACTTTTGGTTTTTGCGTGGTTTGCTTATCAGCATTATTCGGTAATCTGATATGTTTTGTTAGTTTACATCACACACTCTGTTATGTTCGATTTACTGAAGTTTCTGAAGACAGAACCATTGTATTAACTTTGCAACGTATTACTGTCCCTTTAAGTGTTGATATGATATTGCCGGTCTTTACAGAATACTGTTGCTGTTCAATTACAGAGTATCTGTGTTGTACATTTATTTCATTGGTATCACTGAACTCATCTTAGGAATTATGTTCTTTGCGATTGTTGAATCTATAGACATTGTTGTTCCATTCTGAAATACAGTTGTAATCTTTATAACTGAGATTGATAACTGGTTTACCAAGATCGGGTTACTATTAAGGTGTGCCGTGTGCATATATGTATGGTTTTCAAGCGTTGTTCTATAATCTATCATTAATCAGTGTTGTTCCATTTTTGCGTGTTGTTCAATTCGTCCTTAAAAGTGAAGGATTTCCATTTGATTCCTGTAGGACACGATTATTGCATTTGATCTTGTAGACTAAGGTGTTTTTGTTTATTAGACTCAATTACTGTTACAGTTTCCTATTTGTTGTTCCATTTCAGGTTTGTTGTTCTATTTCTTATTTGCTTTTCTATTTCTTATCTACCATTCCATTTCTTGTCATTTGCATTATCGTTATTTTGGGTGTGAAGAACGATCTAAGACTATAGTGGGCGTTGACATTTACTGTCTGGTCCCCAAATCCACGATCTGTTCTCTGATTTCCTTTGACCCCATCAGTTTACAAAGGGACGAATTACTGCTACTGAACTCTTGACTGATAAATTGTTTAGTTTTGGTTTAGTCTTTCAAAGTAGTTTGTTGTAAGCTAGCATCTATTTACTCTTGTATTTTTTGAGCACTGTACTACTAGCATTACTCTGGCAAATGATAGCCTCAAACTGAGACACTCTTTGAAATAACAAAACGTTCCTGGATTGACAAACTAATGTGAGGTAATTAGAGGTGAAAGAGACCCTTTTTATAGCTTGACAGTATGGTCATATGGATAAAGACTATAGCCCCAAAGAATCGGGAGCCATAACATAAGGATAAATTCATACGTTGAGGTCATATATATATATATATATATATATATATATATGAGTGCAATATCAAAATATACACAACACTCACCGTGATATGTGAGAGCAGTGGCTTTGTGGTTAAGTGAGAAGGTGTTTCATTATGTGTTTCTATGGTCAACTCTAGAGGCATAATCATTTCATTGAAGTTTCGTTTTACTTTATATTTCAAAATGAACATTGTTAACTTTGTTGTATATTTCATTGGAAAGTTTGTCATGGTTTCATTGTATCATTGGAAGTTAACATTGTTGGATTCTTTGTATATTTTGTTGGCAAGTTTGAAGTGGTTTCATTATATCATTGGTAGTTAACATTGTTGGCTTCGATGTATATTCAATGACAAGTTTTCCATGGTTTTGATGTGGTTTATATACGAGTTTCCATGACACCTCTTTTGTTGAACCCACAAGAACGAGTATTTTAGATATTTTATATATTGTTTGAACATGAAATATTGACAAAGAAATTGGTATATGGTGTGGTTTTTGTGTGGGAGGTTAACAGATCGAGTCCTGATATATATACCAAAATTATTTTTTTAACAGGTTTGTTGGCATGTCGGAACTAGCTAATTTGTCAAAATTTTAAGCTATTTTGTCAAGCCCTTAAAGGGCCATTATATATAATGCACCTAGAAATTTCTATTTTGTCAAACTATTAATTTATTATATGGTTTTATATGGTTTTTGGGGTGATTTTGATGCCAAATTGAATTATGAAAAAGGGGAAATGACCATAATTCTATTGTGATCTTTCCAAGGGTTATGAAGTGTCATGAAGATGCATTTTTTTATGTTGTAGAGCTATAGTTTTCATTTTGGGTATTATGAATAGTTTCAAGGTTTTATGAGAAGCTGTTGTATGTATGATTAAAATGGGATCCAAGAAAGGCGTTTGGTACTATATTAATGAATAGGTTGTGACAGCATGACCAGGTTGTCATAGTATGAACAAGATATGATAGGATTGGTTATGATTACATAATGATGAAAAGGTCGTGACAACATTCGTTATGATTACATATTAATGAACAAGTTGTGACAACATTAGTATGGTCAGTATAGGTGGTTTAAGTAAAAGGAGCATGAATTTTCAACAAAATAAATCAGAGGTAGGAGACTAGACACAAATAAGTGGTTGTATAAATATGTGTTTACTGAAACTCATGATTTTTTCTTGAAAGAATTCCCAAATATTATAATAGAGTGGGTTCAACAACTAGAGGATAATAATCTGACTTACCTCCATGATGAACCAAGATGGTGGACTCTAAAGGAGGTTCGTGAGTTGCGAGTGGTAAGTAATAAGATCTCATGTGTTGTAGATTTTTGGTTTGAGAGTGTGTTGGAAGAGTATATTGTTGAATTCACAGTAGAAGCGACAATATAATATAGTGGAGAGCAAAGGAAATACCTGAAGGGCCCTCAAGGTAGATTCATACAATTACTACCATTATCCATTAAAATTCTACTATGTGAGCATAAATTTCTACCCCTGGAATTAGAAAGAATGAGTGGCTAAACCACTTGTGCACCAAGGGGAAAGTGGGGGAGAACCAAGGCATAGTCTTAGCATAGGGGAGATGGAAAATTAGTAGGGAGCATGTGATGGAGACTAGACGCAAGTACGATACTGTAGATGTGAATGTGAAGAGGTAGGATGGAGTTAGAGGACATAGAGGGTGGCATATTGAGGAGTGGATGGAGTTTTCAACAAAATTATGCAAGAGGAGGTCGGTCAACGAAGATGCATGCTGCAAGGAAAAGCCCGAGGAGAGCGGAAAGGAAATGCCATTAGAGGACAAGGAGTAGCACAGGTGATCATAGCTACGAAGGAACACAGTTCAGTACCCCATGCATTGAAGTGGATGAAGAAGAGCAACTCAATCCACATAACATGAAGTTTTTGAATCCTAGATAGCACAGTTAGACCATGCCTGGTGTCAAAACCACGACCCCACGTGCTTATACAAATATATAGGTAGCTACTCAACACATTGTATTTGATACTGCATAGGGAAATGACACTCAAGGGGGTAGATGTGGTAGCAGTAGTGGAGTTGTTCAAACAGTAGGAGGAGTGTTGTATGGTGCTTAGGTTTAGTGCGTAGGTCCAATGCACAATTGTCTTGTGGTGTGGTAGGTGTGACTGAAAGTACTTCATCAGGGAGTACTATGAAGAGGTGATGGTAGATGTAGAACTAAAGATGCTTATGTTCCATGGTGCTAGGAATGAGGATCCGAAACAACACTTATTTGTTTTTGAGGTTGTCTGGATAGCAAAGAAAGTCCTAGATGAGACAACAAATATTGTGCAGTTGAAAGCTAACTTTTAGAGATTATGCATTGACATGTTTTATGAAATTTAAAAGTGTCACCCCAATTGGACTAAACATGATGCTGAATGACATTAAGAAAGCTCTAATCATGGAATTTTAGTAGCTGAAATTTGAATCTCAATGCATTACTTAGCTGAAGAAGATCAAAAAAGGGTTAAGTGAATCGGTATGGGATTTTAGCCAGAGGTTCAAGATCTTAAAGGGTAGGTAGACGTTCGATATTTTGGATGTGCAATATAAAGAGTGGTTTGTTCTTGGTCTACTTCCACATATCAGGACATGCTTAACACAATAATGAATCAACTCATAGTCAAAAGCATTCGATCTTTCATTGAAGCTAGAATCTTCTCCAACAGGGAGAAAAGAAAATAGTGGTATGATGTAGGTGCAGTCTCAGCTAGCAACACTAACTCTTCAACTATAGAATCTTACTAAGTGGAAACAGAAGGAAGAGGAATTGTGGTGTACTATATGTCAAAAAAATGGTCACCACATGAATGAGTGCAAGTTACTTGCAAACTATATGGAGATCAATGCAACTCATCCACTCGCGTAGGGTAGAGGCTTGTGGTGTGAAGTTTGCCAAGTATGGGGCCACACCACACAAAATTATCCGATGTTGTATATGTTTGAGGTAACTACACACACTCTATCTATTTATTTTTCAAATTGGCGGAGCATGATATCCACCATTTCCATGATTTAGAATTGATGTGCAAATGGACATTTGATTTATTTTAGGTATAGGGACTCGAAGGAACTAAAACTATGATGACAAGCTTTAATCAAGCATGATATAATTAGACTAGACCATACAATTAACTTGGTCGGGGATAGGGAATGGCAGCTAGAGGTATGGAAGGACCAAGGAGAGGAAGAGGAGGACTTGGAAGAGGTTGGGGACCTCTCATTTGTTATAATTGTGGACAAAAAGGAAACCTTGTGAGCGGTTTCCGTAATCCCTATTGGATGTGTACCTATTGTAGAGAATTGGATCATGCGACTAATAATTGCCTCCAGGTGATTGCTAAGTGATAGGAGAAGAAGGGGCCAAATGTACAAATGATAATGGTTGAGCCTCGTAGGACCGAACCTCGAGTTAGTGTGGTCACAAATGGAGGTGTCAGAATAGGAAAAAATGTTGTGAAACCATGAGATTAATAACTGCATTGGGTTAGAAAGGCCCCTGAACCATGTCCAAGTTTCAACCTCGTCCAATAGAAGGTAACTTAAAAGGAATCCCGAAGGGAGATAGTTGTCGCAAAATGGAATAGACCATATGTATTCCAAGAGGTTGTGATGCCAGTTGTTTATAATGATACTTCCCATAGAGAATCAATGACAAAAGATATTGTACAGTTGTCTTGAGCTAGAAAGAAGCAAACAAGCACTGGAAAAATTCAAGCGAATGATGGAGAAATTCACTAAGGAGAATGAAGTAGCTACCATGTGAGAATCATTGTGTGCAGTAAATTAGGTAGCATAGAGGAAGAGGACGAGTAAGGAATTCAGGTTTGGTGCACAAGTGGGAGACTGTGAAATGAATAATATCATATTAGACTTAGGGTCTACTGTGAATATTATGCCAAAGAATACATGGGAAATGATGGGGAATCCAAACTTGACATGGTCTCCTATTTAACTAAGACCAACCAATCAACATCATATCTTCCCAATTGGTAGATTGACTGGTGTACCAACAAGATATTGATTGGGCTACAAGTATTGTTTATTTTGAAGTTATATAGATCATCAATGACACTGAGCCATACCCCACTCTATTAATGATTGATTAGGCTTTTGATAATAAGGTAACCATTAACCTAATAAAGAGACAAATGATGTTAGAAATAGGGAATATTCAGGTTATAGTGCCTTTGGAATAGTAGGAACAAGAATGGTACGTTGAGTCAGTTAAAGGAGAGCTAATCTGGGAAGAATTAGATAATATTTACAATGGGATAGCCCATTAGGAGGATTATATGAACCCTACCACTGATGGATTGTTGAGTTGGCATAATGTGGGGTCTTGCACTTCTTACTCATAGGCGATGTTAGAAAACTAACAAAACAAATTGCATGAAGTTAACACTTGAAGGCATGTGCACCTCACTAAACTAGTGCGTTGGGTTGGAACTGAGGTGCATAAACCAAACTAATTTGATGGATTATCCAAAATAACCATTTTTGTGCAAGAATTTGAATATTAGACACCGAAACATGTGAGGATTTCCATGTTGGACGTTGTGTTGTGTGCAACCCTAATAGTGGTGGGTTACGCACAAGAGTTAGATCGTATTATGACAACAACGTAAAAGAATGTTGTACATTAGCTTTGGAACCAATCCTTGGGTCTCTTTGGGGAATTATTTAGGTATGGAATTCCCAAGGACACACTTAAAGTGGTGTGTTGTAGCATGGGCTAGAGGACATGTACCGCAACAAGAGTGGACACAAAGATTTGAACATATGTTAGATGTTTGTCCCCATGAAATGGTATACTAATTTAGAGGTGTGCAAAGGAACAAATGAATGGAATGAGATGGTGCATAGCTTCAAGGATACCTTTAGCTTTGAAGCAAAATAATCAATACTTGATTTTGAAGGTACTACAATAAAATACTTTTACTAATGGAGAGTCGATATTGCGAAAGGATATACCACTATGTCCCGCGCACAAGCATTCATAGAAGATATAAGAGTTCATGGAATGTTGCAATGTAGTGGAGTTGGGAGAGGATCATTACAATTCCAAAAATATACAAAGTCCAGAAGTTGAATGGGAGTGTTAATGAGTGGGCCAAAGTTGCAATCAACCAAATACACGTAGTCTATTTAAATTAGGATCCTAAATATCAGGATATCTGAAAATATTAAATTGGCAGTGATAGGGGATTAATGGGAAGATGAAACAATAGAAAAGGCTGCAAATATGTTGTGTGATTACGAGGATTTGTACCCCAAAAAATTCAAAGGGAATTGTAGGAGAATTGGGTGAGATGGGAATTCCATTAAAGCCCGAGGCTAAGCTTGTAAAGAAGTGGCCCTATCGGTTGAATCTGATATATGAAGAGAAAGTCAAGTGGTAATCATATAAAATGTTACAAGCAAGATCTTTGAGCCTGTGGAAGAATCATAATGGATTAGTCCTATGGTGTTCTAGAATAAGAAGACAAGGGAAATTAGAATATATGTAGACCTATGGAAGTTAAATGATGCATGTGCAAATCACCCCTTCCCTACTCCTTTTTCTGATGAGATATTAGAGAAAGTGGGTGGCCAAGAGGCTTATTCATTTACTGGTGGATTCTCTAGTTACCATTAGGGGAAGATTACAAAAAAAGATCGAAATAAAACCACCTTTTATGAAAGAATGGATGTGCTTTCAATACACAACCATGCCATTTGGGTTGAAGAATGTGCCAACTATCTTCTCATGCATATTAGTCATGATTTTAAGGAATTAATCCATAAATTTTTAGAAGTTTATCTGGACAACTAAACTATGTTCGATCTGTTAAAAAGGAATATTGAGGTTCTACAACTAATGCTAGACATGTGCAAAAGTTGCACATTTCATTAAATAAAGAAATGTATATTTTGTTCACATTTTTGTAATTTGTTGGGGAACATAGTTTACAAGCAATGTGTGTTGGTGGATCCTACCAAGATTGCAGTGATAATGGAACTACCACCACTGACATCAGTTAGGAAATTGCAGTTTATATTAGGGAATATAGGATATTATCGAATGTTTATCCAAGGGTACTGTTATAGACATTTTTGTGCCTTACAGCATTGAGCATGAAATGTCCATAATCTAAGGGATCCAAAGTCCCTAAACATGTTGTTCCTACCCCTAGAGGAACAAGGCCAATAAACCACAGCAATTCAGAGAAGTTCTCCACCAAAAACTGATCAGAACAAGTCAATTCAGGATCATTTCAGTGGCTACACTAGATGTCTGCGTTGAATGTCAAAGCCAACACTGGCTACCTGCGCTGAATGTCAACTGCTACACTAGCTACCTGCGCTGAGCGAGAAGGGACAAGTGGCAAGCTCATTTCTCAAGGTGTCAGAGTCCAGGAAGCTTCCAAAATGACACTTGCCTCAGGGAATTCGACTGGTGATGAGTAAGAGGTTCCAAATCTCAAAGTGTAAGCAAGAACCTCCAAGTGGAATCAAGAACTGAAAGAGGGAGAGGACACTAGTCACATCTCAGGCTGACTCATCCTCTCTCCAAACATCTATATATGGATCTCTCTCCCATCAGATCTGGAGGCTGGAATTTTGTGAATGCAAAGAATTGCTGTTGGTTTGAGTTTAGAGCTATTGGGTGATTTTCTTTGAAGGAGGTGAAGAGGAGATTCCTTTCTGCTGGGAAGGTGATGCTGGATTGGGCCTCTTATGGTTGTATCACTTCCTGAACTTTACTTCTTCATCAATAAAGCCATTTGAGTTTCTTCTATATGCATGTATTTCAATGATGTTTTGTTGTATCTGCATATTTAGTTTATTCTAATCCTTAAACTAGTTATGAATGTATGCTTCTTGTAGTTTCCCTCTCTTGTCATTTTGCAGGAACTTAGTGTAGCTGGGCCAGTGAAAGAGCAAGGAGCTGGGAGCAAGCAGCAAGGAGTGAGATTGGATCAACAAACTAGCGGAAGACATCGGTTAGTTAACTCCTTCTCCTCTCTTTACATTTCATAAAGAAGAACACTTAGATAGTTTTGTCTTGTTTGTTGCTGAGGTACTATCACTCCTTAGAGTGGGATAGGGTCATTCCGTATTGGATACTTTTCCCAACAACAAATTGGCGACTCTGCTGGGGATCGTATCTTGTTGGTTTGTTTGTGTTTTTGCTATTCAATTCATAAACTCAAAGAGTACCGAATCGAACTGCATTTGGATTTGTCAAATGCAAAGTAGAGGGCAGCTACTCTAGTCCAATAACTGGGCCTGTTTATGATCTGAAGAGCTGATCCACAAGTACTCTAACATCTCTTAGTGATAGATCTTCATCCTCCTTTGAATCATCCTTTAGGTTGTACTTGATTGCTAGCTTTGATTTGCCCAAAAACTGTGATTTTAACTGCAAACCGTAGCTCAAAACCCAGGAACAATTCTCGTTCTTACTTCAGCACAGACCCAGTGAAGAGGTTCTGCATTTCAACGCAGGTCCCGTGAAGGCTACATGTGCTGAATGTCAAAACCTCTGTGTTAGACCTGCGCTGAAACAGTCTTTGCCTTGTGCAGCTGTGGTTCCCTGTGTCTTTTGCTCAGTTTTCATCCCTGTTTTTGCAGCCTGTTATCAGTCAATGTACCTATCTGAAACCACCTTTCTTTGCCTCTATTCCGCCTCGGTTGTGTAAAGAAACTGTATTTGTTCTTTGTGTATTTCTTACATCATTTGCAGTTTCCCATTACGAAAGTAAACTAGTCTTACTGTGGCCTCTTAGATCTAGACCTGTCATAAGTGTCGTTTTGATCTTAGGGGTAAGTTTGTTTGCTATTCACAGTTGATTGAGCTTTTACTTTCGTCATATGGTTTGAATTTATGTATTTCTAGTGTCGAAACAAGTAAATCATAAGGTGTCTTTTGATTTTGGACTAAAAACTTGTTTGTGTGTTCACTTGAAATCGAATTCAAAGTTATACAACAGCTTTCTTTATATAAACATCAATATTAAGAAAGAGAAAATAAATACCTGCATTGTGCATTTGCATTTTGACAGCTTGCATGTTGATTTAGGAAAAAGTGCATTACTGTGTGCTCTATGCTCTGTGTGAAAAGATGATGTCTTTCTTTTCCCTCAGTAGTTAGGATTTTCATATGTTGAAAAGATAGAAAAAGCTTGCTTATCATCTTTAGACTGCATTTAGGAGTTGTACCATACATCTCGTGGTGATCCATAAAGGCAAACTTCTAAACAAGATCAACCTAAAATAAATTGAATGAACATAACAACGCTTTGAAACATAACGCACACATAGAGGTCTAGGCTAGAGACGTGTTCCGGCGTCGTTAAGCCTGATATCTTACCGTTGAGTGGTTGGGTGATTCCTCCACGGTGAAGCGATAAGTATCAGTACGGACTGTGCTCCCACGTACCGTCGCGTATATATTGGGAGACCCCTATAGGAATAAAGCCTTTATCCATAGGAAGCCGTGTCGGCCGCCCTACTGATCGCAATGCAGTGAACACAGCATTCACGAAGATCGACCGCCCGTACCTTAAAACGTATTCTGTGGTTTTGCGAAAAGTTTGGCACACCTTCTACCTAGAACTCCAGAGCAGTTCCTTTTGGCCTTTTTCAGACTCTATAACAGAAAAAGTCCATTCGAGCATTTGTCACTTCGGGCTCGTTAAAACATCGAAGGAGACTAGAGTCATCTTTAGCTTTTTCTCGACTCTTTAAAAGTGAAAAAGCAAGTTGTGTCTAAAAGCGTCTAAAAAATTCATTTAATTCGGAAACACATTTTCCCATTTTGTATTTTGGTTGATCGAGTAATCCGCAATCGTGGAAGAAAGTCAATTGAAACCCCGTCGTTCACGGAGGCTTACGAGTCAACCGTCTTTGTCTCTGGAATCTAAAAAAGTACGGGAAAAGCGAACTCGTTTAACCGGTTCGAAATCTCCTATCAAAGTTAGAACAAGTGTTCCAACGACATCTGAGATTCCGGTTACTCCAAACATTTCTGGAAACCCTGCCTCTATTGAAGAAGTTCAACAGCCACAGAGGGACAGTAACACTGATCCTAGTCTGAGAGCAAATACTTGCGTTACTGAATCAGTTCCATCTGTGACCGGTTCAGAGAGTCTTGCTCCTCAAACAACTGTCGCTGTCGAGTCAACCCCTTCTTCGGCACCAGAAATATTTTACGGACCTGACGGTCTTCCCCTTCCACCTGGTCTGATTGCGATAGAGGAAATTGTAGAAGATCCGCAAGCAACTACTCCAACCCATTTTGGAGTAGGGGTCACTCTATTTCCTTCTACATCAGAAGTTAGTCCATCACCAGTGGAAGTTCCTGTAGAATCGCTAGGCAATCTATTGGATAGACTCAAAATGTCTGAACAACCGTCAACATCTAGGACTGTGTCAAATGACACAGCGACAACAGAACCTCCTGCCGTCACTCCGACAATGTTCGCCGGCATACCATCTGTCCCAACTAGCTCTCAACAGCTGGAAGGAGCCCCTTCAGGGGCTATTACGACAATGTGGTCTGTTCCTGTTTGTTCTTCCGGGATAATACCCGGTAACTCTTATGTTGGAACTCAACAAATTGATCCGTTTGGAGGTCAATTTGGGCAATCCGGTCCTCAAGGGTTAACAATCCCTTTCAGTGCTGGATCACCACCGTATGGGGGGCAGTATGCCCTTTCATTACCCCCTCCGGGAGGTTACCCATACGGGAGTTCACAACAGTATTCAGGTTATACTGGAATTACGACAAGTGGTTGGGTACCTATGCTACCCCAGCAACCAAGAGTTGTGTATTCTATGCAACAATGTGTACCTGTGTCGAACATCCCGACAACACCAGCTATTGTAACCGTGTCGCAAGTTCAAACGATGCCTGTTGTATGTCAACCTCAGATTTCTCAGGTTGTAATGCAACAGCCCCTTGACCCTGTGACTCAACCACAATCGCCAACTAGCGGGGCGACACAAGTCCAAACGGGTACAATTACCCCACATCTTGGTCCAGCGGTTAGTATAGCACAACAGAACATGGCTTCACAACCATGGCTGGTGCAATACCAACAACCACAATTCCAGCAAGTGTACCAAGGTTCTGAGCAGCAGATCTTTGCGAACAGTGGACAACCGTATATCCAAAACAGTCAAAATCAACCACTTTACAGTGGTCAAGTCCACCAACCGTATCAATCATACCAGCATCAATTGCATTATGCTGGTATGCAAAGACCAACTGCTCAGGAGATTCCATCGTACCCTGGGTATGCTTCGCCTAATCTGAGTCAACAGTTACCATTCGTGGCAACTCTAGAGTTACCCGATTTACACCAGTTGACAAACGATCCGATTGCTTATGCCCCTTGGTGGCCGGCGATTCCTCACAAACTTCCATCGGACATTCCTAAATTCAATGGAAATCCAGGTGAAGACCCATCGAATCACGTGATGACTTTTCATATGTGGTGTTCATCAAACACTCTAAACGATGATTCGATAAGGCTTCGCCTTTTTCAGAGGACATTGACGGGTCCAGCGGCAAAATGGTATATTGAATTACCTAGAGCCTCTTTCGACAATTTCAGCTCCTTAGCCACGACTTTCTTAACCCATTTTCAATTACCGATAAGGTATGAAACGGGAACCGAAATATTAACCAACTTCAAACAGACAACGGCTACTCACATATCTAATCATATACATGAGTGGCGTCGTCGTCGTAGGATGGTGAAAACTTACGTTCCCGATCAGCTATTAGCCGAATGGTTTATAAAGTCGTTACTTCCGGCCATAACGGAAGATGTGGCCAAGGGGGGAGTCGTAATGGAGGAGCAAGTGATTGCTCGTGCATAATATCTAGACTTAGTATACACTCAGTCTGGCACGCTCTATGACAAAATACCTGACGCCCCTAGACCGGAATTCTCAATTCCTCCTCCTCCTAAATCGAATAGTGACTCTCATGCCGGCGATGGTGTGATTGGCACTGCAAGCGCGAAATCGAAAAAGGCTTCATCTCAGAAAGCCCGTAAGACTTCAGATCAAAATGCGAAAGAAGAAATTCTTGCTTCGGAAGTAAATGCCGTATCAACAGATAAAGGCAAAGAAACCAATCAACCAGGAAGCAAGAAGAAGCAAAACAAAGGGAAGAAGAAGAAACAGGATGAGTCATCACCTGAAAAACCTTCTTCAAACCCTCCTAAGAAAGGGAAACCAAAAAGTCCATGTTTTATATGTGACGAGGATCATTGGACACAAGATTGTCCATATAAAGCGGAGCTTAAGAGGTTCTTCAAAAGTTCGCAAACCTCGGCTGTGTTAACTGATTCGTTTCCCAATCAAGGTCAAAATCTGGTTGATAGTGGAAATGCTTCCCCGTCGCAAGTGCTAATGTTTTCAATCTCCAAGCAACAAAATGATGCTTTGATTTCGACAAGGAACAAAGATTACGGGAATCCGCAGCTGTCGAAGGACAAAGGTAAAGATCAACCAAGTAGTTCGACAACAACTTCGACAGAAGTTGTACCACCCATCATCCTGAATTAACAATAAAACCGCCAAAGGGAGTAGTACACAAGTCGACATTTAATCCTCGCGCCAGAGTGGTGCAGCATTATAACATAGTGGAAGATTTGGCCCAATCGCCATCCGCTATGTCGACTCTTGAGGTACTACAAAATTGTCCATCCCAAAGGTAGGCTTTGTTATCAGCCATTGGTGGGGTTGATCCTAAAGATTCCAATCTTGTATCCTTCGACCACAAAGGATACGACCCTCAGTTACCAGCTCAACTAGCTTTCCTTATCCAAGTGAAAGCCCTCAACAAAACTGTTCACCGAACAATTATTGATGAGGGGGCATCTACATGTATTATGTCGATGAGTTGCTGGAAAAATTTAGGGTCTCCAACCTTGTCGCGATCTTCGACGACATTGAAAGCATTCGACGGTAGGACATATACCCCATACGGTATCCTAAATAACTTGAAGGTTGAGCTAGGTGGAAAAACAGTTGAAATAGATGTTGAAGTCATCGATGGGAATCTTGATTACAACATCCTACTGGGAAGACCGTGGATATATGCCATGGCAGCTGTTGTGTCGACTTATTTTAGGAAGATCGCATTCCCTTTTCAAGGAGGGAATACGATCGTCGACCAACAAAACTTCCTCCCTAATGGTTCACAAGTTACAGGAAGCATTCCCATGATCCATGGAAGCAACAATTCGCTTCAAGATATCGGAGTAGGCCTACTGAAAGACCCCACAATGATGGGAACTTTCGCACTTCCACCTCCAATCTATGCAGGGGAAATAGCGTGGGTAGCAGCCTGTAACATGATATCTTCCAAACAGAAGATATCACAAGACGATATTAACATGGATCATGCAATGGTTTTGCCCCCAAGCCCTATAGAAATATTGTAGCAATCAATGTTTCGGGCATGGGAGGCGAACCCAAGTCAATGCTCGTCAAGCGTTTGGGTAGATAGGTCTAGAGAATATGGTACCCCTTTGGATCCTTGGTCGCGAGCGCATGGAAGTGACGAAGGAATCCTACAATCTATGTTAATTGAGGGGGCACCATGGAATGATAGCCACCATCGTTCCCTTCTTCCAGAGAGTGAAGAAGATACTCAAGAGGACCTTTATCACCCTTCAGTTTTTGAATTCCTATCAAATACTGTAAATACGGTGGATTCCGAGCGGAACCTATCCAATATTGAAGAGACTATAGCCATAAATATCTCGACCAAAATAGATGTTGTAGAGAATATTTATGTCGGCAAAGGTTGTTCTCCTTCAGAGCTGGAAATATATAACGCTCTTTTTCGCGAATTCAGAGATGTCTTTGCTTGGTCATATGATGAAATGCCAGGCATTGACTCGAGTATCGTTGAACATGAAATTAAGATGTATCCTGATGTCAAACTAGTAAGACAACGGCTTCGGCAGGTGCACCCCAAGAAAGCCGCTGCCATTAAAGCAGAAGTTGAAAAGCTTCTCCATGCTGGTTTCATCTACCCGGTTCCTCTAACCGATTGGGTATCGAATATTGTCCCTGTTATGAAAAAACAAGGAACAATTAGAGTGTGTGTCGATTATAGGGATGTAAATCAAGCTTGTCCAAAGGACAACTACCCTACACCCTTCATTGACCAGATAATTGATGAATGCGCCGGATGTGAAATCTTTTCATTTATGGATGGATTTTCCGGGTATAATCAAATAAATATCCACCCACAGGACCAGTCAAAGACTGCATTTATTTGTCCGTGGGGCACATTCGCTTATCGAAAATTACCCTTTGGTTTAAAGAACGCAGGGGCGACGTTTCAGAGAGCAATGAATTATGCTTTCCATGACATCAAGAACATCGTTCAACCCTATCTCGACGACCTTCTGGCTCATTCGCGAAAGCGGACTGATCATCCGCAGCATTTAAGAGTGATATTTCTACGTTGCCGACACTACAAGATAAGACTCAATCTGCACAAATGTGTGTTTTGCGTCAGTTCTGGTCGTTTACTTGGCTTTGTAGTCTCAAAGGACGGGATTCGTCTCGACCCTTGCAAGGTTCAGGCAATCATTAATTTGCCTCCACCTTCTAATTTGCTTCAGATTCAGAAACTCCAAGGGAAAGCAAACTTACTGAGGAGGTTCATTCCGAATTACGCAGAACTTGCTAAAGGTTATACTCATCTTTTGAAAAAGGATGTACCTTTTGTCTGGGACCAGGTTGCGCAAGCTTCCTTTGATGCTCTGAAAGATTCTCTAGTAAAAGCATCATTAATGTATGCCCCAGACTATCAAAGAGACTTTAACCTGTATCTGGCTGCAGCAGATACGACCATTGCGATGGTTTTAGTTCAAGAAATCGATGGAGTTGAACACCCTGTATATTATTTAAGTAAAAACTTGAATGATTCAGAGAGTAAATATTCTTACGTTGAAAAGCTAGCACTTGTTGTTGTTCAAGCGATACAAAGATTTCGACATTATATCCTCTTTCGGAAGACTACCATTTTATCAGATTGCAACCCCATGACTTATATACTGTCGTGACAGTTGCTGGGGGGCAAATATTCAAAATGGATAGCAATCCTTCAAGAGTTTGGTCTGGAATTTGTAAAATCCAAATCAAAGAAAGCTTTGGTCTTCGCAGAATTATTATGCGATCTCCCATCGTCGTCCAACGATGAAACATCCCAAGAATCAATCGTAGACGAAAGTTTGTTTCTGATATCGGCAAATGATGAGTGGTATGGAGATATAATAGTTTATCTCCAAACCCGAAGATTTCAGCCAAACACCACCCACTCAGAACAAAAACGCATTCGATACCAAGCAAAAGACTACATGATCGTCAGTGATACGCTTTACCGTCGTGGTGTCGATACGGTTCTGAGAAGGTGCCTCACCCATGAGGAAGCCGAAAAAGCCCTGAATGAGTGTCATTCAGGTGCCTGTGGGGGGCATCAATCTGGATATGCTACAGCACAAAAAATCTTACGGGCAGGATACTTCTGGCCAACCATGTTCAAAGATTGCATAACCGCAGTCAGAAGTTGCCATGCTTGTCAAATTTTTGATAGCAAAACCAGAAGACCCCCCGCTCCGTTACAGCCAATAGTAGCTGTGGGGCCTTTCGCCAAATGGGTCATCGATTTCATGCAATGTAACCCCACCTCGACCGGGGGGCATGGGTATATTATAGTCGCAGTCGACTATTTTACCAAATGGGCCGAGGCGATGCCTACATTGGATAATACTGGTGAAACAGCTGCCCTTTTCTTTTTCAATCATGTAGTCGCCAGATTCGGTGTACCACAGGCCATAGTCACAGATCATGGATCACATTTTCGCAATCACATGATGGTTGAATTAGCTGCCAAACTAGGGTTGTCTCACGACAGCTCTACCCCATATTATCCGCAAGCTAACGGACAAGTTGAAGCAATCAACAAAGTCCTGAAGCGCATGCTGCAAAGGATGATTGGGGTTCACAAAAGAAGATGGCACTTAATCCTGTACTCGGCTTTGTGGGCCTACCGAACATCGGTAAGAAATGCAACTGGGTTCACACCGTTCCAACTGGTGTATGGCCTGGAAGCAATCCTACCAATCCAGTGTGAAATCTCGTCTCTTAAACTCGCAATTGATCTCCTCCCCGGAACTTCAGAAGAAGAGGCTCGTTTCTTGGAATTAATCCAATTGGATGAAACCCGTCGTGATGCCGTATTGGCTAACGAAGCCCATAAAAAATGAGTCAAGGCGCAGTTCGACAAAAATGTCAAACCCCGTGTCTTCTCAGAAGGTGATTTGGTCTTGCTTTACGACCAAGAATCCGATAAGTTGGGAGCTGGGAAATTTAAGTCTTTATGGATGGGCCCCTATATTGTTAAAAGATTATTAGCAAAAGGAGCCTACGAGTTAATGGATTATGACAGAATTCCACTGGCGCAACCTCGTAACGGGTTGTACCTCAAGCGTTACTATGCCTAATAGTAACCTGCATGCTTTTGTTACATTTTTGTTTTCGCTAAAGTGTTTATTTCGGTTAAGTAATCCACTTTTTACATTTATTGCAGATGTCAAATCCATTGGAACCATGGGTTGGATATGCCGATGGAGCGATTCGTAGTTCGAGGAGCCTATCCTCCGCAGCATGGGCCATTTTTTATCCAAGCGGCGAGTTAGTGAGTTTTAGAGGGGTATGTATTGGTCAATCAACGAATAACATCGCTGAGTATAGCGCGTTGATAGAACTACTCTCTGATGCCATCACCCATGGCATACGCCGACTAATCGTCAGGCTAGATTCACAACTCGTAGTACTGCAACTCACTGGTACCTACTCTGTCCGAAATCCAGCTATTTATCGCAAGTTCCTAAGAGTTAAAATCTTGGAAAGACAGTTTGATCTCATTCAATATCAACACATTTCCAGAAACTTAAACACATTAACCGACTCATTAGCAAACTATGTGTTAGATAGACATTTGCAAAATTAATAAAAAGAGAAGCATCATCAATGTTTCACATATGGATCACATAAAAACTGAAATAAAACTCCGAAAATCAAAAATATATAGCTGTTTACGGTTTACATATAATGTTCTGTAACCAAGACAAAATCGGTTATATGACCCAAAAACTCAAATGGCCAGGGGGCACCCTAGCCTAGTGATGCTCATGATAGCAAGTCACGGCCTATGCAATCATGCGCAAGAGACGAGTCCATCGTCTGGGCACACCAGTAGTATGCCGCTGCAACTGTAAAGGTAACTCGTCAATCCGTACATCCGGAATGCCAAGAGTAAGGCCCTCAACCTGCTCCTGCACAGCTGCAAGGGTCTCGGCCACGTCAAGGTCGCGAAGAATAACTCTCCCAGGAGTCTCCCCTGCTGGGGCAGCAACTGGAGCTCTCGGGCGAACTGCTGGACGGACAGGACCAACATCTGCATGCACACATGAGTTTGATTAGAGTCTTGACAGAATAAAGCACAAGGACATTATAAATAAAAGTCGTAAACAGTGATATGGTCAAAGATTTTACCAATAGCGCCCCACTGCTCGCCATCTGGCAGTGCCAAATCCAGATCACCTCGGAAATCCATACCAACATATGGATACTCGGAATAGACCATCTCCTGATGCTCGAACCACCTGAAGAAGGTATCAGTAAAAGAAATCTGAGATTGACCAGCATGTCTAGACATGTGATCAACCCATCTCTGCATGCGTGGCTCGATAGGAGAAGGCAAGTCGAGTGCAATATACTGAGGCTGCATCATTGGTATCTTCTCCAATGCAAAGGCGGTCAAAACAGAACCAAAACCAAAGTTCTTCAGCTTTCCGTCCTTTACCTTGGTCAACTGACTTTTCATCTGAACAAGTACTGCATCACACCAGTTGAATACTTTCGGTTGGAGACACTCCAAGGCGTGCTGCACATAGGATCTGTTGGCAACATGAAGGGATGCACTACCGGCCATCCTACCAATAGTATACAGTATGGACCTGAGAGACCTGTCAGTAATCTCGCGGATAACGACCTTGCCGTCTCTGCTCGGCTGGGATCCTTCCCTAAAATACTGGCGGACATAATCTCTCACGGAATCATTCCCTCGGGCCGAACCTGACAAAGAAATGGGGGCACCCCGCCTTGACAACCCAGTCAAGAAATAAATGTCTACTATGGTCAAGGGGATGGACTTGCCCCTGATCTGGAATACTTGGTTGATAGGATCCCAGGCATCAAGCATATACTGCAGTAACAATATCTGTGCTCTCATGCTAGAGATACGAAAGAATTTCAGCAGGACACAGTTCCGCAGCGCGTTCACCGTGACAGGATCATGGAGGGCAATCATGTCCTCTTCTTCATGTTCTCGTTCTCACCATGTAAGGGTCATTTTGCTCCAATAATCTCTGCAAAACAAACAAGAGGAAGAGTAAGATCCTGGATTTGATGAGAAACTGGCAAAATTTTCATCAAAAACTGTGCAACAAAAGTATTTTTCTGCGCCCAACGCAATTGGCCAGTGTTCCACCTGTGTTGAAGGTCAAACTGCCCTTAGGTAGCTTGACATTCAACGCAGGTTTCGAGTGAACCACCTGTGCTGATGGCAGAACGCCCTAACAAAACCCCAGGGGCTCAGGGGAACAAGAAAACAGGCACAGAATGGAAGAAGGAAACCATGAAAAGAAAGAGCTAGGGTCTAGCTCCTACCTGGTCCAGACGGCGCCGAGAATCGTCCACAGAATCTCTCGAAATCAGCTGGTGAAAATCAAAAGGGAAGAGGCACCTCCAAAGCTCCAACAAACCAAGTGCAAATGAAATGGTAAAATGAGAGGTAAAAACACTTTTTAATTGCTTTTTACGTAGTTCAAAGTGAAATATTAGAGTTTTAATCTCATTTTCAAACAAATGTTATTCATTTCTAACTAGTTTGATGCAGCAATTGAGGATACAGTACTATCTATGAAAAGGGCAAAGCTAGTCATGGTAAAAAATCAAAATTTGACCATATAATCGAGCAGTTTTAGCACAAGTTCATGCTCGTTAAAAAATAAACGCAAAAATCGAGCAGTTTTAGCACAAGTTCATGCTCGTTAAAAAATAAACGCAACTGTGAGCAAGCTTCCCCCTAGAGTTCAAGCTCATCCAGAAAAAATGAACCGGTAAATAACCATTGTGATCGTAAATTCATCAGCCATAAAAGCCTTGGTCGTGTTTGCACCGTCACCTCCACTTTTCATTTGGCCGATCGTTCACCTCCATTTGATTGTTTACCTATTTTGAGGAACAGCTGCGAAGAGTGATTTCACCTAGCCATCCTTGTGACACTGTCGTGATTGGAAAATTCCAACCTGTACTTGGAATCTGCTGCTATCCCTGTTTATCACTCGTTCCTCAAAATACGAGTCTTCTTTGAGCTCTTTTCATCTGACTCGTAAAATATGAAAAGTTTGCCGAGTTTTGGCCTTCCAGCTCGTTAAAGCGACCGGAAGAGCTATCCCTCCTCTAGATTTTAATCTTTTTGGACCTGAGGGATTATTGCACAAAAAGATCGAGCGCTTGTTTGGTTCGGCTCGATAAAACTATCGAACATTCATCCCTTCTGTATTGTTTTATACTTTTTCGGACTTAAGGGATTAGATGACGAAAAAGGACCTTTGGAGTTAACTTTACGTACCTTTTCAGACTCTCTAAAAATGAAAAGGATCGAGTTGTCTTTGTCGCTAGACTCGTTAAATGCATTAAATAGCGACAAACTTGTCTTTAGACGAGAACGAGTTTCCCTATCGCGAGGCTCGTTAAAACATAGCGATGGGCTTGCCCGAAGGGCAGGTTATAGAACAAGCATATGTTATCCTCCTCAAGCTTGACAAAAATAAAGAGGTACTGGTCAGCAATGACTGGGGAAAAATTGGGAAAAACTCAAAACTTTGATGGTAGCAAGTCGCTCTTGAACATGACACTTTTCCTCCGTACCACAATCGGGTTGGGCTGTTTCATTCACCGGTCACATCACCATGGTCTCGCCATACCATCCATATTTGGGGTAATGCTACCGATCCATCGTATCAGTGTCGCCATGTGTTCAAGAGATGTTGTTCAGAAAGAGTCAACCGTGTCCCATCCACTGCCATACATTATCCTTCATCCTTTCATGACCGCCACCCTGAATCATATGTCACAGATCGTTTTCACCTCCATCACAATCATTAGCTCCGTTCTGTGTCACTGATGTGGGATTCATTAATGCCCTCCTTTGATGGATCGCTTCTTGTCGACATCAACTCATTATCCAAGAAGTTGATCTAGGAACACCCCCCTCAGTACTTTGAAGCTTGCATGCCACAATGGCAAGTTTCTCACTTCCGGCGACAGGTATACGTCAATGACCTTCGACTGAAAGATTTTGCGTGGTGTTGGACGCCAAGTCCTCTATTCACACCACGTGAATTGTACTGCAGTACCTTGAGGGTCATCATCATTATCGGTGATTCCTCTCGCGCTTGTTAACAGTTTACATCATTGACTGGTAATCAAGCGATGTCTTTCCATGTTCGACTTCAAAAAATTCTCACATGGATCGACTTGTACTTAGAGTGAAGATCGGACGAGATTGAAGACCCCGGATCTAGTTTCATCCATCCGGGCTGCGATATATATTCAGGAAATAAAGACATTGACATGTGCAGCAGATGATCATCCTACTCAAAGGATGATAATTTCATCAAAATTATCAGTCTACCATCAGACGATTGTCTGTTCTATGTACAGAAAAATGTATTTATAAAGCTGAGCATGGGAATGCCCGCCTCAGCTAGATCATGAAAGCAGTATGAAAAATAATGTATTGTATTGTATCTTATTACAGGTCACCTCCCAGCATTGGATGAACTTCGGATCCTCCTGATAAAGCATTTCACCCGATAAACGACCTCATACTTTAGGGGGCAACTGTTATAGACATTTTTGTGCCTTACAGCATTGAGCATGAAATGTCCATAATCTAAGGGATCCAAAGTCCCTAAACATGTTGTTCCTACCCCTAGAGGAACAAGGCCAATAAACCACAGCAATTCAGAGAAGTTCTCCACCAAAAAATGATCAGAACAAGTCAATTCAGGATCATTTTAGTGGCTACACTAGCTGTCTGCGCTGAATGTCAAAGCCAACACTGGCTACCTGCGCTGAATGTCAACTGCTACACTGGCTACCTGCGCTGAGCGAGAAGGGACAAGTGGCAAGCTCATTTCTCAAGGTGTCAGAGTCCAGGAAGCTTCCAAAATGACACTTGCCTCAGGGAATTCGACTGGTGATGAGTAAGAGGTTCCAAATCTCCAAGTGGAAGCAAGAACCTCCAAGTGGAATCAAGAACTGAAAGAGGGAGAGGACACTAGTCACATCTCAGGCTGACTCATCCTCTCTCCAAACATCTATATATGGATCTCTCTCCCATGAGATCTGGAGGCTGGAATTTTGTGAATGCAAAGAATTGTTGTTGGTTTGAGTTTAGAGCTATTGGGTGATTTGCTTTGAAGGAGGTGAAGAGGAGATTCCTTTCTGCTGGGAAGGTGATGCTGGATTGGGCCTCTTATGGTTGTATCACTTCCTGAACTTTACTTCTTCATCAATAAAGCCATTTGAGTTTCTTCTATATGCATGTATTTCAATGATGTTTTGTTGTATCTGCATATTTAGTTTATTCTAATCCTTAAAATAGTTATGAATGTATGCTTCTTGTAGTTTCCCTCTCTTGTCATTTTGCAGGAACTTAGTGTAGCTGGGCCAGTGAAAGAGCAAGGAGCTGGGAGCAAGCAGCAAGGAGTGAGATTGGATCAACAAACTAGCGGAAGACATCGGTTAGTTAACTCCTTCTCCTCTCTTTACATTTCATAAAGAAGAACACTTAGATAGTTTTGTCTTGTTTGTTGCTGAGGTACTATCACTCCTTAGAGTGGGATAGGGTCATTCCGTATTGGATACTTTTCCCAACAACAGGTATGCTCGGATTACCGCCCCTATGGAGAAGTTCTTGAAGAAGGAGACTAGGTTCCATTAGGAAGAGGAGTATCAACAACATTTGGACACTTCAAAGGAGAAATTAGTGACTGCACTAATTTTGATGTTCCCAGATTGGCACGTGCATGCCGATGCTTCATTGATTGCACTGGACGTGATTTTATCACAACCTGGGGAGGGAGAGATCAATCACCCCATTTCTTTTTCCAACAAAAAGCTATATACCACCAAGAAAAGCTATACCACAATGGAGAGAGAGGGACTTGCAATGGTGTATGCACTACAAAAGTTTAGACATTGCATGTTGGATAATAAGTTCAAACTATACATCAATCATTCTTTATTGAGGTACCTCATTAATAAGCTCATGCTGAGGGGGAGAATTTGTAGATGGTTGTTGTATTTAGAGGAATATGATTTTCAAGTGGTGGTCAAGCCTGTTTGACTGAATGTAGGACTTGATCATTTGTCATGCTTGACCATGGGAGAAGATGCCCAAAATTTGGAGGACAATATCCTAGATGCGTAGCTCTTTCTTGTGACCATGTTGGATGGCCATTTTGCGAATATTGCAAGATTATTGAGCACATGGATGACGCCAGAAGGGTATACTGTCATGCAGAAAAAACAACCGGTAGTAAAAGTGGCAGACTATCAGATCATCACAAGTTCCTTATACAAGTTAGGCACAAATGGATTTTTTCATATGTGTGTTTTGGAGCATGAGCGACCCATGATATTGACAGAAGCACACACATGCATCATTGTAAGGCATTATGCATAACATACCATGGCACAGAAAATCTTGCACGTAGGATTGTGGTGGCCTACTCTACATGCTAACACCAAGGAGTTTTGCAGAACCTATGACGTATACCAATGAGTGGGGAAGCTTTCTCGAAGAGAAAATATGCCCCTAGCTCCCCAACTCACCCTACAACCATTCGACAAATGGGAAATTGATTTTTTGGGCCCAATCAACCCACCCGCAAGGAGAACTAGCACATGGTATATAATCTCCGACACTGACTATCTAACTAAATGGGCGGAAGTTGCGTTATTCAAAGACTGCAATGTAGAGACAATTGTGTGTTTTTTATTTGACTACGTAGTGACCAAATTTGGGTTTACAACCATTTGTGATCTGTTTTACAAATTTGAAGATGATAGAAAATATGAAAGTAAAATTTTATGTATTTTAGGAAATGTATCACTTTGCAAAAGAACATAAAATGATGGTTTTAAAACTCAATTTGCAGCATAATAAAAATAGAGACAAATATACCATACACAGTAACATAAGACAACAAAATGATAAAGGAGTTCAGCCCTCCCGGGCTACATCTCTTGGTCCAGCTTTCAATTTTGGGCCCATTTCATTAAGTGCTTCAAATTTGTGTTTACATGGATTTAAAGTGCTCAGAATGTAAAATAATGTCTCCAATAGCTCTATAACAGTTAAAACCCCATGTTGGGCTCTTGTTCAGCTCAATTTGGCCAAAACCTGAAGAAGATATTCTCTAGAGAAGTTTTGCTACTAACTCCTCTACAAACTTGACTCCTCTGCTAAATTTTCTATGAATTCCGCAATTCTAGGGACCGTCAAGCGCTATTTTGGCCTGACGCTGGTGAGATTCCTGTCGGTTTGGGTGCAATTTTTTGGGTCATTTAAATTCACAATCACGCCTTTTGGCAAAAAATTAGGGCCACATGAGGCGATGCGCCTGGGGGTTGGGGCTAACCGCCTACCCCCTCGGCATAGCCCCCAATTCGTCGAGCCATGGTTTTGTTGCATCATAAAACCCGGAGCTGGTCCCCAAATCTTCGAACCTGTCCGCCAATCACTCTACCCTGCCTCCGCCTCTTCTTATATGGCATATGGTTAGACCTTGGGCTGGGGCTAAGCCTCAATCCCTTGGTCGGTCCACCTGCGGTCTCGTGGGTTGTGTAGTGACCAGGGGCCAGGGGCCAAGGGATTAGCCCTAACCCCTTCCCCAAACATTAATCGCATGAGGTTTAAATAAAAATTTGCTACTATGACTATTAAGAACCATCCATGCCCTATTGGCAAGGCGCTTGACTTGTGTGCATGAGGTCCTGTGTTCAAATATTGTGGAGGCTAGTCCAGCCCTTAACCAAAATTTTACACAGTGATTGGGTGCCATGTGGTAGCACATGATTGGGCCACTTGACATCCAACCATTGGTCCATCTAACAATTCCACAACCAATCAAAATACTACCAATTCGAACACATCAGGTGAGGCCACCTAGAACACTGCCATTGACTCAAGGTACATAGTCAGCTTGTCCAGTCAGCCTACCCAGTCAATGTACAGACTTACCAGTCAGCAGTCCTGCACCCAACCTACACAAATTTTACCTGTTTTTGAAAACGATCAGAACGTGATGTCAGGAGCATACGATATCAATTTTGAGCAATTCAAGTTGTGTTGGATTTAGGTCAGTGAGATCTACACTTTGGCACTGGTTTCGAGATTTTTTAGCACTTTTAATTTTGAGCACTTCACTGATCCCTTGGATCACTCCTCCCCACGAAAAGCTTTTGGACCTCCAAAAGACTATCTCCAGTCAACAAATAGATGAGGGTACAGTTCCCTCACCCTTCCAATCTCATTCCATTTGTCTTTGCTTGGATTTGTACCTTTGAGCTCAACACAAAGGTACTCAAAGTTCCCTCTTCTTGAAGTTCTTGTTTTTTTTTAAAGGATAGTATCTTGCTGCAATTCTTCAAGAAATTCAAGAGAGAAATCTTCTATTGAAGGAATATGAGAATTCTCTCCTTGATATTCAATCAAAGGAGGCTCATATAATCTCAAATTATCAACATTAAAAACCACATAAATTTTCATATATGGAGGCAAATCCAATTATAAGGCATTAATACCAATCTTTTCTAAATTATTAAAAGGTCCATACCTGATTGGTTTTAGTTTTTTAACTTCTCCTTGGAGCCTCTCCTTGCTAATGTAAAGCCAAACTTCATCTCCATCCTGAAAATTGTGGTCAACACGATGCTTATCATGCCTTGTCTTGTACTTGGCTTGAATCTTTTCCAATTGTTCTTGAAGAACCTAATGCACCAATTGAACTTTTTCAATGAATCACTTGGCCTTATCCATGTCATTATGTCCATCAATATAAACATATTTCCCAAAGATAAAATCTAAAGGAGATTTTAGTAAGTATCCAAAGCATGCCTCAAATGGAGATGTTTGAGTTGATGAATTCAAGGCCCTGTTGTAAGCATGATGAATATAGTGTAAGTGTTCATGCCAAAGCTAAGGATGCTTGCTGCAATAACCACAAAGAATATGTACTAATTTTTCTTCACCACTTTTGTTTGACCATCAGTTTGTGGATGGAATGTTGTGCTCTTCTTCAACTTGGCGTCCATGAGTCCCCAGAAGCTTGATCAAAATTTTCCAAAAAATCAAGAATCTTGATCATAAATAATAGATGTGGACAACCCAAAAATGCATCCATACATTTTTAAATAACATTTGTGCAGTCTATTTAATTGTAGCCTGCTTCTTACAACGCATCAAAATACACATTTTTCTGAAACAATCCAACACAACATAAAGATAATCATGATTTTTCCTACACATAAGTAGCCCTCCTACAATGACCATAGAAACACTTTCCCAAGGACAAGAAGGAACTGGAAGTGGAGTATACGACCCTAATTTCTATTGCTATGCTTAATAGTAGAAACAAAGAACATCCTTTTACATATCGTGACACACTTTCATTCATACGAGGCCAATAACAATACCTCTGTAATTGTGCCACCATCTTGCCTACACCAAAACCTTTAGCAATAAGAGAAGTATGTGCTTCCCTTATGATGTTGACTCTTTTACCCTGTGGAATGCATATATTGCCAAGATGATACAACAGTTTATCATGAACATGGTAATCTAATTCCTCTACTTGGTTGCCTTGAGACAAAGTTGCATATGCATCCTTAAAATCTTCATCTAAAGCATATTGTTCAGCATAGCTCTCATGCATGATATAATTATGCTTAAGAATAATTGATGCACTAACAATTGGTCTAGATAGCATATCAGCCACTTTGTTATAGATACATTTCTTATACCTTATCACCAAGTGGAATTGCTGCAAGAAACCCATCCATCTAAAATGCCTTGCTTGTTGTAGATTGGTTTGTGATTACAAGTATTGCAATTGTTGATGATCAGCTTGAATGATAGTTTCCTTTCCCATTAAATAGTGTTCCCATTTTTTCACACTTTGCACCAAAACATACAATTCTTTGTTATATGTTAGATAGTTAACTACTGCACCATTAAATGTTTCAGAATGGTAACAAATAGGTTTACCATGTTGCATCAAGATTGATCCCATAGCATAGTCACTTGCATCGATTTGTATCTCAAATGGTTGTCTTAAATCAGGAAGTGCAAGAACTTGTGTTGTAATGATTATCTCTTTCAATGCATCGAAGGCTTTTTGTTGCTTTCCTCCCCACTGAAAAAATTGTTTCACACTTGTCAAGGCATGTAATGGAGTTGCAATTGATGAGAAGTTAAAAATGAACTTTATCCAATATTGGGCTACTCCCAAAAATATTCTAACCTCTGTTACATTATTGGGTTTAGGCCAATGCACAATGACTTTTACCTTTGAGGTATCTATCTTCAATTCATCCCCTCCAACAATATGACCTAAATATAGTAACGAGGCTTTTCCAAATTCACATTTAGACATATTTAAAAACAACTTTTATTTCTTTAGGACATCGAAGACTTGCTAACATGCTTGACATGCTCTTCACGAGTCTTGCTGAAAATCAATATGTCATCTAAGTAGACTATCACAAAGTCATCAAGAAAAGGTCTTAATACATCATTCATAACTCTCATGAATGTTTCGGGAGCATTACAAATCCCAAATGGCATAAGAAACCATTCAAACAAACCTTGCTTTGTTTCGAAAGTTGTATTCCACATATCTCCTTCAACAATCCTAATCTGATGATAGCCACTCCTCAAGTCCAACTTAGTGAAAAAAACAACATCTTTCAACTGATCAATTAAATCATCAATTCGAGGAAGAGGGTAACGATTATTTACCGTGATCTTGTTCAAGGCTTTGAAATCCACACACACGCACCATGTACCATCTTTCTTTGGTACTAAAACAATTAGAGACCTGCATAGTGATGTGCTTGATCTGATGACCCCTTTATCAAGCAACTCTTGGATTTGTTTCTTGATTTCTGCATTCTCCATGACTGACATCCTGTACATGCCAATGTTTGGAAGAGGACAATCTTGCTGCAATTGGATCTCATGTTGGATTCCTCTTTTAGGAGGAAATCCTTTAGGTTCCTGAAACATCTTATCATAGGTGTTAACAACCTCAATCAAATCAGATTTTAATCTTGCATCACATCCTTGGAAGGCTTCATTTTCAACATTCTCTTTGGGTTTGATCATCAAGAGTACAAAATTCTTACTAGCATTAACAAGCCTCTTAATTTGTCCAACATTCACAAGAAATAAATTCAACTTCTTTCTATGTGCTCTAATAATGTACTCAATCCCATTTTTAAACAAATGATATTTGTTCAAATGGAAATGAAGGATGGCTCTCCTATCATATAGATATGGGCTTCCCAAAACAATACCACAAATATCAAGTGGAATTACATCAAGCTCTACCTCAACTATAAAGTTTGCAGTGATGGAAAATTTTAGTTTACATCTTTTTGTCACATGCAAATTTGCATTGTCACATATCCAACTTAAAGGATAAGGTTTAGGATGAGGAATGGTTTCCAAGTTTAATTTCTTAACAATGTCTTCTGAAATAAGGTTTGCTTGTGATCCACTATCAAACAAAGTATCTATCTTGGTATGTTTTGAAATGACTCTAATGTGGAAAAGCTCTATTCTTTTTTTTTCATGTTGAGTTTCATTGAGGTTACTAGAAGAACTAGTACTTGCAATAGATTCCTTACTTTTAAATCCCATGGTTGTGATCTTTGTTTCATCCCCAGAATCGGATCCTAAATCATGTTGTGTAGTTGCAGCAGTCTTTTGTTTCCCTTTGTTGTTAAACTTTGGGTCTCATTTCAGGATGAAGTTTCCAATAGTGATCTTCATCATGGCCTTCTTTTGAATAGTGTTTACATGTGCATTTTTCTCCCTCCTTATTGAATGAATCATTTTTCTTCACTTTGCCTTTGAATTTCCCCTTTCCTTTGTCTCCACTCTTGAATGGCTTCTTGATGCCCTCTTGGGGAACATTCTTCCCTCTTGCTTCTAAATGAGTTTCATGTACACAAACTTCATCTAGCTTTGTAGGGTTAAACATGAGAATTGTGTGTCTCAAATAACTACGTAAACCTCCAAAGTATTTTAGTAGAGTGTCTTGTGAGGATAAATATATACCCAAAATCAAAGCTCTTTTCCTAAATTATTGAGTATAGCTTTGCACACTTTGACCCTTAGCTTGCCTAAAGTTTTTCCAATCCATTATATATTTTTGCATGTATGCTAATGGATAAAATTGTCTTCTTATTGCAACAAAAAAATCATTCCAAGAGGATAAAACCTTACCGCTTTTCTTCATGTCCTCTTGAGTTTTGGCTTCCCGGAAAATGAGTGTTGCACTTTCCAACCTAAGAGAAACAAGTTGAATTTTCGTTGCATCATCATTGATTCTTTGTATCCTACAATACACTTCAATATAATGAACCCAATTATCTAATTTCTTAGCATTTACCTCTCCATTGTACATAGGCAATTCAAACTTTATGTCAAGCTTTAATAAAGGAGTTTTACCATCTCCCTTTGGAGAATGTGGAGGTGTTTTTGAAGGGGTTGAAGTAGAAGAAGATGAGGATGAGGATGGAGGTGAAGGTGGTGAGTTGTTACCATCCCCTCCATTCCCTTTTGGAGGGTTGTCTCCATTTCCTCCATTTCCTTTTGGAGGTTTTGAGCTCTCTCCTTGCAACCTTGATTTCCTTTCCTCATAAAGAACTTTCACCATTTTAGACATTTCAAAAAAAGATTTTCTGAATGCTCTCATCTTCAAACATCCCTTCATTACCTTCTTCATGTGCCATGACTGGTGAAGCTTGAGATACATGTCTTCTCCTTGAAACAATTTGAGACCTTGGCTCCACAAGTTCTCCTTTCAATAACTAAGAAAATAAAATAAATTTATTTCCAATTTTAATTGTTCTCAAATTAAATATATTTAATTACTGATTTTTTAATTATAAAAAAAAAATAAAAATAATTTGTTTTCTATCTTCATTTAAACTACTCATATAACACAACACATAATGAAATGTAAAATTACGGATTCCGTATTTGCACATCTTAAAATCTCTCTCCAATTATTGATAATAATGTAAAGAAATTAAATATAACATATATTTATAGATAATCTTATATTTATACCATTTAAAATATAACATATATTTATAGATAATCTTATATTACTTTAAGAATAATGTAATGTAAATGAAGGATGACATGGATAGTCAATGGTCATGAGCTAGTGGTTTAATAGAAACATGATCAAATTGTTAATCAAACTAAAATGATGGGTTAATCTAATAAAGCTATTTGTATCTAAGATCATGTCTAAAATTAGTTAATATTAAGGTTCCAAGTAATTTACACGAAGGTAAATTAAATCTTCTTTCAAATAATGTAATGCCAAACACTAATAAACATAATTATATGATTGTAGATAAATGAAGTGAGTTTTTTTTATAATCTGTTAAAATTTTATTTTCCTTTCATTATTGACTTCAGAAATTGGAAATTTTGGCTACTCATATATTCACTAGTGGGCTTTGTTTGTGACAAGATATATTCCCAAATCTTTTATACTTTCAGTGTATCTTCATTTTTTAGGGCAATTGCTAATTATTAATATATTGATATAACCATAGAACTAAAAAGATTATACAGCCAACCAATTACATGTTTCACAATCAAATAAGTGACCTCAAAATATTTTAATCTGTTAAGAAGATATGGGTAAGGTTTTGCTTCAGGATTCCGTGAATTGGATAAATCTGTTCCACTATATAATACCTGGTTTTGGGCACCCCAAAAAATGTAATGTATTGCAGACCTTTATATTTCCTTAATATAAATCCATGATGTATAATGTTTTTTTTTTCTCCGGAAAAAAATGACCCCAAAATATATACGTTAGAGACATTCCTCTACTAACTAATCACTTATTTATTTATTAAACGCCCTCTAATGATAACCCGGGTATACTAACTAATCACTTATTTATTTATTAAACGCCCTCTAATGATAACCCGGGTATCTGGCGCAATTGCTCCACTACTCCGGCACTCCACCGCAGTTTCGGACATTCCCGGACATCAAGGTGCTTCAACAAGATACAATTTTGGATACCGTCCAGCTCTTCTAACTCGGGACACTCACTAACATCTAGTTCCTTAAGATTTGTCAGCCGCCCTAATCCCCGTATGCTCTTCAAATTCTTACATTTACTTGCAAGCAACCAGATCAAAGATTCCAATGTTTCATTAAGTGGCAACTCCTCCAATTCTCTGCAACCTTCAAGGCACAGCCATTGAAGTTTGGCAGGACCATAAATCTTATCTAGTTTTCTCAAATAACAATAGGATACACGCAAGGCAATGAGCGTATTTGGCAATGTTCCAACCTCCGCCACATTCTGACACAGAAAGATGTCAAGTTGTCGAAGGGTGGGGCAAACACCTTCACCAAATGATACCTCTGATATCCCTGTTTGGCTAACCTTTAACTCTTGAAGCCGCGGAAATATGCAGTTGTCCAAATCATTGAATTCTCCTTTAACCTCTTTTTTAAAAGGCAGTTCGCTTATCAACGGACAAGAGTTTAGGCTCAACTTAGTCAATTAAGTCAACAGTCCAAGCGAGGCCGGCAAACATTTCAGCTTATCACATGAAGTGAGATGCAATTCCTGCAAATTCTTGAGATTGCCGAGCGAAGAGGGCAAACATTTCAATTCCTCACATCTATCGAGCTTCAATATCCTCAGTTTCTTTAAGTCACATAGTGAAGGCGGCAGCGTGCCCAGCGAAGGACTTTCTATCTTCTGTTTCATTTTCAAGTCATATAGTGAATCCGGCAGCTCGTCCAGAGAAGGGCTTCCTATCTCCAGAACTTCCAAATTGCTCAGCTCCCCAATTGCACCCGGCAGTTCTTTTAAATCTGTCCCTGCCAAAAGCAATATTTTAAGTGACCTCTGATGCGCCACTTGGGGAGGGAATATTTCAATTTTCTCACAGCCAGTGAGATCTATGTACTGAAGTGTGCTTATATTTCCTAGTGTTTCGCTTGAGATGGTTATATTAATGCACCCCCTCAAATTAAGATATCCAAGATTAATTAATTTACAAAAGGAATCTGGCAGCCTCTCCAAAGCGATGCATTCACACAGCCGGATCACTTGGAGGTTGGTTAAATTACCCAAGGTTTCTGGCAGCCTCTCCAAGGATTTGCAGCGAAACAGGCTGATGTGTTGAAGGTGGGTTAAATTACCCAAGGAATCTGGCAGCCTCTCCAAGGCTTTACAGCCATACAGGCTGATGTGTTGAAGTTTGGTTAAATTACCCAAGGAATCTAGCAGCCTCTCCAAGGCTTTGCACTTTCTTAACTCCAACTTCTTTAAAGACTGCAGAAGACAAAATTCTTCTGGGAATTTTGAGAGCGAAGGTTGTAATCCTTCGAATGAATGTGCAATTAGAATATGTTCTAGGTGCTTCAGCTTCCCTATAGACTTTGGAATACCAGAGACGGGGCCATAAATTTCCAACTCCCTCAACTGTAAAGGTACCTGACGTCAGTGATTTCCTACGGTGGGCAGTGTTTTCATATGCCGATCCGCCGAAGGTTGACGTCCGGGGGATGGGCGGTTTCCCTGCCGTACCCCCGCCACGTGTCAGCCTCCCGGTGTGTTCGGAGGCCCCTCCCCCAATACCACCTATGCGAAAAAGCGGCGCGAGAGAAAACCGGATACCGCCTCCGCCGAATGACATCAGCACCACGTCATCGTGACGTCATCAACCTGCGTCGGCCTCCTACCACCGTGTCCTATGCCACGTCACTGCCATGTCGCTGCCACCGTGTCACCGCCACGTCACCCTGCCTACTGCTGACATCACCCTGCCACGTCACCGCCGTACTGGGACCCACTGCTGACGTCATCGCCGAAAAGGGCGCGAAACGCGAAATCTGCAGGAACGGATGCCCGAAATGAAAAACCAAGGCAATTTTTGATGCGCTATTCGCGCATCACTAAGAAACATAGGCCAGAATGGAAGCCCTCTCATGGCTCGGCTACTAGCGGGCCCGAAATTCGCATATTCACAGGAATTTTTTCACACAGGATTCAGAAAAGGGGCAAAGACAGTTCTAAAGGCAACAGAGGGCCGACAACAACCATAAAATGTCGATGGGACAGTTTAAAGCATTCAGAAGACAACAAGGAGCCCAGGTTCAGTGAAAGTGTATCAGAGGAAGCAGCGAAGATTATCAGTTAGTATTTTTTGGTGGAAATCCGTATTTCCAAAGCAGGCAAACATTAAGAGGCCCCCATCAAAGTTAATAAAGCAGTATTGGGCCATCAAAGCTCACCTGATCAAAGTTAATGCATAAGGCCACCTAAGGGCAGTGCTGCAGAAATCAAAGCACAGTTATGGCCAAATGCTGGCACAGGGCTCTAAGCACATCATAGTTACTCATTTTTTGAGGCGGCTGCCCCCAGCGCAGCATTAGATAGATATTTTTGGCATTTATTTCAAGCATAGGTTAGGTTAAAGGCATTTATTGCATCAGATCTGATTCTTGTAGATATTTTGCTTATAAAACCACCCTAATTTACTGTTTAGAGGGTTGGTTGGTTGATTCGCTCCACTAGAGACTCGCTCTGTATACTTGATGTTTTCTTTAATCAAAGACTGCTGAAAAGCTTGGAGGATGGATTGTCTGATGTGTTATTACTGTTTTGAAGAATGAATATGGAATTCTTGTGCTGCAACATGACTCAATAAGTGTTTTCTACCTCTGTTTTCCATTGATATATGCTCATATCATACATATGTCACCATCTAAATAGCAGATAGAAAGATTAGCTTAGAACTTGCTTGACTACACTCTATGCTCAATTTCTGCTGTTTCTTTATGTTTTCCTCTGAATTGGTAATGAATATGAATTCCCTTTGGCTCATATTTTCCCTGATTCACCCATGTTTGACAGTTATCTAGGGATTCTTTACTGCTCCTAGATAGAGCTCATTCACCTTCCCTTTGTTAAGCTGAAAGAGAGATTCTTAATTGCCTCTCATTCCTTAGCCTTCAATCCATCTCCATTTAGCTTGAAAGTTGTTTCATGTGTAGCTATCTTGCTCCATATTCCTCTTGTGACCAAGAAAACGCACCAGCAGTCCTACTCCATGACTCCACGCCCAATGGTTTGAACTTATCATACTATGCATTACCTCTCTACTTGAAAGCTTCATCCTTCCCACCAAAACTTAAACAAAACCCCTTGAACTCAATAACTAGCCTAAAATCATCATCAACAAAGCTAAATCATAAAGAGAGAGCCCTCTCTGATTGCAGGTAGGCTAGGACCTGCAGTCCAAAGATTGGTTAGTGGTTACCTCGGTTGTATTCCCTTGGGAGTCAAAGGGAACAACCTGAGTGATAACATAATGGCGACTCCGTTGGGGAACTTCTCAGAAAAATCCAAGAAACAACTTGGAAGTTTGCTCCAAAGAGGAAATCTTGTTTTCTGGAGAAAGTGCTCCTTGTCTTCAGAACTTTTTCATGTTTAGATCTGATCTGTGATGGTGGACAGGGATCAGACATACCAAAAGACAAATCATCCACCTGGCGACTCCACATCATCTTTTCAAACAAGACTCCACTGGAGGAGCGAACCCGAAAAAGAAATAGGATCCAGAGCTTCAAGTTTCCCGATCAATCCTACAACCAAATAGTCCATATTCAAAGAATTAATAGTCAGACAGGATGATCGGGTGTATGGAAGATCTTGCAATAGCTCGAGCTTTAGATGAATTCAGGAAGCTGTTATCCGAATATGAGCTTGATGAAAATTTTTTGAGACTGGTGTTGTTAAAGGTCAAAGCAATACAACAACCTCAAATCAAAATGTATTTTCTTGATTACAAATTAATGAACAAGTTGTGACAACATTAGTATGGTTAGTGTTTGAGGCCAAATGTTTTTTGAAATTTTGTTGGTATTATTGCAAGCAACCATGTAGAAGAGCATGGTGTAGGAGAGAAGTGTCCAACGCGCATTAGGAAGTCCATTGCAGGAAATGTAGACGTGACATAGGGAGACACTGTGAGAAGAAGACCATAACATCAAGCAGGCAAGGATGCATGCAAATAAATCTAGTAGTTATGATTTTGAGATGATTGGAAAAGGAGAAGAAGGTTATTGTGCTAGGAGAATATGGAGATATTTTTAGAGGGAAAGAAGTCAACAGAGTGGTGACAAGATGGTAGTAGATATTTTCAACAAGAATTACTAGGTTGTTAAACGGCATGGGACAACTAGAGAGAAGTTCTCAGAGAATATCTAAACTATTAGCCAATCTGGAGGGCAACCGAAAGGAAGGAGAAGAAGGCCAAGGAGGACCAAGGAGAATCCTTGTTAGTCTCAATTGGATAGAGAGCGAGATGAACAAAAAATTGTTGATGTTGTGTCTTTTGTTCAATTCCTCAGTCATAAGGGTTTTTTATGTGTTTGTAGTTGTTGTGTAGCATATGTGTAGATGAAATAGTATGTAGTAGAGTCAGTAATGTTTTTACATTGTAATGGTTGATGTATTTTGCTACAAGTGAATACAGTAAAGGCTACTGAGCCGAGTTTAAGTAATTTATATTATAGCACACTGCACCTATTCCTTTATTTTGAATTAATGAAAAGATCAGTGGATTGCACCTATATGTTGGTGTATGAATGTTTTTTTCTATTATTGTTACTATCTTTTTATTGGTTATCTCATGATACAATGTCGATATAGTATTTATTAATATCTTGTGTAGCTAAGAGAGTTGATGGCACTGTTATAATTGTATCTTGATGTTCTTATGTTAGTTGTCTAGAAAACTGCTCTAAGTCAGTTATAAAGGTTATTGAGAGGGATGAGATACTTTGGTCATCATAATCTTTTGGGTAATGAATAATGCATTAACTAGTTAGCGTAAGAACTTGTGAAGTCTCATGCGACACGTAATCTTAAAATCACTATGAGGTGTATGTTTGTTAGGTGCCTAGACCCTCGTGCGATAAGACAAATTCCTAGTGTTACAAAACTATAGTAATCCCATCTAACTCCAGAAACCTAGTTCCATCAGTCCCCCATAGCACATCAAGTGAGACTTCATCCACTTGTTGGGTGATTCAAAAAGGGTTGGTGGTAAGCGAGTTTGTTGGTTGGACTCCGCCCAAAATCCTAGATCTATTAGATCCATGTGCACCAACAAATGGTTTTGTTGCCAAGACTGGGATCATTGTATGATGGAATTATTGGGTGATAGAGATGTGGAAACTATGAAATCCCACCAAGGAAGAAATTACTCGGTGGTTTAAGTAAAAGGAGCATGAATTTTCAACAAAATAAATCAAAGGTAGGAGACTAGACACAAAGAAATGGTTGTATAAATATGTGTTTACTGAAACTCATGAATTTTTCTTCAGATAATTCCCAAATATTATAACAGAGTGGGTTCAACAACTAGAGGATAATAATCCGACTTACCTCCATGATGAACCAAGATGGTGGACTCTAAAGGAGGTTCGTGAGTTGCGAGTGGTAAGTAATAAGATCTCATGTGTTGTAGATTTTTGGTTTGAGAGTGTGTTGGAAGGGTATATTGTTGAATTTGCAGTAGAAGCGACAATATAATATAGTGCAGAGCAAAGGAAATACCTGAAAGGCCCTCAAGGAAGATTCATACAATTACTACCATTATCCATTAAAATTCTATTGTGTGAGCATAAATTTCTACCCCTGGAATCAGAAAGAATGAGTGGCTAAACCACTTGTGCACCAAGGGCAAAGTGGGGGAAAACCAGGGTGTAGTCTTAGCATAAGGGAGATGGAAAATTAGTAGGGAGACTGTGATGGAGACTAGACGCAGGCATGATACTGTAGATGTGAATGTGAAGAGGTAGGATGGAGTTAGAGGACATAGAGGGTGGCACATTGAGGAGTGGATGGAGTTTTCAACAAAATTATGCAAGAGGAGGTCGGTCAATGAAGATGCATGCCGCAAGGGAAAGCCTGGGGAGAGTCGAAAGGAAATGCCATTAGAGGACAAGGGGTAGCACAGGTGATCATAGCTACAAAGGAACACAGTTTAGTACCCCATGCATTGAAGTGGAGGAAGAAGAGCAACTCCATCCACATAACATGCAATTTCTGAACCCTAGATATCACAGTTAGACCATGCCTGGTGTCAAACCACGACCCCACGTGCTTATACAAATATATAGGTAGCTACTCAACACATTGTATTTGATACTGCATAGGGAAATGACACTCAAGGGGGTAGCTGTGGTAGCAGTAGTGGAGTTGTTCAAATAGTAGGAGGAGTGTTGTAGGGTGCTCAGGTTTAGTTTAGTGCGTAGGGCCAATGCACAATTGTCTTGTGGTGTGGTAGGTGTGACTAAAAGTACTTCATCAGGGAGTACTATGAAGAGGTGATGGTAGATGTAAAACTAAGGATGCTTATGTTCCATGGTGCTAGGAATGAGGATCCAAAACAACACTTATTTGTTTTTGAGGTTGTCTGGATAGCAAAGCAAGTCCTAGATGAGACAACAAAGATTGTGTAGTTGGAAGCTAACTTTTAGAGATTGTGCATTGACATGTTTTATGAAATTTAAAAGCGTCACCCCAATTGGACTAAACATGATGCTGAATGACATTAAGAAAGCTCTAATCATGGAATTATAGTAGCTGAAATTTGAATCTCAATGCATTACTTAGCTGAAGAAGATCAAACAAGGGTTAAGTGAATCGGTATGGGATTTCAGCCAGAGGTTCAAGATCTTAAAGGGTAGGTAGACGTTCGATATTTTGGATGTGCAATATAAAGAGTGGTTTGTTATTGGTCTACTTCCACATATCAGGACATGCTTAACACAATAATGAATCAACTCATAGTAGAAAGCATTCGATCTTTCATTGAAGCTAGAATCTTCTCCAACAGGGAGAAAAGAAAATAGTGGTATGGTGTAGGTGCAGTCTCAGCTAGCAACACTAACTCTTCAACTATAGGATCTTACTAAGTGGAAAGAGAAGAAAGAGGAATTGTGGTGTATTATATGTCAAAAAAAAGGTCACCACATGAATGAGTGCAAGTTACTTAGAAACTATATGGAGATCAATGCAACTCATCCACTCGCATAGGGTAGAGGCTTGTGGTGTGAAGTTTTCCAAGTATGAGGCCACACCACACAAAATTATCCGATGTTGTATAAGTTTGAGGTAACTACACACACTCTATTTATTTATTTTTCAAATTGGTGGGGCGTGATATCCACCATTTCCATGATTTAGAATTGATGTGCGAATGGACATTTGATTTATTTTAGGTATAGGGACTCGAAGGAATTGAAACTATGATGACAAGCTTTAATCAAGCATGATATAATTAGACTAGACCATACAATTAACTTGGTCGAGGATAGGGAATGGCAGCTAGAGGTATGGGAGGACCAAGGAGAGGAAGAGGAGGACTTGGAAGAGGTTGGGGACCTCTCATTTGTTATAATTGTGGACAAAAAGGAAACCTTGTGAGCGATTTCCCTAATCCCTATTGGATGTGTACCTATTGTAGAGCATTGGACCATGCGACTAATAATTGCCTCCAGCTGATTGCTAAGTGACATGGGAAGAAGGGGCCAAATGTACAAATGATAGTGGTTGAGCCTCGTAGGACCCAACCTCGAGTTAGTGTGGTCACACATGGAGGTGTTAGAATAGGAAAAAATGTTGTGAAACCAGGAGATCAATAACTACATTGGGTTAGAAAGGCCCCTGTACCATGTCCAAGGTTCAACCTCGTCCAAGAGAAGGTAACTTAAAAGGAATCCCAAAGGGAGATAGTCATCGCAAAATGGGATAAACCATATGTATTCCAAGAGGTTGTGATGCCAGTTGTTTATAATGATACTTCCCATATAGAATCGATGGCAAAAGATATTGTAGAGTTGTCTTGAGCTAGAAAGAAGCAAACAAGCACTAGAAAAATTCAAGTGAATGATGGAGCAATTCACTAAGGAGGATGAAGTAGCTACCATGTGAGAATCACCTTGTGCAGTAAATTAGGTAGCATAGAGGAAGAGGACGAGTAAGGAATTCAGGTTTGGTGCACAAGTAGGAGACTGTGAAATGAATAATATCATATTAGACTTAGGGTCTATTGTGAATATTATAACAAAGAATACATGGGAAATGATGGGGAAGCCAAACTTGACATGGTATCCTATTTAACTAAGACCAGCCAATCAACATCATATCTTCCCAATTGGTAGATTGACTGGTGTACCAACAAGATATTGATGGGGCTACAAGTATTTTTTATTTTGAAGTTATATAGATCATCAATGACACTGATCCATACCCCACTCTATTAATGATTGATTAGGCTTTTGATAATAAGGTAACCATTAACCTGAAAAATAGACAAATGATGTTAGAAATAGGGGATATTCGGGTTATAGTGCCTTTGGAACAGTAGGAACAAGAATGGTACGTTAAGTCGGTTAAAGGAGAGTTAATCCAGGAAGAATTAGACAATATTTATAATGGGATAGCCCATTAGGAGGATTATATGAACCCTACCATTGATGGATTGTTGAGTTGGCATAATGTGGGGTCTTTCACTTCTTACTCATAGGCGATGTTAGAAAACTGACAAAACAAATTGCATGAAGTTAACACTTGAAGGCATGTGCACCTCACTAAACTAGGGCGTTGGGTTGGAACTGAGGTGCATAAACCACACTGCTTTGATGGATTATCCAAAATAACCATTTTTGTGCAAGAATTTGAATATTAGACACCAAAACATGTGAGGATTTCCATGTTGGACGTTGTGTTGTGTGCAACCCTAATAGGGGTGGGTTACACACAAGAGTCAGATCGCATTATGACAACAACGTAAAAAAATGTTGTACATTAGGTTTGGAACCAATCCTTGGGTCTCTTGGGGGGAGTATTTAGTATGGAATTCCCAAGGACACACTTAAAGTGGTGTGTTGTAGCATGGGCTAGAGGACGTGTACCACAACAAGAGTGGATACATAGATTTGAACATATGCTAGACATTATCCCCATGAAATGGTATACTAATTTAGAGGTGTGCAGAGGAACAAATGAATGGAATGAGATGGTGCATAGCTTCAAGGATACCTTTAGTTTTGAAGCAAAAGAACCAATACTTGAAAAGGCTTTGAAGGTACTATAATAAAAGACTTTTACTAATGGAGAGTCGATATTGCGAAAGGATATACCACTATGTCCTGCACACAAGCATTCACAGAAGATATAAGAGTTCATGGAATGTTACAATGTAGTGGAGTTGGGAGAGGATCATGACAATTCCAAAAATATACAAAGTCCAGAAGTTGAATGGGAGTGTTAGTGAGTGGGCCAAAGTTGAAATCAACCGAGTACATGTAGTCTATTAAAATTAGGAAACTAAATATCAGGATATCTGAAAATATTAAATTGGCAGTGATAGGGGATTATTGGGATGATGAAACAATAGAAAAGGCTGCAAATATGTTGTATGATTACGAGGATTTGTACCACAACAAATTCAAAGGGAATTGTAGGAGAATTGGGCGAGATGGGAATTCCATTAAAGCCCGAGGCTAAGCTTGTAAAGAAGTGGCTCTATTGGTTGAATCTGATATACGAACAGAAAGCCAAGTGGTAATCATATAAAATGTTACAAGCAAGATCATTGAGCCTGTGGAAGAATCATAATGGATTAGTCCTATGGTGTTCCAGAATAAGAAGACAGGGGAAATTAGAATATATGTAGACCTATGGAAGTTAAATGATGCGTGTGCAAATCACCCCTTCCCTACTCCTTTTTCCAATGAGATATTAGAGAAAGTGGGTGGCTAGGAGGCTTATTCATTTACTGGTGGATTCTCTAGTTACCATCAGGGGAAGATTACAAAAAAATATCAAAATAAAACCACCTTTTGTGAAAGAATGGATGTGCTTTAAATACACAACCATGCCATTTGGGTTGAAGAATGTGCCAACTATCTTCTCGTGCATATTAGTCATGATGTTTAAGGAATTAATCCTTAAGTTTTTAGAAGTTTATCTGGACAATTGGACTATGTTCGGTCCGTTAAAAAGGAATATTGAGGTTCTACAACTAATGCTAGACATGTGCAAAAAGTTGCACATTTCATTAAATAAAGAAATGTATATTTTGTTCACATTTTGGTAATTTGTTGGGGAACATAGTTTACAAGCAATGTTTGTTGGTGGATCCTACCAAGATTGCAGTGATAATGGAACTACCACCACTGACATCAGTGAGGAAATTGAAGTTTATCTTAGGGAATATAGGATATTATTGAATGTTTATCCAAGGGTACGCTCGGATTACCACCCCTATGGAGAATTTGTTGAAGAAGGAGACTAGGTTCCATTAGGAAGAGGAGTGTCAACAAGATTTGGACACTTCAAAGGAGAAACTACTGACTGCACTAATTTTGATGTTCCCAGATTGGCACGTGCATGCCGATGCTTCATTGATTGCATTGGGCGTGATTTTAGCACAATCTGGGGAGGGAGAGATCAATCACCCCATTTCTTTTTCCAACAAAAAGCTATATACCACCAAGAAAAACTATACCACGATGGAGAGAAAGGGACTTGCAATGGTGTATGCACTTCAAAAGTTTAGACATTGCATGTTGGATAACAAGTTCAAACTATACATCGATCATTCTTTGTTGAGGTACCTGGTCAATAAGCTCATGCTGAGGGGGAGGATTTGCAGATGGTTGTTGTATTTACAGGAATATGATTTTCAAGTGGTGGTCAAGCTTGTTTGACTGAACGTAGGACCTGATCATTTGTCATGCCTGACCACAGGAGAAGATGACCAAAATTTGGAGGACAATATCCTAGATGCGTAGCTCTTTCTTGTGACCATGTTGGATGGCCATTTTCCGAATATTGCAAGATTATTGAGCACATGGATGACGCCAGAAGGGTATACTATCGTGCAAAAAAACAATCGGTAGTAAAAGTGGCAGACTATCAGATCATCACAGGTTCCTTATACAAGTTAGGCACAAATGGATTTTTTCATAGGTGTGTTTTGGAGCATGAACGACCCATGATATTAACAGAAGCACACACATGCATCATTGTAAGGCATTATGCATAACAGACCATGGCATAGAAAATCTTACACGTAGGATTGTGGTGGCCTACTCTACATGCTGACAACAAGGAGTTTTGCAGAACCTATGACATATACCAATGAGTGGGGAAGCCTTCTCGAAGAGAAAATATGCCCCTGGCTCCCCAACTCACCCTACAACCATTCGACAAATGGGAATTTGATTTTGTGGGCCCAATCAACCCACCCGCAAGGAGAACTAGCACATGGTACATAATCTCCAACACTAACCATCTAACTAGATGGGCAGAAGTTGCGCTAGTCAAAGACTGCAATGTAGAGACAATTGTGTGTTTTTTATTTGACTATGTATACCAAATTTGGGTTTACAACCATTTGTGATCTGTTTTACAAATTTGAAGGTGATAGAAAATATGCAAGTAAAATTTTATGTCTTTTAGGAAATGTATCACTTTGCAAAAGAACATAAAATGATGGTTTTAAAACTCAGTTTGCAGCATAAAAAAAAAAAAACAGAGACAAATATACCATATACAATAACATAAGACAACAAAATGATAAAGGAGTTCACCCCTCCTGGGCTACATCTCCTGGTCCAGCTTCCAATTTTGGGCCCCTTTCATTAAGTGCTTCAAATTTGTGTTTACATGGATTTAAAGTGCTCAGAATCTAAAATAATGTCTCCAATGGCTCTAGAATAGTAAAAAACCCCATGTTGGGCTCTTGTTGGGCTCAATTTGGCCAAAACCTAAAGAAGATATGCTCTAGAGAAGTTTTGCTACTAACTCCTCTACAAACTTGACTCCTCTACTAAATTTTCTATGAATTTCGCAATTCTAGGGACCGTCAAGCGCTATTTTTGCCTGACGCCAGTGAGATTCCTGTCAATTCGGGTGCAATTTCTTGGGTTATTTAAATTCACAATCACGCCTTTTAGCAAAAAATTAGGGCCACATGGGGCGATGCGCCTGGGGGTTGGGGCTAACTACCTGCCCCCTCGGCATAGCCCCCAGTTCGTTCGAGCCATGGTTTTGTTGCATCATAAAACCCGAAGCTGGTCCCCAAATCTTCACACCTGTCCGCCAATCACTCTACCCTGCCTCCACCTCTTCTTATATGGCATATGGTTAGACCTTGGGCTGGGGCTAAGCCTCAATCCCTTAGTCGGTCCACCTGCGGTCTCGTGGGTTGTGTAGTGACCAGGGGCTAGGGGCCAGGGGATTAGCCCCGACCCCTTCCCCAAACATTAATCGCATGAGTTTTAAATAACAATTCGCTACTATGACTATTAAGAACCATCATTGCCCTATTGGTAAAGTGCTTGACTTGTGTGCATGAGGTCTTGTGTTCGAATATTGTGGAGGCTTGTCCGACCCTTAACCAAAATTTTACACAGTGATTGGGTGCCATGTGGTAGCACATGACTGGTCCACGTGACATCCAACCATTGGTCCATCTAACAATTCCACAACCAATCAAAATACTACCAATGCGAACACATCAGGTGAGGCCACCTGGAACACTGCCATTGACTCGAGGTACACAGTCGGGTTGTCCAGTCAGCCTACCCAGTCAGTGTATAGACTTCCTAATCAACAGTCCTGCACCCAACCTACAAAAATTTTACCTGTTTTTGAAAAGCATACGATATCGTTTTCAAGCGATTCAAGTTGTGTTGGATTCAGGTCAGTGAGATCTACACTTTGGCACTGGTTTTGAGCACTTTTGAGCACTTTTAATTTTGAGCACTTCATTAATCCCTTGGATCACTCCTCCCCACTAAAAGCTTTTGGACCTCCAAAAGACTATCTCTAGTCAACAAACAGATGAGGGTATAGTTCCCTCACCCTTCCAATCTCATTCCATTTGTCTTTGCTTGGATTTGTACCTTTTAGCTCAACACAAAGGTACTCAAAGTTCCCTCTTCTTGAAGTTCTTGTTTTTTTGTCAAGGATAGTATCTTGCTGCAATTCTTCAAGAAATTCAGGAGATAAATCTTCTATTGAAGGAATATGAACATTCTCTCCTTGATATTCAATCAAAGGAGGCTCATATAATCTCAAATTATCAACATTAAAAACCACATAAATTTTCATATATGGAGGCAAATCTAATTATAAGGCATTAATACCAATCTTTTCTAAAATATTAAAAGGTCCATACCTGATTGGTTTTAGTTTTTTAACTTCTCCTTGGAGCCTCTCCTTGCTAATGTAAAGCCAAACTTCATCTCCATCCTGAAAATTGTGGTCAACACGATGCTTATCATGCCTTGTCTTGTACTTGGCTTGAATCTTTTCCAATTGTTCTTGAAGAATCTAATGCTTGAAATTTTTCAATGAATCACTTGGCCTTATTGATGTCATTATGTCCATCAATATAAACATATTTCCCAAAGATAAAATCTAAAGGAGATTTTAGTAAGTATCCAAAGCATGCCTCAAATGGAGATGTTTGAGTCGATGAATGCTTGACCCTGTTGTAAGCATGATGAATATAGTGTAAGTGTTCATACCAAAGTTTAGGATGCTTGTTGTAATAACCACGAAGAATATGTACTAATTTTTTCTTCACCACTTATGTCTGACCAGCGGTTTGTGGAAGGAATGTTGTGCTCTTCTTCAACTTGGTTTCCATGAGTCCCCATAAGCTTGATCAAAATTTCCCGACAAATCAAGAATCTTGATCATAAATAATAGATGTGGACAACCCAAAAATGCATCCATACATTTTTAAATAACATTTGTGCAGTCTGTTTAGTTGTATCCTGCTTCTTACAACACATCAAAATACACATTTTTCTGAAACAATCCAACACAACATAAAGATAATCGTGATTTTTCCTAGACGTAAGTAGCCCTCCTACAAAGACCATAGAAACACTTTCCCAAGGACAAGAAGGAACTGGAAGTGGAGTATACAACCCTAATTTCTAATGCTAGGCTTATTAGTAGCAACAAAGAACATCCTTTTACATATCGTGACACACTTTCATTCATACGAGGCCAATAACAATACCTCTATAATTGTGCCACCATCTTTCCTACACCAAAATGTTCAGCAATAAGAGAAGTATGTGCTTCCCTTATGATGTTGACTCTTTTACCCTGTGGAATGCATATATTGCAAAGATGATACAACAATTTATCATGAACATGGTAATATAATTCCTCTACTTGGTTGCCTTGAGACAAAGTTGCATATACATCCTTAAAATCTTCATCTAAAGCATATTGTTCAGCATAGCTCTCATGCATGATATAATTATTCTTAAGAATAATTGATGCACTAACAATTGGTCTAGATAGCATATCAGCCACTTTGTTATAGATACATTTCTTATACCTTATCACCAAGTGGAATTGCTGCAAGAAACCCATCCATCTAAAATGCCTTGCTTGTTGTAGCTTGGTTTGCGATTACAAGTATGCAATTGTTGATGATCAGCGTGAATGATAGTTTCCTTTCCCATTAAATAGTGTTTCCATTTTTTCACACTTTGCACCAAAACATACAATTCTTTGTCATATGTTGGATAGTTAACTACTGCACCATTAAAAGTTTCAGAATGGTAACAAATAGGCTTACCATGTTGCATCAAGACTGCTCCCATAGCATAGTCACTTGCATCGATTTGTATCTCAAATGGTTTTCTTAAATCAGGAAGTGCAAGAACTTGTCTTGTAATGATTATCTCTTTCAATGCATTGAAGTCTTTTTGTTGCTTTCCTCCCCACTAAAAAAATTGTTTCACACTTGTCAAGGCATGTAATGGAGTTGCAATTGATGAGAAGTTAGAAATGAACTTTCTCCAATATTGGGCTACTCCCAAAAATATTCTAACCTCTATTACATTATTGGGTTTAGGCCAATTCACAATGACTTTGACCTTTGAAGGATCTATCTTCAATTCACCCCCTCCAACAATATGACCCAAATATACTAACGAGGCTTTTCCAAATTCATATTTAGACATCTTTAAAAACAACTTTTATTTCTTTAAGGCATCGAAGACTTGCTAACATGCTTGACATGCTCTTCACGAGTCTTGCTGAAAATCAGTATGTCATCTAAGTAGACTATCACAAAGTCATCAAGAAAAGGTCTTAATACATCATTCATAACTCTCATGAATGTTGCAGGAGCATTACAAATCCCAAATGGCATAAGAAACCATTCAAACAAACCTTTCTTTGTTTCGAAAGTCGTATTCCATATATCTCCTTCAACAATCCTAATCTAATGATAGCCACTCCTCAAGTCCAACTTAGTGAAATAAACAACATCTTTCAACTGATCAATTAAATCATCAATTCGAGGAAGAGGGTAACGATTATTTACCGTGATCTTGTTCAAGGCTTTGAAATCCACACACATGCACCATGTACCATCTTTCTTTGGTACTAAAACAATTAGAGACCCGCATAGTGATGTGCTTGGTCTGATGACCGCTTTATCAAGCAACTCTTGGATTTATTTCTTGATTTCTGCATTCTCCATCACTGACATCCTGTACATGCCAATGTTTGGAAGAGGACAATATTGTTGCAATTGGATATTATTTTTTATTCCTCTTTTAGGAGGAAATCCTTCAGGTTCCTGAAACATCTTATCATAGGTGTTAACAACCTCAATCAAATCAGATTTTAATCTTGCATCACATCCTTGGAAGGCTTCATTTTCAACATTCTCTTTGGGTTTGATCATCAAGAGTACAAAATTCTTACTAGCATTAACAAGCCTCTTCATTTGTCCAACATTCACAAGAGATAAATTCAACTTCTTTCTATGTGCTCTAACAATGTACTCAATCCCATTTTTAAACAAATGATATTTGTTCTCATGGCGATGAAAGATGGCTCTCCTATCATATAGATATGGGCTTCCCAAAACAATACCACAAATGTCAAGTGGAATTACATCAAGCTCTACCTCATCTATAAAGTTTGCAGTGATGGAAAATTTTAGTTTACATCTTTTTGTCACATGCAATTTTGCATTGTCACATATCCAACCTAAAGGATAAGGTTTAGGATGAGGAATGGTTTCCAAGTTTAATTTCTTAACAATGTCTTCTGAAATAAGGTTTTCTTGTGATCCACTATCAAACAAAGTATCTATCTTGGTATGTTTTGAAATGACTCTAATGTGGAAAAGCTCTATTCTTTCTTTTTCATGTTGAGTTTCATTGAGGTTACTAGAAGAACTAGTACTTGCAATAGAGTCCTTACCTTTAAATCCCATGGTTGTGATCTTTGTTTCATCCCCAGAATTGGATCCTAAATCATGTTGTGTAGTTGCAACAGTCTTTTGTTTCCCTTTTTTGTTAAACTTTTTGGGTCTCATCTCAGGATGAAGTTTCCAATAGTGGTCTTCATCATGGCCTTCTTTTGAATAATGTTTGCATGTGCGTTTTTCTCCCTCCTTATTGAATGAATCATTTTTATTCACTTTGCCTTTCAATTTCCCCTTTCCTTTGTCTCCACTCTTGAATGGCTTCTTCATTCCCTCTTGGAGAACATTCTTCCCTTTTGCTTCTAAATGAGTTTCCTGTACACAAACTTGATCTAGCTTTGTAGGGTTAAACACGAGAATTGTGTGTCGAAAATAACTATGTAAACCTCCAATGTAATTTAGCAGAGTGTCTTGTGAGGATAAATATATACCCAAAATCAAAACTCTTTTCCTAAATTATTGAGTATAGCTTTGCACACTTTGACCCTTAGCTTGCCTAAAGTTTTTCCAATCCATTATAGATTTTTTCATGTATGCTAATGTATAAAATTGTCTTCTCATTGCAACAAAAGAATCATTCCAAGAGGATATAACCTTACCACTTTTCTTCATGTCCTCTTGAGTTTTGGCCTCCCGGCAAATGAGTGTTGCACTTTCCAACCTAAGAGAAGCAAGTTGAATTTTCGTTGCATCATCCTTGATTCTTTATATCCTTCAATACACTTCAATGACGAACCCAATTATTTAATTTCTTAGCATTTACCTCTCCATTGTACATAGGCAATTCAAACTTTATGTCAAGCTTTAACAAAGGAGTTTTACCATGTCCCTTTGGAGAACGTGGAGGTGTTTTTGAAGGGGTAGAAGTAGAAGAAGATGAGGATGAGGATGGAGGTGAAGGTGGTGAGTTGTCACCATCCCCTCCATTCCCTTTTGGAGGGTTGTCTCCATTTCCTCCATTTCCTTTTGGAGGTTTTGAGCTCTCTCCTTGCAACCTTGATTTCCTTTCCTCATAAAGCACTTTCACCATTTTAGACATTTCAAAAAAAGACTTTCTGAACGTTCTCTCATCTTCAAACATCCCTTCATTACCTTCTTCATGTGCCATGATTGGTGAAGCTTGAGATATGTGTCTTCTCCTTGAAACAATTTGAGACCTTGGCTCCACAAGTTCTCCTTTCAATAACTAAGAAAATAAAATAAATTTATTTCCAATTTTAATTGTTCTCAAATTAAATATATTTAATTACTCATTTTTTAATTATAAAAAAAAATAAGAAATAATTTGTTTCCTATCTTCATTTAAACTACTCATATAACACAATACATAATGAAATGTAAAATTACGATATTTTGTATTTGCACATCTTAAAATCTCTCTCCAATTATTAATAATAATGTAAAGAAATTAAATTTATATTTATATATAGATAATCTTATATTTATACCATTTAAAATATAACATATATTTATAGATAATCTTATATTACTTTAAAAATAATGTAATGTAAATGAAGGATGACACGGATAGTCAATGGTCATGAGCTAGTGGTTTAATAGAAACATGATCAAATTGTTAATCAAACTAAAATGATGGGTTAATCTAATAAAGCTATTTGCATCTAAGACCATGTCTAAAATTAGTTAATATTAAGGTTCCAAGTAATTTACACGAGAGTAAATTAAACCTTCTTTCAAATAATGTAATGCCAAACACTAATAAACATAATTATATGGTTGTAGATAAATGAAGTGAGTTTTTTTTATAATCTGTTAAAATTTTATTTTCCTTTCATTATTGACTTCGTAAATTGGAAATTTTGGCTACTCATGTATTCAGTAGTGGGCTTTGTTTGTGACAAGATATATTCCCAAACCTTTTATACTTTCAGTGTATCTTTTCACTTTTTAGGGCAATTGCTAATTATTAATATATTGATATAACCGTAAAACTAAAAAGATGATACAGCCAACCAATTACATGCTTCACAATCAAATAAGTGACCCCAAAATATTTTAATCTTTTAAAGAAGATATGGGTAAGGTTTTGCTTCAAGGTTCCGTGAATTGGATAAATCTGTTCCACTATATAATACCTGGTTTTGGGCATCTCATAGCCCCCAAAAAACATGCGATGTATTGCAGACCTTTATATTTCTTTAATATAAATCCATGATGTATGATGTTTTTTTTTTCTCTGGAAAAAAAAGTAACCCCAAAATATATACGTTGGAGACATTCCTCTACTAACTAATCACTTATTTATTTATTAAACGCCCTCTAATGATAACCCGGGTATCTGGCGCACTTGCTCCACTACTCCGGCACTCCACCGCAGTTTCGGACATTCCCGGACATCAAGGTGCTTCAACAATATACAATTTTGGATTCCATCCAGCTCTTCTAACTCGGGACACTCACTAACATCTAGTTCCTTAAGATTTGTCAGCTGCCCTAATCCCCGTATGCTCTTCAAATTCTTACATTTACATGCAAACAACCAGATCAAAGATTCCAATGTTTCGCAACTCCTCCAATTCTCTGCAACCTTTAAGGCACAGCCATTGAAGTTTGGCAGGACCATAAATCTTATCTAGTTTTCTCAAAGAACAATAGGATACACGCAAGGCAATGAGCGTATTTGGCAATGTTCCAACCTGCGCCACATTCTGACACAGAAAGATGTCAAGTTGTCGAAGGGTGGGGCAAACACCTTCACCAAATGATACCTCTGATATCCCTGTTTGGCTAACCTTTAACTCTTGAAGCCGCGGAAATATGCAGTTGTCCAAATCATTGAATTCTCCTTTAACCTCTTTTTTAAAAGGCAGTTCGCTTATCAACGGACAATAGTTTAGGCTCAACTTAGTCAATTGAGTCAACAGTCCAAGCAAGGCCGGCAAACATTTCAGCTTATCACATGAAGTGAGATGCAATTCCTGCAAATTCTTGAGATTGCCGAGCGAAGAGGGCAAACATTTCAATTCCTCACATCTATCGAGCTTCAATATCCTCAGTTTCTTTAAGTCACATAGTGAAGGCGGCAGCGTGCCCAGCGAAGGACTTTCTATCTTCTGTTTCATTTTTAAGTCATATAGTGAATCTGGCAGCTCGACGTCCAGAGAAGGGCTTCCTATCTCCAGAACTTCCAAATTGCTCAGCTCCCCAATTGCACCCGGCAGTTCCTTTAAATCTGTCCCTGCCAAAAGCAATATTTTAAGTGACCTCTGATGCGCCACTTGGGGAGGGAACATTTCAATTTTCTGACAGCCAGTAAGATCTATGTACTCAAGTGTGCTTATATTTCCCGTTAAATTGTAATTTTGAACAGCACGGTGGTTTTTGAAAACCATCTCGGTCTCCCTGCACCGCTCTTGGCAAAGACTGTACGAGCAGGAGGAGGCTCCGAACACATTCACACTCGGCCACGCGTCCCATGTACGAGCGCCGAAAACTGCTTTCCCCAGACGCTAAAGTCTGTTTGTTTTGCTGGAGGTTGGCGTGCGAACCACGTCGGATCATCTGGTCGGATCATCTGGGCGCTCAATCACAGCCGTTGACTTCCCGAAGGTGCACTGCCCGCGTCAAATCAATTTTTGAGTGGAGTGGAAGTTTTTTCCCGTTGACCGCCGTAGTGAAACTTATGGAATTTAATGTTTTTTTCGTAGATTTAGGTGGAGGTTTTTAACATCGTTATGGGCATGTTTTTAATGTAGTGATGGGCATACGTCCCATGTGTTTAATATGGTTATGGGGCATATTTTAATATATGCTTTTTATATATTTTTTTATGATGTAGTAAAGAGACTACGTGTGGTAGTTGAGTGTCGTATTTTTTTTGGATGTATGTTTTATAAAAACAGTGTGTCGAGCCCGTGTGTGTTGTAGTTTTTTTTAGTGTGTTGTGAGTGGTGACTACGCACGAGAGTGCGATTTATCTTTTTGTATATGCACAGCAGTGCTGTAGTGTTTGTCTGGAAATGAAAAACAGAGGTATGTTTTGAAGCTGTTTATGTAATATCCACAGCAGTGGAAAATCTGTGAGAGCAGCAGAGTTTTTTTTGAGATTCCCTCTTTGCACAGAGGAAGAAATATGTAACAGAGTTTCAGTTTTAAATTAATAGAAATATGTTGTGACTGTGTAATGTTGTGTTCTGAGTGAGTTTGTTTTTAAAGAGGTTCTCTGCAAAAGATCCTGGACAGAGGAAACAGAGCATTGTCTCTGTGGTGAATTTTTATTCTGGTTTTGGTATTTCTCCATTTAAAAAAAATACCCAACAGTGGTATCAGAGCAAAGTTTAAGCTCTTTGTAGGAGACAAAGAAGCTGAAGGGAGAAGGTTGTTGCTGCAGCAAAACCTCTCAGGTAGACAGAAGACTCAGACAGCGAAGGATTCAGGTATTCCCCAAAAGCATTTCTCTTGTTATTGCTGAAGACAGTCAGTTTTTAAAAAAAATCACAGTCAAGGATTTAAAACCATAGTTCAAGATGCAAGGAATGGCAAGCACAAGCATGGGTATGTTCAACACCCAACTCCCACACTTTAATGGGAAGAACTATGACTACTGGTCTATAACCATGAGAGCTTTGTTCATCGCTCAAGATATATGGGAACTAGTAGAATATGGGTTTGAGGAACCAGCAGATGAAACTGAGTTCAATGCATTAACTCAGGGAGAGAAGGATCAGCTGAAGCTCAATAGGAAGAAGGATGCAAAAGCCATTGTCTTGTTGTATCAAGCAGTGGACCAGAGTATATTCCCAAGGATAGCAACAGCTACAACATCAAATGAAGCATGGCAAACCCTCAAGACAGTCTATCAAGGCATGGAGAGAGTGAAGACAGCAAAATTGCAAATGCTGAGAAAGGATTTTGAAAATTTGAACATGAAGGAGTCAGACAACATTGAATCATTCTTCACTCATGTGATTGGTGTAATCACACAAATGAGAACTCATGGAGAAACAATTGAAGATAGAAGAATAGTGGAGAAAATATTGAGGGTCTTACCCTCAAGGTTCGATGCCATAGTCACCACCATTGAAGAGACAAAGGATCTCTCAAAATATTCAGTTGATGAGCTACATGCATCACTGATAACTCATGAGCAGAGGTTGAGTAGGAATGAAAACTCATCCCTTGAGCAAGCCTTCAAGACCCAGATGTCCTTTGGAAGAGGAAGAGGTCAAGGAAGAGGAAACCGAAGAGGAAGAGGCAGAAGCCAGAACAGAGGTGGAAGGAACAGCCCAGCAAATGCACAAGGAAGAGGCAGCAATACAAATCAGAACCAAGGCCAAGGCAGCAGCCAACAAAGAGAACAATATGATAAATCTAATGTTCAATGCTATTATTGCAAAAAGTATGGACATTATGCAAGGGATTGTAGAAAGAAACAACATGATATGAACAGTAGACAAAATGCAAATGTTACAAGAGAAAACAGCAGTCAAGAAAATGTCCTGTTAGCTTGTAACATGGCTGAAACACATAGTGAGGACATATGGTTTTTAGACTCAGGTTGCAGCAACCATATGACAGGGAATATAGCCCTCTTTTCAGTCTTAAATCAGAATTTGAAATCAGAGGTCACACTAGGAACTGATAGTAAAGTGTCTGTTATGGGAAAAGGGGAGGTAAAAATATTTACAAAACAAGGAGAAAGGAAAACCATAACAGATATCTACTATGTCCCCGGAATGAGATGTAACCTATTGAGTGTTGGACAGCTTATCCAAAAGGGTTACAATGTTTACTTTGTAAATGATGTGTGCACCATCATGGACATACCACCCAGCAAAAGATGCATTGCTGAAGTGAAGATGACAAGGAACAGGATGTTCCCTCTCCGGATCCGGGCAGACTTGAAAAACAAAAGGGAAATGGCAGCAGTCACCCAAGAGGCCTTCCAAAGCATGCCAAAGGATGAGAACTGGTTATGGCACTTGAGATTCGGGCATCTAAATTTTGGAGGTCTAAACTTATTGAGCAGAAAAGGAATGGTAAGAGGATTACCATTGATAGAGAAGCCGGACAGCCTTTGTGAAGGTTGTATATTGGGCAAACAACATAGAGAAAGTTTTCCATCAGGGAAAAGCATAAGGGCAAAGGCACCCTTAGAGATTATCCACTCAGATTTGTGTGGACCAATGCAAGCTCCATCATTAGCTGGCAGCCTATATTTCTTGACATTCATTGATGATTTTACAAGAAAGACTTGGATATATTTCCTCAAGAACAAAAGTGAAGTCTTTGAGAAATTCCAAAACTTGAAAGCACTTGTGGAGAACCAAAGCGGGCTGCACATAAAAGTATTGAGAACTGATAGAGGAGGTGAGTAAATCTCAAATGAATTCCTAAAGTTTTGTAGAGAAAATGGAATACATAAACAGTTCACAACTCGGTACACCCCACAACAAAATGGAGTTGCTGAAAGGAAGAACAGAACCATCATGGAGATGGCAAGAAGCATGTTGAAGGCAAAGCATTTTCCAAATGAGTATTGGGCTGAAGCTGTACATTGTGCAGTTTATATTTTGAACAGGTGTCCTACAAAGGCAATCATGAACAAAGTGCCAGAAGAGGCATGGAGTGGGAGAAAGCAAGTAGTCACCCACATGAGAGTTTTTGGGTGTGTGGCCTATGCACACATTCCGGATCAGCTAAGGAGGAAGTTGGACAGCAAAGGGGAGAAATGCATATTCATTGGATACAGTGATGAATCCAAAGCCTACAGGTTGTATATCCCATCCACCAAGAAGTTTTTTGTCAGCAGGGATGTTCAATTCATTGAAGAGGAAGCTTGGGATGGAAGCATAGAGAAAACAGTGAATGTTAAAAACTGTTTGTCTCATGATGAAGATGAAGAGGAGGTGGCTGAAATGCATCCCCAAACAGCAGCGCCAACACAAGGACAACAAGGTACACCATTGAGGATCAATGAGAGTGCTTCTCCAAGCACACCACAAGGAGGAAATTCAAGTGCATCTTCAAGCACTTGCACACCAAGTGAACGAGGTAAGAAGTTTAGAAATCTAAGAGACATTTATGATGAAGGAATGAATTCCTTATTTGCCTTGTATTGTCATGTTGATGATCCTATTCATTTCGAAGATGCAATTAAAGATAGGAAATGGATAGAAGCTATGGATGAAGAGATGAATTCCATAGAGAGAAACAAAACATGGGATTTGGTTGAGCTACCAAAAGGCAAAGAAGTCATCGGTGTGAAATGGGTCTACAAGACCAAGAGCAATGTTGAAGGCAAGATTGAAAGGCATAAAGCAAGGCTGGTTGTCAAAGGCTACAAGCAACAGTATGGGAGAGATTATGAGGAGACTTTCGCCCCGGTTGCAAGAATGGAAACCGTGAGAGCAGTGTTGTCCATAGCAGCACAAAACAAATGGAAAGTCTACAAAATGGATGTGAAATCAGCATTCCTAAATGGAGTGTTAATGGAAGAGGTCTATGTGGAACAGCCTCTCGGATATGAGAAGAAAGGTGAAGAGCACAAAGTGTGCAAATTGAAGAAAGCTCTTTATGGGCTGAAGCAAGCGCCAAGAGCATGGTACAGCAGGATAGATTCATATCTATTGGAGAATGAATTTGACAAATGTGAAGGAGAACCCACAGTCTACATCAAGGAAAAGGATGGTAAAATTTTAATTGTTGTCTTGTATGTAGATGATGTTATTTTCACTGGAAATGATATTTATCTTATTGAGAATTTTAAATCAGTCATGAAGGATGAATTTGAAATGACTGACATGGGTTTGTTGAGATACTTCTTAGGCATAGAAGTAGAGCAAAATGAAAAAGGAATTTTTATCTCACAAGCAAGATATGTAAATCAAGTTCTGGGCAGATTTAACATGCAAGAATGCAAGGCAGCAATCACTCCCACAGTGATGGGATTAAAGCTCAGCAGAGAGGACAACAGCAAGGCTTTTGATCCTAGTTTGTATAAAAGCATTGTGGGCAGCCTTATGTATTTAACAACAACTAGGCCTGATTTAATGTATGCTGTTAGCTTAATTTCCAGATTTATGGAGAGGCCAAAGGAGGCACATTGGCAGGCAGCAAAGAGAATTTTGAGGTATGTGAAAGGTACCAAAATGTTTGGAATTCTATATCATGCCTCAGAACATTCAGATTTGGTTGGGTACACAGATAGCGATTGGGCTGGAAGTGTAGATGATCGGAAGAGCACTTCTGGTTATGTTTTTAATATGGGTTCAGGAGCCATTTCATGGGCTTCTAAGAAGCAGTCCATTGTAGCATTATCTACAGCAGAGGCAGAATATGTGGCAGCGACAGCAGCAGCTTGTCAGGCAGTTTGGATGAGAAGAATGTTGAGAAGCTTAGGCCAAGAGCAGGCAAAAGCGACAGTGGTCTTTTGTGACAATAGCTCAGCTATTGCTTTGTCAAAGAATTCAGTGTTTCATAAGAGAACGAAACACATTGATACAAGGTTTCACTACATCAGAGAATTAGTGAACAATGGAGAAATTGTCCTCGAACATTGCAGGACCCAGGAACAGGTTGCAGACATCTTGACAAAGCCACTGGTTCAGAAGAGTTTCGAATTTTTGAGAAAGTGTTTGGGAATGACTGAACGCGGGGTTGTTAAAATTAAAGGGGAGTGTTAAATTGTAATTTTGAACAGCACGGTGGTTTTTGAAAACCATCCCGGTCTCCCCGCACCGCTCTTGGCAAAGACTGTACGAGCAGGAGGAGGCTCCGAACACATTCACACTCCGCCACGCGTCCCATGTACGAGCGCCGAAAACTGCTTTCCCCGGACGCTAAAGTCCGTTTGTTTTGCTGGAGGTTGGCGTGCGAACCACGTCGGATCATCTGGGCGCTCAATCACAGCCGTTGACTTCCCGAAGGTGCACTGCCTGCGTCAAATCAATTTTTGAGTGGAGTGGAAGTTTTTTCCCGTTGACCGCCGTAGTGAAACTTATGGAATTTAATGTTTTTTCGTAGATTTAGGTGGAGGTTTTTAACATCGTTATGGGCATGTTTTTAATGTAGTGATGGGCATACGTCCCATGTGTTTAATATGGTTATGGGGCATATTTTAATATATGATTTTTATATATTTTTTTATGATGTAGTAAAGAGACTACGTGTGGTAGTTGAGTGTCGTATTTTTTTTGGATGTATGTTTTATAAAAACAGTGTGTCGAGCCCGTGTGTGTTGTAGTTTTTTTTAGTGTGTTGTGAGTGGTGACTACGCACGAGAGTGCGATTTATCTTTTTTTATATGCACAGCAGTGCTGTAGTGTTTGTCTGGAAATGAAAAACAGAGGTATGTTTTGAAGCTGTTTATGTAATATCCACAGCAGTGGAAAATCTGTGAGAGCAGCAGAGTTTTTTTTGAGATTCCCTCTTTGCACAGAGGAAGAAATATGTAACAGAGTTTCAGTTTTAAATTAATAGAAATATGTTGTGACTGTGTAATGTTGTGTTCTGAGTGAGTTTGTTTTTAAAGAGGTTCTCTGCAAAAGATCCTGGACAGAGGAAACAGAGCATTGTCTCTGTGGTGAATTTTTATTCTGGTTTTGGTATTTCTCCATTTAAAAAAAATACCCAACATTTCCTAGTGTTTCGCTTGAGATGGTTATATTAATGCACCCCCTCAAATCAAGACGTCTAAGATTAATTAATTTACAAAAGGAATATGGCAGCCTCTCCAAAGCGATGCATTCACACAGCCGGATCACTTGGAGGTTGGTTAAATTACCCAAGGTTTCTGGCAGCCTCTCCAAGGCTTTGCAGCAAAACAGGTTGATGTGTTGAAGGTTGGTTAAATTACCCAAGGAATCTGGCAGCCTCTCCAAGGCTTTACAGTCATACAAGCTGATGTGGTGAAGGTTGGTTAAATTACCCAAGGAATCTGGCAGCCTCTCCAAGGCTTTGCACCTTCTTAAGTCCAACTTCTTTAAATACTGTAGAAGACAGAATTCTTCCGGCAATTTTGAGAGCGAAGGTTGTAATCCTTCAAATGAAGGTGCAATTAGAATATGTTCTAGGTGCTTCAGCTTCCCTATAGACTTTGGAATACTAGAGACGGGGCCATGAATTTCCAACTCCCTCAACTGTAAGGGTACCTGCAAAATGCTGACGTGTTTCAGGTGTAAGAAAAATATAAATGGACTTTTGGACAATATTGAATACTGTGTGCTACCATATCAATACTACTAGTTAATAAACACAAACTTCAATTCAACTAATCCTAATTTACCTGGGACTCCTTTGCCCACAGTGTTTCTAATTTGTTCCCTTCCACTTTCAGGACCCTTAAGTTCTTCATTGAAGTCAAGAAAGACAGGGAAGAGGATGGACAATCTTTCCAACGCAGGAATATGATATTTGGAAACTGCACCTTTGTCAAAATGCGTTCCACGAGAACTCCTTCAGCATCGAGAAGTTGCAACCTCTTCATACGGCCAAATACATCATCGTCATCAATATTATTGTATTCACTGTGAAAAATGAAAATTCCGCGCACGGATACTACCTGTCCGTTGTCGAAACAAAAAATGATTACCCATTGTTAAAATATGATAATGATCACCCTTTCAATCTTGTAAAATTACTGAAAATGATGGAGGAATCGACCGTATTGAACTATTTAGAACTTACCGATGATTCCTGTAACAAATCATCAATATCGTTCGGTTGCCAACGCCAAAGACGACGCGGCAATTTTGAATCTTTGGCAAGCTCTCTTCCCAAATCCCTAAGGTGATCGTGCATTTTTATTTTATTTTGGCTCTGTATATTTTGAAACCCACACAAACCATTATCCCGTATCCTCGTGACCATATCCCTGTCATTTCCAAAGAAAAAACAGGCAATATCTAAGAACATTGCTTGTTCAGTCACATCCAGTGTATCATAACTAATCTGAAGTCTTTGTTTTATCTCACTGGTGTTGGGTATTTTTGATGGGGAAAATACCAAAAACCAAGAAAATAAAACACAGAGGCAATGCTCTGTTTTACTTTACTCCAGGATCTTTTTGTGCATACGAAGACTTAAAAAAAATTCAATGAGAGACAGAGTATTTCACCACCATAAAATATTTCTATTCATTAAAACCTGATACAAAGATTTACCACTGTAAAATCCCTTTTATATTCACTGCTGTGAAAAACAACTTACTGCTGTAATAAAAGTTTACATATGTTTATTGCTGCAAAAGAAATTTACACAGGCTTACAAAAATCGCTTCACCATTTCCTTTGTGCACTGCTGTGCAAAACCACACATGGTTTTTGCTATTCCTCTGTTTTTCAATGCCTCACAAAACATTACAAAATATATTTGTGCACTGCTGTGCATACATCCTCTGGTTCTCCACGCTGCTGCGAACACTTACATATCTCTCATATTACCAAAAAAAATCAACAACACAAATATACGAGCTCTATTTTTTACGTATTACATTGCATAAAAAAAACTGACCATACCTATGTTTAAATGCCCCATACCTTGTCATAAAAAAACTTACGTGCTCTACATAATAAACTTCACTATTCTACCTACCACTATTACGTTTCATTAATTAAAACACATGGTCAACCGAAACTTATATTTACTTCACACAATATTTAATTTGACCCAGGAGTGGCGGTCAAACTCAAGAATTTAACCCACGCAAACCTTTAAATGCACCTCGTACGCAGCTTTGGTTTATCAACGGTTGAGGAAGGTGGAGCAGATCGAACGGCGGATAGCAATATCGGAAAGCCAACATATGGTGAACATTAAATCCTGAGATTCTTACGTTGCGTTACGTCAGGGCTGAACCACGTGTCAGCTTCAAATTTTCTCGGGCCCTTGTGTACGAAAACCATTCTCTGCAGGAAGGCGGTCCGAGAAATCTTTAACCTGGTTTGTGGTTTTGCAGGCGGTTTTGGTTGATAGCGTACGGCAGCGTTGAAATTAGATTTCAACACTCCCCTTTAATTTCAACAGCTGGGCATTCGGTCATACCGAGACACTTTCTCAAAAATTCAAAGCTCTTCTGATCAAGTGGCTTTGTCAAGATGTCTGCTACCTGTTCTTGAGTCCTGCAATATTCTAGGACAATTTCTCCATTGTTCACCAATTCTCTGATGTAGTGAAACCTTGTATCAATGTGTTTCGTTCTCTTATGAAACACTGAATTCTTTGACAATGCAATAGCTGAGCTATTGTCACAAAAAATCACTGTCGCTTTTGCCTGCTCTTGGCCTAAGCTTCTCAACATTCTTCTCATCCACACTGCTTGACATGCTGCTGCTGTAGCTGCCACATATTCAGCCTCTGCTGTAGACAATGCTACAATGGACTGCTTCTTAGAAGCCCATGAAATGGCTCCTGAACCCATATTAAAAACATAACCGGAAGTGCTCTTCCGATCATCTACACTTCCAGCCCAATCACTGTCAGTGTATCCAACCAAATCTGAATGTTCTGAGGCATGATATAAAATTCCAAACATTTTGGTACCTTTGACATACCTCAAAATTCTCTTTGCTGCCTGCCAATGTGCCTCCTTTGGCCTCTCCATGAACCTGGAAATTAAACTAACAGCATACATTAAATCAGGCCTAGTTGCTGTTAAATACATAAGGCTGCCCACAATGCTTTTGTACAGGCTAGGATCAAAATCCTTGCTGCTGTCCTCTCTGCTGAGCTTTAATCCCATTACTGTGGGAGTGATGGCTGCCTTGCATTCTTGCATGTTAAATCTGCTCAGTACTTGATTTACATACCTTGCTTGTGAGATAAAAATTCCTTTTTCATTTTGATCTACTTCTATGCCTAAAAAGTATCTTAACAAACCCATGTCAGTCATTTCAAATTCATCCTTCATGACTGATTTAAAATTCTCAATGAGCTGATCATCATTACCTGTGAAAATCACATCATCAACATATAAGACAACAATTAAAATTTTACCATCTTTTTCCTTGATGTAGACTGTGGGTTCTCCTTCACATTTGTCAAATTCATTATCCAATAGATATGAATCTATCCTGCTGTACCATGCTCTTGGCGCTTGCTTCAGCCCATAAAGAGCTTTCTTCAATCTGTACACTTTGTGCTCTTCACCTTTCTTCTCATATCCGAGAGGCTGTTCCACATAGACCTCTTCCTTTAACACTCCATTTAGGAATGCTGACTTCACGTCCATTTGGTAGACTTTCCATTTGTTTTGAGCTGCTATGGACAGCACTGCTCTCACGGTTTCCATCCTTGCAACCGGTGCGAAAGTCTCCTCATAATCTCTCCCATACTGCTGCTTGTACCCTTTGACAACCAGCCTTGCCTTGTGCCTTTCTATCTTGCCTTCAGCATTGCTCTTGGTCTTATAGACCCATTTCACACCAATGACTTCTTTGCCTTTTGGTAGCTCAACCAAATCCCATGTTTTGTTTCTCTCTATGGCATTCATCTCCTCATCCATAGCTTCTATCCATTTCCTATCTTTAATTGCATCTTCGAAATGAATAGGATCATCAACATGACAATACAAGGCAAATAAGGAATTCATTCCTTCATCATAAATGTCACTTAGATTTCTAAATTTCTTACCTCTTTCACTTGGTGTGCAAGTGCTTGAAGATGCACTTGAATTTCCTCCTTGTGGTGTGCTTGGAGAAGCACTCTCATTGATCCTCAATGGTGTTCCTTGCTGTCCTTGTGTTGGCGCTGCTGTTTGGGGATTCATTTCTGCCACCTCCTCTTCATCTTCATCATGAGACAAACAGTTCTTGACATTCACTGTTTTCTCTATGCTTCCATCCCAAGCTTCCTCTTCAATGAATTGAACATCTCTGCTGACAAAAAACTTCTTGGTAGATGGGATGTACAGCCTGTAGGCTTTGGATTCATCACTGTATCCAATGAAGATGCATTTCTCCCCTTTGCTGTCCAACTTCCTCCTTAGCTGATTTGGAATGTGTGCATAGGCCACACACCCAAAAACTCTCATGTGGGTGACTACTTGCTTTCTCCCACTCCATGCCTCTTCTGGCACTTTGTTCATGACTGCTTTTGTAGGACACCTGTTCAATATATAAACTGCACAATGTACAGCTTCAGCCCAATACTCATTTGGCAAATGCTTTGCCTTCAACATGCTCCTTGCCATATCCATGATGGTCCTGTTCTTCCTTTCAGCAACTCCATTTTGCTGTGGAGTGTACCTTGCTGTAAATTGTTTGTGAATTCCATTTTCTCTACAAAACTTTAGGAATTCATTTGAGATATACTCACCTCCTCTATCAGTTCTCAATACTTTTATGTGCAGCCCGCTTTGGTTCTCCACAAGTGCTTTGAAATTTTGGAATTTCTCAAAGACTTCACTTTTGTTCTTGAGGAAATATATCCAAGTCTTTCTTGTAAAATCATCAATGAATGTCAAGAAATATAGGCTGCCAGCTAATGATGGAGCTTGCATTGGTCCACACAAATTTGAGTGGATAATCTCTAAGGGTGTCTTTGCCCTTATGCTTTTCCCTGATGGAAAACTTTCTCTATGTTGTTTGCCTAATATACAACCTTCACAAAGGCTGTCCGGATTCTCTATTAATGGTAATCCCTTTACCATTCCTTTTCTGCTCAATAAGTTTAGACCTCCAAAATTTAGATGCCCGAATCTCAAGTGCCATAACCAGTTCTCATCCTTTGGCACGCTTTGGAAGGCCTCTTGGGTGACTGCTGCCATTTCCCTTTTGTTCTTCATGTCTGCCCGAATCCGGAGAGGGAACATCCTGTTCCTTGTCATCTTCACTTCAGCAATACATCTTTTGCTGGGTGGTATATCCATGATGGTGCACACATCATTTACAAAGTAAACATTGTAACCCTTTTGGACAAGCTGTCCAACACTCAAGAGGTTACATCTCATTCCGGGGACATAGTAGACATCTGCTATGGTTTTCCTTTCTCCTTGTTTTGTAAATATTTTTACCTCCCCTTTTCCCATAACAGACACTTTACAATCAGTTCCTAGTGTGACCTCTGATTTCAAATTCTGATTTAAGGCTGAGAAGAGGGCTATATTCCCTGTCATATGGTTGCTGCAACCTGAGTCTAAAAACCATATGTCCTCACTATGTGTTTCAGCCATGTTACAAGCTAACAGGACATTTTCTTGACTGCTGTTTTCTCTTGTAACATTTGCATTTTGTCTGTTGTTCTTATCATGTTGTTTCTTTCTACAATCACTAGCATAATGTCCATACTTTTTGCAATAATAGCATTGAACATTAGATTTGTCATACCTTTGTCCTTGAGCATGATGTTGTCCTCCTTGTTGGCTGCTGCCTTGGCCTTGGTTCTGATTTGGATTGCTGCCTCTTCCTTGTGCATTTGATGGGCTGTTCCTTCCACCTCTGTTCTGGCTTCTGCCTCTTCCTCTTCTGTTTCCTCTGCCTTGACCTCTTCCTCTTCCAAAGGACATCTGGGTCTTGAAGGCTTGCTCAAGAGATGAGTTTTCATTCCTACTCAACCTCTGCTCATGTGTTATCAGTGATGCATGTAGCTCATCAACTGAATAGTTTGAGAGATCCTTTGTCTCTTCAATGGTGGTGACTATGGCATCAAACTTTGAGGGTAAGACCCTCAATATTTTCTCCACAATCCTTTTGTCTTCAATGGTTTCTCCATGAGTTCTCATTTGTGTGATTACACCAATCACATGAGTGAAGAATGAGTCAATGTTATCTGACTCCTTCATGTTCAAGTTTTCAAAATCCTTTCTCAGCATTTGTAATTTTGCTGTCTTCACTCTCTCCATGCCTTGATAGGCTGTCTTAAGGGTTTCCCATGCATTGTGTGATGTTTTAGCTGCTGCTATCCTTGGAAATATACTCTGGTCTACTGCTAGATGCAACAATAAAATGGCCTTTGCATCCTTCTTCCTATTGCTCTTCAGGAGATCTCTCTCTCCCTGAGTTAATGCATTGAACTCAGTTTCATCTGCTGGTTCTTCAAAACCATCTTCAACTATTTCCCATAAATCTTGAGAGGCAAACAAGGCTCTCATAGTTATTGACCAGTAGTCATAGTTCTTCCCATTAAATTGTGGGAGCTGGGTGTTGAACATACCCATGCTTGTGCTAGCCATTCCTTGACTGTGTATTTAAAACAACTGACTGCTTCAACAGTAACAAACAAGAAAGCTTTGAAGAATACCTGAATCCTTCGCTGTCTGAGTCTTCTAACTGCCTGAGAGGTTTTGCCGCAGCAACAACCTTCTCCTTTCAGCTTCTTTAACTTCTTTAAAGAGCCTAAGCCTTGCTCTGATACCACTGTTGGGAATTTTTGATGGGGAAAATACCAAAAACCAAGAAAATAAAACACAGAGGCAATGCTCTGTTTTACTTTACTCCAGGATCTTTTTGTGCATACGAAGACTTAAAAAAAATTCAATGAGAGACAGAGTATTTCACCACCATAAAATATTTCTATTCATTAAAACCTGATACAAAGATTTACCACTGTAAAATCCCTTTTATATTCACTGCTGTGAAAAACAACTTACTGCTGTAATAAAAGTTTACATATGTTTACTGCTGTAAAAGAAATTTACACAGGCTTACAAAAATCGCTTCACCATTTCCTTTGTGCACTGCTGTGCAAAACCACACATGGTTTTTGCTATTCCTCTGTTTTTCAATGCCTCACAAAACATTACAAAATATATTTGTGCACTGCTGTGCATACATCCTCTGGTTCTCCACGCTGCTGCGAACACTTACATATCTCTCATATTACCAAAAAAAATCAACAACACAAATATACGAGCTCTATTTTTTACGTATTACATTGCATAAAAAAAACTGACCATACCTATGTTTAAATGCCCCATACCTTGTCATAAAAAAACTTACGTGCTCTACATAATAAACTTCACTATTCTACCTACCACTATTACGTTTCATTAATTAAAACACATGGTCAACCGAAACTTATATTTACTTCACGCAATATTTAATTTGACCCAGGAGTGGCAGTCAAACTCAAGAATTTAACCCACGCAAACCTTTAAATGCACCTCGTACGCAGCTTTGGTTTATCAACAGTTGAGGAAGGTGGAGCAGATCGAACGGCGGATAGCAATATCGGAAAGCCAACATATGGTGAACATTAACTCCCGAGATTCTTACGTTGCGTTACGTCAGGGCTGAACCACGTGTCAGCTTCAAATTTTCTCGGGCCCTTGTGTACGAAAACCATTCTCTGCAGGAAGGCGGTCCGAGAAATCTTTAACCTGGTTTGTGGTTTTGCAGGCGGTTTTGGTTGATAGCGTACGGCAGCGTTGAAATTAGATTTCAACAACTGGGAAGTATGCTTCTAAGTTTATTCAATTGGGATTCCCAGTAAGATGTGCTCTTTCCCTTTAGAAGTGCCCCAAACACCTTTAAAGATAATGGTAACCCACCACAGGCTTCTACGAACTTCTGTACCAATGATTCAAATGCTGAGGGTGGATGTGGCCGATTGAAGGAATGCATGCAGAAGAGCTCAAGAGAATGTTGTGTTTTGAGGCCAGTTAGGGTATATATTGAGGACTCTTCAACTCCTGAGCTTATGAGAACATCTCTGTTCCTAGATGTAATCAGTACTAAGCTATCAGGGTGAAGAACAGTTTGATCTGGCAAAAGTTCATAAACCTGATCCGCCTTATCTACATCATCTAAGATTAACAAAACGTTAGGAGATGAAATATGCTTCTTCAGAATCCCTATTCCTTCGTGGACGCTGACTATTGGTTTATCCCCTCCGCTCAAGCTCTTAAGAAGTTCTGTCTGCAACAAATTTAAAGAGCCCTTATCTGCATTATCTCTAACATCATATAAAAAGCAGCATTTACTATAATCTGATCTCTTTCTATTATAGAATTCCTTTGCCAGCGTGGTCTTTCCTACACCACCTAACCCCAGGAGCCCCAAGATCCAAGGTTTTCTACCCTGCTGTCGCTGCAAAGAGACTGTGTTTTCGAAGTCCATTACTTTCTCATCCAAACCTGTTGGATGTTGAGCAACGACCAGGGCTGGTTTCTTCACCATTTTAAAGACCCCTTCAACTACCTTATCTACTAGCTCCCCCTCATCTCTGGTTATTAACAGAAAAAAACAGATAGAACTAATGAGAAACAGAAGTCTAAAGTCTATGTATTTATCATGTAAAATAAAATAATATAATAGCCAGAGGGGAGTTTGAGTTTTTACCCGTTACAGGCTTCGAGCTCAAAACCGCTTATTCCTGCAACATGAGAAAGAGCATTTCTCCAATTTTCAATCGTACTGGAGTCGTATCGCGGCTTCTCTTCACCAGTTTCAGGATCAAACGTAGTCTTCTTTTCTAATTTATTGAGGGTTTTAGCATACCCTCCCTCTTTTCCCCGTGTCCACCTAAGCTCAAGAGGCTCCACACGGTAAAATACTGGAATTATTGGAGATTTTGACTCCAACATTAGGACGAGTTCATTTAGGCACCAGATTGATTCAGCATATCCAGTGGAGAAAATGGCCACATGGACAGAGGCCGATCGGATGGCGCCTTCAATCTGAGAAGTGAAATCGTCTCCTCGTTGCAGTTCAGGGTGATCCAGAAAGCCTCTCAATCCATATGAAGAAAGACGGCGGTAGAGATGGCTAGCAAAAGTTTTCTTTACGTCGGGACCACGATGGCTGATAAACACATCGTAGTCGGAATTCGTAGCAGTGGAGGTGGAGGAGGAGGAGGATGATGCAGCCATTACCGATAGGAAAATAGAATGGAGGCGATGTAAAAGATGTTCGATGCTACTGAAGCAGAGGGGATTAGCTGGGCGTGGGTGAAGAAAATGAAATTTGGGAAAATTTACAATGAAAAACAAAACGCTGAACTGGGAAAATTTGAAAAGCAATGCATCTGTTTTGCAGAGAAATTTAAAGACAGTAAACCCTTGAGCGATCTATATTCCCACTGAACGTTTTTTCAACGGCATCAAGACGACCCTATCTCTCTGCCTCGGTGAAGTGAATATGGTCCACAACTTGGCACCATCCAGAGTCAATTAAAAGATGTACACAGCGCAGAAGGCAGTTGGATATTTACCTTTTACTTCTGCATGGGCCGCTGGATGGGTAGGTTGTCCACTCACCACAAGCTTTTCCCGCACCCCCTTAGAATTTAGTTTTTTGCGTGTGATGCACGACAAATTTTCACAGACATTGGTCAAACTCGTGCCGGATTTAATCCTCCCTAGCCAAGTGTCAAAATCGTGCCAGATTTAATTGATCCTTAGAGAATCGCTATTATACTGCTTCTTGACACTCGATTTTATTGATTTCCATCACATTTTTGTTAGACCGCATTTGAACTCATACTGGTCTTGATAAACATAGGTTTTAACTCGATGTTTTTTTAGGAAATTTTAATGAAAAAAAAGACAATTAATGGTGTTAAGCAATGATATATGCTACGATAATCATGGATCCTCTTTTACATAATGACATACTGAATTTTGATGAAGATTGCAGTTTTTATCCAGAGAAAAAGAATACTCGAAATTTCTATTAAATGAGAAAAACCAGTATATATATTATCCTAAAAGAGTTTATTATGATCAAAATAAAATGTTAACACTTTGCAATTACAAGTTTCTAAAAGGACATAACAAATTAAAACATATATGCTTCTCATTGAGCTGTGTGTTCCAAACTAATGAAGTGTAATCATATTTCTTAAAAATACATGCCCAAAGCAAAATCCACAAAGACAAAAATGATGTGGCAACAAATTATGTTAGGGTTGTTTTAGTAAACTTGACTCGGTGAAGATATTGGTGGTATTATGGCTCCAAGTATATGAACATCCATGGTTTTTGCCCATGATATTCGTTTCCAATGAAGCCTATATAAAGGCTAGAAAGATTAAAGACAAATCGTCTAAGTGGCCACTGAGAACACAATAACGGTGTCTTTAGACACCACAATCTCTCTCAGTGCTCTGTGATCCCAACATCTGGTATCAGAGCCGAAGGTGAATAGAGAGATCTAGAAATCCTGGTGAATGTGAAGTGAGGATGGTCTGATAAAATATGTGTGCAGTGGTGCAGATTAGTAGGAGGTAGGTCGTTTAGGCTCCAAGCTGAAGGTTGAAAAGTAGTACAACATCGTGAAGTATCTTTGTGAGGTGCACACTCAAAAAGATGGAGACACAACTCTAAAGGAATGATGATGTCATTCCATCAGTAGAAGAAGATATTGGTGGAGGTTGGAACGGAAAGGAAGTTTGGTGCAAAGCACTTTATTCTAAAGAAACCTTATTTTTCAAGGTTAGGAATAAATATCATCCAGAAAGTTCATTTGGTATCGATTGTGAGCGAAAAAGGAAACAATGGTATCAATGTCCATCATGACAATAATTCTTGAATGTTGCCTAATATTGAGTGGATCAAAAATCAATTCCTTCTTGAAGCAAGAGAATGGAAATGTGTTGTTGTTGTGCTGGTATGGCCTGCGAAGGAGTTGAGGCAGGTGAGGGAGAAATTCCATAAACTCGCAGAAAAGTAGAGAGCGCAAGGCAGAACCCACCCACTGTTAAAGTGTCTTTTGAGCAGTGGTTGTCACCATCAAGTGGAGCCAAGCGAACCTGCCAAAAAGTGGTCAGATGAGGATAAAGAAGAAAAAGCATATAAGAGAGTGCATTGATTTGATTTCAAGCATGGAAAGCAGAGGAGAGACTGGTGTAGAAGATCCAAGCTAGCCTATCTGTGGAAGTTATGTAGATGTGTATTGGTCATTGTGAGAAGATTGAAAGACTAGAGCCAATGGCCAAGTGGAGTGGCATGAGTATTAAACTAATTTGCTAGAGAAAGGGCCCTATGGTAGTGGCAAAAGAGATCGAGTAGTGAACTATGAGAGTCATGCCTAGATCGCACTTTGGGTAAGACCTGTAGGCATTCAAAGCGGTGATTAGAGTTTCAGTGGAGGGTGTGGTTATAGATCTGTGTCAACTTATCCCTGTTGGTGATGAGAGTTTTCAAATAGTGACAATAACAAGCCGTCAAGGGAAATTGCCCAGAAGGGGCCAAGTAAATAGGTGACATTGTTATGATAGATGCCTAAAAAGCCATGTTGAAGAGAGTCAAGTGCAACAAATTAATTTTAGAGTGCATCCCAAATGGAGTTTGACCAAGAGATCATGAGGGTTGCACTCAAAGCAGCAAAGGAGAAGCTGCTGAGTATTTGATGAATAAGCGCTCAATGAAGGATGAGTATATCGTTTGGGTTGTGAGAGCCTTCAAGAGAATGGATGCGGTTGTGTAGGCTGCATGCAGAATAAATCATGAGGACCGGAGGCCTGTTGCTGAGAAAGCTCTATAGCAGAGATCAAAATGAGTGGCAAGGCAATGTTAAAAAGGACTACACCAATGACAAGCTACTGGTGGTGCAACTGCAAAAATCGATTTAGTGGATGGATGTGATGATAGAGTGTCGAGGTCAAAGTATAGATTGTGCAAGGAAATAAGCCGAGTAGTACGATGGATGAAAAGAACAAAGATGGATGGAAAGAACAGAGATGGAGTCAAGAGCACTAAAGGTTATGAAGGAGCTAGTCTATAAGTGTGAACACCATAAGATTTTTGGTCCAAGTTGTGAAATCTTGTGATAGGAAGGAATTTCCTTAAAAAGTTGTAAGACCTATGTTCAGGCATCCAATTTGCGCGGGAGCACGCATAGTTGTAAGGCCTTAAAGAGAATGATCAGGCATACATGCAATGCAAGTGGTGCATGGAGTTATCAAGCTGCGCAATGGACCACTTAAAGAGATACAAGGGTGACAGGTGTATTGATATCCTAGCTTGATGGGGGGAATGTGAGATCTGAGGTGAGATGGTTGTGGAACCATGTATGCAAAAAGTTATCCTAGATAATTGGTGGATACAATGGCTAGTTACCCATGTAACCTAGTAGATGGAAACTTGTTTATATGGAGTGCAATAAGAATGAATGGGACCAAGTCAATCTCCCATAGTCAAGTTTAAGGGGGGGATTGTTAGGGTTGTTCTAGTAAACTTGACTGGGTCAAGATATTGGTGGAATTATGGCTCTAGGTATATGAACATCCATGGTTTTGGCCCATGGTATTCATCTCCAATGAAGCCTACTTAAAGGCTAGAAAGATTAAAGGAAAATCGTCTTGGTGGCCACTGAGAACACAATAACGGTGTCTTTAGACACCATAATCTCTCTCGATGCTTTATGATCCCAACAGATTGGATCGCTTGAACGGAAAAGTCAAACAAGATCGATCTTGCTCTCATCCAAAACCGCCACGTCTAATCTAAGTCTAAAGGGAAAAGAGCCTGGGAATACCTGCCAACCTTCCTTCGGTAACCCATTAGTTGCATTGTTATGTTTCCTACAAACATGCTTAAAGGAGATGCGAGAAAAGGATTGAATTAACATCTTTTAACATCTTAATACCAGTCAACCAATTAACCAGGGAGGGAGGCAAAAAATTAGACTTCCTTGTAACCCCATCAGTAATGGTACTAAAGTCACCATAAATAGAAATACGATTCAATTGTTGCTTCCTAGCCAAGTATAACAACCCCTAAACGGCCAAATTTTCTACTCTTAAATTTATGCCCTCATCGCCAAACCAGAAGAAATGTAACTAAAACTATGGACAAATAATCAACAGAACCCCACATCCACATTTACCAAATTGTGATGCACCATCAAAGAAACCTGTTGGAAACTCTACTTATAGAAAATTCCCCATCAACCTGGGTGCCCTATCATTTTTTTTACCTGTTCCATAAACTCTGACCATACCTATACATTGGTACAAATATTTGCAATATTCATGGGCCTCCCTTCAAATATCACTGAGTTCCTTTCTTGCCAAACCTCCTAAGTAATGAACAAGGGGATATATTTGATCTTCCCTCGTTTCTTGAATCGCCATTGATAACACGCTTCCAACGAAGGGAAAGACCAAGTACGATGAAACTGGAGCCAATCCAGTACCCTCATCCACATTGCAATAAAAAAAGGGAATTGTAAAAGGAGATGTGCGACATTCTCCTACTACTCCCTGTAGAAGGAGAACCAACCCGAACTGAGAATGCCCCTTTTACAAATATTATCCCATGTAAGGATGTGGTTTTTCGATGCCAACCAAAAAAAACAGATTATTTTCAGCGGGACATTCCAGCTCCATACCTTCTTGTACCAGCATTGGTTTATCAACTGATAAGATTCACCAGAAATATATTTGTAAATCTCTGAAACTACCACACTTCCAGATCAGATGGATCCTTTCCAAACTAAAACACCTCCACGTTCTTTTCTAACCATATGTGTATCTAAAGATTCACAATGTAACGGTTCCAGAAAACTGCATTTGCACCAGACAAACCCATCTCGACAACATCCTTCCAAGACAGGTAAGAGAAAGAGTCAAAATTGCATCTAAATGCTTGGTCAAGGAAGAGAATACCCTTCGCATGCAAGACATCAATGACACAAAGGGGTGGTTGTTTTTTATTACACATCCCCTATATATAATCAATCCCAATCATAATTTTTTTATATTTACCAAAGGACCAATGCAGATTATCAAACAAACACTTTATAACCTCAGTGAGATTATTCCATATATGAGATCCCTTTTTTATTCCAACACCACCACGTCGGTACCATTCCACCAGGGACATGTGTCTCAGATATTTGTCATGAATAACATCTTTCCATATCCCCTTACCGAAAAATGCCCTCCATAAAATTTTGGTTAGAAGCGCCCATCCAAACATCTTCAAATCCAATAAGCCACATCGACCTAATTATTTTTCTTTTGAGATGGTGTCGAAACGAACCAGATAAAATTTATGTTTCCCTCTACTAAGACAAAATTCAAGGGCAGTTTTTATTATTGAAATTTAGCATTAATTGTAAAGATTACTAATTGAATTGTTGTTTTAAAAATAAGAATCGAAACCAAAATAAAAATGAGAAATAATAATAATTAAAAAAGATTAATATAAAACGATATTGTATTCATAATAAACCTTAATTAATATTATCAATCATTTAATTTATATAATTTTATAAATTCTTTTCATAGCAGTTAAAACTTTTATAGAATTATAATAAAATAGAATATATTTCTACAAATATACAAATTAATAAAAATAAATAAATAAATAAATTATGTTTATAATATTATAAGCCATTTGATTATAAAAGAATCTAACGAAAATACAAATATGAGATTGGTTTCAAGTTCCCTTCTACCTATTCACTTTAATTGAAGTCCATTTACACAATTTTCATGCTATAAAATGGAATAAAGTCTTTTCATAGCAGTTAAAACTTTTATATAATTATAATAAAATAGAATATATTTCTACAAATATACACATTAATAAAAATAAATAAATAAATAAATTATATTTATAATATTATAAGCCATTTGATTATAAAAGAATCTAGGAAAAATATGAGATTGGTTTCGAGTTCCCTTCTACCTATTCACTTTAATTGAAGTCCATTTACACAATTTTCATGCTATAAAATGGAATAAAACTCTACACATTTGCAAAGTACAAAAGTTTAGTGGTGTCATATACCATGTGATTGTAAAGAATCCAACTCGACGCAAAATATGAGAAATCTCACGGTCCCTTCTACCTCATCACTTCAATAATTTGGGTTCATCATTATGTTTTTCATGTTAGAGGATGTTAGAGGTCGTAATTGAATAGTAATTTCACTATTTTGAATGAAATAACAAGTAAGCTATTTTTTTGCAGAAGGAAAAAAATGTTAGGATAAAATAAGTATATTGTTATTTTTAATGGTTTGTTTATTTTGATGGTTGGTTATTAGTTTTTAATAATTATTTTTTATTATGTATATAGATATACAAATTTTAGTTGGGCAAAGTTGGTTGATTTTCTCAATAAAATTTTATTTAGAATTTGAAAGTGTAGTTGAGTTGTTTTTAATGTATAGGATAAATGTTTTATTTTTAGTTAAATATATTTATGTATAAATTCAACATAAATTTAATGGAATAAAAAATTCAATTTTGATGTTTATTATGATTGTGTTTATGTGAGTTTTATAGTTGTGTTTCTTTTTCAATTATATTGTATTAAATTGGTTAAAGTGATATATTTGGTTTAAGAGTCAATCTTGAAAAAGATTATGAAGATACCATGAAATAAAAATGATGTGTATTTAGGATGTTTAACATGGAATCAAAATCATTTAAAAATAAATAAAAAGAAAAAATAAACATAATCATGAAAGGAAAGTATCTGCATGTTTCATATTGTACAATATATTAACGATAGAACAATATTTTCTTGTAGTAAAAACAAAGTAAATTATGTTTTTTTTCCCATTATGTCATTGTGTGTGGAAAAAACATGAAAAGGTTGTGTTGAATGAAAGGGATGCAAACGTAAGATTGCTACAATAGATTTGTTGTAGTTCTTGGTTTTGTGTTATGGAATTGATTGTTTTTGGTCTTGCAACTTCTTGTTGATCCTTGGGACTGAAAACATTGGAGAATCTCACTAGAGGACTACCATATATTTTCTTAGTATGATGATTATGGTGGATGAATTGTTGTCCAATGGAAATTGGCTTCTTGTGTTTAGATAGCCAGTGAATTAAGGTTGGACAATATAATTTTCCTATATTATCTTTTGGCATTTATGAAATTAGATGTGCATAGTAAGAAAAGTAAGATGGTGTTACTAGTCATGCATTGACTTTGGGAATTTTCATATATATTTATTTTTATGAAAAATAAAAGGCATGTTAACTTCTTTCACACTAAGTTATTTTACTATGTGAAAAAAATGAATGTGTGAATGAATTCCAAGTGTAGTGTCTTCCAATATTTGACATGGAGAGTTTTAAACTTAATGATCTTGAAAAGCTTGAAGGAACCCCCAAGTATTCTTCATGGAAATGTTTTATAGAACTCATCCTTATTGAATGAGATGTTTATTCTCTAGTTGATGGATTATAACCAAAACCAAAAGATCTTGCTAAAGAGGTTGATTGGAATAAGAATTATATCAAGGCTCATGTGATTATCTAGTGAATCTAAGATTGTCTTCGGTTGTGGATGCAAGGAGTTGTAAGATAGCTAAAGATCTGTGGGGCAAGTTGAAGTCCATGAATGAATCTTTAAGCATGTCAAGAAGGATGTTACTCAAAACAAGGTTGAATGCATGTAGGATTGTAGAGGGAGAGAGTGTCTCTTCATACATTGGTAAAATCGAAGAAATCATAGCCCAATCGCATGGTGCAAGAAATAAAATCTAAAATGAGGATATGATTCTCATGACTTTTAGTAGATTCTCTTATGACTATGAGATGTTTGTCAACAATGTTACTAGTAGAGAAATTATACCTTCATTTCAAAGTTTTATGATCTTCTAATATGAAGAGATGCGAAATAAGGAAAATAATCAAATGGAGTTGGATGATGTTCCATTATGGTCAAACACTGAGAAATATAGTCAAAAGTGGCAAAAGAAGAAAATAAAAAAATCACCCACATTAGAAATTCAATGGTGGTGAAGCTATTTCATCTCAAGGAAATTTTAAGTCTAAAATGAAATGTTTCCACTGTAATGAGAAAAGGTCATATTGTGAAAGGTTATCCTAAAAAGAAACTAGATATTGAAAAGGTAATGTTCAATAGCATGATAAGAATTGATTCCACCAACGTAATGCTACAAATGGAATTGATGAGTTGTCTAATGAAATAGAAAAAATATTATTATTATTATTATATGCTCTTTCTATTATTCTTGTAATGATGGCTAGTATATTGACTCTTTTATATTTCTAGATAAAAAATTATTTGTAGAGATTAAAGAGATCATTCCTCATATTCAATATGGGTTATGATTGATCTTGCGAGGCAAAAGGAGTAGTAATTATTCATATTTGAATGCCAAGTGGAGGTATAACATTGATAAAGAATGTTTTGTATGTTCTTGGTGTTGATTTTTCTATACAAATGATAAGTGTACTTTATTTTTAAACTATGGTAATTACTTGTGAATATATATATATATATATATATATATATATATATATATATATATATATATATATAGTTCTTTTATCTTCATCAAGCAATAACACTTTAGAAATTCAACTAATAATGATGAAAGGAAAGTAGAGATCACAATGTTGAAAACTTAGGATATGTGAGATTACGTGTGTAAGAGAGAGAGATGTGTGAATGATAAGTGAATGAGTAAAATGAAAAATTCCAAGTGTATTTATACCCAAGAGATGTGTTTCTTAAATTAAATGACATATCTTTGTAAATTAAATTCTAGTAATTCTGCACATTTACATATTCACTCATATTTGTTGAAGTGTTGAAGATCATGTACATAATGCTGGACAATAATTCTTGGTAAGTATATTTATTTACACTGCGTTCCTATTATGTCTTGTATGCAATTACTTGCTTAAATTATCATGGGTTGTCACTGATGGTAAATATATTATTTACACAAGTGTGAGTTATTTTCAAGGATCTTAATTTTACTTGTGGTTTTGTTGATTCTCTTTCTTTTAATTTTCTTTCTTCTAATTTAAAGTTTATTTTTAATTAGTGTTTTCACATAGTATTATAAATACATCAATGATTATGAAGATTGAACATAGCTACATTCTTCAACACACCCTCTTAGCTAGGGAGATATTCATAATGTCTATCAATATATCAATAAGTTGAAAGGGTTCTCTTAGGAAGGATCAATATTAGATCAACATTAGCATCAATATCATAATTACTAGCAACAATCATCTAGGTCAACCCTCTTGACCTATAACAATCATGGCATCCACTCGGTACCTATGGCATAACATCAATATCAACTAGTCCCCATGATCGCATTGGCACCTCAACCTCATGGTATCCAGACCAATCCTCGTTCATCGTTGCATGACTAGTGCACATAGTGTTGGGCCCTACTTTTGTACCCATTTTTTACATCCTATTCCACTGTTTTTACTGTCATTTACCCTACTTTACCCTTTTTATACCCTAAAACCACTCCACACTAGCTAAATTGCACTACTTTATAGTGGAGGTAAGATTTGTTACTTAGTGCTAATTTTCGTATGTCTTTAATTGGTTTAAGTAGATGATAAATGAACCTATAACTCTTTAATTACCTTGACTAATATTTAAAAGGACTCACAGACATTTGAAGTGTGTGGACAGGTCAGCATACAGTCCAGCACATCACTCAACAATGTAGTAGGCAGCCATTTTTGGACCCACTATTTTGTACTTAGTTTTGTACCTCATTCAGTACTCTACCCAGTAGCGGGCACCCAGTCAACCTTTGGCATCCCAGAATAGGCCCCCTTATTCTCAAACATGGAATCTATTTTATCGATAGTGTTGTGATCAGGATAAGTTCAGTTGCAATATTTGCGAAGCTATCCGAGAGATTTCACATGGCTTAACTTAGTTCTGATTTTATATTTTTACTTTTCTCAATCAATCAGTTGTAACCATTTTTCATTTGTTGAACTCTTAAAAAAGCCTGATATTTTTTATGTAAAATTTACAAATGCATAGCTTTGTATAAGGAGATATACGCTCAGGCTGAACTGGTGATTATGGCGCAACTTCTTGATTATGCTCTATTAAGATCGAACTTCTAAAATGATGTTTTATTGAAACTTTAATATAATTATTTTCTCGACTTCTATTTTCATGTAATTGTTATGTCTTTCGATTCATAAGGTATTGAATTAGCTTAAGACTTTCTCTAGGTAGTGGAAAGGGCCCACCACGACCTAGAATCGAGTCCTGTAACCATTGTAGTATGTAGGAGTGTGTTTTTCTTCAATAACTAGATTCACATTTCATTTCCAAATCATTTTGTTAAATAGTTCTCAGAATTTCAGTACTTCATTCCGTACTTAAGCTATTACTCTATTTTCATAAATCTAGAAAAGAACAAAAAGTATATTATCGCTGAGTCTTTGCAAGCTAAGGAACATTGTTATGAATACCTCGTGTACATGATAAATTTTGTGATTACAATTTTATAGTCATGAATGGTTAGCAAAGGGAACTTTTCAATTTAAAAATAATTCTTAAGAGAAGCAATCATCTTGTTTCAAATTTAATCTCTTGTTTTAAACTGAAATGTGCCTTCATTGTTTATGATCATATATGTATACCAGTGACACACGGATCCTATAGCATTTTTCTCTGCATGGAATGTCCATAATCAATAGAGACAAAGTGTTATTTTTTAATGTAGGTTGTGTGTTAATATCTTAGGAATTGTGTGGAATTTACAACATCGTCATTTCGATTTCCTGTGTGAGATTTATTTGAAGTATAGTGTAACCATTCCTTGAATAGATAACTAGTTATTTACTCCTTTCCATAGAAAGTTATTTACTTAGATTAAAGTTATCCGAATTCATTTTGATTAGCTCTGAGTTAGAAAAAAAAGCTCTGTCTTTTGAAGTTGAGTGTGTTGAACCAGGTAGCATATAGGGATTGGTTTGAGTTATCATTGAATTTCCTTTGATTCATAGAACCCCGGGGATTAGCTTGTGCAATGATTTTGAATTAGGTTACTGTTAGTTTGGTTTGAAAACATCAGTAATGATAACTATCTGTTTCATTTATGAATTAGTTCTTGAGTTAAATAAGCCATAGTTAAAATAGAATAGTGATTTTAATCTTGAATGAAATAGATTAGATTATGGTAAAATAGGTTTCTTCACTTCAACTTTTTTGGATTAGATCATTAGATATAGGAATTGATCATTTCATACTAGAACTGTTTAGGGCCTGAATCGGATTGCAGTGCAACTCAAAGTTTACAAACTCCGAATGGAAATTTAATTTAGGGAACCCAATGACATATAAAATCCCTAACATTTTTACGCCATTGTCAGGGAGTTGCAAACTAGTACAGGTAAAATTTTCTTTAAAGTTTATGTGTGGTGAGGATTTTGCAGGACAATCAGAGGGCAGAGAGTGTATAGTAAGTTGTCATTGAAGAACCACACATCCACTATGGTGGGTTTTCTCCAAAGTCTGGTTGTCTTTAGTGAATTTTTGTAGCGTTTTTTTTTTCTTATGCACAAAAGTAAAGGTAGGCCTAGGGATAGTAAGGGTAGATTTATTTCAAGAAAAAAATAATTGTTAGAATTATTTGGTCCCACAAAAACACCCCCAACTAATCCAGCTGATCGTTACACATGTATCGGAGAGGAGGGAGAAAGCTCCACCATCAGGGTGGCATTAGAAAAAGGAATACCACATCATAAGGAGGAAGAACAACCTCAAAGTTTACCACAACAAAGACAAACTGTCTTGGGAACTGCTGTAGGTACAAAATTGGTGGTAATATCACAAGTGGAATCTATAGCAGGAGGACCTCAAAGGGATTTGGGACCTGGTTATATTGGGCTCAATTCAGTCGAATCCTCTTCCAACCAAACCATTATACCAAAGCTTACTTTTGAACATGTAGTAAAGATGGCCAACAACAAAGAGGGAAATGGAAACAATGGGGAAAACCACATTGGATGTAATGACAGAATCCATATTGAAGTAAATAATGATTGAAGATATGGACCAAGAGGGGGACCAGAGGAAAAAGAAGATGATGTATAAACTACCTTCGGATTTCATATTTTGGACATCACCAAAACTATCAATATAAAGAATATACCCCTCGCGTCTCTTCCACTTTTCCGCGGTACGTCCTCTAAAGATCCTGATTCTTTTTTGTTTGAATTTGATATTATTTGTAGAAGCTATAATTATTATGATGATGCACACAAGCTTAAACTATTGCTTGCCACCCTAAAAGACTCAACCCTGAGATGGTTCATGAGCTTGGGAGAGCACACCATTTACTCATAGGACAACATGAAGTTTGTCTTTCTTAAGAAATATCAAGAATATTATAAAAGTAGATATGTTAACGATATCTTTAGGATGCAAGAGATGGAGGATGAAATTTTGGAGGAATACCTAGAGAGGTTCCTTTATAACCATCACAAATCACGAGTGGGTAACTTGGACAAGAGAACCTTTAGGACTGTATTTTTGAAGGGGTTAAGGGAGGAGTGCATTGAAACACTAAATCTCCTAAGTTACGGCGATATCTATAAAAAAACCTTTTGCTGAAATAGTGGAACTGTGTAGAACCTATTCTATAAGTCAAACTATGGTAGGCAAAAGGATCTGGGACAACTCAAGGGATTATGTGCCTAGAAACCTAAAATCAGTACAAGGTGGTGTCATTAGAGTTGAGCTGGGGAACCTTTTATAAAAATTTAAAATAGATATCTTAAACACCATTAGCGACCATCTAGATACTCTAAAAATTAATAAGAAACAACAAGAAGAAGTTTCCTTGGCAATTTTCTATCCTAAATGTAGGCGTAAGCACGCTGAAAGAGAATGTCCCATAAATTTGGTAGAGGTGTGGAGGATTTGTACACGGAAGCATGCCACTGATCAATGCCCATCCCTTCCCGGACTACAAGCTATTTACAAAGGGGGGCTGAGACTAGTGAATTTCCTCAAACAATCAAAGTAACACGATTACTTTCCAGCTATTACTGTTATACTTGATAATTGTTAATACATTAATACAACCATGAAACAAAAAAATCAATAAGTTGTAACCATGCGAATATTGAAATGCTTTACATTTATTTATAATTGGTTGCATTAAATTTTTTTACATTTATTTATTTTCAAAATCAAATGAACGAACCTTCAATTTTCAATGTGTAGGGTGAGACGGCCCTCCCCTAAATAATAATTTATTTATTCAAACACCCTGCCCTCTAACTTCAACCCCTCTATCGGGAGCAATTTCTCTAGTACTTCTGCATCACACTGCAGTTTCGGACATTCTTTGGCATCAAGATGCTCCAACAACATACAATTTTGATTCTTTTTAGCTTTTCTTACTCCGAACACCCTCTAACCTCTAGTTTCTTAAGATTTGTCAGCTTCCCCAATCCCTATATGCTCTTCAACTTCACACATCCGCTTGCCTTTAACGACTTCAATGACATACAATTCTCGATACCTTCCAACTCTTCTAACTTGGAACATCGTCCAACATTTAGTAGTTGAATATTTTTCAATTGCCCAAATCCACGTATGTTCTTCAACTTTACATAATCAAACGCAACCTACAGGCTCAAAGAATCCATTGTTTCAGTAAGTGGAAACTCCTCCAATTCGCTGCAACTCAAAAACAAAACCATGAAGCTTTTCTATTTTCCTCAAATGATCACAATATGAAAAGATTAAATATAAGAGTTTATTCAGAAATATTCCAACCTCCACCAAATTAGTACAACCAATGAACCAAGGAAATTGGCAGCCTCTTCAAAGCTCTGCAGTTAAACAACCAGATAAGTTGGAGGTTGGTTAAATTACCCAAAGAATATGGCAGCCTCTCCAATGTGTTGCACTCAATCAAGTAGATCACTAAATCACCAAAGGACTCTCACAGCCTCTCCAAAGCCACCGAATCAGGTAGATCTCTTTGAGGTTTGATTAAATTATCCAAGGATTCTGACCACTTTTCTAAAGCTTCGCATCTATACATTTTAATCTGTTGCAGGTTTATTAACTTACCAAAGAACTCCGACAGTGACTTCATTTGTTAGCTTCTTTTTTTAACTCCAAGACCTTTACTGACTGCAGAAAACAAAATTCTCCCAGCAAATTTGTCCATGAAGATTGTAATCCTTCGAATTCAATTTGAATTACAAACCATTCTAGGTACTTCAGCACGAGAATACATTCAGTATCAAGAAGTTGCAACCTCCTCATGCGGCCAAACACATCATAGTCATCAATATTATTGTATTTGTTGTTATTTACTTTAATTTCTTGCACGGATATTACGTGTCCATGGTTAAAACATGATAACCATTACCCATTCACCCTTGTAAAATCACTGAAAACTTCAAAAAAAAAATGAAAATGATGCAAGATTTAGAACTTATAGTTGATTCCTGCAATAGGTCATCAATAACGTTTAGTTGCCAACGTCAAAGAAGACGTGGAAAACTTGAATTTTGGTGAGCTCTCTTCCCAAGTCCCTCAAGTGATTGTGAATTTTTATTTTATTTTTATTATTCACCTCTTTAAGACATTTGTCTTGTATATTTTGAAACCCACACAAACCATTATCCCATATTCTGTAAGACATTTGTCCTGTATATTTTGAAACCCACACAAACCATTATCCCATATTCTTATGGCCATATCCATGTCTTTTCCGATGAAAAAATATGCACTATTTAAGAACATTTCTTGTTCGGTCACATCTAGTGCATCATAACTAATCTGAAGTTTTTGTTTGATCTTATCGAGAAGTATGATAAGTATGATTGTAAGTTTATTTAATTGGTCTTGTCAATAAAATGTAATTAGATTTTTAATTATCATGGAGATTTTTAATTTATAAATAGGCTTTATTATAATATCAGCGCTTATCAATATCACATACCCAAAAAAATCCTATAGTTAAGATCAATCTAGGTTAGTTTAGATGTAGAGTTAAGATGGATGTAGGTTAGTTTAATTTATCACTTTAAATAGGTTATATTCCACATGAATACCATGTGTCATTACATTACATTATGTCACAACCTCTCTACCATACTAGGTTGAAGAGCATCTCTCTGTGTAATTAATTACTAATAATAATAATAAATTAAAATAAAGTTGTCAATGGTTCTTAGCTCTAGTGGTTGTGATGGTGGTTTGTCATCCCTTCCACTCAGTTCAAGTCTTTGGTGACATAGTTCATCATAGTAAAGTTGAAAGGATAAGTGTCATGTTGGAGTCTGGGATCCTAGCGTCAGTTTCCAATATGAGTTTTTGACATATGTGGCTTGTGGGTTGTTGCATATATCCCCATCTACAAAAATAACACTAATTTAAAATAAAGTTTCAGAACAAGTTTATGTGATGGAGTTGTCTTTAGTGTGACCTTTTGGACTTTCTAATGCCGGAACCCGACATAAAAATTTGAGGCAAAATCTTGATTTGTGTTATCTAAACTGGATTTTTTACTGTATATATGGATTCAACACCCTGAAAAACCCCTAGGGCACTTCGATTGTGCAGGGGTTACCCATCAAGCTTGTGATTTCAATAAATTATTGTCGGATTTTAAAGAAATTAGACCGAAAAATCTCACTAGAAAAGCTTCCAAAAATTCTCACTAAAGACAACTCGTTATGTGATTCATAATGATGAATGATAACTCTTCCAGATTAATCATAACAATGTTTTAGTTAATTTTATGACTATATTTTAGTCTTTGGCAGCATGAGATGTATTACAAGGTAAGTGTTTTCATGTCTAACCACTATTTAATTTATATGGCTACAATAATTATCAATATTATTAGTGAAAATTAATTCATATTTATAATTAATTAATTAGGAAAAGGGGTTTAAATAGTTTATAAAATATAATATAAATATAAATATAAAATCATAATTTAATGATAATGTCTACTTGAAAGGTTTTTAAAAATTACTAGGAATTATTTAAGGCATAGTGTAACTTATAGACTAAATGACCTTTTTTATGACATTTTTCCTAGTTATTTTTAATCAAAATGGTTGGAAAATGTAATTCCTACTTGTTTCAGTTGTGACTTTCTACGTAAAGGAGTTTGTTCCTATTCTATATAAATATATATATATATATATATATATATATTTGGTGTGTGGTAGATATTCTCTCAACCAATTTTGGTGTGTGGTTGAGATATTCTCTCAACCAACTGATTGTGTGTCCAAGATAGTTTCCCTATCTTGAGACATCACCTTTTGTATATATGTAATATCATAATTGATCAATGTGAATAGTTTGCACTATCAAAATTTATCTTGGCATCAAAGCTCGTTTGGGCCTAGGCCTTGGCCCCTCGTGGGTCGAGGAAAATAAAAAGTTTGTTGAATGTTTGGTTTTGGTTTGTCCATTTATTTAGGCCAAGCTTGGTGAAGTGTTGTTGCGATTGGAGAATTTGAGAGCTAATTAGTGGAGTTCTTGCTGGACCCTTGGCGATGGAGCAACATTCCTGTTGGTGCCCATCATTTCTTGTGTGAGTCACATAATGATTTTGAGAGTGTTGTCTGGCATAAGGGTTGGATTCGAAGAGCTTGAATTCCCACGTGCTAATGTGTGGCGCCGTGTGTGGGAATAGTCATCCTCAGCAAATTAGTAGCATGCCTCTATTGAGCCAGTTGTGCTAGACTTCGGTGAGCGTGGAAGTATGGTTGATCGCTGGTGTGGTGAGGCTTGCTAATCACTGGTGTGGTGGTCCAATCTATCAACCTGCAACAGAAGTGTGGTTGTGCAAAAGTCATGGCGAAGATCAACCTCAGTGGTGCGTGTTGTGGAAGCAGAGGCCAGGCAAATAGAGTTCTGGTCTCAGGAGATCGTGGGAATCATATTTGTGGCTCTATTGTTGTGTAGGTTGATCTTAAGGTGGATCATACTCTGTGGATGATCAACATGGTTTGTGTGAATGGATTAGAGTGTGATCAACATTGAAATATGTGGATCGTGGAGCAGCATTGTGTTATCAGTGGTGGATGCGTGTCATCGTGGAGCAACATCGTGAATTGTTGCAGGTTTTGGTGGATCAACATCGTGGTATTGTTTGGTGTTAGCATCGTGGCATCTTTATCATCCTCTTAGCCTCTACGTGTGTGGGGCTCCTAGTTTCCATAGGCGGCTTATTTGACACTCTACATCCAAAAGCCTGCAACAATTTGGAAGATGTTCTTAGAGAGAATTCCATGTCTTCAGTGGGCACTGCAATATCTAGTTCATATATTAATTCCATATGAGGAAACTACTTTATAGAGTCTAATCAGTTTTTTTCGTTGAAACTGATAGCTAGAATTTTTGCAATTCTTAGTGGCAGCGTTGTGTGGCACGCTGTTGATCGGAGGAGGCAGTCATTAACAAATATAGTTGCAATTTGACATGAAAGGCCATTGTTTGGGTATTGAATTCCAGAGCATTACCCTTCCGGTTGGAATAGTCGTTCGTCAGCAACAATTCTTGGGTTAGCTCTCGTAGGTCCTTTGACAGTGGAGGAGTGGCGGCGAAGCCTGGCCTTGATTTCTCGTGCCTTCATCCTTTGGATTCACAGGTCGCAGTGTGTAATACGATGAGTTGTATGTTCGATAATGCAAACGTGCAAGGCATTGTTGAGGAGCAAGATCTTTTTCCTCAGTTAGGATGGTCAGTGGGATATAAGAAATATTTCAAATAGGTGTTTTTGCATGTTTGTGAACCTAATATTCAGTGTGTGTGTGGAACTTCATATGCATGGTCCTATTAATTTTTATGTGCCATGTATTAAGGTTTCTAGATTTTCTTATGTAAGAATGGATTACAACACTATGAAGGCCACAATGGATTGGTTCATGGGTCTCCTCTACTCGAGACTTTCCAAAATCTGGTGCCACTGTGTTGTGATGGCATGAGGGGATTGTTGAGTACCGGAAGTGTCTATCCTGTCAAAAGAAATAGTGAAATGGCTATGGAAGTTGTTAGTTATTGGAGTTGTTGTTGCCTCGGTAGAGAGGCATTGAACAATTGGTGCAGCCTACAAGTATTTATGCCTTTGAGATTGTGAAGGAGAGATATGAGGTGAGAATTGAAAGGTGGCCCACAACGAAGACGATTACGATGGAGTGCGATCTTCTTGTTATTTATTTGTCTTCGACGATGGAGGATTTGATGCGCAGGATCGCTAGACTGCAAGAATCAATAAACTATCTTGATTGGGTGGATCGATGATTAACATGAAACTCCCTAGGCAAAATTAATTTCTATTTCAGTTTTTCAAATTGGTATGAAAATTTGAAGATGCTCGAACTGCACAAAATCTAAATGGACAGTTGGAAATTGCTGGTAGAATCATAAAGGTGTAAGCAATGTCTGATCAAGTTGAAATGCAAGAGTTTGTGGCTAATGTTGATTTTAATAATAAGTATGTCATGTCATAATACTTCTAGTTGTTATTGAAGTGACATTGGTCTGACCAACTATTGTAACATTTTTTGAGTGTGTGTTGGAACTGATCATTCCAACAATACATAAATTTGCAAGATATAATGAAGACATGAAATTGAAGATGGCATTAGAGGAGTTGCATCAAATTTTAAAGAATGATGAAAAACCAGTTAAATTTGTGTGAGTTTGTGGAATAGACTCGTGATCATGGTGTACTATGAGACACACATTATAACTAGAAAAAATCTACATGTCATATATTGTTTTGTAATGGTTAGTTGTGGTCCTTGAATTTTTTTTATGTAATTGTTGTAAGACCCAGAGAGGCATGCATACCCTTTGTTATGTGTTCCCTCGGTTAGAGAGTTTTAACATCCTAGATGATTTAGTTGGATCTTTAAAAAGTACCAGTGGCATGGTAAAAAGGCTCAAAAATCAAGTTCGTAGAAACTCTATAAACTTAGTATTGGATCGAAGTGCTCGTCATCCTGATTCCGATGGTGTGAACGACACTCAAATCTGAGTTCATATGAAGAAGTTAAAGTAAGTAAAAGTTAGGTTTGACTTGGACACGTGACAGCAGAAGATGACGTGGCAGAACCTTTCATCGAATAGGGAAGTGCCAAGTGGCTAGCCACCATTGGTTCTGCATTTCACTGATCGCAAAATGTAGAGGTATGTGGGTTACAGAATCAGCCCCCAACACTACCGAGTTGCAATTGGGATATCGCAATCGCAGATCGGAGGTGAATCAACAGTTTCAAATTGTCCCTAGGCAAGAAAAGTTACAATATGATAATCACATATCGCAATCGCAAAAGGGGAAGTGCTTAACGAATTGGCCCTGGGAGCAAGCTAGGTTGTGATGTGATATATCGCAATCGTAGGGTCAGGTGCGATTCACGATATTGCAATTGCAGTTCGCAAAGCGAAGTAGTCGCATAGAGTACCAACCTTCAGTTCTCACCGATTGCAATTTTCGATTTCTATGTCAATGGGTTATCAACGCCGATAAAGTTGTCGGGATTTAGGGAATATGCTGATTCATGTGAAAACAGTGTTAAAACATTTTTTCTATGTTTAAACAGGTTTTGTTACCTGCGTACTATTCACGGCCCGAGAATCTCTATTGGAAATGCCTACCTGCTAAAATTTGTCATCTGTTTGGAACTACTTGAAATTAAAGAGTCGGTCAATCAAGTTATATATATGGGACAGTCTGCACAGGGAAAAGGGGGAGGAGATTGGCCGATAGTTCAGAAAATTGTACGCAACAGGAATCGAACCTAGCAGCAGGGGCCAGAACCTTGCCTTGAGTAGCACGGAGGTTCCGAGAGGGTGCAAGAAGCCCGATTACCTGAATTGGGTGTTTAGATAGGTGTTTTTGCACGATGTTTCGCCAGGGTTTCGTTGGTACTGTCTGTTTCTGAATTTGGGCTCTCCATTCTTCATCCATCTTCCAGCTTGGAGGTATAAGGATTGTAAATGAATTTTGCTTGTACTTTATCTCTTTTTATGCCACTTAATGAAAGAAAGCCTCCCCACTATTGAGCGGGGCCCAAAGACGTAGTCCAAATTGGATGAACTCCGTAATAAAATCTTTGTGTCATGGTTTCTTGCTTATCATGTTATTTTCGCATTGTTTTATGTGATTTTAAGTTCCATGCTTAATAAGCTTTGCTTCATGTAAATTATTCTGATGCATCTATAAGTAAAATATCCTTGATCAAGTTTGGTTTAGAGCAGGTCTTTGTCGATGAGAATTGCATGAGTATATGCTAACCCAGAACAAGCTGCGAAAAGGAGAAGGAACACTTAAGTCCTTTGATCCCAAAGTAGGACATGCACAACGAAGAAGAAACATGGAAAATGAAGAAGATCGTTGGGAAGAGGAACATAATTTCCGCAAGGTATTCTACAATATGGCAAAGAAAGAGGACAAGCTGTTTTCAGAGTATGAGAAGGTAGTTGGGCACGTGAAGCAAGATGCCGATGAAAATAGATCAACAAATCATGAAGTGGTGGTGAAGAGCCTCCCCCCTCTCCTTCTTCAAGTGATAGTTCTCATCACTCTAATTGAGATTCCAAGCATACATATAAGAGACCATTCTTCAAGTTATATGTATAGTTTGACCTGCCCATGTATAATGGAGAGTGTAGTGCAGAAAAACCTAATAATTGGATAAGATAGATAGAGGTCTACTGCAGGATTCAACAGATCGAAGAAGATGAGGAAAAGGTCCAGTTAACATCCTTTTAGCTGAGTGGCAGTGCTCTCGTTTGGTGGGAGAGCAAGTTGCAGAAAGGCAACAAAATGTCGAGTAACCTTCTTTCCTCTTGGTCTAGTTTTATTTCTGTGTAGAAAGACCAATTTTACCCTTTGGGTTATAAACACAAGGCACTAATGGAATGGAAATATCTAAGGCAAGGTAAAGGCCAAAATGTGCAAAGATTCAGTGAAGAATTTCGAAAACAAGCATTGAGTTTGGGCATCTCATTAGATTCGGTCGAGATTGTAACTAAGTATGTTGGTTCGCCACATAGTTACATAAGACACTCACTATTATTGTTCGATCCTACTACGATTGATGTGTCCAGTGTAAAGGTGATTCATCTTGAAAGACGAGGCAAAAATGGCAGATATGATCAAGCCAAGAAAACACCATTCAACCCTCAGCATGGAAAATTCCAAAAGAAAGGCAAGGGGAAGGCTAAGAAGACCATCACAACCAAGAAAGAGGATGGAGCAACACCATCTTGCATGCATTGCAAGAGAGGAGAAGGCCATGATGAGGACCATTGTTGGAAGCTACATCCAGAGCTGAGACCAAACAGATTCAGCGGAAAGGGAAGTAGAAGACAATGAAAATAGTGCAACAGGACCTTGGATCAAATTCCAGTGATGAGACATTGATCACAGTCGTGGGAGAAAAAGTTACTCTTTCTGTTAGTAATAATTCTGATTCAGTGGAAAGTACTAGTTATTTGAATGAGCCTGTAAGTAATGAGTGAAAGAGAATTGAATTATTCCACATTAAAATTACTATAAAACACTCAAAGGTGGAAACTCTATTCGATTCAGGATCCCAAGCAAATTTAATCTCAGAGTACTTAGTGAAAAAGTTAGGCCTTGAAACAAAGCCTCATCCAAGTCCATACCCGCTTGGTTGGGTAAGCGATAAAGAAAAATTACAAGTGACCAAGCAGTGTAGGCCCAAATTTGTTATTGCTTCCAAATTAGTTGATGAGGTAGAGTTAGATGTTGTGCCTTTGGATATCTGTGGATTTATCTTTGGAAGTCCGTATCTATATGATATAAAGGAATTTTTCTTTCGGCACGAAAATAAATACCACCTCACGAAGGATGGGGTAGAATATATAGTCAGAGCTCATGATATGAAAGTTAGTGCTAGCCTTGTAAGTGTAGTACATATTAAACAACATCAATTCCAGTAAAGGGTGCATGCTCATGGTAGTGAGAGAAAAAGAGGCCAAGACAATTGACACTTTCAAAGGTTGTGATCCTGATCATAAGAAATAATGATTTGAAATTATTTCTAACTATGATGGATTGTTTCAGGAACTGAGAGGATTGCCCCCAAAACAAGAAATCCAACATGAGATCCACTTACAACAAGATTCTCCTTTACCAAATATTGGCATGTATAAGATGACTTCTATCGAGATGGAGGATATCAAGAAACAAGTGCAGGAATTGTTAAATCAAGGGGTCATCAGACCGAGTTATTCTCCGTATGGCTCACCGATCATATTTTTTCCAAAGAAAGACAACACATGGAGAATGTGCGTAGACTACAGGGTGCTAAACAAAATTACGGTGAAGAATCAATACCCTCTCCCTCTCATTGATGAATTATTAGATCAGTTGAAAAATGTTGTCTACTTTACAAAATTGGATTTGCGTAGTGGATATCACCAGGTTAGAGTTGTAGAACAATACATTTGGAAGACTGCATTCAAAACCAAAAAGGGGTTGCTCGAATGGATGGTGATGCCATTCAGACTTTGCAATGCTCCAACCACGTTATGGGGGTAATGAATGATATGTTTAGGCCTTTTCTTGATAATTTTGTGCTTGCATATCTGGACGATATTCTTGTTTATAGTAGGACATGGGATGAACATGTATGTCATGCAAAGAAAGTGCTTGATTTTCTAAAAATATAAAATCTATATGTAAAGATGTCAAAGTGTGAGTTTGGGAAGACCTCTCTGGTTTATTTAGGTCACATAGTTGGTAATGGGAAATTGAAAATAGATCCCTCTAAAGTAGATGCGATTATGAAGTGGCCCAAGCCCACAAATGTTACAGTGGTCCAAAGCTTCTTCGGTGTGGTACAGTATTGGAGAAGGTTCGTTACAAACTTCTCTGTTATCGCATCTCCCTTACATGCATTGAAAAGTGCGAAGAAAACCTTTCAGTGGGGAGGAAAGCAACAAAAATCCTTCGACATGCTGAAAGAGAAGATCAAAAAATGTTGGCTTGATGGGCCCTGACCCAGGTTCAACGTTAAGTAGCCAAGCAAATCCCTACACTACTGGCCCTTTTGGCATCCATCCATAGAGTGCGGGCTGAAGTCGCACCCAAAGCAATATGGGGGGATGTAGGAACCAAGTTTCTGCACCCTGAGATGGTTGTGATGTTGTTATTTTCCCTAACCTTCCTTCGTGCAGATCGATAAGCCCTTTAGGACTTATCAAAGTACTTCTTTTATTCATCCTCGAAGCCTCCGCGAAAGTCTCCAGTCATCCTTCGCAGGCCCTAAATAGATAGATAGGCACTTACATGCCCCTGTAATTACTCTTACTTATGTATCTATTGAGATTTGCTTAAGTATTGGTCACTTTAACATGCATTACGGTTATCTTCACGTAAAGAGATATTCCTACTTGAGTTCATAATGTAAAATACATAGATTCATGCATCAATATAACATTATTTCATACTCCAGCGTTCAACATAACATAATCGCAACATTCATAACATAAGTAAAATAACACATACACAGATAATTGTAGAATATTCCTCTTTATTAATAATCCAGATTTCCAATATAGACTCCAACTACCCTGCACACACAGCTGCAGGGGTCTGCGTACTCAGCTACGGACTTCTACACTAGGCCTCTGTGCACTTAGCTGCACAGCCTCTTCCTATGCTAAGACTCTTCGTTATTAGCTCTCATAGACCCATTACAAACTCAGACTTCACCATTGACTACTTAGCTAAACGAAACTGACTTAGACTTCTCTAAGACCTCCTTTTTATACAATCCTATGGTTCGTAGACCATTGGTAGATCTCTAGAGCCGACATGACTTATACAAAAGAAGGGCAGCAAACCCTTAGTAACTCTTTACATATTTGCACTCTGCGACCACAAAATGCAGAGACTTTACACAAAACTTAGGATTTTAGCCCCAAAACATGGGCTTTTGACCCCAAGATTGACCCCAGGGGACCTGTTCCTAACAAGCCCCCAACATAAATATGGTGACTCGCTCCACCTGTACCATTGCAACTTCAGCGGTGCACTGTGTTGCTGCCTGCTTCATTTGTTCGACCAGCTGCTCTTTCGCTAGCCCTGTGCCATCTGCCTGTACCTTTTGTTGTGTTCACTACAGACTAGCTAGTTTTCCTTCGATGGTGGCTATGAGTGCATAGGCTTCATCAAGCCAAGGCCCTATTATGGCCTTGAGGACACCCTCTTTGCACTGTGTTGCATCCACTTGCTCCTTTAGCACCTTTGCCTCCTGTAGTTTTGCTAGCCTCTACGTAAGGGCGATGGTGCGCACTGTCAATTTAACTTAATCATATCTTCATTGTAGCTCCCGGGCCCAACCTTTGCAAGGTGGGATCCTCCTGCGAATTGGTAACCACTTCGAGTGCCTACTCGAAGAGCGTTGTGCACTCATTCACTGCGCTATCTACAATGGCTACTGCATATCTGACATCGACCTCACACTCCTCCTTTACCTCTGGCAGAGTCGAGGGCTAGTCCCTCAACACAAGCACTGTGATCTTAAGGTTCAGGTCCAACTAAACCTTGTCCAGCACCGATCTCGCTTCGCGCACTCTGACAGCGAGCTTCTAAATTCGCACATCCACGGGCTCATCTTCGGGAATGTCCAGCTCTGGGATAGGCTTGCATGCCTCAACCACTACCTTGGTCATGCGCTCACTCTTCGTCATGATAGCCTTAAGCACTCGATGGCAGAAGTCTTCTCGACAAACATTTGGGCGTTGTTCACCTTCTACTCACTGATGAAATTCAATGCTCACTGTTCCTGAGCCCGAAGTTCTATGATCACACTATCATGTAGGGTGTGAAGGGCTTCTCTTGGAAGCATGGCCAAGTCAAGCTCGACCTTCTATAGGGTCCGAATAGTGGCCCGATCATATTCTACTTCTACGATCAACGTGATAAATCGGGGGTCCAAGGGGCGAACAATTTGTGTTGCTTCAATTGTCCCAGGTGCCAAGTTGGTTGACACCATGCTACTTTGACCCACATTGGTCTGCACTTGTGACGCCTGGATCTACAGCTCACGTAGACCCGTCTGAATGGCACTCAAGGCCTACTTCTGCTATTGATCAAACTACTAGAGCAGTTCCACAGTGACATCCCTCACCGTATCACCAATGTCATTCAAATCACCTTCTGTCAAGGTGATCGAATCGAGGGAAGTCTTTCTTGCCTTGGACTTCTTCCACGGCCCTACTTTCTCTGATTCCCTGTTGCACTTAATTTGGAATGGAGAAGTCTTTGGGTCCGCTCCTCCCTGCCCTATCTATTGTTCCTCCTCCTCTTCTATTTCCTGGAAAGGCAACTTCTGACTCTTGTCAGAGTCATGCTCCTCTTCTTCCTCTGTCTGTTTTTCAGTAGTGCTCTCTACCCTAGATTTTTCCTCAGCCTCCTTCTTCCCCTTTCCTTCTAGTTGTTACATCTTTCGCTTGGCCTCTTCCTTCTTTTGTTGCACTGTATACTTGCTAGACCTAACTTTCAAGTCCGAAGCGGTGCACCAATCTGTCGACCAGTAGTAAATGACCATTGTGATCACGTCATCTGTGGCTAGGTATTGAAGTTCATACGACTTTTGTTCAGGATCCTTCCACGCACGCATGGAGACATGTTGGAAGTCTGCCTTGAACTCCACATACTCTTTCAGGTAATCAAAAAATTTCAGCGACAACCATGGCTTGCGGTTGATGTCCATGTGGATACTCATCTCCATCAAGATCCGAAAGACATTATTGTCCTTGACCCTTTTTGGGTCCTTCGTAGCCCAGAGCGAAGTGAATTTTTTATTTCCAGAAGGCCCTGCGTGACCAGAGGAAACTGACTATCCTCTGGTAACTCCCACGTGACCAGCACTATGGATAACAATAGCCATGTGTAGTGAAATGTCTTGCTTTGATCCCACGCCTCTCTGCAGTTAGCAAGAAACTTGCTGCAGAGGTAGTGCACCCAGTTGACCTGTACGCCGTCTGCGCACTGGGTCACTAAAGGCACTACTGGTGCCGACACTTCATCTGCGTGACACTTTCGCATTATCTTGCCTGCCAGGATCTAAGCAGTTACCTTGACCATAGGGTTGGTTATGCTAGTGTGGAGTAGCCCTCTTTGCGAGCTTAAATTTATCCTTCATTGCTTTGGTGAGGTCACGCTCACCTGTCTTTCCACTAAATGCCATGGCCTGATTTTCTCCTGTGTGTGGCACCCGAGTGATCCTATGGATCAGCATATCAGTGATTGGTATCAACTCCTCTAGCCACAGGCACCCATCGTGTACCAAGCACAGTAACTGCTTGATCGCTACCATGGTTATGGGCATGTGGTTGTAATGCAATACCCATAGCAAGTTTAAAAGACCCGCCTTATCCACCCCTTTTACCCACCTTCTTGGCTCCAGCATGGTCACACCCGAGTCTTTGTAGAAGACGTGGTGCATGAGTTGATCCATCGCTAAGTGGGGAAAGCGTTCTGTATCAGCCAGATCCCAATCCTCTAATTTTAATTGGGGGACGTGCCCCAAGCACGGTCCTTCAAAGATAATTTTGTCCGACAGTAAGGGTGTATGTAGCGTGACCTTACTTTCATCAATGTCCTTCGGAACCTTTGTCTTGCCTCTACATGGAGAAATGTACTCAGGAAGTTTAGACATAGGGTTGGACCCCTCAACGTCAACATCTTCCACCCCTATGTCAATGTCTTCCTCACCCATACGGAGATCTTCAACATCTACTTCAGGCTCTAGGTCGATTACCTTGCCCTTTTGTTGCACACTGGGCTTCTCCTTCTGTGGGTTCTTTCTAAGTGATTTGTGCACCGAAGATGGCACCTTTTTCTTATCTTTCTTTGCTTTTAGACCCTCCTTGGTCAGTGTAGGCCTCAGCATGGGAATCCTCGGTGATTTAGGCACTTCGGTCGGGTGCCGACATAATACTGGATCTGAGCGGCTACCTTGACCGCATGGATGGTTATGCTAGTGATGGAGTAGTCACGTGGCTTCTTTGTGAGCTTAAATTTATCCTTCATTTCTTCTGCGAGGTCGCACTCACCTGCCTTTCCTCCAAACGCCATGGTCAGATTTTCCCCTGCGTGTGGCAGCCGAGTGATCCTATGGAACATGTCAGTGATTGGTATTGGGTATTGGATCCTCTAGCCACAGGCACCCATCATGAGCCAAGCACAACAGCTGCTTGATCACTATCATGGTTATGGGTGTTAGGGCCTAAATCTACCTCAGGCTGAGAAAGGCAGGATCTAGAGTAACATCAAACCACGCTTAACCTGGTAGCTAGCCCTACCAGATCAGGAGAGGGCTCTCTCCTAATCAATATCGGGAAAATATGATCAATAGAGCTTGAGATGACTGATATAAAGACTAATTTTATGCTAGGTATATGCTCAGAAGAGTTTGATTGAATTTAATGTTGGTTTGTTGGCTCAAATGTGAAAGGCAGATTTGGGTCCTGGGAATGGACACAGTCTTGCAAAGGTTTCTGTGGGGCAAGGTAGGAAAATGCTTTAGTACTTTAAATTGAGTGAGATGGAGAGTCTTAAGACTGGTGAGGAGTTGGAGAGGGCATGAAATTCTCAAGGATCCTCTTCAAACTGCTGAAAACATAGAAAACTAAACAAACCCTAGGTAGAGCACTACAACATCAATGAATTCTACCTTTATACTTGATTCCTTTAGTTAAGCTGAACAAAGAGGGATGGCATACATAAAAACATGTAAACTTGCATTACAGAAGGAAAAACAATACCAAATCAAGTTGCCACAAGAATCCCACAAAATGTTGTAAACTCTGGTCTATTCCTTTGCCAAACTACAGAGATGAATGTACAATAATGCTCAAAGCATTCACTAGAGTCCAACCTTTACAAATGACTAAAAAAGTACTAGATATAGGCAACAAACAACTCATGCTAGGCTTTAGGGGTCGAATTCATGAGTTTAGGAGCTGTTTCAACAAGAACTAAACTAAGAATTGAAAAGTAGGCAGTGGAATAGCTTGCCTCTAAAACCTAGGAAACTGATTCATTCAGTTCAAAACTACCTTTTCAAGATGTATCTACCTCCATGAGTGAGTTTTCAACATTTTTACATCAAAGTCCATAAATTTACATCAATTTACATCATTAGTTTGACCAAGAGATATAAAAAAGTCAAACTGAGAAAAAACTAGGCGAAAAACAGAGTTTCTGGCAAAAAATGACAATTTTCCATCCTGTGCGCCGCGCCACTATCCTTGTGCATAGCACCTTTTTTCAGCTGAGTTTTGAGGCCTTCCCGTGCACCAAATTTGCTCCAAGTAGGCTTGTTGGAAAGGTCTATCTGTCTAATTTTTAAAACAGGTGGAATTTCTAAATTTGGTGTCCATTTGCCCTCCAAATGTGAGTTCTCCCAAAACTACTTCCTGTGTGGCCAAAAAGGGGCAGAAAGGGCATTTTTGGGGTGTTTTTGACGCTTCCGGAAGCTCAAAACTTGACAAAACTTTCTAGCCATTTCTGGACATTCATAATTTTTCATGAGGAATCCAAAAATGTAGAGTTTTCCTCCAGAGGAGGTCCCTAGAAAAAGCAAGCACCGAGTGGCTCTACGCACCAGGCAGAAAAATCTGTATTTTACTTCAAAAATTCAAAATTGACAAAAAGTGTGTCAAATTTCTTGAAATTTGTGCTGAGTGACCTACATCAAGTACTATGTTGGGCTAAGGAAACTTCAGCCAAGATCTTGAGCTTATCTTGCTCTTTCTTTCTCCTCAAAGTCTTCCTCAACTTGGCTTTTAGGCTCCTTATTCTCGCTTTGCAAATCTTGTTTCTTGCCAAATAATGAAAATCCATGTGCTGCAACATGTCCTTCTCCTTGTTAGCCTTGTCCAACAGCCTCTCCAAGTGCATGTTCATCTTCTCCAACCAAAACTCCTTGTCATTCTCTATCTCTTGTTCAATGGAAGTCAAAGTGACATGGTCCTCTTCATCATTTTGCTTCTTCACTTTCAAAATTTCTAGCTCCATTAGGCTTTGCTTATCCTCCAACTGTTTGTTTTCTTTTTTGTTTGTCATCTATATCATCCTCGTGCATCTTCTCTTTGCCTTTGCTTTGCTACTTATGTTTCTCCATAGAACTATCACTGAGTGTCTCTTCCTCATAGTGCTTGTCTTAGGAAAATAATGAGATGAAGGTATGGTGGAAAAAATGATGATGAAAGAGGGATGAAAGAGGACAATGGTGATGAGTATGAAGAGATTTTACTCTTGGGAAATGAAATTGGGGAAAGAAGGGAATAGTTTTGGGAGATTAGGGTTTAGTGAGGGATTTAGGGTTTTATGAGGGAATTAGTTACTTTTGGGGAGTGGGATATGGGAAAATAGGATAAATGGAGTGTATTAGGGTAATAAAAGAGTGAAAAGGGGTTTTGATGATGTTTTTGTGGTGATGGAATGAAATTGGCACAATGAAATGGAAAATAGTGAAGAGAAACTAGGGTTTCATTTTAAACTTGCAAAACTCATGAAGGACACAAGAGTGCACTCAAATTCAGCTTTGGAAGGATGATTACTTACTTTCCAAGAGGTAATTTGAGATATTTGAAGCAAATTGAGTGATTTTGGAGCATTTTGGGGCTTGGCTGCCAAGTGCGCCACGCCAGCACCCAGGTGCGCCGCGCTAAGGAACAGGTGCATAGCGCCTTTTTGCAGACTAGTTTTGGAGGTCTTCCCTATGTCCAAATTGGGTGCATGATAGCGCTTTGGAAATATATTGAGTCTAATTTCCAAAACAACTTGAATTTTTCAATTTGGAGTTCATTTTCCCTGTCAAAAATCAAATCTCCCAAGATTGGTCAAAATGTGCAAAATGAGGCTGGCTAAAGGCAGGGTGCTGTTGCAGTCAACTTTTGAAGGTCTTCCTCAACCCCAAATTGAGCTTATGATAGCTCATTGGAAATCTATTTGTATCGAGTTACCGTTTGACTCATCAAGCAAGTCATTTGGCCAACCAAGCTAGGAGAAATCTTGAGTTTCCCAAGGTCACTTTAGAGGTACATCATTTCTCCTGAGGCAACTGTATTTTTGAAATTTCTCTAAAACCATGACACCTGTGTAAAAAGTGAAGGACTTTTTTCTTCCTTGGCCTAGTGTGGACAAAAATCTCTCTCGGATTTCCCAAATTAATCTTTTCTTGCTCAGAAACATCATTGGAGCAAAACCTATCCCGATGTGTGGAACAAGGGATTTGTCGAAATGAAGTGAAATGAAGGGGATAAGGGGCTTCTAAATTCTTGAGAAAATTTTGGGAAGTAGGGAGGGATGCTAGAAATTAGGAGAAAGTGGAATTTTAAAGATTGAGTGAGGGGAAGGGGTCCAAAAGGGAAAAACACAGGCCTAGCCTAGAAAATTGTCAAATTGTAGCAAGAAACTAGGGTTTGTGCGAAAATGAGGAATTTGAGGGATATTAGTGATGGGAAGTGTTTAATAAGGTACATTAAGGATAGGGGAAGGTGTATGAACATCAGGATACAAGTTTTGTTGATGATTTAACCATCCAAGAGAAATTACCTTCAAAACCCCAGGAGAGGGAAATGAACCTTACCTAGGCACAACTGAAGCATGAACAAGGTGTAAAATGACCCATTGGAACCTGACATGATGATAACAACCCTCTGAATGATGGTACACTCAGCTGAATGATGATATGGACTGACATTTGGACAACTTTGAAAGGAGTGAAAAAAAACCCTAGACCTAATACCTAGTGACCAAATTTTGCTTGAAGACTCACTGAAATGACAAAATTTGACTTTGACACCTTAAAATCACTTTGTAAGAGCATGTTTGATCACTGGAGGAAGGTTTCAAAGACTGACACTAACAATGGGCATGCCATTTTAATGCGGTACCCACAACATGTTTAAGAGACTAGCCTTATCCACCCCTTTTACCCACTATCTTGGCTCTAGCATGGTCACACCAGAGTCTTTATAGAAGACGTAGTGCATGAGTTGATCTGTGGCTAAGTGGAGAAAGCGCTCGGTATCATCCAAATCCCAATCCTCCAATTTTAACAGTGGGATGTGCCCTAGGCGTGGTCCCTCAAAGGCGATTCTGTTTGACAGCAAGAGTGTATGCAGCGTGACCTTGCTTCCATCAATGTCCTTTGAGACCTTTGTCTTGCCTCTGCGCGAAGGAATGTACTCAGGCAGTTTAGAGATAGGGTCGAACCCCTCAACGTCAAATTCCTCTGCCCCCATGTCAATGTCTTCCTCATCCATAGGGATTTCTTCAACATCCTCTTCAAGCTCCAGGTCAATTAGCTTGCCCTTCTCCTACATGGTGGGCTAAATTTCCTTCTGTGGATGCTTTCTAAGTGATGTGTGCACTGGCTGTGGCGCTTTCTACTTATATTTATTTGATTTTGGACCCTCTTGGGTTGTTGTAGGCCTCGACCTGGGCATCCTCAGTGATTTAGGCACTTCTTCCAGTACTTCAATGCTCTCAACCTCTAGGGCAGCTCCCTTAGTGGCCATTGCTACTTCTGGGGTAGTTCCCTCAGCTACCATTGCTTCTCCTGCACTCACTCTTTCTATGGGTTTTGACATAATACTAGACAACACCTCTTGCGTTTCCTTTGGAAACTTCTCAAACACTAAACTCACTATCAAATCTTCAAATTTCTCATGGTTCATACAAGCCCGAGAGCTCAACACCTCAATTCTCAAAATGGCAAGTGTTTTCTGCTAGGTAGCCACCTGTAATTTATAGGTTTTTTCAAATTCAAATTTGACCGTTCCCCCCAAAATTCGTTCATAAATGCTTAATTGGCGGCATATTTTCATAGATCTTTCCCTTAAATTGTGACTTAAATGCTGCCCCCCACTCCATTTGGTTGTTTTCCCATTGTCAAGTCATGAACAGTGACCATAACTGTCACTTTCCGGTTGCCCTGTGCAGTACGTTCTTGGATAGCATAGCTCCCTGTGCGTTTCTACTAACACGATGACATTCCTTCATTCCACGTAGTTCCCCAACCTGGGCAGTGTAGTTTATAGTCCCATGCCTCCTTTCAGCTGCCTGGAGCGCTAAGACTATGCTTCCACCATGTAGTCATCTAGCCAGATCGCCGGTGTATGGATTCAGTCAGCGACCATTCACTCGCCCTGGGAATGGTTCTCCATTCAACTTTACCAACTGAACTGCTCCACCATCAGTAATCTCCTTGATGACATATGGCCCCAGTTAATGCATCTAAAATTTTCCTGGGAATTTATCAAACTTACTGTCATATAATAGAACTAAGTCATTTACCTTGAAGGTGCGCAGTTTGATGTGTCGATCATGCCATGCCTTTTCGCACTCCTTTTAAACTTGTTGATGGAATCCAGCTAGAAATATATATTCTTCAAGCTCTGTTAGTTGCGTGAGCCTCTCCTCCAAGGCTTTATGATCTGCCATTCCTATGAATGCCGCTATGCGCATAATAGGTACAATGTACTCCATCAGCGTCATAGCTTCCACACCATAAACCAGTCTGAACTATGTTTGTCTAGTCAACTTCTTGCAAGTCGTTCTATAAGCCCATAGCACCGTGGGCACACTAACATACCAGTCGTTTCTTTTAGCATTGCAAACCTTTGTGAGAATGATCTCCAATATTTTATTAAATTCTTCCACCGTCCCATTAGCCTGCGGATGATATGGCATGCTCTTCTAATGGTAGACTTGAAATTCCTCTGTCACTGCGCTAATCTTCTCATTAAGAAAGTGCGTACCGCAATTGTTGATTAAAATTTTTGGACAAACAAACCTTGTCAGCTTGTACTCAAAGATGAATTTGGCTACTGTTGTGCTTGTACAATCCTTCACATGCTGCGCCTCCGCCCATCTGGCTAAGTACTCAGTCGAAGTGATGATGTATTGCGCAACTGTCTTCTTCCCTAGAGGCTTAATTGGTCCTACAAAGTCAATCGCCCACTTCTCGAAGCGATGTAGTGATATCTACATATTTAGCAGCAGCTCATCCCTACGCGAGGGTCTACCCATCCTTTGGCATGCACTGCATGCCCTACAATATGCTTTTGAATCCTTATGCAAGGTCAAACACCATAACCCAGCGCGTAGAATCTTCTGCGCTGTTTCTTTTCCTGCATAATGACCTCCCGCAACTCTTCCATGAGCCTCAGCGAGGATGCTGTTTCATTCAAACTCTGGCACATGATGTCGCAATATTTCATTTGATCCCATTTTGTACAAGTGCCCTACAATCATAGAAAAGTCTGTCCTGCGCACCACCAGTTCCTTCCTTTTTTGGCTTGTATATCCTTCTGGAGCCATACCTGTCATCAAGAAGTGTATAATATCTTCAAAGTGGCTTTCCGTGATGCGTACTGCAAAGAGCTGCACGTTGGGTAGTCCTTCCTCCAAATTTGTAGGTTCCTCTCCTATTTCAATGCACGACAAATGATCCAGTCCAACATTCAAGTATCCTGGCTTCACAATAACTTCAAAATCATACTCCTGGAACAACAATAGCCACCTGCATATCCCCCCCCCCCCAAATAACACAAGCTTGTTGACCAGGTATTTTAATGCCAAATGGCCTGTATACATCTTAAAATATCCACCCAACAAATAATGCTTGAACTTCTGGAGCGCGTACACCATAGCTAGTCCTTTAAACTCTGTCATGGAATAATTTTTCTCAGCTTTGGATAGCTTCCTACTTGTGAACACTATAGGGTGATCCAAGTTCTCTTCATCAGCCTATGTTAGTACTAATCCCAACGCAATACATGACGTGTACACATGCACAAGAAATTCCTTCTTCCAATCCAGGAAGACTAGGAGCAGTGCAGTGACCATTTTCTCCTTTAGCACATCTAAGCTCTTCTGGCATTCCTCATTCCAATAGAATGTAACATCCTTCTTTAACAGTTTTTCCATCGGCATGGTGATTTAGGCATAACCCTTGATGAATTCCCTATAGTATCCTTTATTCCCCAACATTGCGCGCAACTGTTTCACACTCCTTGGCGCCTCCAAATTGATTATGATTGCGATCTTCACAGGGTCTACCATCAAGCCTTGTCTACATACCACATGGCCCAACAATATCCCAAAAGGGACACAAAACAAACATTTCTTCGGATTGAGTGCAATCTGGTACCTCTACGATGTATCTAGCATCAAGCGCAGACTTTCCACATGGCGCTTCACTAGTCTAAACATTGTCTAATCATCAAAGTATACTTCCATAAATTTATGAATGAAATCCTTGAACACCACGCTGACTACGCGCGAAAATATCATCGACGTGTTCTTCAACCCAAAAGGCATCACCGTATACTAGAAGCATCCCCATTCAGTCGCGAAGTTCATCTTACTTCTATCCTCCAATGCAATCTTGATATGATAGTACCTAGAGAACCCATCAGTGAACGAATATGCTTCCTAGCTGCCAATGTTATCCAGGACCTCTGTTGTAGGGAAAAGTATCCGACTCGGATGACCCTAACCCACTCTAAGGGTGATAGTTCCTTAGCAACAACTGTAAAACAAACTACTGAAAGTTTACTTCTTTATGAAAGCAAAAGAGAATGGAGGAAGCACTAACCGTTGCCTTGCGCTTAATGTCGAATCCAAAATCTTCTCTTTGGCCGCTTGCTCCTAGCTCTTTGTTGTTCTGCTCACCCAGCTGCAATGAGATTCTGCACAATAACAAAGAAGGAAACTACAAGAGGCATGCAATCATAACTGGTTCATGGATTAGTGTAAACCAAACATGCAATCATCACAATATATAATTGAACAAAAGCACATAGAAGAACCTCAATAGCTTTTATTAATGAAGAAATAAAGGTTCTGAGAGGATTACAACCATTGCAGGCTCCAACCCAGCAACACCTCCCAGCAGAAAGAATTGCTCTTCTTCACCTCTCTCAAACAATCACCCAATAACTCAAGAATGAAACCAACAACATATCATTACTTTGCACCCAATTCCAGCCTCCTGAGCTCATAGGAGAGAGCTCAATATATAGATGAATTGAGAAAGGATGAGTCATCTTGCAACTGATGTGTAGCTGCCTTGTGTCCTCTCTCTCTTCAGTTAATCTTTAGTTGATCTTCAGTTCTTGAGTCCACTTGGTGAACCTTGCTTCCACTTGGAGAAACAAAGCCTCTGACTCATCACAAGGCGAAATACCTGATCCAAGTGTCATTTTTGGAAGATTCCAAAGCAATGACTCACTGTGCCACATGTCCAAACTCACCCAACGCAGGTGGGCTTTGTTCTGCCTGCTTTGCAACGCAGGTACACCATGGAGCAGTTGTGTTTCAGCGCAGAAACCCAGTGGAGCACCTGCTTTGATTTCAGGATTGCTTGTTTTTGAGTGTTTTCAGGTGGAGAACTGATCTGAGAGCTGTTGGTTTGCTGACCTTGTTTCTCTAGGGGTAGGAACATCATGTTTAGGGAACTTTGGATCCCTTGGATTATTGACAATTCATGCTTGTTGCTGTAAGGCACAAAATTGTCTATAACAGATGCCCCCTAAAGTATGAGGTCGTTTATCGGGTGAAATGCTTTATTGAGAGGATCCGAAGTTCATTCGATCTGCTGAGAAGTGTCCTGTAATAAGATACAATACAATACATTATTTTTCATACATTTTTCATGATCTAGCTGAGGCGGGCATTCCCATGCTCAGCTTTATAAATACATTTTGGTACATAGAACAGACGATCGTCTGATGCTAGACTGATAATTCTCTGCCGAATTTATCATCCTTTGAAAAGGATGATCATCTGTTGCAATGATGTACATATCAAATGTCTTTATGTCCTGAATATATATCGCAGCCCGGATGGATGAAACTAGATCCGGGGTCTTCAGTCTCTTCCGATCTTCACTCGATGTACAAGTCGATCCATGTGAGAATTTCTTGAAGTCGAACATGGAAAGACATCGCTTGATTACCGGTCAATAATGTAAACCGTTAACAAGCGCGAGAGGAATCACCGATAAGGATGATGACCCTCAAGGTACGGCAGTACAATCTACATGGTGGGAATAAAGGACTTGGCGTCGACCACCATGAAAAATCTTCTGGTCGAAGGTCATTGATGTATACCTGTCGCCGGAAGTGAGAAGCTTGCCATTGAGGCATGCAAGCTTCAAAGTACTGAGGGGGGTGCTCCTAGATCAACTCCTTGGATAATGAGCTGATGTCGACAAGGAGCGATCCGTCAAAGGAGGGCCTTAATGAATCCCACATCAGTGACACGGAACGGAGCTAGTGATTATGATGAGGTGAAAACAAACTGTGATGTATGATTCAGGGTGGCGGTCATGAAGTGGATGAAGGATAATGTATGGCAGTGGGTGGAACACGGTTGACTCTTTACAGAACCACATCTCTTGAACATATAACGACACTGATGTGATGGATTGGTAGCATCACCCCAATTGTGGACGGTGTGGCGAGGACCATGGTTCTGCGACCGGTGAATGAAACAACCCAACCCGAAGTGCTACGGAGGACAAAGTGTCATGTTCAAGAGCGACTTGCTACCATTAATGCTGTGAGGTTCTCCCAATTTTTCCCCAGTCATTGCCGACCAGTATGTTGTGGGGAAAAGTATCCGACTCGGAATGACCCTATCCCTACTCTAAGGGCGATAGTTCCTTAGCAACAACTGAAAGTAAAGCTTTGATATTTTCCTTTATGAAAGTACAGAGAAGGAAGAAAAGATTGACCAACCGATATCCTTCGCTTTTGTCGATCTTGTCTTCTCTCTTCGTCCCTTGCTTCCAGCTCCTTGTTCCCTTGTCGGCCCAGCTACACAAAGATCCTGCACAAACAAGAGAGGGAAACTACAAGAAACATGTATTCATAACTGATGCACGGATTAGAGTGAATCAGATATACAAGTAAATACAATACATCAATGCAATACAAGTATATAGGAGAACATTCAAAGCTTTATTGATAGAAGTAAAAGGTTCTGAGAAGGTTACAACCATCAATGGCTCCAATCCAGCAGCACCTCCCCAGCAGCAAGAAATCTCCTCTTCACCTCTATAAAAGCAATCACCCAATAGCTCTAACTGTAAACCAACAGCACCTCCTTGCTTTGCACAAAATTCCAGCCTCCTTAGACCTCATAGAAGAGCTCTATATATAGGATAGAAGAAGAAAGGATGAGTCAGCTTGAGACTGACATGAAGCTGCCTTGTGTCCTTTCCCTCTTCAGTTAATCTTCAGTTCTTAAGTCCACTTGGAGATCCTTGCTTACACATGGAGATCAAGTACCTCTTACTCATCACAGGGCGAATCCCTTGAACCAAGTGTCAGTTTGGAAGCTTCCTGGGCAATTGACACCTTGCAGAATGACTGTGCCACTTGGCCAATCTCGCCCAGCGCAGGTAGCCTTCATTGGAGTTGACTTTCAGCGCAGGTACAAGGAGGAGCAGTTGACATTCAGCGCAGTTGCTCAGTGGAGCAGCTGACATGATCCAAAAATAGCCTGTTTTTGAGTGTTTTCAGGTGGAGAACTGATGGGAAGTGCTGTGGTTTGCTGACCTTGTTCTTCTAGGGGTAAGAAAAACATGTTTAGGGACTGAGGATCCCTGTAATTATTGACATTTCATGCTCCATGCTGCGAGGCACAAAAATGTCTATAACAGTTGCCCCCTAAAGTATGAGGCCGTTTATCGGGTGAAATGCTTTATCTAGAGGGTCCGAAGTTCATTCCAGTGCTGAGGAGGCGCCCTGTAATACAATACAATACAATACATTATTTTTCATTCTGTTTTCATGATCTAGCTGAGGCGGGCATTCCCATGCTTAGCTTTATAAATACATTTTGGTACATAGAACAGACGATCGTCTGATGGTAGACTGATAATTCTCTGCTGAAATTATCATCCTTTGAATAGGATGATCATCTGCTGCAATGATGTACATGACAAATGCTTTTATATTTCCTGAATATATATCGCAGCCCGGATGGATGAAACTAGATCCGGGGTCTTCAAACTCGTTCGATCTTCACTCTAAGTACAAGTCGATCCATGTGAGAATTGCGCTGAAGTCGAACATGGAAAGACATCGCTTGATTACCGGTCAATGATGGAAACCGTTAACAAGCGCGAGAGGAGTCACCGATAATGATAATGACCCTCAAGGTACTGCAGTACAATTCACGTGGCGTGAATAAAGGACTTGGCGTCGAACGCCACGCAAAATCTTCTGGTCGAAGGTCATTGATGTATACCCGTCGCCGGAAGTGAGAAACTTGCCATTGAGGCATGCAAGCTTCAAAGTACTGATGGGGGTGTTCCTAGATCAACTTCTTGGATAATGAGCTGAAGTCGACAAGAAGCGATCCGTCAAAGGAGGGCCTTAATGAATCCCACATCAATGACACGGAACGGAGCTAATGATTTTAGTGGAGGTGAAAACAAACTGTGACATATGATTCAGGGTGGCGATCATGGATGGATGAAGGATAATGTATGGCAGTGGATGGGACACGGTTGACACTTTCAGAATGACCTCTCTTGAACATATAACGACACTGATGCGATGGATCGGTAGCATTACCCCAAATGTGGACGGTTTGGCGAGGACCATGGTGATGAGACCGGTGAATGAAACAACCCAACCCGATGTGGTACGGAGGAAAAGTGTCATGTTCAAGAGCGACTTGCTACCATTAAACTTTGATGTTCTCCCAATTTTTCCCCAGTCATTTCTGACCAGTACCTCTTTATTTTTGTCAAGCTTGAGGAGGATAACATATGCTTGTTCTATAACCTGCCCTTCGGGCAAGCCCATCGCTATGATTTAACGAGCTTAGCGATAGGGAAACTCGTTCTCGTCTAAAGACAAGTTTGTCGCTATTTAATGAACTTAACGAGTCTAACGACAAGGATAACTCGGTCCTTTTCATTTTTAGAGAGTCTGAAAAGGTACATAAAGTTAACTCCATAATTCCTTTTTCGTCATCTAATCCCTTAAGTCCGAAAAAGTATAAAACAATACAGAAGGGATGGGTGTTCGGTACTTTTAACGAGCCGAACAAGACAAGCGCTCGATCTTTTTGTGCAATAATCCCTCAGGTCCAAAAAGATTAAAATTTAGAGGAGGGATAGCTCTTCCGGTCGTTTAACGAGCTGGAAGGCCAAAACTCGGCAAACTTTTCATATTTTACGAGTCAGTGAAAAGAGCTCAAAGAAGACTCGTCTTTTGAGGAACGAGTGATAAACAGGGATAGCAACTGATTCCAGGTACAGGTTGGAATTTTCCAATCACGGCAGTGTCACAAGGATGGCTAGGTGAAATCACTCTTCGCAGCTGTTTCTCAAAAGAGGTAAACACACAAATGGAAGTGAATGATCGGCCAAATGACAGTGGAGGTGATGGATGAAAACACGACCAAGGCTTTTAAGGCTGATAAATTTACGATCGCAATGGTTATTTACCGGGATAGGTTCATTTTTAATGAGCTTGAACTCTGGTGGAAACTTTTGCTCACACTTTTCTATTTTTTAACGAGCATAAATTCCGTGGTAAAACTGCTCGAATCTTGCGTTTATTTTTTAACGAGCATGAACTATGTGCTAAAACTGCTCGATATACCAGTCATCGAATAAGAACGCCTCCTGTGAGATAGCTATTTTTTTTTTAAGGAGCTTTACCTCACGAAGCTATGCTCCAATTTTGGCAAGTTTTTACCTTTGCCCCACAGACTTTCTTCATGCAAGGTCGGAAACGGCTAATCCTACGAGTTTAAAGGGTTAGACCTACAGGTTTAAAGGGAGGACCTAAAAATTTAAAAAAAATAAATAGTCGTCCTTCGTTCACATTCCAAAAGTTTGCATGCCCCCAGGTATAAAGTATAATTTCGAGATACCGCCATCTCTTACTTATTATCCGTAGAGGGTTCTATTTGCTGCCGCAAATCAATCTCTTTCTTCGGCGATGTCTATCATTGGGAATTACTCAAAGATGGTTACCCTCTGTCACAACAATATAATCTCCTTCTTTGGAGGCTGCCCCTACTTATCCTTCAAAACATTTGTTTTAATGGGTGAGGCTTGCTTTTCCCCAAAGATGGTTACTACTTGTTGCAATAAGGGAATTCCTACTTGGGCAGTGCCCACCTATTTAGACAAAGGTGAATGACTCTTTTGCCAAACACATAACTTTAACAAAAGAATATTATTCCAGAACAACCCCTCTTCCACCGCCGGACGGGGTACGGACTAGTCATATTCTTCTGCGGAGATTCTACCTTATACCCAGGGTTTCTTCTGCCCGAAGCAGACCAGGGTGCATGCCCCCTGGGTTCCAGTCTTTCTTTCTGAATCACTCGCACTCATCGGGAAGGAGGACTGGGGGTGGAGGCGAATCTTGAGTGAACAGACCATTTAGGAATGGTATTTGACTATTTGCGATGCGAGATCCCGGAAACGAAAGTTGGTCTACGAGCTTGACCACCCTTCCTTCGTGTGGAAAACACATTACTCTAAAGAGTGAGGAGACTATCGCTCCCATGCAATAAATATAGTCGCGTCCAAGGAGTAGGTTATAATCCAAGGGTCCCTGGACGACCATCACGTTCAAATTGACGGTCTTCCCTTTCAATGTAACAGGCACATTGGGGAGGATTCCTAATGGTCGACTGGTTCCTTTATCAAAACCTGAGAGATTTCTTAACTCAGGTAAAAGCGCCGGAGAACCCAGTGCTTTCCAAGCAACAGAGGAAAGGATACTCACAGACGCCCCCTCATCAATGATAGTACCAGCCATAACCATTCTATAGATCTGGACAATGATTCTGAATGGTATACTGGCTGGTAACCGGGGTCTGCCTAGTTGATTCCAATCAAAGGATACAACCAGGTTGCTTGGTGGTGGGACCGAATATACGGCCGGGTATGACCCTGATGATGTTCCTTCCTGCGATAAAGGAATAGGCGCATTGCCCTGACGCTCATCAGAGTCGGTGCTAATGAAAAGAACCTGGATGGTGTCATCCTTATTCTCTTCAGTGAGGGTGTCGCATGAAGATGACTCTTCGGCGACGGTGTCATTTGAAGATGGGTCTTCAATGACAGAGTCATTGGACGATGAAACCTCTGAAGGAAGAACCGGGTCAACTGCCGTTTCGACCTTTAGACTTTCGTCTGGTCTGGATTCAGCAGGTTCATTCTCAATGACCGACACTTCAGCTGACCACTTGGGCGGGTCAACTGGATTTTCAACTATCAAGGGATTAGGCGCGAGTTTTTGGTATCCAGGAGGAAGTCGTAACGGTGAAACCGGACGATCTTCCAAAACTCTCTTGGCCTCATCTAAGAATGGACATTTGTGGATGGCATGCTTGCCTTCACACAATACACAGGGTGATCTTGGTCTCCCTCTTCGTCCTTCACTCTCGCTAGTTGACGGACTGCAATCAACATGACTATCAGAGGTTGATGCTACCGGATTGTGCAACCTCGGGGACCAGACCCTTAGTATCCGGGGAATACAAGGACAATCACGATGGAAGTGGGTCCCTTTGCAAATGACACATGGCGATTTAGGCCCGGTCGGTGCAGTGTGTGGGTTTTTGTCAGCTGTCTTTTGCTTGCCCCCAGCTGCCTTCGCCATAGGCTCCTTCTGCTTCTTTTCTTTCTTCTTCTTTTCCTTCTTCTCCTTGGGAGGTTGGCTTTTGCCAGCTCTACCTTGCGAAGATGAAGGATCAGAGGAAGTATTGTAAGAAGTGGAAGGCTGGTGGGTAGTTCTAGACTGTTCTGACTGTTGATTCGACTGCTCAGGATTAGTGGCGATCTGGACTACATTAGTTGAAAAGAGCCATACAGGTAGGCCAATTGTCAATCCTGGAAGTGACAATGTCGCCATATGAGGCGCACCAACATCTCCCCAAGAGGAGAAGGGATTTGGACTTCCGCCAAGGTTGCCTCCTTGGTTGGTGGGCTCCATACTTTTCAACTGAAAGATCAACGTGGGAATAACAGGTGATTTTGTTCCGCTTAAAATAAATTTTATTAACGACGCTTTTAGACACAAACTTGCTTTTTCATGTTTTAAGAGTCGAGAAAAAGCTAAAGATGACTCTAGTCGCCTTCGATGTATTAACGAGCCCGAAGTGACAAATGCTCGGTTGGACTTTTTCAGTTATAGAGTTTGAAAAAGGCCAAAAGAAACTGCTCTGGAGATCTAGGCAGAGGGTGTGCCAAACCTTTCGCGAAACCACAGAATACGTTTTACGGTACGGGTGGTCGATCTTCGTGAATGTTGTGTTCACTGCATCGCGATCAGTAGGGCGGTCGACACGGCTTCCTATGGATAAAGGATAATTGCCTATAGGGGTCTCCCAATATATACTCGACGGTACGTGGGAGCACAAGTCCGTATTAGTGCCACCGACTCTCAGGAGGAATCACCCACCTTCGTAGAGATCGACAATCACTATGTTTAACGACGCCGGAACACGTCTCTACCTAGACCTCTAGATGTTTGCGTTATGTTACAAAGCATTGTTATGTAAATTGGATTTATTTTAATGTTGATCTTGCTTAGCAGTTTGCCTTTAAGGATCACCACGAGATGTATATATACAACTTCCTAAATGCAATCTAAGATGAGAAGCAAAAACTTTTCAATCTTTCAACTTTGAAAACCTTAATCTACTGAAGGAAAAGAAAGATATCAACTTTTCTCACAGATCATAGAACACACACTAAATGCACTTTTTTCCTAAATCAACAAACTGTCAATAATGCACATGCACAATGCAGATATTTCTTTTCTTTATCCTTAATGTTGATGTAAGACAAAAAGGAAACTGTTGTATAACTTTGAATCTAATTTCAAGCGAGAATAAACAAGCTTGTCCAAAATCAAAAGACACCTTAAGATCGACTTGTTTAGACACTGGAAATGTATAGATTCAAACCATAAAATGAAAAACAAACAAACTCAAACAGCCATGAACAGTAATAAAACTAGCTCTTAAGATCACAACGACACTTATACAGTTCAGGATCTAAGAGGCCACAGCTATACTGGTTCGCTTTTCACAATGGGAAACTGTAACTGAAGCAAGAAATACTGAAAGAACAATCACAGTTTCATCACACAACTGAGGCGGAATAATGTCAAGGAAAGTTGGTTTACAGCAAGTACAATGACAAGCAATCAGTAGCAAAACAACAGTGAAAACAGGGCTAAGACACAGTGGGAAACCTCAGGAGGACATAGCCTAACTGGATCAGCGCAGGCTCTGGTCTGTCAAATTGACTCTCAGCGCAGTTCCCGAAGGGAGTACCTGCGCTGGAATGCAGACTGCCTGTGGACAGCCTGCACTGAGACACGAGAGTTGCGTTTACAAGGGTTTCCGGGTCATAAAAAGCTCAAAAATTCACTGTTTTTGCTGAAATAAAAAGCTATAGGTCAAGTACAAGCTAAGGGATGATCAAGAGGATGAAAAGCTATCACAAAGAGCACAAGAGTCCTTGTGGATCAGCTCTTCAAATCATAAACTTGCTCAGAAACTGAGCCAGAGCAGCTGCCCTCTACTTTGCAATTGAAGGACTCAATTGCAGTTCGATTTGGTGCTCTCCTTGTTTATGAGATGAATAGCAAGAAACACAATAAACCAACAAGATACTAGGTCCCCAGCGGAGTCGCCAGTTTGTTGTGGGGAAAAGTATCCGACTCGGAATGACCCTATCCCTACTCTAAGGGCGATAGTTCCTTAGCAACAACTGAAAGTAAAGCTTTGATATTTTCCTTTATGAAAGTACAGAGAAGGAAGAAAAGATTGACCAACCGATATCCTTCGCTTTTGTCGATCTTGTCTTCTCTCTTCGTCCCTTGCTTCCAGCTCCTTGTTCCCTTGTCGGCCCAGCTACACAAAGATCCTGCACAAACAAGAGAGGGAAACTACAAGAAACATGTATTCATAACTGATGCACGGATTAGAGTGAATCAGATATACAAGTAAATACAATACATCAATGCAATACAAGTATATAGGAGAACATTCAAAGCTTTATTGATAGAAGTAAAAGGTTCTGAGAAGGTTACAACCATCAATGGCTCCAATCCAGCAGCACCTCCCCAGCAGCAAGAAATCTCCTCTTCACCTCTATAAAAGCAATCACCCAATAGCTCTAACTGTAAACCAACAGCACCTCCTTGCTTTGCACAAAATTCCAGCCTCCTTAGACCTCATAGAAGAGCTCTATATATAGGATAGAAGAAGAAAGGATGAGTCAGCTTGAGACTGACATGAAGCTGCCTTGTGTCCTTTCCCTCTTCAGTTAATCTTCAGTTCTTAAGTCCACTTGGAGATCCTTGCTTACACATGGAGATCAAGTACCTCTTACTCATCACAGGGCGAATCCCTTGAACCAAGTGTCAGTTTGGAAGCTTCCTGGGCAATTGACACCTTGCAGAATGACTGTGCCACTTGGCCAATCTCGCCCAGCGCAGGTAGCCTTCATTGGAGTTGACTTTCAGCGCAGGTACAAGGAGGAGCAGTTGACATTCAGCGCAGTTGCTCAGTGGAGCAGCTGACATGATCCAAAAATAGCCTGTTTTTGAGTGTTTTCAGGTGGAGAACTGATGGGAAGTGTTGTGGTTTGCTGACCTTGTTCTTCTAGGGGTAAGAACAACATGTTTAGGGACTGAGGATCCCTGTAATTATTGACATTTCATGCTCCATGCTGCGAGGCACAAAAATGTCTATAACACAGTACCTCTTTATTTTTGTCAAGCTTGAGGAGGATAACATATGCTTGTTCTATAACCTGCCCTTCGGGCAAGCCCATCGCTATGTTTTAACGAGCCTAGCGATAGGGAAACTCGTTCTCGTCTAAAGACAAGTTTGTCGCTATTTAATCATTTTAATGAGTCTAACGACAAGGAAAACTCGGTCCTTTTCATTTTTAGAGAGTCTGAAAAGGTACGGAAAGTTAACTCCAAAATTCCTTTTTCGTCTTCTAATCCCTTAAGTCCGAAAAAGTATAAAACAATACAGAAGGGATGAATTTTCGGTTGTTTTAACGAGCCGAACAAAACAAGCGCTCGATCTTTTTGTGCAATAATCCCTCAGGTCCAAAAAGATTAAAATCTAGAGGAGGGATAGCTTTCCGGTCGCTTTAACGAGCTGGAAGGCCAAAACTCGGCAAACTTTTCATATTTTATGAGTCAGTGAAAAGAGCTCAAAGAAGACTCGTCTTTTGAGGAACGAGTGATAAACAGGGATAGCAGCAGATTCCAGGTACAGGTTGGAATTCTCCAATCACGGCAGTGTCACAAGGATGGCTAAGTGAAATCACTCTTCGCAGCTGTTCCTCAAAATGGGTAAACAAACATATGGAGGTGAACGATTGGCCAAATGAACAGATGGAGGTGATGGCATATAAACACGACCAAGGGCTTTTAATATGGCTTTCAAAGGTTACATTTCTCGAGGTTGTTTACCGGTTCATTTTTTCCCGGATGAGCTTGAACTGCTAGGGAAAGATTGCTCACAATTTACGTTTATTTTTTAACGAGCATGAACTTCTGCACAAAAACTGCTCGATGATTGCTTTTATTTTTTAACGAGCATGAACATTGCTAAAACTGCTCGATTATACCAGTCTTAATACAAGGAATGCTTTAGGTGAGGTAATCTTATTTAAGGAGCGATACCTCATTAATTACTCCAACTTGGCAGGTTTTAACTTTTGCCCTTCATCCTTTCTTTGTGCAAGCTGGAAACGGCTAATCCTACAAGTTTAACGGGTTAGACCTATAGGTTTAAAGGGAGGACCTAAAAATTTAAAAAAATAAATAGTCGTCCCGTGCTTGCACTCCAAAAGGTTTGCATGCCCCCAGGTATAAAGTATAATTTCGAGATTCTGCCATCTCTTACTTATTATCCGAAAAATGGTTTTGTTTGCTGCCGCAAACTAAACTCTCTTTTCGGCGATGTCTATCATTAGGTTGCTAAGGATGGTGACTACTTGTTGCAGCAATTTCATCTCTTTCTTTGAAGACTGCCCCTACTTATCCTTCAAAACAGCTTGTTTTAATGGGTGAGGCTTGACATTCAAAGATGGTGGCTTCTTGCTGCCACAAATAGACCCCCTCCTTAGGAGAGCCCACTTCTTTAGACAAAGGGAGCGATTGCTTCGCTCACATAACTTTGACAAAAGAATTTTATCCTAGAACAACCCTCTCTTCCTCTGCCGGACGGGGTACGGACTAGTCCATCCTTCTGCGGAAATTAACTTTATACCTAAGGTTTTCTCTGCCCGAGGCAGGCCAGGGTGCATGCCCCCTGGGTCCCAGTTCTTTCTTTCTGAATTACTCGCATTCATCGGGAAGTAGAACCGGGGGCGGTGGCATTCCTTGAGCGAATAAACCGTTAAGGGATGGTATTTGACTATTTGCAATGCGTGATCCTGGAAATGAAAGTTGGTCTACTAGCTGGACCATTCTTCCTTCGTGCGGAAAACACATGACTCTAAAGAGTGAGGACACTATTGCCTCCATGCAATATATATAGTCCCGTCCAAGGAGTAAGTTATATGCCAAGGGTCCCTGGACGACCATGATGTTCATGCGAACTGTCTTCCCTTTCAATGTAAGCGGAACATTGGGGAGAATCCCTAACGGGTGACTGGTTCCTTTATCAAAACCTGATAGATTTCTCATCTCAGGTAAAAGCGTCGGGCAACCCAGTGCTTTCCAAGCAACAGAGGAAAGGATACTCATAGATGCCCCTTCATCAATGATAGTTCCAGCCATCACCATTCTGTAGATTTGGACTATGATTCTGAATGGGATACTGGCTGGTAACCGGGGTCTGCCTAGTTGATTCCAATCAAAGGATACAACTAGGTTGCTTGGTGGTGGGACCGAATATACGGCCGGATACGACCCTGACGATGTTCCTTCCTGCGATAAAGGAATGGGCGCATTGCCCTGATGCTCATCAGAGTCTGTGTTGATGAAAAGAATATGGACGGTGTCATCCTTATCCTCTTCAGCGAGGGTGTCATTTGAAGATGGGTCTTCAATGACGGAGTCATTGGACGATGGAACCTCTGAAGGAAGAACCGGGTCAACTGCCGTTTCGACCTTTAGACTTTCGTCTGGTCTGGATTCAGCAGGTTCATTCTCAATGACCGACACTTCAGCTAACCATTTGGGTGGGTCAGCTGGATTTTCAACTATCGAGGGGTTAGGCGCGAGTTTTTGGTATCCAGGAGGAAGTCATAACGGTGAAACCGGACGATCTTCCAAAACTCTCTTTGCCTCATCTAAGAATGGACATTTGTGGATGGCGTGCTCGCCTTCACACAATATACAGGGTGATCTTGGTCTCCCTCTTCGTCCTTCACTCTCGCTAGTTGATGGACTGCAATCAACATGACTACCAGAGGTTGATGCTACCGGATTGTGCAACCTTGGGGACCAGTCCCTTAGTATCCGGGGAATACAAGGACAATCACGATGGAAGTGGGCCCCTTTTCAAAAGACACATGGCGATTTAGGCCCGGTCGGTGCAGTGTGTGGGTTTTTGTCAGCTGTCTTTTGCTTGCCCCCAGTCGCCTTCGCCATAGGCTCCTTCTGCTTCTTTTCTCTCTTCTTATTTTCCTTCTTCTCCCTGGGAGGCTGACTTTTGCCGGCTCTACCTTGTGAAGATGAAGGATCAGAGGAAGAATTATAAGAAGTGGAAGGCTGGTGGGTAGCTCTAGACTGTTCTGACTGTTGATTCGAATGCTCAGGATTAGTGGCGATCTGGACTACATTAGTTGAAAAGAGCCATACAGGTAGGCCAATTGTCAATCCTGGAAGTGACAATGTTGCCATATGAGGCGCACCAACATCTCCCCAAGAGGAGAAGGGATTTGGACTTCTGCCAAGGTTGCCTCCTTGGTTGGTGGGCTCCATACTTTTCAACTGAAAGATCAACGTGGGAATAACAGGTGATTTTGTTCCGCTTAAAATAAATTTTATTAACGACGCTTTTAGACACAAACTTGCTTTTTCATGTTTTAAGAGTCGAGAAAAAGCTAAAGATGACTCTAGTCGCCTTCGATGTTTTAACGAGCCCGAAGTGACAAATGCTCGGATGGACTTTTTCAGTTATAGAGTTTGAAAAAGGCCAAAAGAAACTGCTCTGGAGTTCTAGGCAGAGGGTGTGCCAAACTTTTCGCGAAACCACAGAATACGTTTTACGGTACGGGTGGTCGATCTTCGTGAATGCTGTGTTCACTGCATCGCGATCAGTAGGGCGGTCGACACGGCTTCCTATGGATAAAGGATAATTGCCTATAGGGGTCTCCCAATATATACGCGACGGTACGTGGGAGCACAAGTCCGTATTAGTGCCACCGACTCTCAGGAGGAATCACCCACCTTCGTAGAGATCGACAGTCACTATGTTTAACGACGCCGGAACACGTCTCTACCTAGACCTCTATGTGTTTGCGTTATGTTACAAAGCGTTGTTATGTAAATTGGATTTATTTTAATGTTGATCTTGCTTATCAGTTTGCCTTTAAGGATCACCACGAGATGTATATAACAAATTCCTGAATGCAGTCTAAGATGAGAAGCAAACTTTTCAATCTTTCAACTTTGAAAACCTTAACTACTGAGGGAAAAGAAAGGCAAATCTTTCCACACAGATCATAGAGCACACACTAAAATGCAAATTTTCCTAAATCGTCAAGCACACAGTCAAATGCAAAATGCACAATGCATGTATTTTCTTTTCTCTTTCTTAATGTGGATGGATACAAAAAGAAAGTGGTTATATAACTTTGATTTCGATTTAAAGCGAAAGTAAACAAGCTTGTCCAAAATCAAAAGACACCTTAAGATTCACTTGTTTAATCACTGGAAATACATGAAATCAAACCATACGAACGAAAGTAAAATGACTAACCAGCTATGGACAGCAAACAAGCTAACTCTTTAGACCAGCAAAACGCCTAACACAGGTTCAGATCTAAGAGGCCAAAAGCATGACTAGTTTACTTTTCGTTATGGGAAATTGTAAATGAGTAAGAAATACAAAGAACAAGTACAATTTCGTTATATAACAGAGGCAGAATGATGGCAAGTAATATTGGTTTCAAAACAGGCACAAGACTGACACCTAGCAGCAAAACTAAGTGAAAACAGGCAAGAGAAAGGAGGAAACCCCAAATGCACTAAGCAAATTTGGGTCAACGCAGGTTCTGCACAGTCAAACTGGCTCTCAGCGCAGGTAGCTAGTTCGGGACCTGCGTTGCAAAGCAGGTAGCCTGTGTACTACCTGCTTTGGAAAACGAGAGTTGCGTTTTCACAGTTTCCGGGTCATAATTTTCTCAAAAATGCACGGTTTTTGCTCAAATCAGAAGCATTCAGTCAAGCACAATCAAAGGGATGATTTAGAAGGTGCAAAGCTATCACTAAGAGCTTACAAGGATCTTTGTAGATCAGCTCTTCAAATCATGAATCTGCTCAGAAAATGAGCAAGAGTAGCAGCCCCTCTACTTCGCTTTTGATATAGTCAAAAGCTTTTCGATTTGGTACTCTTTTGTTCAGGAAATGAATAGCAAAATACTACAAACACAATCAAACGGATACGCTCCCCAGTGGAGTCGCCAGTTTGTTGTAGGGAAAAGTATCTGACTCGGATGACCCTAACCCACTCTAAGGGTGACAGTTCCTTAGCAACAACTGTAAAACAAACTACTGAAAGTTTACTTCTTTATGAAAGCAAAAGAGAATGGAGGAAGCACTAACCGTTGCCTTGCGCTTAATGTCGAATCCAAACTCTTCTCTTTGGCCGCTTGCTCCTAGCTCTTTGTTGTTCTGCTCACCCAGCTGCAATGAGATTCTGCACAATAACAAAGAAGGAAACTACAAGAGGCATGCAATCATAACTGGTTCATGGATTAGTGTAAACCAAACATGCAATCATCACAATATATAATTGAACAAAAGCACATAGAAGAACCTCAATAGCTTTTATTAATGAAGAAATAAAGGTTCTGAGAGGATTACAACCATTGCAGGCTCCAACCCAGCAACACCTCCCAGCAGAAAGAATTTCTCTTCTTCACCTCTCTCAAACAATCACCCAATAACTCAAGAATGAAACCAACAACATATCATTACTTTGCACCCAATTCCAGCCTCCTGAGCTCATAGGAGAGAGCTCAATATATAGATGAATTGAGAAAGGATGAGTCAGCTTGCAACTGATGTGTAGCTGCCTTGTGTCCTCTCTCTCTTCAGTTAATCTTTAGTTGATCTTCAGTTCTTGAGTCCACTTGGTGAACCTTGCTTCCACTTGGAGAAACAAAGCCTCTGACTCATCACAAGGCGAAATACCTGATCCAAGTGTCATTTTTGGAAGATTCCAAAGCAATGACTCACTGTGCCACATGTCCAAACTCGCCCAACGCAGGTGGGCTTTGTTCTGCCTGCTTTGCAATGCATGTACACCATGGAGCAGTTGTGTTTCAGCGCAGAAACCCAGTGGAGCACCTGCTTTGATTTCAGGATTGCTTGTTTTTGAGTGTTTTCAGGTGGAGAACTGATCTGAGAGCTGTTGGTTTGCTGACCTTGTTTCTCTAGGGGTAGGAACATCATGTTTAGGGAACTTTGGATCCCTTGGATTATTGACAATTCATGCTTGTTGCTGTAAGGCACAAAATTGTCTATAACAACCTCATCGATGAATGGAGTTGGGAAGGGATCATGCACGCAGGTTGTTAGAAAATTATATATTACGGAGCAATGGAACACATAAAATATTGCAAAAATATAAACACAGAAAATGCATAAAACAAGAGAGACACAGATATACGTGGTTCACCCAGTTTGGGCTATGTCCACGGAGAAAAAGCCAGTCCTTCTTTTATTATATTATCCAGCAAACTGAAGAGATACAACCTACAGCAGATCCACTGTAAAACCCTCTTCGTTGTCAATCTCCTCTCTCTTCCTCACTCAAAATACAAATCTACATAAACACAATATAATTCCCTCATATATAGAAAGGGGTTGCCTTCTAGGGCAAAAAACCCTAAATTAAACATAACTTCTACCATCAGATCATCCACCTAATGAATGGCCCAGATTGACTAGAAAGTACTATATTTTTACAAGGAAATTTTACATCTATTCTTAGATTCGGGGGCGCTGCCCCCAAAACCCACCGCCAAGGGGGGGGCTCCCCAAAGGTCGCAGCCGCCCCCCCAGACCCCCCCCACAGTGAATATTTTACGGGCGGCATTGCCGCCCCATTTCGAACTAGTGTCCAATGTGGCGATACCTTTGAATACAGAATATAATTAGGCTCCACACGCAACACAGGCATCATTCAACTTCCTGAGATCTACGCATATCCTTATTTCTTCCTTCTGCTTCTTTTCCTGAACCACTATTGGGCTTATCCAATCAGATTCTTCCACTAGTTCAATAATACCTATCACAAGCATCTTGTCTAACTCTAAGCAGACCCTTTCTTTATACTTCGGCTTGAGGCGGTAAGTTATTTTCTTCACAGGTTTCGCATCCAGTTTTATGGTGATGTTCATGACACCCAGGGCCCCTATTATCCCTTTCAAATATGAAAAATTTATGGGAAATAGATCCTGATATTCGCGGAGTAGTTTGGCGACCTTATCTACTATCACGTCATCCTAGTAGTCCCCAATCTTTGCAAACTTCAGCTCTGCCTCCATGCCAATGTTCACCTGCCTAGTTTTGAGCAGCTCAGTTATGTCTGGGTTCTCTCACTGTGGTCCTTCAACTTCGCAGTGTCCTTCAATCTCTGGAATATTAATCTTCCTCGAGTCTTCATCTTCTTCTTCCGCTGTGACATTGTAGCACTCCAGCGCGTGGCTCAGCTAGGTGGTCCAATTAGGTTGAATCAAATCTAGAGGATCATGCGGTATCCTAAAAATTGTTGTCTTAACCTCCTGCAACGCTTCGTTGATAGATTCAAATCCATCCTCAAAACTAAACGTCATCAAAAACCCTGGTGCAAAATATCCCATTCTTCACTGCCATGGTGGAGTCCCATCTCCAAGTACCAATTCATTGGTATAACATCTAAGGTATGACAAAACAGATGGAACCATTCCAGTTGAGGCTTCACTCTATACACTTCACTCCATTTGGCCAAAAGGTCACGTGGATCGTTTCTCCCATCATATTTTTCTATTAATCGTACCTTCGGATGAACAAAGAGTACCCTCATCATCCTCCTATATTCACGTCAATCATCAAAACTATCTTTGTGCGTACCCCACCATCTTGCGGGCGTAGCGCAGTGCCCAATCTCATTCCTAGAAGCGATGCTTCTCTAGTACTCCCCTTTCAAATGCATCCAGAAAGTGATCAAGATCAGTTAACCCATCATAGTAAGGTAGATTTATTACCTTTAATAATACACAGTGCAACGACTTGGTCATCATAATACAGTGCAACGTAGATACTTCATGCAGTCAATTCTTCCAGTGCTCCAGTTATTCGTCTGAATCTGATGTCCAGGAGCTCTCGCGGTCCCATGCAATACGTCCGTCCATTGTCAGATTCACCCAATCCTGATCTCATGCCATTATCTTTTAAATCTGGTCCAAATCGTCATCACTTTCATAATCACGGATCAGTTCAGTATAGCACGGTCCTTCTGCAGGGTCCAGTGGGACCACTACGCATAGCGATTTCTTCTCAAATATCATCTTTCGCTTCTTCAGGTTGATTAACCCAATAATGTTAGCAGCCCAATTGATCCCAAGGATCACGGGGTAGCGATTGTTGTCATCCACAATCTGTATCACTTCAAAATCTGCTAGTGCCCTCATGCCTTCGATATCAACTGTTACCCCCTGCAACCTCCCCATCAGGATGATTTTTTGCTGATTCTCCATCCTTAACTGAATTGGAGACCACTGTAGCATAGGTCTCCCCATTCTTTCCCATGTTTATTTCGGCAAAACATTTGCGTCGAACCCTAGGTCCAAGATAACCTGGTCCATTTCATATTCTCCTATCTGCGCAGTGAGTCTCATTTCATGTCCAGTTTGTGCCTTATCCTTACCAAGCATCCTAACTATGCGCACTCCGTCAGTAGCGGTTTCCTTGCCAACACACCTATTGATCAACTCCTGCAGTCCCTTCACAACCTTACTATCGCGGAGCAGTTTCATGTAGGTCTCAAAGAATGTGGTAATCATGGATGGGTCCATTTCTTCAACCGGTTTTACCTGACTCCGTGACGTAGGGGCCTCAACGAAACTTTTCTTTGCTTCCATAAATGTTTCTTTTATGTGTTCTAGATCAAACCTGGTCTCCTTTTCTGGTGCTTAGCAGACCCACTTGCCTTCTTTGTGTTGCTTCCCCTTATCCTCACTAGTTGTCACTCCACTCCGCATCATAATATTTACCTTGGGGTCTTCCTCGCGAGGCTCAGCCTTCATCATCTTCAGGTTCTGACTCGGTTGCTGAGGTTGTGCCCCCTTCTCATGTATTTTGGCTGACAATATAGGGCACTCCTCCATTGCATGGTCAAACTGAGTACAATAGCGGCATGACAACCGCGTTGGATTCAGGAAGTCCCGCGCGTAGTGTCCTGGTCCTCCAATTGTAACAAATAATCTTCCCTCGACCTCTACCAGGTCCTCCTCCACCTCGGCCTCGGTCATGCCCCTAATACTCGCCTCGCGCTCCTCCAACGCCTTGGTCCACGGGCCTCATTTTTTCCTGCACCTTGTATGTAGGTGCCCTATCCATCATTGATTCATAAATTTAGCAATTTCTCACATCATGGATTGACAAAAGTTGCAGAAGAGTTGTTGTGGTGTCTGTACGAATTTTTGCAACAAATGGAAATTGTTTGTTGTATGTTTCCCAGCTACCTGACAGATAGCACACCATACCATGGGCCCTGTACTTGACCCTGCTGCAGCTTCCTGCCTTAGAGCTATCAGTCCCCCTCACTACAAGAAAAAAGGTCATTGGTGAGGGTCATGCTTGTGACAGACCTTTAAGGTCCGTCACCAATGTCACATATGGTGATGGTCTTTAAAAAAGCATTATTGTAAGTGTATATAGTGATGATCCTTTACGGTTTGTTACCAAAGCCATTTTCAATGACACTTTTGGTGAGGGTCGTTAAAGGCCCGTCACTAATTCTCTCTTTGGTGACACTTTTGGTGAGGGTCTTTAAAGGCTCATCACTAATTCTCTCTTTGGTGACACTTCTAGTGACGATCTTTTATTGACCATTACCAATGATGTTTTTGGTTACTTTTGGCGATGGTCAATAAATGTTCTTTATCATTTATCATTCCAATGAGTTTTTCATGATGCTTCATGCCTGTGATGGACCTTTAAGGTCCATCACCAATGTCGCATATGGTGACTGTCTTTAAAAAATCGTTGTTTTAAGTGTATATAGTGATGGTCCTTTAAGGTTTGTCACCAAAGCCATTTTCAATGACACTTTTGGTGAGGGTTGTTAATTTCCCATCACTAATTCTCTCTTTGGTGACACTTTTGGTGAGGGTCGTTAAAGGCCCATCACTAATTCTCTCTTTGGTGACACTTCAGGTGACGATATTTTATTGACCCTCACCAATTCTCTTTTTGGTTACTTTTGGTGACGGTCAAAAAATGTTTGTCATCATTGATCATTCCAATGAGTTTTTGATTACGCTATGTACCTGTTACTATATTGTTTGTCAAAATATAATGATTTAAGACTATTGTTGTGGAGTCGTTTTCATCATGTGTCCAAGGTCATAGTGGTTATAATAGCCAGTCAATTTGTTAAGAAGTAATTAGTGTGTATCATTTCCCTCAAGTCATAAGAATATAGTCTTCCTATGAGTCAACACATGATTCATCTCTATTAGGTTTATTATCTATCAAATTTCCTTTAAATAAAGTTCCACTAGTGTGTGTAGGAACTATATTATTTAATACATAATCAAGCTCTGTCAATTCTATTAATGAGAGAGACCTAGCACTCCTCAACACTCATGGCACACCTTAACATGCTTTGGAACAATACACTAACATTCCTTGGCACCTCGCATGTCTTGGAACATCTTTGTACCTGGAACATCTTTGTACCTAGAACATCTTGCCATGAGTAGGACATGAAAGCACATGTTGGCATGCCATAGCATCACATAACACTCCCCTATCATGTGTTGGCATTCCCTGTAGTCCCTAGCATGCCCTGGAACTCCTTGGCATAATATTGCATTGACAAAAATTAGCACTTGGCACACATTGGAACTTGGCATGTATTGGAACATATTATTAGTGTGCCTAGCATGCCCCTTTTGAAAAAGATAAAGTCCTGACTTATTAACCCTCTTATGTGTTCATTTCCTTTCATTTTAGCTTGGTTATTCCTTTTGTTGCCTTGAAACTCCTTGACGCAAATTGGTATATTCTGGCACCCTACACATCCTAGCATGTCTTGACACCTGGAATGCCCTAGCACCTAGAATGCCTTGGCACTATTTGGCACATGTTAGCACACCCTAGAACTACCTAGCACACTCTAGCACTTCTTGACATTCCCTGATATTCCTTGGCATGCCTTACCCATTCTTAGCATACCTTGTCACTCCCTCCTTGGCATGAAAACTAGCACTGATTGACACTCCCCAACACACCCTCATATTCATTCATTTCCATGCATTTTGACCTAGTGCTCCCTTGTGTTGTCCTAGTACTCCCTAACACTCCTCAACATGCATTGGCACTCTCTAGCACACCTTAACACTCATAAGTGAAGAATGAAACTTATAACCAATGTTACTAGACTTGGAATAGAAAATAAGTTGGCGAGGCAAAATAGCTAAGAGTTTTAATCAGATTGAGGAAAAATCGGAAAAAAATCGGGAAAAAAATCAATGATTCAATAAATAAAAATATACACATATATTGAATTAAAAAAAAAAAAAACATTTTTCATTGATATTCAGTAAAGCCATGTATAAACAATTCATAATATCAATAGATGTCCAAAATATCATGAATGAATAAGCATCTCATTTATGTTATGAGTCCAAACATGATCCAAAGTACTGAGTCATGACTCCTAACAAGTGACTACATAGAACTAGAAGAAACTGCTTCTAAAAGTTTACAAACAACTGCATACTAATTAGAAAAAATCAGTAACTAAGAGTCTAAGACTCTTAAGAGTGAGAACTAGAAGTGATTCCTCCCACTCCTCCGCTTGCTTGACTCTCAAAGTTCTTCAAGTCATGTAGGCTTAAAAGAGGAGCCTCCTCTAATTGGACCCAATCTGTTGCATTTGTAGTTTGCAAATCTATCTCTTCAAGGTCTATTGGTGAATGATCCAAACCTATCATTATCATGAGACATTGAAATGTGAATTTAAGTTTGACTTTGAACTTTAAAGTTTAAACTTTAAATTCCAAATCATATTATGAAACCTTCAAATTCAAGCTCTCACCTAGTATTTTCTTGTTGCGAAGTTGTAGATTTTAATGGAAAAATACAAGGTCATTTAAGTGCTTTTGTGTCAATCGATTGCGCTTCTTAGAATGTATTTTCTCAAACATACTCCAGTTGCACTCACAACCTGAAGCACTGCATGCTTGGTTTAAGATTCAAATGGAAAATCTCTTCAAATGTGGCGTATCACTACAAAAGTTTTGCTACCAAAGACCTAGCAAGTGGCAAGGGTTCGTGAGTAGACGTACTAAATAGTAAATAGTAAAAACTTAAAAAGACAACAAAATTTAATAAAACATTCAACATACAAAATAAACTTTAAACAAATTTAATGAACTGATAAAGCCTTCAAGCCTCAAAGGGTACCTGGCAACACCTTAGACCTTTCTCGTATAACACTGGTATAGGAGAATAATTTAGGTGGTGCTCTATAATCCTATAGTTGGGAAAAGACACGACTTTGAAATTCTGGATCAGGGAAGCACCTTTCCATGCATGTCATAAGTCCTCTGTGAACCTCCCCATCCTCATTAAATTTGCTCTTATCATAAAAATACTATGGGTTTAAGAAGTACCTAGCATAATGTAAGAGGGAATGCAATTTCCTATCCCAATGTGCATCCATAATGTCCCAAAGAGGCATATACTTTGCCTCCTCATCCCCTTATCTTCTTTTGATGGCCTTCTTTGCGAGATCCATCACCTCATAAATGTAACCCATAGCGAGTTTGTCGCCAACAACCATCCTGAAAGTTCAAGCTTTCAAATTTAAATTAATATGAAACATTGAAAATAAAAAGAAGCTTGAAATGAAATTTAAAACATGAAAAAGTTAAAATACTTGAAGTACCTAAGAACTCTAACAAGGGACTCCATCATAGCAATATTCTCTTCAGCATCTTTCTAGAAACCGTCATTAAACACAAGCTCAACAACTTCAATGCCTTCAAGGGTATTAGAATGTTTAGATGTCATCCACTCAGTTCCCAAGGACATCCTCTTCAAATTTATCTTTTGCTCAACCACAAATTGCAAAGATATGAAATTTGTTTCAAATCTAGTCACCGTAGGTCGAACAATTTCTTTACCTTCAGTGTATTTTCTCATGGTGTTTAGGACAATAATGTGGTTTTATAGGTATTTGGTTATGGATTTTTCCTTCTCCACAACCTCATGTATCCAATGAAGCTTACCAATGTCCTCAAGCATTAAATCTATACAATGGGCAACACAATAGGTCCAAAAAATAGTGGGGTGCCTAATCTCAAAAAGTCTACCAACAGCCATATAATTAGTTGCATTGTCGGTGACAATTTGTACAACATGTTATTCTCCCACTTCTTGAACGACTTCATCATTTCACAAATAAGTTGTGTAGTCTTAACCTTGTCTAAGGCATCCACTAATTTGAGAAACATTGTACCTACTGGACAAGATACAAGGAGATTTATTAAATTTCTATTCCTTTGATCTATCCATCCATCACTCATGATCGTGCACCCTGTTTCTACCCATGATGAACGAAACTCAGATAGCAAAAGCATGGCATCTTCAACACTTTCTAATAGAAAATTTGTCCTAATGCTCTATAATGAAGGAGTTTTGAACCCTGGACCTGCAACAACAATTGCATCAATCATAGCTTACCAATAAGGACATATGGCACAGTGGAAAGGTATGTCAAAATAGTACCAAAAGTTAGTAGTGGCCTTCCTTGTCTGACTATGGATATTTTTTTTTCCAACCAGTGGTATCCAAGGTAGGTTTGGAACCGGGTTTTGTGTGGGGAGAAAAAAAGGTGTTTATGTTTCCACCCCCAATGTTGAATGCAAGAGGATTCATTTGGCCTTGAGTTTGACTTGGACTTGGAGGCATGTGTGGGAAACTTGGGAACTGCATTGAGGATTCAACAGAGGGAGATGACAATGGGGTAGTGTTACACAAAATATTGTCACCATGACTATTTATAGTCAGTATGGGTCCATCATCATCCATACTGTCCTCCTTGGCAGGTCTCACACCTCAGCTCCTCATGTCAAGCTTTAAAAAAGAGAGAAAGTCCTTTAAAACAATAAATCTCTGGTTCTGCACTTTCTCCTACTGTTTCCTGCGGTCCCGCACCCCATGTTCGTGTTACCTACGGACTGCCCGCTCTGTATCTAAAGGGGTGGGTGCGGACCCCTGTAAAAGTCAAAAAGGCGCAAGTTTATCTTCAAAAAACTTACTTGTGGTTGATTCTGGATGATTCTAGAAGGTTTCTTGACGTGGATGGTTCACTCCTAGGTGGTTCATGCATCCCAATATTAAAGGAGCTAATCCCTTGATGAGAGGAGTTATCCCTTTGAAGAAGGAGCTTATCCCTTTGAAGGTGGACCTAGTAACTTCCCTCCATTGCACTATAAATTAAGGCAGTGGGCTGGTTGCTGGGGAGGTTAGAAGCTGAACATTTCTAAGGGTAAATGCTGGTGGAATTGAGACTCCCTAGTTAAGCTTGAGAGGAGAGATTACATACCTTTTGGCTTCATTGGGAAGTGAGTGAACTTGTCAAAGTAGAGGAAACTTCTTGCTGGACCCTGGGAGGAACTTGTACAGCATCAAGGCACAGGTTGTAAAGTTCTTCTTTGATTTAATTTAATACAATCAAACTCATTTTTCTCAACAAATTGTCTTATGTGATTTGTTTCATAAATTCCTTGATCATTATGATGGATATGCTTTATTATATTGGCTTTTCAGGTGCTATTTAATGTGTGTGCTTGTTTGTGTCTACAGATTCTACATAAAGGAGCTCATTTGGATCAAAGGAGCGAGGCTTCTACAAACTTGCACTGGACCCAAGGTAGGCCTAAACACTTGTTTGCCTCTATTTATAAATTGCATATTTAGTGAAAGATAGAATTTGATTGGTTTGTTTGTCGCTAGATATCATTAGATACTAGGGAGGTCAATCTTGTCCGCAAGAACGACTCATTCCGTGTGACAAAATGGCGACTCCACTGGGGAACTGATTTTTTTATTTTTCCTTTGTTTGTACTTTGACCTGAGAAACTGTGTCTTTGTTTCTAGTTTTTGGCTTGATGATTGTGGGATTGGGTAGATCTAGTAGATTTTGAATTATTTTTTATTTTTCATACTTTTGGGAGAGGACCGCACCCTCTGCTTGCAGCACAGTGCGGACTTATCCGCACTTTTGCTTTGCGCACAGAGCGGGACCGCACCTGTGTAAACTGGGTGCCTGCGTACCCTGTCAAAATTTTGAAAATTTTCAAATTTTCTCTTTTAATCAGTTTAGAATTTGTTTATAAGTTTTTAGCCACTGCCCAGACCTGCATGTGACTTGTCAGAAACTTTCCTTGGGTTGATTCCATTGGCGTTAGGGTTTTAGGTGAAATTCCTAGAAGTTTTGTGTGTGGGCTTTGATTTTCATCCTGGTCTTGTAGTAGCTCGGAGCTTGAAAGCCTTAGATACCTTAGATCACCTTGGTTTTGACTGGCTTTCTTATGAGTCTGACCGTTTGGTAAAGTCTGCCCTTGTTGAGGAATCCATCTTGTTTTTCTCCTTGCAAAACTTCGAAAAGCTTGTGTTCAAAGTTTGGATTTCATTTTTAGAAAAGAAAACAACAGCTAATTGTTTTTTGACTAATTTGTGATTCTGGACAAATTAGTCCTTAGTTTGATTATAGCTAAGTAAAACATCCTTGAAAGTAAATTTTGTAAGCTTTTACTTCAATAGTTTTTTAGGGTTTATAGATCTCAAGATTAGTTTTGTTAATGGTTTTGAGTGTTTTATAAAAATATAAAAAATCTCTTTTGAAGAAAAGTTTGTTTTTGTAGTATTTGAGTTTTGGATAAGAGAAGGGAAATTTTTGTGAAAATAACTAGTTGTCTCGTTTTGAGTGCATTGGAAAAGACAAAAGCTCTTCTTTTGATTTCATTGTTAAGAAAAGATTTGTGTTTACAAATATTTGCATTCTCAAACTCTCTCTTAGCTAGAAGTTCATCGAAAGGAAAGGATTGCTTTTCATCTTAAGTGCATATTTTTTAGTGATTTCGAGTCGAGTCTTCACACCACAAGTTTCATCTCCGCACCTCTTGACTTAAAGAAAAACCAATAAAATTAATGCTTAAAGTAAAATCAATCTAGTAATATTTTTGTTCTTAGGGCTCTTTCCAACAATCTAGCTTAGGCTAGTGTCTTGGAATAGGTTTTAGTTAACACTCCAAGACAGTAAAACAAACAAGTAGCTGTATCTTGTGGTAGGATTAAATCCAATTGTTACATCTATGCTCTGGGAAAGCTCCTCTTAAAGGAGAAGCACGAGATCGTGTCCGAACCAGTGAGGGAATCAATCCTTCTTCATTGGGAACGACGCCAGATATTCACATATTAAAAACGGTAAACCTCAGATTAACCATTGTTGAGGAGCCTAGGGTCACTTGTTGGTAAACCTTGGATTATGTCAAGGAGCCTTCAAGGGGATTAAGCTTGTTACTCTGCCCTTGCGTGCATATCGGATCATAGACTGTTCCCCCAAATATATTTGTTTCCGTTGGTAACCATAGTGACCATATTCTATAGGATTCTTCCTAAGGTGATAGTGGAGGGAAGATCCCGCTGTACCTGGAGCAGACGTCGGCTAGACTCACTTGGATTTTCTGGGGGGTTCTCTTCACTTGAGACGGTTTTTTGGAGGAACTTGTGCCAGTCTATTCATTAAGCAGGTTGCCGGGGTAATTGTTCCAACCGCCATTTCTATATTGGATTCTACGACATTGGATTTCATCACCAACTAGTGTTTTCAGTACGAGAAGTTACTGTTTGTGAGTGGTTTGACTCCTTAGATTCTTTAGGCGCGTGATTCAAAATTGTTTGGTTCTTTAGAGGCTTTAGGTGATTTTCATTGAGATTTTACTTTGTTTGCGTGTGAAGTAGTTAAAATTTTTTAATCGTGGCTGAATTACCGAGGAAGTCTCGTAGACTTCGGGGCCAACCTCCTGAGTTTTCACCAAGCCAGCTGGAAGGGCTATGAGCCCTTGTCACTCCTAGTGACAGTAGAGTAGGGTCACCTGAAGAAGGAGAGTCTTCTTTGGTGGTACATCCTGATTACCAAGCTTTAGTAGCAGATTATAATCCGCAGTCTATTTCATTTTCCGAAGTTACTGGTAGTTTTTCATCTACTAGTGAGTTAGCCGAGGAACCTGAAATATCTGAACCTGAAACTGAACCTCCTGCTACTCCAACATCGGGGTTAGCCTCTCCAACTTCTAGTGGTCCTGGTTCACCCAGGGTAGAAAGAGTTATTACCCAAAATCTTCCTTCTGGACTTATTGCCATCGAAGAACTTGTTACTCCGGAAGAGGAAGGTATCTCTATCCCTGAAAATCAACCTGTTATAGAACTTAGGGAGCGTGAATCCATATTTTACAGTCCACCTAGGAGTGACGCTTGGTATCTTTCATTGACCAATTTTTTGGAAAACCCGGGACTAAGTTTTTCACCACCTCGTATTCCTTTTCACCCAACACCTAGGGGTTATTATCCTCTGTTGAATATGTCGAGATAGTCGTCCATGTTTTCTCAATCTCCAGAAACCTTTTCATACGGCGGTCCTTCTAATCCCTCTGGGTATCAGTCACTTACTGGTACTTTTTCGGGAGCATATCCTCAACCTATTGAACAAGGGTTATTAACTGGAAATAACGGAACTAAGCTGTTGAGTGTAGAAGATATTCTTATGATGACAGGTACTGTTCCTAATCTGCAACCTCAAGGTGGCTAGTTATCGCCTGGGGGGCAACCACAAGGTACCCAATTACCGCCTGGGGGGCAACCTCAAGGACAGTACATACCTTCGGGACAATACATTCCTCAAGGTCAACCCCAGACTCAGTATGTACCTCAAGGTCAACCCCAGACTCAATATGTACCTCAAGGTCAACCCCAGTATCAATATGTACCTCAAGGTCAACCTCAGTATCAGTACATGCCTCAGGGTTATCAACCCCAAGGTCAGTACCCAACCCAAGGTTTCCAACCACCTTCCGGTCAGTCATTTGTCCAAGGAACTGGAAATGTACCTTTGAATTATCAACCCTACCCTCAACCCAGTTACGGTCCTCAATATGCTCAAACTGCTATGGGTCCATACCCCGGAATGAACTTAGTGTGGGATCCATCACAATCCCAATAGGTATTGCAACCGAATGTGCAGTTGTCATCTCAAACTAGACAACCCTTAGTATCTGGTTCAATCCAGCAACCTATCCAGTCTACTATTCAAACTTCTGCACCTTCTGTAGTTTCTCAACCTAGGCCTAGCTCACCTCGAACTCTGCCTTAAACGGCTGCTGCAACTGCTGCAACATCTGTTCCATCTACCCCACCTACTTCTGGCGTATCTACAACCCTGGTTTCTACTGTTCTTGTATCAATTCCTCAAGCATCTTTACCTCAGTCTGGACTTACAATTCAGACTTCGGTTCAAATGCCTGTAGGACAACCTGGTCCAAGTATGGTTGTCACGATTCAACCTCAATTTACTTATCAAACGTACCAGGGACAGTACCAATTTGGTCCTACTGTGCAACAACCAGTCTATCAGTATCAACTGTACCCTGGATATACATATCAACAACCCCAGTATGGTCTGGTTAATCCTGGTTTCCCGGGAGGATATGATATCCCAAATGCAATTCCTATTCCTAGTTATCCTAGATATCCTCCTCCTGGGGCTGGTTTAATGACCCAGGGTTTCAGGGACCCTAATCGTCAGTTACCATTTATTGCAACTTTGGATTTTCCTGACTTGTCGCGCCTTACGAATGATCCAATCAACTATCTTCCGTTTTGGCCACCAATGCCAAATAAGTTGCCTAGTGATATTCCCAAGTTTGAAGGCAAACCAGGAGAGGACCCGTCCAACCATGTGATGACCTATCACCTCTGGTGTGCCTCTAATTCCATTTCAGATGATTCAATCCGTTTGAGGCTTTTTCAATGCACTCTAATTGGTCTTGCGGCCAAGTGGTACATTGAGTTACCGCGAGCCACTTTTTATAATTTTAGTCAGTTAGCTACTTCCTTTTTAACTCATTTTCAGTTGCTAGTCAGGTATGACAATGGCACAGAGTTATTAACTTCATTAAAATAATCAACGTCCACTTACATTTCAGATCACATTCATGAATGGAGATGTCGACGGCGTTTAGTGAAAGTTTTTATCCTGGATCAAATCTTAGCTGAATGGTTTGTCAAATCGTTATTACCGAAAATTACTGAGGATGTAGCTAAAGCCGGAGTAGTTACTGAAGAGCAAGTAATTGCTCAAGCACAGTACCTTGACCTAGTTTACACGCAGTCAGGTACGTTACACGAGAAAATCCCTGATCTTCCCAAACAAAATCAAATAGCTGCAGCTCCTTCAGGGTCTCATGCTGCTGATGGCATGATTGGTACGGTTAATACTAAAAGTAAGAAGAAATCTTCCAAGAATTCTTCTCCTATCATAACCTTACCAGATTCCCCGACAGGAGATTCTTCCGCAGAAATTTCCGCCGATATTCACGTTGTAGAGTCATCTTCAGCTAAATCAAAATCTGGCGGTAAGAAGAAAGGGAAGAAGAAAAATAAAGAAGATAAAAATTCAAAAGAGAAACCAGAAAAAACAGAATCTACTGATGAGAAACGCAAACCTCGTTATCCTTGTCTCATTTGTGAAGAAGAGAATTTTACAAGAGACTGCCCTCATCGCGCTGAGGTTGCAAAAATTGTCAAAGGTTCCCAAACGCCTGCTGTTTTGAAGGATCCTTTTCCTAGTCAAGATAGTAAGATGATAGGTTCTTCCTCGAATGCCTCTGAAAAACCCATAATGATGATGTCCCACGTTAGGATTGCGACTCGATCACAAGATTATGGAATTAAAAGTCCTGTTGGCGGTAAGGAAGCAGAATCTTCTAACTCGAACCCATCAACTTCAGCTCCCGGTTCCAATCCACTACAGATCGAGAAACCTAACCCAGACTTAGTAATCAAACCGCCCACCAATGGTATACTTCGAAAGTTAGCTTTCAATCCTCATGCGAGAGCGACTCAGAACTATAACATTGTTGAAGATTTGGCTATTTCACCTTCGGCAATGTCGGCTTTGGAAGTGCTGCAGTCATGCCCAGCACAGCGTAAATTACTATTGTCGGCTATAGGAGCTGTTGACGTTCAGGACTCGAACCTAATAATTTTCGATCTAGAAAATAGTACACCTCGCTTGCCTCATCAAATGGCTTTCCAGATTCCAGTGTTAGTCAAAAACAGGCCCTGCTATAGGACTGTGATTGATGAGGGAGCCTCAACGTGTATTATGTCGATCCAGTGTTGGAGAACGCTTGGTTCTCCTACACTTAATCAATCCCCGACAATTCTGAAGGCCTTTGATGGCCGTGGGTTCCATCCTTTTGGCATTCTACAGGATTTGCCTATAGGGGTTGAAGGTAAAACCGTTAATCTAGATGTGGAAGTGGTCGATGCCCCTCTGGATTACAACCTTCTCTTGGGTCGTAGTTGGTCTTACGCTATGACAGCTATTGTTTCATCGGTCTTCCGGCTTGTAAAGTTCCCTCATAATGGAAAGATCATAACTATAGATCAGCTAACTTACTTCTCGTCTAACCCAGTCTCTTCTGAAAGTATCCAACATGTCGGTAAAACAACCATCCCTTATAAGGATGTTGGAGTAGGACTCGTTAAAGATTCTGGTTTACTGGGAACTTTTTCTTTTCCTCCTCCAAATGTATCGTCTTCTATAGCAACCATTCATATGATTTCATCGGACACTCTTGTTTATAACGATCCTTGGATCGTACCCTCTGAATCTGAGATAGATTCATTCGGTGATGCTATGCCTTTGAGTCCATATGAAATTGCGTATCAGGCTGTACAGTCGTTTTCCGACCCATCTTCGACCAAAATTGACTTAATGAACGTGGTCCATGACGAATCACTTTCAACATCGAACTCAGATTCAATAACGTTTTCCGAACCTGTTCACACTGATGAGCAAATTTGTGAAATCCTATGTGTGGATGACTTACCATGGGAAGATCTTCATCACAGATCTTCGTTTTTACCTGAGATCGATCGATTTGAAAATGATTTTTCATCTATTTTCTCAATCGATTATGTCAAGGAACCTCAGAGTCCAATGAAAAATCCTGATTCTGAGCTTAATTTGGGAAACATTTCTCGAACTAATCCTATTGACATTTCGGTTAAGCCCGGAATTATTGAAAACGTTCATATAGGTGCCTCTTGTACGGAAGATGAAATTCAAACATATAAGGCCCTATTTCAAGAATTTTGCGACGTGTTTGCCTGGTCATATGAGGAAATGCCAGGAATCGACCCCACAATTGTTGTTCATGAGATCAAAACTTACCCGGATGCTAAACCCGTCCGGCAACATTTGCGTCAGATTCACTCGCGAAAAGCTGCTGCCATTAAAGCGGAAGTTGAAAAATTACTCAAAGCAGGGTTCATTTATCCAATTCCGTTAACGGACTGGGTATCGAACATTGTTCTTGTTAATAAAAAACAAGGAACAATAAGAATATGTATCGATTATAGGGATATTAATCGAAGACAATTACCCAACACCCTATATTGATCAAATCATCGATGATTGTGTCGGCAGTGGATTATTTTCCTTTATGGATGGTTTTTCCGGTTACATTGAAATAAATATTCTACCTGCTGATCAACCAAAAACGGCTTTCATCTGTCCATCGGGGACAGTTGCTTATTGCAAATTACCTTTTGGGCTCAAGAACGCCGGGGCAACTTTTCAACGGGCCATGTCTTACGCGTTTCATGACATCAAGCACATTGTGCAACCCTATTTCGATGATTTACTTGCTCATTCATTACATCGAGATGATCATCTCATCCATTTACGAGCAATTTTTATGAGGTGTAGGCATTATCGGATTAGGTTGAATCCACATAAGTGTGTTTTCTGTATAGAAACGGGTCGGTTACTTGGGTTTGTTGTTTCGAAAGTCGGCATTCGTGTCGATCCCTCGAAGGTTGAAGCTATTATCAAATTTCCTCCTCCTTCGAGTCTTCGCCAACTCCAAAGTTTGCAAGGGAAAGCAAAATTTTTGCGTCGATTCATTCCTAACTACGCCGAAATTACTAAGGGTTTTACCCGGTTGTTGAAGCAGAATACACCATTCTTTTGGGACGAGATAGCTGATAAATCTTTTGATGCTTTAAAACACGCGTTAACCCATGCACCGCTGTTGCATCCGCCCAACTACAACCAGGACTACTTCTTATATCTCGCCGCTTCGCATTCCACCATCGGCATGGTCCTAGTTCAGGAAGATGAATCCGGTAGTGAACATGTGATATATTACCTTAGTCGGACCTTAAATCCCACTGAGCTAAGATATTCACATGTGGAGAAATTGGCCTAGGCAGCTGTTCAAGCTGTCCAGTGATTTCGTCATTACATTTTACTATGCAAAACTACAGTAATTTCCGATTGCAACCCTATGATTTATATTCTAACTAAACAATTGCTAGGGGGCAAGTACTCCAAATGGATTGTCATCCTGCAGGAGTTTGACCTAGAATTTGAAAAGTCTAAGTCAAAGAAATCTTTAGTTTTTGCGGAGTTAATGTGTGACTTCCCGCGTGCTGACACGGAAATAGTGGCAGAGGAACCCATTGCGGATGAATCTTTATTTCTAATCAGCACTTTAGATCCCTGGTATGGAGATATCATAGTTTATCTCCAAACCCAATCCTTTCGGCCTGAAATTTCAAGATCAGAGCATCGAAAAATACGATTCCAGTCCCAACAATTCAAAATTATTGGAGATACACTTTATCGTCGTGGGGCGGACTCCGTTTTCCGGCGCTGCTTAACTCATGAGGAAGCTGAAAGGGTTCTTAATGACTGTCACTCTGGAGCATGTGGCGGTCATATGTCTGGGTTTGCCATGGCCCAAAAGATATTGCGCGCTGGCTATTTCTGGCCGTCTTTGTTTAAAGACTGTATTAACGCGGTCCGAAAATGCCACAACTGCCAAATTTTTGATCGAAAGATGCGCGCTCCACTTGCTCCTCTCCACCCTATAATTTCCATTGGTCCTTTTGCAAAATGGGGTATTGATTTTATTACATGTAACCCTCACTCGACCGGGGGGAATGCGTACATTATCCTTGCCGTACATTATTTTACCAAGTGGGCCGAGGCGATGCCTACATTTGAGGCAGACAGGAAAACTGCTGCGATTTTCGTGTTCAATCATATAATTGCTAGGTTTGGTGTTCCACAAGTGATTATCACTGATCATGGGCATCATTTTCGAAATATTATGATGACGGAACTTACAGACCAACTTGGCTTGCGTCACGATAGTTCAACACCTTATTATCCACAAGCTAACGATCTGGTTGAAGCCATCAACAAAGTTCTAGTTATCATGATCCGACGAATCATTGGGATTCATCGGTCGAATTGGCATAACATGCTATTTTCAGTGCTTTGGGCATACCGAACCACAATAAAAATGTCAACCGGTTTCACTCCTTTCCAACTAGTTTATGGTTTGGAAGCTGTGCTACCCATTGAATGCGAAATCCCGTCATTGCAAATGGCCATCGAATTACTTCCAGCCACCTCCGAAGAGGAGAGACGTTTGTTATACTTAGCTCAGCTAGATGAGAGTCGACGAGATGCTGCACTAGCAATCGAAGCTCATGCCAAATGTATTAAAGCTCAGTATGATCGAAATGTCACCCCTCGAAATTTTTCGGAGGGAGACCTAGTTTTATTGTACGATCAAGCAAATGATAAATTAGGCGCTGGAAAATTCGTGCCCATGTGGCATGGTCCTTATGTTGTTAAGCGAAAGCTGGCAAAAGGGGCCTATGAACTGGTAGACTTTGATGGGGTCTCTTTAGGTAAACCCAGAAATGGTCTTTACCTGAAGAGATATTATGCGTAAATTTGGGTGTGGAGATCTTAGTTAGGTTAATTTTCTTTATAGCTGGTGTGTTTTAGATTTAAAAGTGTGCTTAGTTTTAGAGAGTGTTTTTATCATTATTCCTGCTTATCTTGATTTTACTCTTGATATTGCAGATGTCGACGTCTCTCCAAACATATATTGGTTTCGCTGATGGTGCTTGTCGTAATACATAGAACATTTCTTCCGTAGCTTGGGTTATCTATTCACCCTCTGATGAGTTGGTATCTATGCATGGGGTAAGCCTCGGTCAAACAACGAACAACATTGCAGAGTATAGTGCAGTGATTGAGTTATTATCTGAATCCATATCATTTGGAATTCGGAGTTTGATAGTGAGGTTAGATTCTAAACTCGTTGTATTACAGCTTAATAGGGTATATGCCATTAGAAATCCAGTTTTATTGAGATTATTTTTGAGAGTTCGTCTCTTGGAACGTGAGTTTGATTACATTGAATATCAGCATATTCCAAGATATTTAAACACATTAGCAGATGCAATTGCTTCTCGAATGTTAAATAGACATTTGCAATAAATCATACAAGTAAATTTAAAAACATTTCATAACATGTTTTGCAAGGTAAGCCGGTAATAATGATATAGTATACCATAGTAGTGTGTCAAATATACATCGTCTTCGATCATAGGTTGAAAAACACCTTATGATCGGCAAAAATGATAGTAAAAAAACAAAAATGTCATATGTGTCTACAATAAGCGATCATCCTATCACTGGTGATGATCACGATACGAAACCACTGTATGGGCCACCCTACAAAGGAACCTCCTAAAAGGTCCTGGGACCCCGATCACATAGCGCTGCAGCTGGAGAGGAATGTCATCTATAGTGGTCTCTGGAATGTCCGCTGTCAGTCGCTCTAGATGGCTCTCCAACTCGGCCAAAGTCTCTGTGGCTTCGTCCTGTGGGGCCGGTGCCGCTGCAACTGGTTGTTTTCTCTCGTAAGGCCGGAGAGTGGCTGGTCGTCGTGGACCTACATCTGCATTTGAAACTTTTTACTATCAATTTTGGGACGAAAATAAAACAAAATATATATATATATATATATATATTAAATTAGAAAATGTTGAAAATGATGTTACCTGAATCATCCCATTGCTCTCCTGGTGGAAGAGCCATGTCCGGGTCACCACGGAAATCAACCCCGGCATAAGGAAAGTCCTGAATAGCAAATATTTGGTTCTCTAACCAATGAAAGTACTCAGGAGTGAATCGAACAACTTCCGTCCCCTCCTCAGGATGACGGGCCATAACTGCGACCCATCGCATCAGTTTGGGCTCTCGAGGAAGCCCAACCTCAACGGTAAGATGTTGCGGGACCAACATCGGGACCCTCTCCAGACCAAAACTCACAACTAAAGCACCATATCCAAAAGTCTTCAGTTGTCCGTTCTTGGCTCTGGTCAGTTGGCCTTTTATATTAGCCAACACAGCCTCGCACCAGTTGAAGATGGTGCCTCGAAAGCAATCCACTGCCATCCGCATCTGGGATCCAGTGGCCACATGTAGTGTTGCGCTCCCGCAGAGCCTGGTAACTGTAAAAGCAATAACCATAAGTTCAGGACGGGATATGGTCTTGATATCTATCCCTTTGTCTCTGGTCTGGACATTGCACCACTCTAACCGGAGGCTATCGACAGACTGGCCACCTGGCCTAGTCCCGAATAGAGTCAAATGTTCACCTCTCTTAGGCAAACCAGTCAGAAAGTAAATGTCTTCCGGCTCCATTTCGAGCTGGTGACCACCTATGAAGAAGCATTGATCCTGGACATTCCATCTATCTACCAGCCACTGCAAGAAGTCCACCTGGGCCCTCATGCCAGGTATGGCCCAGAATTTGTACAAGCCGCATGCCTTCAATGCATCAATCGAAGGTTGATGATTAATGGCAGCCAAATCCACGTCCTCGTGCTCTCATTCTCGCCAATCAAGCATGATGAGTGATCTACATGCAATAAAAAGGCAAATTAGAATGCATAGAATTAAAATTTTTGGGTGAATTTTGAGTTTTCTAGGTTTTAAAAACCTTTGCGTGGGGTCTACACCCTGTCTTTAGAGACAGTGCGTGGGTCCGCGGCCTGCCTTAAGGGCAGGTGTGGACCCCCGACTTTTTTCCAAATGCGAAAAAGTCGGGGTCCGCGGGTCCCCAGTGTTACACCTGCGGACCCCCGTGCGCGGGTTTTTAAACCTAGAAACCCCCAAAAAATCAATCTAAAGACCTAAAAATCAATTTGAAACGGATGAAAATGAAGAGTAGGATGATGTGGATTACCTGGAGGAGACGGCATTCGATTTCAACGGTCGGATTTTCCGCAGTCTTCACGGGAAGTTTCTGACCAAAAGCCTTTTTTCTCACCTCAACAGTCAAACGGTAAAAATGAATTGGTAAAAGTCCTTTTTATAAGTTTTTTGGATAAATGAATTGTCAATTTGTTTATTTTTCACTGTGGAAAGGTATTTTCAAAGCATTTTTATCTATTTTAAACAGGTATGAGTAATGTTTCGGCTTTTGTGCAGGATAACGGATTTTTCAGGTAAAGTTGATCATTTTTTATGGAAAAACATTAGAGTCACCTTTAAGCTCTTTTCTGACTCCTAAAACATGAAAAGATCGCCGAGTTTTTCTTTTTAAACTCGTTAAAACGGAACTAAAAAGACGGTCCTCTTACAGCCCTTTTCTGACCGTAAAAACACGAAAAGATTGCCGGATTTTTGTCATTTCAAATTCAATATTGGTAATAAAACGACATGTCCTTGATCCTTTTTCTACTTTTTCAGATCAGAGGCACTAATTATGAAAAAGTACTCCTTGGTCGTAATGATCAAGCAGTTCTCTCAAGTATTATTTTATACTTTTTCGGGCTTGGGAGACACAAATTTATGAAAAAGGACAACCATGGAGTTTTCTTAAGTTTTTTTAGACTCCCTAAAATTGAAAAACGCCGAGTTTCTCCTATACTGAACTCGTTAAAATTTAACAGTAAAGGACCTGTTCAATTACAAACAGGAACGGACCACTCCTTCTTAGGGTTCGACTTTAAACTAAGTTGAACTCATTCGAAGGATGAGCTTATAATCAAGCAAATGTTATCCTCCTCAAGCTTGTTAAAAAATAAAGAGGTACTTGCCAGAAATGGTGGGGGAAAAGAGAGAAAAATGAGTCTGTTGTCATACTTTATGTCTCAGAAAAATGTTTAACCACTCTTGAACACAACACTTTTCATTCACCTGAGTTGGGAAATCCTTTGCCTAATAGTTGATCAAACCATTTGAAAATATTCAGCCGGTTTCTGGGTATTAACTTTGGGTCAATTGTCACCAAACCATCTGCTGTGTCGTTATGTGTTCAAGAGGTTCGTGCAAATAAGCCATTCATATGCAAAATATCTGTCATCCATCTTGACCATCCCTGAGTCAGTCCTTGCAACAATATTTCTTCAAACTTGATCTATGATTTCGTGTTGTAGGCTTGCCTACGACGGATCGCTTTCTATCGACTTCAGCTCATTATCTAGAGATATGATCTAGAAATTGTCAGTACCTTGGGATCTGCATGCCTCAATGGCAGGTTTCTTGCCTTCGACGACAGGTTGCATCATTGACCTTCGATCAAAGGACTCCGTGATATGTTCGACATCAACACATCTATTCACATCTCATGGATTGTACTGAGTACTTTGAGAACCATTGACATTAATGGTGGTTTCTCTCACACTTGTTAACAGTTTACATCACTGACTGGTAATCAAGTGGTTTCTACCATGTTCGACTTCAACACATTCATTCACATGGATAGAATCATACTATTTCGGGAAGTAGAAATCAAGACCCTGGATCTAGTTTCCGCCATCCAAGCTGCGAGGAATTTTGTATTCATTATACTGTAGACTATTCATAAACAGATGGCTGCGCCCATACTGTGTCTACATGTGTCTATGCTTATGATGTATTGCAAGATCGTTCCTATATCAGAGCAGTAGTTAGTTTGCTAGTTAGTTTTGATCTGAGTATGGGAATGCCTACCTCAACGATGATATGATCTCATATATATATTTTGTATTGAATGTTTACAGGTTCCAACCAGGCTCTCCACAAGATAATCCTCGAAATGATAAAGTACTTCACTCTTCTTAGATGATACATGAAACCCTTATCTACTACAGACTTCGCACTTTAGGGGGCAATCTGTTACACAAAATATTGTCACCATGACTATTTGCAGTCAGTATGGGTCCATCATCATCCATACTGTCCTCCTTGGCAAGTCTCACACCTCAGCTCCTCATGTCAAGCTTTAAAAAAGAGAGAAAGTCCTTTAAAACAATAAATCTCTGGTTCCGCACTTTCTCCTACTATTGCCTGTGGTCCCGCACCCCATGTTCATGTTACCTGTGGACCTGCCCGCTCTGTATCTAAAGGGGTGGGTGCGGACCCCTGTAAAAGTCAAAAAGGCGCAAGTTTATCTTCAAAAAACTTACTTGTGGTTGATTCTGGATGATTCTAGAAGGTTTCTTGACATGGATGGTTCGCTCCTAGGTGGTTCATGCATCCCAATATTAAAGGAGCTAATCCCTTGATGAGAGGAGTTATCCCTTTGAAGAAGGAGCTTATCCCTTTGAAGGTGGAGCTAGTAACTTCCCTCCATTACACTATAAATTAAGGCAGTGGGCTGGTTGCTGGGGAGGTTAGAAGCTGAACATTTCTAAGGGTAAATGCCGGTGGAATTGAGACTCCCTAGTTAAGCTTGAGAGGAGAGATCACATACCTTTTGGCTTCATTGGGAAGTGAGTGAACTTGTCAAAGTAGAGGAAACTTCTTGTTGGACCCTGGGAGGAACTTGTACAGCATCAAGGCACAGGTTGTAAAGTTCTTCTTTGATTTAATTTAATACAATCAAACTCATTTTTCTCAACAAATTGTCTTATGTGATTTGTTTCATAAATTCCTTGATCATTATGATGGATATGCTTTATTATATTGGCTTTTCAGGTGCTATTTAATGTGTGTGCTTGTTTGTGTCTGCAGATTCTACATAAAGGAGCTCATTTGGATCAAAGGAGCGAGGCTTCTACAAACTTGCACTGGACCCAAGGTAGGCCTAAACACTTGTTTTCCTGTATTTATAAATTGCATATTTAGTGAAAGATAGAATTTGATTGGTTTGTTTGTCGCTAGATATCATTAGATACTAGGGAGGTCGATCTTGTCCGCAAGAACGACTCATTCCGTGTGACAGGTAGTGGAAGAAAAATTGTCAACTCCAGGAGTTACTATTTCTTTTTTTTGCTTTTCTTTATTTGCATTATGCTGACTCAACACATCAGTGGCCAAGGTTGCTTGGTGTTTGACATTTCATCAACGTTTTTGCAGAGACCTATATCATGGTTGGGTATTTGTGCAAGGTGGTACTTGAATCTATAAATTCCTCCACTGCATTTCACTTTGAAAAATTTACAAAGGAGCTTAGGGTCTCCAAGAATCTTGTCACAATAAGCCCAAGAAAAGTCCTTATCCCTCGGAATTGTTGTTGTTTTGGACTTGTGCTTAAGTTGCGGCTTCTGCTTAGATTTGGAGTTGTGCCTTCTATTTAATTTGGCTCCTGAAAATACAATAAAAAATTAAAATTAAAAATGCCATATATAAATTCGCAACAAAGAGGGTTGGTTTTAAAGGATATGAGGTTTTGTTAAGGATCAAAGAGGAGTTCGTCCAGCAACACAAGCACATTTCCACCTAATATATCTTTATGACCTTAAAACACAATTAGGTATATGTGAGGAAATACTACCTAAAGTAAATATTATCAACATATATTTCATTGTAATCTTGAATTTGCAAGTTTGTTTAGCATAAGACAATTGAACCAATACATCAATAACAGATTCTAGAAGAACAACAATACCCAAAGTTGTGAATGCATGGTTAAAGCCTTTGAAGTCGGTAAGATATCGACCAAGGAAGGAATGCTTGATGACTTGGTCGATGGTTGGTATGAAACCATTTCTTAGTGCATTTTTGAAATCTATTTAAGCCCCATTTATAGGGTTGAAAAGTCATAAGCAAAGGAATACACCGTACATTCGATTGCTGAACAATGAAACTTGAAACTTGCCATTGAAAATGACATTGAAACTTCAATATAGTAGTATACCTATTATTTAAGCCAAGTGCCAATGTACCTCAATTTTTGAATAGTGAAGCGGCTAAGCCTAAAGGTAACACACGCTGAAGGTGACGCGCGACTGCCCGAGGGTCGATATGGAGTATGGATAGAGCACACATTGGCGACTACCCGATATGGAATCTGGACTTAGGCTCACCTTGGCGGTTCCCCGATATTGAGTCTCGACTGTGTAATAGTGAATAGTGATTTATTACTGAAGGTCTCGACATATATTTTTGGGCCTAAGAAATAAGAAATAAATTTGGGAACGAATGATGTTTATTTTTTAGCAATGTGGCATACCTAAACTTGAAAAACTCGTGCTCGTCGAGTCAAGGCTGAAAATCGAATAAATTGGAGTCAATCGCAGGAATCTGCTTGAATCGGCAAGTCTCAAGTAAAACTTGCATTAACCATGAGTTAAACTTGGACAATGTGAGTTTGACTCGCAAATATTTAGATCGGATTGTTTGGAGAGCGAGCAGATTCTGACTCGTGATTAATCGCAATTGATCGGCGAGTCTTGTTTCACTGCTTGTAACTGAAATATGAACTGAAAATAGTAGATATTACAATTGAAACTAATTTTGAATTTTATAAAATGAATTTGCCCATAGGCATCATTTCTATTTACGGTTGGGCGCGTCAATGGAAGAGATTCATTTTAAATCAGGTTCATGGAGAAAATATTTTATGGAAGATGTTTCTTTTGTGTCAAGGAAGACATAGTAATATTTTTTTATTAAATTTGAATAGCAATACTATCTACTCTATATCTCCCGTATCTCATTATTTTTATCTCCTGTAACTCATACAGAAAGTGGTGTAATAGTGGACATGTAGCATCAAGCTCCGCTCCTTTTAATCCAAAGTTCTGCATGCAAACCTTTGTGTCACTTGCGCCGCAAAGCCTTCGCTCTAGAGTGTGGAATTAACACCTACCTCTGCATGAAAAAAGCCACATATCTTTTGACTTGGTTTTTTCACCTTTTTTCCATTCTTTTGTTGGAGTCTAGGACAAAAAGCTCGACATACTTTTTTTCCATACCTCTATGTGAGTGTAACTTTGCACATTTTCTTTGCTTCAACCAATATCAAAAGCATTTGTGAGATTCTTTCAAGGCATGAATACATGCTTCAATCATGGAAATTAGCTAAGTTTCTAAAGCAAAAAATAACCATGGAGTTATCCTTTTCCATTTCAAATATGTTAGGATTCTATTGAGAGTTTTATAGAGATAATTATTAATTGGCCCTCTGCTTTTCCCTTTTCCTTAATATAAACTGCTTCTCTTATTACATTTCTAATCAAGAGATTTACATCAAATACTGGATCAAAGGGCCAAGGACTTTTCATAAATGCTTCCTTGTCCAGTAGAAGAATAAATGGTCAACATGTTAGCTTGGCTTCAATTTCTTAGGAATTAATAATTGTTTTGAAAAATGACTACTCTTGTTTGGATCTAGAACTATGTTTAAGCTTTGAAAATGGATTTTCCTCCAAATTGATCTTGGAAAAGTTCTTATTAAAGGCTTCTCTATATCTCCTCCAATAGAATGAATGGCTTGTATGTTGAAAAGTATAGCAGAGCTCCCTTCTGAAAAGCCTGATCATCCCATTGTCACCAAGAGCTCCTCCTTTTCCCCAAACTGGACCCAGAACAACATTGAGTACTTAATTATGATCCAACATGAGAAATTTTGATTCACACTGCAACTCAAGAGCTATTAAATTTAAAGTGTGCTAATATGATTCGTCATTCTTTCATTGAATAACTATATTGTTTTTGAATTTGTCATGTGTGCTTGTAGTATGTGGTACTGACCTTGTTTCACCTGAAAGGGTTTTTATTCTTGGACTATGAAAATGCTAGTAAGATTTAGGCCTTTTGTAGTATTTGTACCCCATGACCATTTTTGCAAGATGTATGTCCTATGTGGAAAGAAATAAGAATTTAGTTATTACCTCCTAAACTAAAGCACTAATTCTTCTATTAGGTGCCATGTAACGTCCTCTACAAATTGAGGATGAATGGGACGTAATATCCTATCCATCCCCGTAGACTATAGTCATCCATAAAGGGGAAAAAAACCCCAAAATACCCATTGTTGGGCAATTTTTGGGGAAACTGGGCTTAAAAAACCCAAATTTGGGGTTTGGAGTAAGGTTTACTCAATCACTTAAGAATATGAAACCCCTCTGGAAAATCTATAAATAAAGAAGGATTGAATTCATTTTGGATCACCAAGTGTGGATTAATTCATTTGTTCTTGAGCATTAGGTCTGATAGTTTTTTACCCCTTCTATCTCTTGTCAATTTCTATGGTGAAATATTCCACCCTAGTTGACATTCCCTTATTATCTCGTTGTTTGAGCACAAGGGTCTCTGGATCGTCAACGAATTCTGTTGGATATTGGTCTCTTGTCTTTTTCTAGGCACAAGATTTATGTTAAAGATGAATGAATTTGGAGGATAGTGCATGATAGTTTAGTTATGTTTGGCATACACCTCTCTTTAAGGAAGTAACAAAGTTTCTAAGTCCTTAATATCTTGTTTTGGGCAAAGCACTTACCTTAGGCAGTGGATTTCATTTCTGCCACCTAGAATAGCGAAACTCTTTGCTTTATTTAGTTTTTGCATGCATAGTTAAAAGGTGAACTTCCCTAGTTATTAATTCTCAGCCTTAGCTAAGGAAGCATGTTTGCATATCTCATATCATATTCACTAGAGACAAACTTTAATTGTCTTATCTACCCATGCAAGGAAGGTGCATTAGGATTAGGAGTTAAGAAAATTGAGACATTGTTGTACATGTTTCTAGATTCATTGTACCTTCTAGACTAAAGGAAAAGTGAATAGTAGTGTTTGAAAATTTTAGTTATTTCTTGTTTCAAAGAGTAATAAATAGTGATGTGATTTGAGTTTCAAATCTGTGTACTTTCCGTTACTTTCTTTAGTGGCATGTGCTTCTCTGTTCAGAAAAGGGGTTTTTCTACAGTATCTAGCCTCCAAATCTTATTCAATGCAAACTAAATATCAAATCATGCCCTCGTACTCCAAGTCATCTAAGGCATCACCCTAGAGAAGTTCCAAAGTAGACCAATGAGCTTTGACAGGCCAACTCCAACCCCATGTCACTATACAAGTGTTGACATCACTGCTACACAAATTATTCTGAAGTGTTGCATCCTACACCAATTCCTAAGATGGATGCCCAAAGGGGTTCGAGAACGAGGCTCAACCTTCATTACCACATTTAAGACTTTTCAAAGGGATCAGTCCCTTTAAACCATACCAATTTTTACACTTTCACAATTTGCCCATTTTCCTATCAATTTATATTTTGTATTGAAAATTCAGTCCTATTTTACATGTTTAATAAATTGAGGAACAATTATAGGTCAGCTTCAACAAAATGTCCACAAATTTGTGGGTTAGGTTGGCATTTCTCCAAATACTATCACACATGTATATATAATCACACATTTTCCTTTTTAGATCTTGATTGGTTGAACAAAAAGGTTCGATGCCTGTGTAATTTTGTCCCATACCTCAACATCAACACTCATAGACAACAATATTCTTAATTCTTCATCTGTGTGCACAATAAGGTCCCTTTTGGTTGCTATTTTTGATGGAGCAACCTCTGACAGTACGCCTGTTACCAGAGAGATGATGTTGTTGGATAGAAATCTCCAGAGGAGTCTTACACCAGACATATAAATGGCTATTGTATATCACAATAATAAGCATTAACATATGAAGATGTGCAAACCCTAAACTATGTGCATTCAATCCATTACTTTTTCTTTCATGGTAGATTTCATTTTGCATGGTAGATGTGTTGTGGCACTTGAGTGTATTTGCATAAAAAATTCAAAAGCCAAAATCGGATTCTCATGTGTCATGGAAATTCAACATATGCCTTGTTCACCTAAGAACTACTTGTAACTCATCTTATGGTACTCATGCACAATCTCACTCATCCCACTTAACAAGTTACCAATACAAGGCTTATCACATCCAACTTTGGTCTAAAACAATTAAGCAACACAATTTACATCTTGACATGCCATAGAACCTGACATGTCTTAGAATTCCTTGGCACTATGTGGCATGTGTTAACATCCCCTACATTCCTTGGCATGCTTTGACACTCCCTAGCACACCATGGCACTTCCTGACATTCCTTGGTAGTTTAGCATACCTTGGCATTCCCTGGCATATAGCCTGATCACTCCCTCCTTAACACACCTAGAACTCATTGAAGCTCCCTCTAACAGACTCTTATTCATTAATTTCCATGCATTTTGAACTAGTGCTTCCTTATGTTTCCTTGACACCCCCTAACACTCCCTAGCTCACCCTATCACCCGACACATCTTGGCCTACCGCCTTCACACTATAGCATTCCTTGGCACTACCTAGTATACCTTTTCACTTTCTCCTTAGAACACCTAAACATCACTGACACTCTTGGTCACAAACTCTTATTCATTCATTTCCATGCATTTTTACCTAGTTCTCCCTTTTGTTTCCCTATCACTCATTATCACTCCTTGACACGTGTTGTTACACCCTAGCACTTATTACATCTTGGCATGTCACCCTAGCCTCTAGCATGCCTTAACACTCCCTAACATACCTTATCAATTTGTCCTTAACACACGTAGAACTCATTGAAACTTCTAAACAAAAACTCTTATTTGTTCATTTCCATTCATTTTGGCATAGTTCTCCCTTGTGTTTCCCTGGCACTCCCAGCCAAAACTTCCTTACACGCACTGGCACGTCTTAGCCGCATTTCGCCCTAGAACTCTAGCATTCCTTAGCATTGCCAAGCATGCCTTGTAACTCCTCCTTAACACACTTGGAACTCACTAACACTCCATGCCACACACTCTTATTCCTTCATTTCCATGCATTATGACCTAGTGCTCCCTTGTGTTTCCCTAACACTCCCTAACACTCCTTGGCACACATTGGCACACTGTGGCACTTGTCACATCTTAGTAGGATTTCCTAGCACTTTATCATCTATTGGCACTGCTTATCATATGTTGTCACTCCCTCCTTAGCACACCTATAACTTTTTAGCACTCCCTATCACACATGCACATTCATTCATTTACATGTAATTGAAATGAGTCCTCCCTTGTGTTTCCTTGGCAATCCCTAGAATGTGTTGGGGTCACATCCTAGAACTTAGCACACATTGGAATGCCTTAGCACTCGGCATGCCTAACATTCCTTGAAACTTTATAACATGTGTTAGAACTTCCTAAAATTCCATACACACCTTAGCACTCCCTAGTTTTCATGCCCTCAAATAACCTTACTTTTTTTGTGACTTGGGAACCCAACCAAGTCATTGAAAAAATAGTGTTGTGCCTAGACCAAAGTCTCCCTCTGTCTCAAAATGCTTTTTCCATCCTCTTATCAAAATCATAGGCTTTCCTCCTAGAAGTTCTAATATGAAATTATCCTAACACACTTCGTCCATGGGACACCTAGAATTCACTGACACTCCCTAGCATAATATCTTATTCATTCATTTCCATGCACTTTGATCTAGTTCTCCCTTATGATTCCCTGACACTCCCAAAGACTCCTTGATATGCATTGACACTATCTCGCATATGTCAGCATGCCTTTTCATTCCTTGGCATGCCATGGTACTCCTTAATTATCATTCTCTCATAACTACCCTTATTTTCTTTTAGACTTAGGAACCCAACCAAGTCCTGCCTCGACTACAACAACTTTACCAAGTTACATTTACTACAACTAGACTATGCCTTGTTCCCCTAATGGACTATAAATCATCTTAGCCTTCTCATGTCCAATATTAACTCATCCCACTTAACAAGTTACCAAGTCAAGGCTCACATCCAATAGTGCCCATAAAACAACTAAGCAACATAGTTTACATCTTCACATGCCATAACATCTGGCACATATAAAAATCCATTGGCACTACATGGCACACATTATCATCCCCTGCATTCCTTGGCATGATTTTCCACTCCCTAACAAACCCTACAACTCCCTAACATGCCCTGACACTCTAGCATGCCTTGACACTGCCTAGCATATACCCTTGCCACTCCCTCCTTAACACAATTGGAACTTGCTGACACTCCCTATCACACACTCTTATCTATTCATTTCCATGCAATTTGAACTAGTTCTCCCTTGTGCTCTCATGGCACTCCTTGACACACATTGGCACACCCTAGGACTTGGCACATCTTGGCATGTCACCCTGGAACTCTAGCATTCCTTAGAACTACCTAGCATACCTTGTCACACCTAGAATTTGTTGACAATCCCTGTCACACACTCTTATTCATTCATTTTCATACATTTGAAACTAGTGCTCCCGTTTTTTTCCCTAACATTCCATAACTCTCCCTGGCATGCATTGGCACACCTTAGCACCTAGCACATCTTGTCATGTTTCCCCGACCTCTAGAATGGCTTAGCACTGCCTAGCATACCTTGTCATTCCCTCCTTAGCACACCCTAAAATCACTAACACTTCTTGTCACAAACTCTTAATCATTCATTTGCATGCATTATTTTCACCTAGTGCTCCCTTTTGTTTCCCTAAAGCTCCCTAACACTTCCTAGAACTATTTGGCACACCTTGGCACCTAGCACATATTGGCTACATGTCACTCTGGCACGCTAGAATGACTTAGCACTGCTTAGCATACCATGTCACTCCCCTCTTACCACACCTAGAACTCATTGACACTCCCTGTCACACACTCTTATTCATTCATTTCCATGCATTTTGACCTAGTGCTCCCTTGTGTTTCCCTATCACTCACTAACACTCACCACACATTGGCACACCTAACTGCATTGAGTTTCACTAACAGTCAAGCCAAAAACCCTTCCAGAGTCTAGCTAGTTACTTGTTCTTCACTAAGACATTAGGGTTAAGTTTATTGTATAGTGTTTAGTGTGAAGATATTACTAGGTGTTTTTATTGCATAGAGTAATTATGATCTTCCCCATGTACAAAAGGATAACTGAGAAGTGTTTCCCATAATCATGTAAGTGTAACTTGAACATGTACATCAGGGTAACCACAAAATATTTATCATATTTACACAATTCAAGGTGATAGGAAAATATTTACATTATATACGTGAATGTACTAAGATCAGTACCATTAGCATCATATCTACATATTTACGACAAGACGAGGGTCATTACAACCCCTTAAAAGTAGCCATAAGGCCTTCCTCTTTTGTAGCTCCTTGACCACAAGGGTTTAATTGAAAAACACATAGTTTCCTTTAAATATTTGTAGGTTGAGGTAGCCACTTCAAGCCCTTAAACTTAAAGATAATCAAATATTTGCAATTTGTTACAATAATAAGTCCATTATGCACACTCCTCATCTTAGATTTGGGTTGAGAAGGAGAATACTTAATGGATGTGAACCTTGTAAATGAAAAACTTTTCCTACTCATTGGTTGGACACTCCACCACTAGTTGACACCACTAACACACACCAAAAGTCCAAGATACCCATAATATGTGCCCTACACCCAAGGGCTTAGACTACACCTCCATAAAATGTACCTTCAACTTTAGATGTCCCAAAACAGTAATATCCCAACCCCAGCCTATTTTTTATATTTTTGTAACTTTCTCCTTAACTAACATTTGTTTTTAACTATTTAATCCACTTACCATATACTCTCTCTTGTTTTCACCCACCTAGTATACAAGAACACTTATGTTTTTAATACAACCAAGTTAAGAGGGCATGTTTCTTTCTTACACTTAAATGTGTTCAATACAACCAAGTTAAGAGCACGTGTTTCCTTTTCAAATTCCAAAAGTATAACCTATCCATCTCTATAAACTAACAACAAAATCATTGCATAAAAAAGGTAAGCTTAAAATTAAATTAAAATTAGATTATTATTATTATTATGATAAATACACCAAATATGGAAAAATTGTTTTCAAACACAACAAAAAAAATAGGTGTTAGTTTATCAAATACAACTACAAACTTATTAAGCCAGCCTAGATCCAACTTAACCCGGATCTATAAAGCGCCGAGAAGGATCCAATCTCTCCATGTTCAAACCTCTTTTTTGGTGCTTGGTAGATCCAGGTTAAGATGGATTTAGGCTGGATATCTAATACTATATAATATCTATATTTGTATCTATGTGTCTCTTTCTTATTCCCTCTCTCTATCTCACACCCCAAAGATACACACTCTCTCTCCATATCTATCTCTCTCTCCCTCCCTCTTCCTGAACGCCTCTCTCTCTTCCCTCTATCTCTCCTCTCTCCATCACTCCCTTTTCATTCCCTCTCTCTCTACCTTTATCCCTCTATGTCTTTCTTCTTCCTTCCCTCTCTCTCCCCCTCTAACTTCATCTCTCTTCCTTTCTCTCTCACCTCCCTCTATCCCCCCCCATCACTCTCTCTCTCTCCTCTCTCTTAGTCCTCTCTCTCCCTTTCTCTCTCACCTCCCTCTGTCCCCCCCCCATCACTCTCTCTCTCTCCCCCCTCCATATTTGTGCCTCCCTCTCTCTCTCTTTCCCTTCTCTCCCTATATTTATCCCCACCTATTCCCTCTCTCCCCTCCTCTCTTCTCTCCATGTCTCTATATCCATCTATCCCTTGTCACTCCCTCTCTCTCTCCACCTCTATCTCCCTATGCCTTCGTTCTTTCCTCCTTCTCTCTCCACCTCTATATCCCTATTCCTTAGTTCTTTCCTCCCTCTCTCCCCCTCCAACTCCATATCTCTCTCCTCCACTCCCTTCTTCTCTCTCTCTCCTCTCTCTCTTCCTACCTCCTTCTCTTTGTCTCCCCCCATCACTCTCTCACTCTCTCTCTCTCTCTCCACCCTCCACCTTTGTCACTATTTCCCCCCCCTCCCTCTCTTCCCTTCACTTTTCTTGCTATCATCACTCGGATCCTTGGTTAAGATAGATCCTATGTTGGTTCTTACTAATATTTGTATTATATAAATTTCACATCTTTAAATACAAAAGTATTCTCATTTTTAATTTTATTAAAACCTTAGTTTAATTTATATGGGAATAATTTTAGTAGTCGTGAAGATGAAGTGTTTATATACCTCTCAAAACTAATTACAACCCTTTTCCTATTAGCTTCAAATAAAAAATGTTATAAAATTAAATTAAACTAAAATATTTTTATTGTGAAATAAGTTATGGTTTTTGGGCATGTCGTATTGATAAGGCATGATATTGGCCCATGGTATTGTAACAAAGCCTATTTACAAGTTAATAATATCCATGGTAAAGTGGGGGTGAATATCGATGGTTAAGAATCTTGTCATATTGTTATAAAATATTTAGATTGTGAAATAAGATATGATTTTTTGGCATGTGGTATTGATAAGCCATGGTATTATCCCATGCTATTGTAACAAAGTCTATTCACAAGTTCATAATATCAATGACAAAGCATGAGTGAATATCCATGATTAATAATCCTGTCATATTCTTATAAAATATTTTGATTTTGAAAAAAGTTATGTTTTTTGGGCATGTGATATTGATAAGCCATGGTATTGGCCCATGGTATTGTAACAAAGTCTATTTCCAAGTTAATAATATCCATGGTAAAGTGAGAATGAATATCCATGGTTAAGAATATTTTCATATTGTTATAAAATATTTTGATTTTGAAATAAGTTATGTTTTTAGAGCATGTGGTATTGATAAGCCATAGTATTGGCCCATGGTATTATAACAAAACCAATTTTTTACAAGTTAATAATATCCATTCTAAATTGGGGGGTGAATATCCATGGTTAGGAATCTTGTCATATTGTTATAAAATATTTTGGTTGTGAAATAAGTTATGGTTTTTGGGCTTGAGGTATTGATAAGCCATGGTATTGGCTCATGGTATTGTAACAAAACCTATTCACAAGTTAATAACAAAATCAAAATATAACAAATTGAATTTTATTATTTTTATTATTAATTGAGCCAACATTTAGATTTTTTCACTCATCCCCATGCTTTTGACTTTCATTATTATTATTACTATTATTCTTTAACTAAGCCCATATTTAGAATTGTTCACATACTTACATTACACCTACACATCTACTCTATACTTCATAAATATTGTATTTATTGTTTTTTAGGGAGGGAAATTTTAACATTTTTGAAAAAAATCAGCCTTAATTTTGATGTAACAAAGCCCTCCTAATTCCAATCTTCATTTACTTTCTAAAACAAGTAGTATATTTTCACGTTTCATAGGGCGGAGGGAAAACTAGTAGATATTTTCACTTTTCACAGGGAGGGAGGGAAAACGAGATTGAAGAGAGTTGTGAATTAAACTTTCACTCTTCATAAGGCGGAGGGAGGGAAAACTAGTAGCATATTTTCCCTTTTCACAAGGCAGGAGGGAAAACGAGATTGAAGAGAGTTGTGAATTAAGGTCAAACCCCACCATTAGATCTTCAATCCATTAATGGCCCAAGTATGTTTCGTTTCTAACCTCGCTACATTTACACCCCACTTTTAGTCTTCTTCCACACAGGGAGGAGTACACACACCTCAGAGCTCTGGCTCAAATTCACTATTTTTTTCATCCTTACTTTTAAGTTTACAAGTAGCATATTTTCACTTTTCACAGGGTGGGAGGGAAAACGAGATTGAAGAGAGTTGTGACTTAAGGTTTTACCAATAGCAGACTAATATCGAACCCCACCATTGGATCTTCAATCCATTAATGGCGCCCAGGTATGTGTTGTGAATTAAGGTTTTACCAGTAGCAGGATAATATCGAACCCCACCATTGGATCTCCAATCCATTAATGGCGCCCAGTATGTTTAATTTCTAACCTCGTTGCATTTCCACCCCACTTTTAGTCTTCTTCCACACAAGGATAACTGGTTCAAAATTCACTATTTTTTTCATCCTTTCTTTTAAGATTAAGAGTTATAGCATATTTTCACTTTTCACAGGACATGAGGGAAACCAAGATTGAAGAGTGTTGTGAATTAAGGTTTTAACAGTAGAAACTAATATCGAACCCCACCATTGGATCTTCAATTCATTAATTACACCCAGGTATGTTTCATTTCTAACCTCGCTGCATTTCCACCCCACTTTTAGTCTTCTTCCACACAGGGAGGAGTACACCCACCTCAGATCCCCCATCATTGGATCTTCAATCCATTAATGGCCCCCAGGTATGTTTCATTTCTAACCTCGCCCCACTTACACCCCACTTTTAGTCTTCTTCCACACAGGGAGGAGTACACACACCTCAGATCTCTGGTTCAAAATGCACTTTTTTTTTCATCCTTGCTTTTAAGTTTAAGAGTATCATATTGTTATAGACATTTTTTTGCCTTACAACATTGAGCATGAAATGTCCATAATCTAAGGGATCCAAAGTCCCTAAACATGTTGTTCCTACCCCTAGAGGAACAAGGCTAATAAACCACAGCAATTCACAGAAGTTCTCCACCAGAAACTGCTCAAAAACAAGTCAATTCAGGATCATGTCAATGGCTCCACTGGCTACCTGCGCTGAGCGAGAGTGGACATGTGGCAAGCTCATTTCTCAAGGTGTCAAAACCCAGGAAGCTTCCAAAATGACACTTGCCTCAGGGAATTCGACTGGTGATCAGTAAGAGGTTCCAAATCTCCAAGTGGAAGCAAGAACCTCCAAGTGGAATCAAGAACTAACAGAGGGAGAGGACACTAGTCAGATCTCAAGCTGACTCATCCTCTCTCCAAACATCTATATATGGATCTCTCCTCCATGAGATCTAGAGGCTGGAATTTTGTTATTGCAAAGAATTGCTGTTGGTTTGAGACTAGAGCTATTGGGTGATTTGCTTTGAAGGAGGTGAAGAAGAGATTCCTTTTGCTGGGAAGGTGATGCTGGATTGGGCCTCACTTGGTTGTATCTCTTCCTGAACTTTACTTCTTCATCAATAAAGCCATTTGAGTTTCTTCTATATGCATGTATATCAATGATGTTTTGTTGTATTTGCATATTTAGTTTATTCTAATCCTAAACTAGTTATGAATGTATGCTTCTTGTAGTTTCCCTCTCTTGTCATTTTGCAGGAACTTGGTGTAGCTGGGCCAGTGAAGGAGCAAGCAGTGGGAAGCAAACAGAAGGGAGTGAGATCGGATCTACAAACTAGCGGAAGACATCGGTTAGTTACATCCTTCTCCTCTATTTACATTTCATAAAGAAGAATACTTAGATAGTTTTGTCTTGTTTGTTGCTGAGGTACTATCAATCCTTAGAGTGGGATAGGGGCAGTCCGTATTGGATACTTTTCCCAACAACAAATTGGAGACCATACTGGGGATCGTATCTTGTTGGTTTGTTTGTGTTTTTGCTATTCATTTCATAAACTCAAAGAGTGTCGAATCGAACTGCATTTGTTTTTCAAATGCAAAGTAGAGGGCAGCTACTCTAGTCCATTCTCTAGGCCTGTTTATGATCTGAAAAGCTGATCCACAAGTGCTCTAACAGCTCTTAGTGATAGATCTTCATCCTCCTTTGAATCATCCCTTAGATTGTACCTGGTTGATAGCTTTGATTTGGCCAAAAACTGTGAATTTAACTGCAAACCGTAGCCCAAAACCCAGAAACAATTCTCGTTTCTGCTTCAGCGCAGAGCCAGTGAAGAGGTTCTGCATTTCAACGCAGGTCCCGTGAAGGCTACTTGCGTTGAATGTCAAAACCTCTGTGTTAGACCTGCGCTGAACAGTCCTTGCCTTGTGCAGCTGTGGTTCCCTGTGTCTTTTTGCTCAGTTTTATCCCTGTTTTTTGCAGCCTGTTATCAGTCAGTGTTCCTATCTGAAACCACCTTTCTTTGCCTCAATTCCGCCTCAGTTGTATAAAGAAACTGTATTTGTTCTTTGTGTATTTCTTACATCATTTGCAGTTTCCCATTACGAAAGTAAACTAGTCTTACTGTGGCCCTTAGATCTAGACCTGTCATAAGTGTCGTTTTGATCTTAGGAGTGAGTTTGTTTGCTGTTCACAGTTGATTTAGCTTTTACTTTCGTCATATGGTTTGAATTTATGCATTTCTAGTGTCGAAACAAGTAAATCATAAGGTGTCTTTTGATTTTGAAAAAGGAACTTGTTTATGTTTTCACTTGAAATCGAATTCAAAGTTATACAACATCTTTCTTTATATAAACATCAATATTAAGAAAGAGAAAAGAAATACATGCATTTGTGCATTTGCATTTTGATAGCTTGCATGTTGATTTAGGAAAAAGTGCATTACTGTGTGCTCTATGCTCTGTGAGAAAAGATGATGTCTTTCTTTTCCCCTAGTAGCTAGGATTTTCATCAGTTGAAAAGATATAAAAAGCTTGCTTATCATCTTTAGACTGCATTTAGGAGTTGTATCATACATCTCGTGGTGATCCAAAAAGGCAAACTTCTAAATAAGATCAACCTAAAATAAATTGAATGAACATAACAACGCTTTGTAACATAACGCACAACATAAAGGTCTAGGCTAGAGACGTGTTCCGGCGTCGTTAAGCCTGATATCTTACCGTCGAGTGGTTGGGTGATTCCTCCACGGTGAAGTGATAAGTATCAGTATGGATTGTGCTCCCACGTACCGTCGCGTATATATTGGGAGACCCCTATAGGAATAAAGCCTTTATCCATAGGAAGTCGTGTCGGCCGCCCTACTGATCGCAATGCACTGAACACAGCATTCAGGAAGATCGACCGCCCGTACCCTAAAAAGTATTCTGCGGTTTTGCAAAAAGTTTGGCACACCCTCTACCTAGAACTCCAGAGCAGTTCCTTTTGGCATTTTTCAGACTCTATAACAGAAAAAGTCCATCCGAGCATTTGTCACTTCGGGCTCGTTAAAACATCGAAGGAGACTAGAGTCATCTTTAGCTTTTTCTCGACTCTTTAAAAGTGAAAAAGCAAGTTGTGTCTAAAGCGTCGTTAAAATTTATTTTAAACGGAACAAAATCACCCTCTATTCCTGCGTTGATCTTTAGGTTGAAAAAATGGAGCCCACCAACCAAGGAATTCCCCTTGATGGAAATCCTAGTCCTTTCTCCTCTTGGGGAGATGTTGGTGCGCCCCATATGGCCACATTGTCGCTTCCAGGACTGACAATTGGCCTGCCCGTCTGGCTCTTTTCAACCAATGTAGTTCAGAACACCACGATTCCTGAATAGTCAAGTCAACAGTTAGATCAGTCTAGAGCTTCCCACCAACCTTCTACTTCCTATAACTCTTCCTCTCCTCCTTCCTCCTCGCAAGGTAGAGCCGGCAAAAGCCAAGCTCCCAAAGAGAAGAAGGAGAAGAAGAAGAGAGAGAAGAAGAAGAAGGAGCCAAAAGCGACTGGGGGCAAGCAAAAGACATCTAACGAAAATCCACACACAGCACTGACCGGGCCTAAATCGCCATGTGTCATATGTAGAGGAGACCACTTCCATAGAGATTGTCCCTGTATTCCCCGGATACTGAGGGACTGGTCTCCTCGTTTGCACAATCCGGTAGCATCAACCTCTGATAGCCATGTTGAATGCATACTGTCAACTAGCGAAAGTGAAGGTCCAAGACAAAGAGGGAGAGCTAGATCTCCCTGCAGACTGTGTGAAGGCAATCATGCCATCCACCGTTGTCCCTTCTTAGACGAGGCGAAAAGAGTTTTGGAAGATCGTTCGGTTTCACCGTTACGACTTCCTCCTGGATATAAAAAACTCGTGCCAAGTCCTTCGTTAGTTGAGAATCCAGCTGGCCCACTCAAGTGGTCAGCTGAAGCGTCAGTCATTGAAAATGAACCTACTGAATCCAGACCTGACGAAAGTCCAAAGGTCGAGGCGGCAGTTGACCCGGTCTTGCCTTCAGAGGATTCATCTTCGAATGACACTGTCACTGAAGAGAATAAGGATGACACCATCCAGATTCTTTTCATCAACACAGACTCCGACGAGCATGGGGGCAATGCGCCCATTCCTTTATCGCAGGAAGGAACATCGTCAGGGTCATACCCGGCCGTATATTCGGTCCCACCACCAAGCAACCTAGTTGTATCCTTTGACTGGAACCAACTAAGAAGACCCCGGTTGCCAGCCAGTATACCATTTCGAATTATCGTCCAAATATACAGAATAGTAATGGCTGGCACAATTATTGATGAGGGGGCATTTGTGAGTATCCTTTCCCCTATTGCTTGGAAAGCGCTTGGTTCGCCAGCGCTATTGCCTGAAATAAGAAATCTATCAGGCTTTGATAAAGGAACCAGTCGACCTTTAGGGATCCTCCCCAATGTGCCCATAACATTGAAAGGGAAGGTCGTTCAAATGAACGTGATGGTCGTTCAAGGACCCTTGGAATATAACCTACTCCTTGGACGAGACTATATATATTGCATGGGAGCCATCATCTCCTCACTCTTTAGAGTAATGTGTTTTCCACACGAAGGAAGAATGGTCAAGCTCGTAGACCAACTTTCATTTCCGGGATCACGCATCGCAAATAGTCACATACCAACCCTAAATGGTCTGTTCACTCAAGAAATGTCTCCACCCCCAGTCCTTCTTCCCGATGAGTGCGAGTGATTTGGAAAGATGTGACTGGAACCCAGGGGGCATGCATCCTGGTCTGCTTCGGGCAGAGAAAACTTTGGGTATAAAGTAGGTTTCCGCGGGAGAATATGACTAGTCCGTACCCCGTCCGTCTAGGAAGTGGGGTTGTTCTAGAATAGGATTCTTTTGTCAAAGTTATGTGTTTGACGGAACAGGGTCATTCACCTTTGTCTATTTCGGTAGACATCGCCAAAGAAATGTTCTGTTTAAACTACTAATGGAACAATCTTTGGGTAACCTGAAAGAGGTAGGCCTCCCTCGGTAAAACAAATGTTTTGTCTTTGAGTAGTGTTCTTCTCTTGTCGCAAGTAGCTGTTCTCTTGTGATCTTGCAGAAATCTATTGAAGCTGGACTAGCGAGAAGGCAAGTAGTTGTTCTCTTGTGATCTCGTATGGACCCGTTGAAGCTAGACTAGCAAGAAGACAAGTAGCTGTGAACACCCAAAGAGAAGCAAAGGTGAGAAGCAGGAGGGGTAACCTTGAAATCATACTTTATACCTGGGGGCATGCAAACCTTTTGGAGTGCAAGCAAAGAGCGGTTATTTATCTGTTTTTTTGGATTAGTCGTTTCCTAACTTGCATAAAGAAAGGATATGGAGCAAAGCTTTAAAGATGAAGCTCCAGTAAAAAATAGAATCTTAAGGAGACATTCTTATCTTATGACTGGTATAATCGAGCAGTTTTAGCACACAGTTCATGCTCGTTAAAAAATGAACGCAAGATCCGAGAAGTTTTAGCACACAGTTCATGCTCGTTAAAAAATAAACGCAAGATCCGAGCAGTTTTAACGCGGACTTCATGCTCGTTAAAAAATAAACATAAGCAATGAGCAAGTGTTTCCACCAGTGTTTAAGCTCGTTAAAAAATGAACCACCCGGTAAATAACCACTGCGATCGTAAATTTATCAGCCATAAAAGCCTTGGTCGTGTTTGCACCGTCACCTCCACTTTTCATTTGGCCGATCATTCACCTCCATTTGATTGTTTACCTATTTTGAGGAACAGCTGCGAAGAGTGATTTCACCTAGCCATCCTTGTGACACTGCCGTGATTGGAAAATTCCAACCTGTACCTGGAATCAGCTGCTAACCCTGTTTATCACTCGTTCCTCAAAAGACGAGTCTTCTTTGAGCTCTTTTCAACTGACTCGTAAAATATGAAAAGATTTCCGAGTTTTGGCCTTCCAGCTCGTTAAAGCGACCGGAAGAGCTATCCCTCCTCTAGATTTTAATCTTTTTGGACCTGAGGGATTATTGCACAAAAAGATCGAGCGCTTGTTTTGTTCGGCTCGTTAAAACTATCGAAAACTCATCCCTTCTATATTGTTTTATACTTTTTCGGACTTAAGGGATTAGATGACGAAAAAGGAACTTTGGAGTTAACTTTACGTACCTTTTCAGACTCTCTAAAAATGAAAAGGACCGAGTTGTCTTTGTCGCTAGACTTGTTAAATGCATTAAATAGCGACAAACTTGTCTTTAGACGAGAACGAGTTTCCCTATCGCTAGGCTCGTTAAAACATAGCGATGGGCTTGCCCGAAGGGCAAGTTATAGAACAAGCATATGTTATCCTCCTCAAGCTTGACAAAAATAAAGAGGTACTGGTCAGCAATGACTGGGGAAAAATTGGGAGAAACTCAAAGAAACTTTGATGGTAGCAAGTCGCTCTTGAACATGACACTTTTCCTCCGTACCACAATCGGGTTGGGTTGTTTCATTCACCGGTTACATCACCATGGTCTCGCCATACCATCCATATTTGGGGTAATGCTACCGATCCATCGCATCAGTGTCGCCATATGTTCAAGAGAAGTTGTTCAGAAAAGTCAACAGTGTCCCATCCACTGCCGTACATTATCCTTCATCCTTTCATGACCGCCACCCTGAATCATATGTCACGGATCGTTTTCACCTCCATCAAAATCATTAGCTCCGTTCCGTGTCACTGATGTGGGATTCATTAAGGCCCTCCTTTGACGGATCGCTTCTTGTCGACATCAGCTCATTATCCAAGAAGTTGATCTAGGAACACCCCCTTCAGTACTTTGAAGCTTGCATGCCTCAATGGCAAGTTTCTCACTTCCGGCGACAGGTATACATCAATGACCTTTGACCGAAAGATTTTGCGTGGTGTTTGACGCCAAGTCCTTTATTCACACCACGTGAATTGTACTGCAGTACCTTGAGGGTCATTATCATTATCGGTGATTCCTCTCGCGCTTGTTAACAGTTTACATCATTGACTGGTAATCAAGCGATGTCTTTCCATGTTCGACTTCAGAGAAATTCTCACATGGATCGACTTGTACTTAGAGTGAAGATCGGACGAGATTGAAGACCCCGGATCTAGTTTCATCCATCCGGGCTGCGATATATATATTCAGGAAATAAAGACATTGACATGTACATCATTGCAGCAGATAATCATCCTATCCAAAGGATGATAATTTCATCAAAAATTATCAGTCTACCATCAGACGATTGTCTGTTCTATGTACAGAAAAATGAATTTATAAAGCTGAGCATGGGAATGCCCGCCTCAGCTAGATCATGAAAGCAGTATGAAAAATAATGTATTGCATTGTATCTTATTACAGGTCTCCTCCCAGCATTGGATGAACTTCGGATCCTTCTGATAAAGCATTTCACCCGATAAACAGCCTCATACTTTAGGGGGCAACTGTTATAGACATTTTTGTGCCTTACAACATTGAGCATGAAATGTCCATAATCTAAGGGATCCAAAGTCCCTAAACATGTTGTTCCTACCCCTAGAGGAACAAGGCTAATAAACCACAGCAATTCACAGAAGTTCTCCACCAGAAACTGCTCAAAAACAAGTCAATTCAGGATCATGTCAATGGCTCCACTGGCTACCTGCGCTGAATGTCAAAGCCAACACTGGCTACCTGCGCTGAGCGAGAGTGGACATGTGGCAATCTCATTTCTCAAGGTGTCAAAACACAGGAAGCTTCCAAAATGACACTTGCCTCAGGGAATTCGACTGGTGATGAGTAAGAGGTTCCAAATCTCCAAGTGGAAGCAAGAACCTCCAAGTGGAATCAAGAACTAACAGAGGGAGAGGACACTAGTCAGATCTCAAGCTGACTCATCCTCTCTCCAAACATCTATATATGGATCTCTCCTCCATGAGATCTAGAGGCTGGAATTTTGTTATTGCAAAGAATTGTTGTTGGTTTGAGACTAGAGCTATTGGGTGATTTGCTTTGAAGGAGGTGAAGAAGAGATTCCTTTTGCTGGGAAGGTGTTGTGGTAAAAATACAACACCCCCCATTATTGATGCGTCCGCTTCGAATAATGGGGACCCTTTCTATAAAATTTTGGCTAAGCACCTTTTTGATTTTTATTTTAATTGATTGCCCTACGCTGTCGTTAATTTTTAGTTTTCTTTGGATTCTTGTTTTGATTGCTTTGTTAGAATCGATTTTTTTTATAAGCTTCACATTGACGCTTGTTTCACCTCATTTGGTCAACTGGTTTGAAAATGGCACTCCTTTGAAATCTCATCATTTATCTAGCCTGGGTTAAAAATGCATAAAATGTACAATATTGCATTTTGTAAATAAATTAGTTCAATAAGGCATTCATTTTAAATATTAACTCGTAGAGAGTTTTACTAACATTTTTCATTATGCAGCCAAATATTTAAGCATCGAGACTTAAGAAATTCACTCCAATTTTCTAATCAAATCTTAATCTCGAAAAACCAAACATTCAAGTGGCTGTAGTTTATTTTTATTATTTTTCATTTATTTTCTAAGTGGCTGTAGTTTTATTTTTAGCTATAGTTTAAAAACTTATGTTCATAAAAAACAAAACAAAAAAAATGAAAATTTAAGTTTAAAATTAAATTTTAAATTAATTAATATATTATATAATTAATTTAATTAAATTAAAATTTAAAACAAACAAAAAAAAAGAATATAAAAAATAAATAAAAGACCGCATCGCAACTTTCATTCGCAACATATTTTAAAAACCCCGATATACCATAAGCCATGCCCCCGATGCGATATCACATCGGGGAAATTCACTTGACATGTTTTAATGGGTCCCTTCATGCCTCCGATCGCCGATAACCAAAGGGCAATGAATCGCATCGAGGAGTTTGGCTCAACATATTTTTAAAAATCTCATAAGCCACTCCATCGCATCGGGATTTCGCTTTGTTTGATTTCGCATTGTTTTAAAAAAGGCAGCGACACCTCCATACCCCCATCGCCGATGCGATAAGGCAAACATTCATTTCACGCTCATGGCTTAATTCGATTGTTTTTTGAAATAGGTTTACATTACCATATCACGACACTTTAAAAGTTTATGTGAGCATGAGGTCCATGTTATATTTTTTAAACCCATTCAAATCAAAGTTAAAATGAATGGAATAAAGGTGGAAGATAGTTTGTATTTTGTTTTTTATATATATTAATTTAAATATTAATATTTAGATAATTAATTTTATATTAATTAATATATGTAATATATTGTATTAATTAAATTAATTAATAACATGTAATATATTATTAATTCATTTAGATTAATATTAATTAGTTTTTTAGATTAAATTTGTTTATAAATAGTTAATTAGATATTAGTTTAGTTTAGTTTATAATTAGCAATTAAATTAGAATTAATTAGAGACTAATTTAGGATTAGTTTTTAATTACATTTTTTTAGCCCAGCAACAGAATTTCCAGATTTACATCAGATTTGACCCATCAACTTTGGAAGCTCATAAATTGAGTTCTACTTGGCCAAATGAGGCCTAGGACGGCTCATTGGAAAGAGAAAATCAAGGAGAACATTTTGAAGGAGGTTTCACCAACAGATTTGATCATTTATTGGGCCAAAAATCAGGCAGAAGATCAGGCTCCGAATTTTGAAAACAAAATCAATTTTCTGAGTTATGGTTTTCAATTTCATTTATCCAAAGCCTCTTCTAATTGAAGACCCATTGGCCAATGATATCCTTTGCCAATCAAATCATTCCAAGCATCAATACAGAGCTTATATTTTATTTTTATTATTTATTTAAATAGAATTTGATTGGGTTTGATTTAATTGCCAGAAATGATATTTTGATTGCATTTTAATTTATTTTGATTTCTTTTGCAGGAAAACAGTGGAAAAGATATGGAGAAAAGGATTTCAAGCAATGAGAATGCTCCAGCAATTGAAGATCAGAATTAGGAGCAAGTAAAATTATATTTGGCAGATTTCTCTTCAACAAACTCTCCTCTCCAAAATTCCTTCACAAATATTATAAATAACAGATTCAAGCAATGTAAAAGGGGCTGCTCTCCTCTGCAATTTTAGAGCTTCTAAAAGCACTATTGTAATTGGAATTTAGAGTTGTAGGAGAGAGGAGTGAAAAATCTCAGATCTGGGGATTATTAAGGATTTTCCCTTTGTATATTGAATTATGCATGAGGAACAAAGCTTGCACTATTGTGGCTCTAGTTTTGAAGGCAGAAGTTCAAGCAATGTAAAGGGCTGTTGGAGACCAAGAACAGAGAAATGGATGCAATAAATTGGTATTTCTAATACTACTGTTTCAAATATCAGTTTTAATTTTATGGTGATATGAATGTGTCAATTTATTCATGTTTGTGCACTATTGTCAATATGGGTAATTTGTCTCAATCTTGTTATTATGTATCTTTGTTTTTATGGATTAATTTCTCATTTTGGAGTAACTACTTACTCTGAAATCTGTCTTATGAAACTGATTTATTGAATAATAATGTGTGTGAACTATTTCTACATATCATTATTCAATTATTGGATTTGCTGATTTGATAATCAATATCATTTATGTGAACTACTTCCTGAGTGTTGTTGGTTTATTATTTCAGTTAAAAGGTCTCAATAGGATGTGTTTTGATATTCATAATATCAGTTAATTGAACTACTTCATTAACTTGATATTCATCATAAACAAGACATATCTAAATCCCAATACTTTAATTATCTTGCTCTTAGTTGGGTTAGATCTATATCTGCCTAATTAAGATAGGATTTAGATTAGTTTCTTTTGCTTGCATCATAGAATAAGCTTGCATTTAGAGTAATTTTACATTCTTTTAAGTCCTCTCCTCAAAGAGGCAAAATTTTAGTTGTGGCTTGGCTGAACCCAAATCAGCTTAAGGGTCATTCTCTTGCCTGATCAGCAAGGAGAAGTGATCTGATGTCCCTGTCTATTGGTAGTTAAAGATACATTATAAACCAATAGCAATAGGGAGAAGGTAACTGGACCTAGATGAACAGTCGGAGCCACCACACCAAACGGAAAAGGAGCTGCTTTTAAGGTCCGGACCGGGTGGTTATCCCCCAATGTTGTAGCAGCGATTTTCGAGGCATCAACATTTTTGGCGCTAGAAGGAGGGCCTGAGATTATTTGTCTATTGGAGTCTTTTCAATTTTAATATTTTATTTATTGCGATGACTCCTCTCAAACTTCCAATTTGGAGTTGTATCTATGGACGTGCATCCTCCAATACTCCACCCGAAGTGGTAAGACTCTTGTCTCAGGTAAAATTCAATGGTAAGAGGAATTCTTCTGCTTTTAACCATGTCTTTCAATTTATTCAAAATGTTTCAAAATATGATTTTCAAGGAATTGATGAAGGCATTTTATGCAGAATTTTTACTCTCACATTTGCGGCAAAAGCCAGAAGCTGGTGCAAAACTCTTCCAGTTGCCTCAATCCATAGCTGGGATCAATTTGTTACAATTTTCATTTGTAAATTTGACGGCTACGATTATGAACAGGTATGTCAAGAAATTGAATATTTACGAAGGTTTAAAATGAATCTGTTAATGATTTTCATATTCGATTTCACTTGAATTGTTTAAGATTTAGCGACGAAGATAAACCTACGGAAGAAGAATCATTAGATTGGTTTAAATATATTAGTTCTCTTCCAACCATTCCCAATCCATATGAAATTGATTCAAGCTTTGTTCCATCCCCTTCCAATACAAATGAGAATCCCAATTTGGATGTGCAAATAAATGGTGATGAAGTGGTTTTACAAAGCTTGGAAAATATTTCCATTCAAATGCAAGAAGACAACAGCAGCAATTTTGGAGAAAAAGCCGCCTTGAAATCTGAAAGCTACTTTGAAGTAAATTCGGAAAATCAAATCGCAAATCAGCAAGTACAAGCAGCAATCAAAGCAAATAAAATGCAAACTGCTGTACAAATTTCTGAATTTCTCCATGATGAAAAAATGCCGAAATCAGAGCAGCAAAGCAGCGTTCTTCAAGAAAGCATATGCACGCAAAGGAATGATCTGCAATCTGAAATTTACAATGAGCATAATGCACAAGAGCTCTCAAACAGAGACAGTTTTAAATGCATTGTTTCAGGTTCACACTTTTCCCTTTATCCTGATATTTTCAATAATGGTAATATTTTTCCTCTTGATGTTAATGATATTCCAGAAATTAAAGAGGCTGATCTAAATGAATTACCATTAAGTTTTTATCAAGATAAAGAAACAATAATTGATCATTCTTTTGCCACTGATGAACATGAAATTCTTGTCCCTCCTTGTTTTGATATATTGGATGAGATTGAAGGGAATTCTAGAGAATCTTGTGAGGTCATTTATGATGATTACTCTGATATTGAGGATGTTGATTTCAATTTTTCTCAAGAGAATCCTCATGAGAAAATTCAAATAACATCTGAAAATGAGGAACGCTTCAATTTTGGAATCATCTCAACTAATCCTCATTTTAGAGCAGCAAATTATCTTCATGATTTCGCCATTCAAGAAATCATTCCAATTTATGATTCATATGAGGATCAAACTCCCATTCCTATTCATAATCATAATTCGTTTTCTATTTCACAAGTTGGAATTCAAAATTACCCAAATTCCATAATTCTGGCCATTCCTTGTGAAAATGAAATTATTTCAAAACGATTCCAATTGTGCTGTAACATTAGTTGTACAAATAGTGATTTCATTTTATTTTTGTTTCCTCAGCTATTTTGTTTAAACTTAGATTTATTTTCTGATTTTATTTTGCAAAATTTTCACACTCTTCGCTGGCATATTGAACACCTTATTATCAAACACTCAATTGATGCATTGTCCAATTGGGAAATTCAAGTTTCATATTATAATCATCAGCATCAAAAAATATTAATATTCCAATTTAAATCAATGCTAATGTTTCATCAGAAGCTTCTATTTTTTCAAAGGCAATATCAACAAGAGAGTGTATTTTTGCAATCTGGCCAGCTATTCAATTTAATTAATAATTTTCCATGTCATTTGACAAACTTCCATTCATTTTTCATTGACTCATTTGAAGATTATTTGGAAGTTTTTCCTTCAAGGAAAATTGTCAATGATTTAACATTTGTACATAACACTAACAAATTTTTTCAGGTCAAAGAATCTAAAAGCTCATCTTCACAATCTGGCCTGTTATCTCTTCCTTTGAACATTTCTCAATCCTTAATAGAAATCCATCCAGATTTTTATGATCCAATTGGTAGTCAATTGGAAAGGAAATTTCAGGAGAAAGAGATTTTAAATAAGTTACTAACAATAACTGTATATTCTGATTTCATATTTAATTTTCTTAGTTTAATTAGATTTTTATTCTTATTGCTAACATTTGAACTGTACATAAACGCGGGAATAAAAATGAGAGAATGGTTACACTGGAAATATGACTATACCTAGTCATTTTCATGTATATGGTTAGAATAGGAGTAGAATTAATTTAGTTAGCTTGTTTTATGTAGTTAATTTATTTGCAATAGTTCTGTAGATTAAAAAATAAAACAAAGCAATCAGCCACTCTCATACATGTTCAGTGGAAACATTTTTCCTTATCAGAAAATTTTAATTCTTGCTTTCCTTTTTGAAATTTCTTATAGCGATTTCTCTACTCTGCCTATTTTGAATAATGTCTTGATCAAAGTCAATTAAAATTTGCACTTGGCATCGATTGCCTCAAAGCCACTTTTCTTCATTTCGGGATTTCCTTCTAAGATTTTCTTTTGAAATTTATATGGTAAGGATTTGAGGATATAAAAGCTTCATGATCCCATTATCGTATGAGATGTATGATTGACTATGATAAGCCTAACTCTAATTCAATCATTATCAGTCAATCTAACCTGTCACAGCAATCATATGAAGTTCATATTATATTCCTCAGAATTTGCCAAAAGCCGATCTTAAGGATGCCCATTTTGCCAAGCACACACATTTAAATCTGTTTTGACATTTTTCTACAATTAGTGGCTTAATCTCATTCTAATCTTTAGTTTATTATCTGATGCTGTAAAACGCATCATGTTTATTTACTAAAGGCATTATTAAAAAGTCACTATAACAATACAGATTTTTCTCAAGATTAATTCGGAATAAGCAGAGGTAATAAATTGTTACTTCACTTCGAAAGGGAAGCATAGTTTCATATTTATTTCTGGTAAATTTTATATTCCATGAACATGAATGATTGATTTTATTTAGGCTGATTGCACACTTAGATTTAAAATAAATAATGAGATGATTTTTATCAAAGGAAGAATTTGAAGATTTATCAGGTAAAATTTACAGACAAATTCTTTTCAGGTACGCATTTACAACTTTATTTTCATCCATTATTAGTTCTGTTTTTCTTAGCTTATTTTTTATTTATGTTCTGTTTTATTTGCAGGTTTTTATTTCTTTTCAAAATCTGAAGTAAGCAGCAAACTCATTTTAAATTTGCAAACAGGTTCAGGGAAATTCAATTCTGATTCATTGGAGTTTAAGCATTTTTAGCTTTGCTTTCATTCATTAGAAAACCCAATTGAAATTTCAAGAAATATCATAAGACCATTCGCATCACGACATTGCATCGGAAGTAGCTCTTAGCATTCCTTTTGATCACAAATTGTTCATTAAAGACCTTCGATGTATTATCTTACTCATATGTCATATTGCATTTCGCTTATCGAAGCTTTCCAAGTGAAGTATACTTCCATGAATATGAATCGCCGATCTCCGATAATCGACTTTACCGATATTGCGATGACTACATAATTCCGGACCCGATATGAAACTCAAATCAAATTCATAAAATATCGCGTCCGTTCAATCGCAATAATGATAAGAACATAACTTTAAAAGGAGGCCGATGTTTCGGATCCGATATGTTATCAAATTTTCAACATAAAATTATCGGGTCCACTCTTCATCACATATCGGCATATTAAGAATTGTTAAATCATGCGCATAACATTGCCGATCGCAATCGCCGATTAGCCACGTCATTCATCGCATATCGGCATCGCAACAATCATATTGTGTTCCATTAGGTGCTTAAGTTTGCCGATCGCCGATTTACGTCATCCATCGCATCGCCGATATCGCAATCGCTTCCTTGCAGTTTTATTTATGGCCGATATCTCGGATCCGATATGTTATTAAAATCCCATCATAAAAAGTTATCGGGCCCGCTCTTCATCGCATAACGGCATCGCAAAAAAATATATTGTGTTACATCGGGTACCCAAAGTTTGCCGATTTCCGACTAGCTACGACTTCCATCGCATCGCCGATATTGCAATCATTTCATCACATTCTTACGCTCACATCACCTCTCTGAATCTACAATGTGTATTTTGCAATATGGGAAGCACGATGCAATTTATTCTCTGATCCCCGATATAATATTTCTTTAATAATATGATCGCTTCATTTCATTGCACATGTTCTTATCAGCAATTTGTCATTGCAATCTCCGATGCAATAGCTTCCAATGCATGCCTTTGAGCTATTGACATTTAATCGATATATGGCATAGCAATAAAGGTGAAGTTCTGCAGATTAAATTTGAAGCATGGTGAAGAAACATGTTATGTGAATCATCCGATACGGCAATGTGTTATTTTAAAAGCGAGCTTGGGTAACCACTATGGTAAGAAAGCAGTTAATGACCAATTTGCAGCATATCCAAATTATTTCAATTTCTCATACATTTTAGTTTAAATATATAATTCCATAATTAAAAATGGAATTCAAGACCTCTCTATCTTCATATTTAAATTTTATTATCTTGAATTTGGTCTTGATTCTGGACAATTTATAAAATCATGGAGTTTATATAAAACTAATAATATCTTGAGAAACAGTCATTACTGCAAATTCTCATTCTCATCTCTGATGCATTTCTTTTATTTCAATTCCCTTGAGCACTAAGCATTCTATTTTTACATTTTGCTGCTTGCTTTAGTTTAAATAAAATAAATAATGATTTTGGGGTTATATGATTTTGGTTAGTTTGACTTCTTCATGTTTTTAATATTAATTAAAATAAGAAGTCAGCCACTTTGGGGAAATTGATACCTTTCAGGTAAGATCAAAAGCAATTACCCAATGGTAAGATTCATGTACCCACTTTCATTAATTTCCATTTCATCATTCTAGTTTCATTCTTGTTTTTAAATTATGCTGATATAAAACTCTGTTTTGCAGCTCTCCATTTAAAGCTTTCAATCCTCTGCCAGATCATATTTTCGAAAGTCCATACTCTTCTCCTGGCTTTATTTCAAGAAGCAGCGATAATCCTCATTGAAACAGCCACACCAGGAAGTTTCTGAACCTTTAGTTTGTTTCTCTAAGCATTCCTTTTTTTTAGAAAATGATTAAGATAATGCTTGGAAACAAGAAGATTCATATCAAACAGAAATTATTCATTGTGGCTGAATTTTACGATCACTGTTATCTAAAAGCCTAAAGCATTCACAACTCTGCAAGGTATGTTTTTCTAGAGCTCAACATAAGAAGGAATGATTACATGCTTATTTTCTTTTTTTTCATATTGTTGGAGACATTGGTATAAACATTCTTGTTTGAGTTTATCTTGCGAGACTTGGATTTTCTTTTCCATTTTTAGAGATTTCTTGGTTTTTATTTTTGTTTGCTGATTTCTTTTCTCATTTTAGCATAAGAATTCTTTTCCTTTGGACTTCAATTTTGATTTTGGTGAATTTGTCAGTATTTATATGGAAGGCCTATTGGTTACATAACAATGGTCAGGATACATGGAGAAAAATTGTTAATAGTCATCTATTAGTTTTTTCTTAAATCTCTTAATGAAGTTTGATTTTCTTATTATAAAAGTAGACATACTTAAGGAAGAGATTACCAATCAAGAGAAGTTGGCAAAGTATCATAAAATCTGAAAAATTTCTTTTTCATCAAATTGTAATCATTTTGAGATTTCAAAATTTTATTAAGATCTTTCAGAGTTCTATTATCACTCAAGAAAAGTTATTTTTAACCAAGTAAAGACACTTTACAGCAAAGCACCTTTAACTCTGAAATTGTCATTCTTAACTCTTAAGGAGTCAATGATTCTCCCTGTCTCAAAGAGTCTTATTTTTCTAGAGAATAATCCATAAATATATTTAAACTTAAAAGATAAGAGGTCTCATCGTGAGCCTGCTTACCATGATCATAGGGGAAAATAGGCTGACATTACCAACATTTCTAAACAAACCAGGGTAATGGCTTATGATTGCAAACAATTATAAGACAAGGGGTCTCATCACGAGCCAGCTTGTTCAGTCCAATTTTAACCAGTGAATGGCATTGTCAACTATCTGGCTACCATACTAGGACAATGGCTTTTAAGATTTAATAAAAAAATAAAAAATAAAATAAAAAGTAATACATATATAAATGGATTTATCTCTAGATCAATAATTCTTAAACAGATGGGATTCTGAATCATTTATGATTAAAAGGTAACCCTGTCGAAACTATAGACGTTTGCTGGCAACAGTGGCTCTACCTGTGACAAACGAGTATATTTTGAATGCTAAGCTGTAAAGTGACCCCTGCTTTATCCCTTCAGCTAATTAATGACTGATATAGAGTTTCGAAATATTTTAATTTATGAGGAATTTTAAGAAAAATTACAGTTAGATGATTCTGGTTTTTATTCAGACTAATGAACTAAGTCAAGCATTTCAAGCATAATCTTCTCTTCTTTAATTATTTTTGCTTTAATTTTAGGAAAATCTCATTCATAACAGAGATAACTGGTTCTTCTCCCGTGTGTCGCCAATTGTTGTGGTAAAAATACAACACCCCCCATTATTGATGCGTCCGCTTCGAATAATGGGGACCCTTTCTATAAAATTTTGGCTAAGCACCTTTTTGATTTTTATTTTAATTGATTGCCCTACGCTGTCGTTAATTTTTAGTTTTCTTTGGATTCTTGTTTTGATTGCTTTGTTAGAATCGATTTTTTTTATAAGCTTCACATTGACGCTTGTTTCACCTCATTTGGTCAACTGGTTTGAAAATGGCACTTCTTTGAAATCTCATCATTTATCTAGCCTGGGTTAAAAATGCATAAAATGTACAATATTGCATTTTGTAAATAAATTAGTTCAATAAGGCATTCATTTTAAATATTAACTCGTAGAGGGTTTTACTAACATTTTTCATTATGCAGCCAAATATTTAAGCATCGAGACTTAAGAAATTCACTCCAATTTTCTAATCAAATCTTAATCTCGAAAAACCAAACATTCAAGTGGCTGTAGTTTATTTTTATTATTTTTCATTTATTTTCTAAGTGGCTGTAGTTTTATTTTTAGCTATAGTTTAAAAACTTATGTTCATAAAAAACAAAACAAAAAAATGAAAATTTAAGTTTAAAATTAAAAATTAATTAAATTAATTAATATATTATATAATTAATTTAATTAAATTAAAATTTAAAACAAACAAAAAAAAGAATATAAAAAATAAATAAAAGACCGCATCGCAACTTTCATTCGCAACATATTTTAAAAGCCCCCGATATACCATAAGCCATGCCCCCGATGCGATATCACATCGGGGAAATTCACTTGACATGTTTTAATGGGTCCCTTCATGCCTCCGATCGCCGATAACCAAAGGGCAATGAATCGCATCGAGGAGTTTGGCTCAACATATTTTTAAAAATCTCATAAGCCACTCCATCGCATCGGGATTTCGCTTTGTTTGATTTCGCATTGTTTTAAAAAAGGCAGCGACACCTTCATAACCCCATCGCCGATGCGATAAGGCAAACATTCATTTCACGCTCATGGCTTAATTCGATTGTTTTTTGAAATAGGTTTACATTACCATATCACGACACTTTAAAAGTTTATGTGAGCATGAGGTCCATGTTATATTTTTTAAACCCATTCAAATCAAAGTTAAAATGAATGGAATAAAGGTGGAAGATAGTTTGTATTTTGTTTTTTATATATATTAATTTAAATATTAATATTTAGATAATTAATTTTATATTAATTAATATATGTAATATATTGTATTAATTAAATTAATTAATAACATGTAATATATTATTAATTCATTTAGATTAATATTAATTAGTTTTTTAGATTAAATTTGTTTATAAATAGTTAATTAGATATTAGTTTAGTTTATAATTAGCAATTAAATTAGAATTAATTAGAGACTAATTTAGGATTAGTTTTTAATTACATTTTTTTAGCCCAGCAACAGAATTTCCAGATTTACATCAGATTTGACCCATCAACTTTGGAAGCTCATAAATTGAGTTCTACTTGGCCAAATGAGGCCTAGGACGGCTCATTGGAAAGAGAAAATCAAGGAGAACATTTTGAAGGAGGTTTCACCAACAGATTTGATCATTTATTGGGCCAAAAATCAGGCAGAAGATCAGGCTCCGAATTTTGAAAACAAAATCAATTTTCTGAGTTATGGTTTTCAATTTCATTTATCCAAAGCCTCTTCTAATTGAAGACCCATTGGCCAATGATATCCTTTGCCAATCAAATCATTCCAAGCATCAATACAGAGCTTATATTTTATTTTTATTATTTATTTAAATAGAATTTGATTGGGTTTGATTTAATTGCCAGAAATGATATTTTGATTGCATTTTAATTTATTTTGATTTCTTTTGCAGGAAAACAGTGGAAAAGATATGGAGAAAAGGATTTCAAGCAATGAAATGCTCCAGCAATTGAAGATCAGAATTAGGAGCAAGTAAAATTATATTTGGTAGATTTCTCTTCAACAAACTCTCCTCTCCAAAATTCCTTCACAAATATTATAAATAACAGATTCAAGCAATGTAAAAGGGGCTGCTCTCCTCTGCAATTTTAGAGCTTCTAAAAGCACTATTGTAATTGGAATTTAGAGTTGTAGGAGAGAGGAGTGAAAAATCTCAGATCTGGGGATTATTAAGGATTTTCCCTTTGTATATTGAATTATGCATGAGGAACAAAGCTTGCACTATTGTGGCTCTAGTTTTGAAGGCAGAAGTTCAAGCAATGTAAAGGGCTGTTGGAGACCAAGAACAGAGAAATGGATGCAATAAATTGGTATTTCTAATACTACTGTTTCAAATATCAGTTTTAATTTTATGGTGATATGAATGTGTCAATTTATTCATGTTTGTGCACTATTGTCAATATGGGTAATTTGTCTCAATCTTGTTATTATGTATCTCTGTTTTTATGGATTAATTTCTCATTTTGGAGTAACTACTTACTCTGAAATCTGTCTTATGAAACTGATTTATTGAATAATAATGTGTGTGAACTATTTCTACATATCATTATTCAATTATTGGATTTGCTGATTTGATAATCAATATCATTTATGTGAACTACTTCTTGAGTGTTGTTGGTTTATTATTTCAGTTAAAAGGTCTCAATAGGATGTGTTTTGATATCCATAATATCAGTTAATTGAACTACTTCATTAATTTGATATTCATCATAAACAAGACATCTAAATCCCAATACTTTAATTATCTTGCTCTTAGTTGGGTTAGATCTATATCTGCCTAATTAAGATAGGATTTAGATTAATTTCTTTTGCTTGCATCATAGAATAAGCTTGCATTTAGAGTAATTTTACATTCTTTTAAGTCCTCTCCTCAAAGAGGCAAAATTTTAGTTGTGGCTTGGCTGAACCCAAATCAGCTTAAGGGTCATTCTCTTGCCTGATCAGCAAGGAGAAGTGATCTGATGTCCCTGTCTATTGGTAGTTAAAGATACATTATAAACCAATAGCAATAGGGAGAAGGTAACTGGACCTAGATGAACAGTCGGAGCCACCACACCAAACGGAAAAGGAGCTGCTTTTAAGGTCCGGACCGGGTGGTTATCCCCCAATGTTGTAGCAGCGATTTTCGAGGCATCAACAGAAGGTGATGCTGGATTGGACCTCACTTGGTTGTATCTCTTCCTGAACTTTACTTCTTCATCAATAAAGCCATTTGAGTTTCTTCTATATGCATGTATATCAATGATGTTTTGTTGTATTTGCATATTTAGTTTATTCTAATCCTAAACTAGTTATGAATGTATGCTTCTTGTAGTTTCCCTCTCTTGTCATTTTGCAGGAACTTGGTGTAGCTGGGCCAGTGAAGGAGCAAGCAGTGGGAAGCAAACAGAAGGGAGTGAGATCGGATCTACAAACTAGCGGAAGACATCAGTTAGTTACATCCTTCTCCTCTATTTACATTTCATAAAGATGAATACTTAGATAGTTTTGTCTTGTTTGTTGCTGAGGTACTATCACTCCTTAGAGTGGGATAGGGGCATTCCGTATTGGATATTTTTCCCAACAACACATATTTTCACTTTTCATAGGGTGGGAGGGAAAATGAGATTGAAGAGAGTTGTGAGTTAAGGTTTTACCTCTTCATTCCATTAATGGCACTCAGGTATGTTTCATTTCTATCCTTGCTGCATTTCCACCCCACTTTTAGTCTTCTTCCACACAAGGAGGACTGGTTCAAAATTCACTATTTTTTTCATCCTTTCTTTTAAGTTTAAGAGTAACATATTTTTACTTTTCATAGGGCAGGAGGGAAAACGAGGGAACATAGGTAAAAGCATATGCATTTTTCCTTCTTTTATGGTTTGTCTCTATAGAGTTGATTTTACTGGGTGTATACTGTATGCATCTCAAAATTTCTCTTTAGGAAATTCTATTTTTATTCTTTCCAAGAAAAACTCTCTGGGGAATCCCAATGGATGTTTCCCCACATTCATTGATGGCATCCTTGGTAAACCCATTGGTATTGACTAGCGCACCTCACCCAACGGATTTCAAACATATGACGTTTAGTTGGGCTAACCCCTTGGGCTCAATAAATCATAATCAACTACACTATTTTCCATATTAACATATTGATCATATTTAAAATTTTGTTAGAGTAACCATAACAATCCAAGCTTGTTCCTATTTTTATTTTGGTTTTTAATTCCTTCTTTGGTGTGGTGGCAACTTTATATGACTGTATAGATGTTTATTTTTGTCAGAGTATATGTTGAAAAGTAGATGCTCTCTTACATTCTACCTTGTTTGTTATGTATTGATGGAGTTCAATTTCATTAGTTGGGACCAAAGAACTGTCTCAGGCATGTATACAAGGATTCTTGTATCACTATTTATAAACTGAACATTATCCTTAAACAAGCAAAGTAGATCCTTAATTCTAAATGTTTGTATCTCAGGGAACTTCCAATCCTAATAAATGAGGTGAAATTTAAGTGTTTCCATAGTTGTGACCAAAGAACTATGTCAGGCATGTATACAAGGATTCTTGTATCACTATTTATAAACTGAACATTGTCCTTAAAGAAGCAAAGTATATCCTTAATGCTAAATGTTTGTATCTCAGGGAACTTCCAATCCTAATAAATGAGGTGAAATTTAAGTGTTTCCAGAATCTAAATCTCAGGTTTTGTGAATTCACTCATATATGGTCCTAGAAAAGCGAAGTGAAATTTAATTATTTCCAAATCTTAAGTTCCGTGAATTCACTCATATTTGATGCTGGAATCTTTTGAGAGAACGGGAAGAATTTCTTTTAGTTTCATTCAAAATTTCCAAAAATAATACTAAATTTCTTTCTAACTAAAATTCTCCCTAAAATGGCTTTGGGATTGAAAATTTTGTAAATATTTTTAGGGAAACAACCCAAAATAATTTTTCTAGATTAGAGTTTTATAACACTAGGTACTAAAATAGTCTTCTATTTTCTACTGCAAATGTCTGATAGAGTCTTCCTAGAAACTGATCAAAAAATTAGGTAGATGTGCTAGACGGATTAAATAATTTTTAATGAATAATCACTTAACATAAATGATATATTGGGTTGCATGAATATATAACTTAGAAGCATGAAATGAAGAAGAAATCTCAACAAGATTGACATATTCTTAATTGAGTTGGATGAGGCCATGAATAGCTTTGACTAGAGGGTGTTGAAAATGGCATAATTTTGTTCTAGTTGGATAGATTTAGAACTAAAAATCAGCAGTTTTCTTGCTTGCATAACTTGGGAAGATTTTTGTATCTCAAGTCTCAACCTTATTGAATAGTATGATTTATGCCTTGCAATGTTGGGATATGTTGTGATACCACTTAATAGTAAGCTAAACACTTTGGATGAAAATTTAGTTGTGAATTTTACTTGCAAAAGATATAAGTGAAAATATAGAATAATTGTCCCTTGTGTAGGATTTCTTTAAAATTCTACTATTGCTTGAACGAATAAATCTAAAACTAATTGTTGCATGAAGACAAAAAATATATCTACCAATTTGTAGTGGAATAGAACAGAAATAAAACACAGTCACACTATAGCAAAAAAAACAAAATTTTCTAGGGAACCCAACTGGGAAAACCCTCTGCTAGCTGTAGAAATTTAAAATACTATCCATATTAGACTTTGAGACACCTTCTTCAAGACCAGGTTCATCAATGCTTATTGCTTTCCATATTCATTTTCATAAGCATTAGGGTTGTTGTCTGTCAAATCGAGTAGCTAGAAATTCTCTCTTTGATTTCAGAAAGCAGATCAGGATGAAATTCATCCAAGAATCCCCTAGAAGGCTCATCAGCAGCAAGAAGAAGGGTCTTTTTTTATTTTATTTCATCACATGCATCCATCATAACATTGATTTGTCTTCATTTCTTTCATAACCATTTTCAATGTTAGATGCAAAAGGTAATTTAGTATGATATAATCCTTAGGTAACCAACCTCAGACATATTGTTGGTTAATTTATGTTGTTTGAAGTTTATTGAGTTTGAGTTTTATCATGAAACTACTAGAAGCATACTAGAATGGGTGAGTTGATTATCTTGAAAACAATGTTATGTTTTGATCTAGTCCTTGAAAGGAACTTATAGTTGATGGTCAAAATTTCACATTCCTTTCATTTTTTTATCTTCACATATAACAAATATATTTATATTATAGCCTCTAGCTATATATATACAGTAACTATCACTCAGAAGTTGGATGCCATCATTTTGGTGCTTGAGCTTACTCAACTTACATTTGTTTGAGTTGAAAATGTCATTAGATCTCATTATATCGTCTATTGCAGAGCATGAATCCAATTTACCTTTGTTTCAGTTAAAAATGTAATTAGATCTTGCTATATCATCTTTTGTAGAGAATGAATCCAATTTCTCATAGTTCATTTGCTTGAGGTATAACAAAGCTACTTTAATTCATTAAACTTACTTTTCATATTCTATTTGATAATTGTGATTTTGCAGGCCGCATCTGCATTGGAAAAGGGGCATATTTAATGAAGTGTGGAAGGAGAGGGAAGCTTAAGTTATGTCCTTTCAAACTTTCTAAGATATCTAATAAAATTAAAAAAAAAAAAACTCCATAGAATGATGTGCTTTAACTTTTTATTTTGATAATGGATTATTTATGTGATCTCCCCTCTCTTACACACAACCAAAGTCCGAACATACATGGTTTTTTGGGATATGTGGACAAAGAACAGATTTATGCTAACCATTTATCTAGAAATTTACACTGTAGAAGATCAAGCATCTACAGTTGAATATTTCCTTGCCACTAAATTACGGTTGAAGAGTAGGACTCCTACTTTCCAGGCATATACCTCACTTTTAAATCAGTTTATTTATGACTCTATAGACCTTCCATGGCAGGGAAAAGAGTGATCACTACCATTGCTTAATCTTTCTGCAGACCAAGTAAAGATTCCAAATGTGTATAAATTAGTGGCTTCTTGGAGAATCCCAAGAGTGGAGCTATTGTAGCAACAATAAATTCACTTATTTTGAGTTCTTCATTAGAGAATTGATAGTATATTGTTTATTCCATACAATACCTCAATAGTGTATGATGAAATTACAGTTAAGCCTATCATAATATTTTGACTTACCCTCTTTTAGAGGGAAACTAGAGTGCGTGTCAAGCTTGCACATCACAATTGTATCATGCAAAGTTTACCTCGGACAAGTTTTGTGGATCTAAGCAACAAGATACCTATTGGAATTCAAGAGGCAACAATACTACAAAGTGGGAAAGAGGTTTCACAATTAACCTGGATTTCACATTATGGTTGGAGTCGGTTTGTTGGCAAGATGCTGGATACCCCAACTTCATTTTTATGACTAAGTGCAAGATTGAATCCTTCGACAAATTCCTCGCTTAATTGTCATTAAGTGATGGGTTTTCTTAGAAGTGTTGCACACATATAAACTTTACTAGAGTTGTTCTTGAGTCTTCAGAGGTGGTTAGCTTTTCAAAGCACACACACACAAGAAGAGGAGAAATAATATGTCCGACTAATTTGAAGTTATCTACCTATGAATAGGGTGTTCCCATTCATAAACCCGACGACTCGCTCTACTTCTTTCTAGTGAACAACTTTGGGACTTGCCATGAATCATGAGACAATTCCAACCCCATAACTATAAATTTCTTACTTAAATCTATACCCAATAGATTAGAATATGCACAAGGAGAACTCCATTCTTGTTTCGAAAGAACCTGCAATCGAATTGTACCATGCTATTTAATCTTTTCTGTATTTATTCACATCCTTGGTCTGTGACATAAAGATGCAACATGCTACCTTGCATTTTCTATACTAACACTCCTAAAAAATAATAAAGTATGCCCAAATATATCATTTCAAATTATCTATGTAGCTCACATTTTGGTTTTTCAATTATCGAAGTTGTTACCTATATTGATGAGAACTTCTACAACCGATACCACAGTGAAAATATATGTTATAGTTTTATCTGTGTTTCTCTGAAGGTGTTTCTCCTTCAGTAGAGAAGCAATACACTATAGTTTCCATTTAGGGGAGAAGTGTACCCAGTAGCAACCTTGGCCTGCATGCAGATGGGTTGAATGCACATTAGACTGTATCTGTTGTTTTGAAGGTGTTTCTCCTTCAACAATACTTCATCTTAGTAGATACTTTCAGTCTACACCTTTAGTAGATGCTTGCAGCCTTGGGAAACATGTTGTAGATTATAGTTTTCCTATGAGGTTGTAGCAGCGATGAAGGAAGTGCATTGATTTTAGGCATATTTAGTATGCTTTTATAGTTTGACTTAGATGCTCACTTTTCTTAATTTAGGTTTTTTTCTTAGTTCTGTTTTATGCACAGATTTATCTTTAAGAAAAGTGCACAGTAGAGAAGGGTTCTATATTTTGAGCAAGGGACACACTTCTAGATAGGAGGTACTCTATTATAGGAAGCTTTTGCCATGCAGGTTAGGTTCTATCCGAGAATCTCAAGAGGTGCTATTGTAGAAATCATAAATTCATTTATTTTGAGTTCTTCATTAGCGCATTGATAGTATATTGTTTATTCCATTGAATACCTCAATATTGTATACAACCATATTTAGTATGCTTTTATAGTTTGACTTAGATGCTAACTTTCCTTAATTTAGGTGTTTTTCTTAGTTATGTTTTATGCAGAGATTTATCTTTAAGAAAAGTGCATAGTAGAGAAGGGTTCTATATTTTCAGTAGGGGACACACTTCTAGGTAGGAGGTACTCTATTCTAGGAAGCTTTTGCCATGCAGGTTAGGTGCTTTATCCGAGAATCCCAAGAGTTGCTATTGTAGCAATAAGAAATTCATTTATTTTGAGTTCTTCATTAGTGCATTGATAGTATATTGTTTATTCCATGCAATACCTCAATATTGTATGATCAAATTACAGTTAAAATTGTCGTAATATTTTGACTTACCCTCTTCTATAGGGAAACTAGAGCATGTGTCAAGCTTGCACGTCACAATTTTATCATCAGATTTTACTTGGAACGAGTTTTGTGGATCTAAGTAGCCAGATACCTGTTGGAATTCAAGAGGAAACAATACTAAAAAGTGGGAAAGAGGTTTCCTAGATAACCTTCCTTTCACATTATGGTTGGAGTCGGTTTGTTGGCAAGATGTTGGATACCCCATTTTTATGACTGAGTGCAAGATTGAATCCTTCGACATATTCCTCACTCAATTGTCATTAAATGATGGGTTTTCTCATAAATTCTTCACATCTATAAAATTTACCAGAGTTGTTATTGAGTCTTTGGATGTGGTTATCTTTTCAAAGCACACACGTATAAGAAGACGAGAAATAATATGCCCGACTAATTTCAAGTTATTTTCCTGCGAATAGGGTGTTCCCTTCCATAAACCTGACGACTCACTCTACTTCTTTCTAGTGAACAAATTTGGGACTTTTCATGAATTGTGAGACAATTTCAACCCCATAACTATCAATTTCTTATTTAAAGTTATACCCACTAGATTAGAACCCGCACAAGGAGAATTTCATTCCTGTTTCAAAATAACCTGCAATCGACTTATACCATGCTATTTAATATTTTATGTATTTCTTCGCATCCTTGGCCTATGACATAAAGACGCAACAAGTTACCTTGCATTTTCTATACTAACACTCCTAAACAATAATAAAGTATACCCAAATCTGTCATTTCAAATGATCTATGCATCTCACCTTTTGGTTTTTCAATCGAAGTTGTTACCTATATTGACGAGATCATCGACAACCGAGGCCAAAGTGACAATATATGTTAGAGTTTTATCCATGTTGCACTAAAGGTGTTTTTCCTTCAACAGCACTACAATACATTGTAGTTTCCATTCAGCGGAGAAGTGTACCCAGTAGCAGCCTTGGTCTGTGTGCAAATGGGTTGAATTCTCAATAGACTTTATCTATTATTTTGAAGGTGTTTCTCCTTCAATAGTACTTCATCTCAGTAGATCCTTTCAATCTACACCTTTAGAAAATGTGTACAGCCTTGGGGTACATGCTATAGATTCCAGTTTTGCTGTGAAGGTATAGCAACAATGAACGAATCGCATCGATTTTAGGCATCTTATTGTTGTTGTATGAAAGCATGCATGTCTATTGTTTCCAAAACTTATATAGAGCCATATTTATTATACTTTTATAGTTTGAATTAGATGCTCACTTTTCTTAATTTAGGTGTTTTTCTTAGTACTGTTTTATGCACAGATTTATCTTTAAGAAAAGTGCACAGTAGAGAAGGGTTCTATATTTTGAGTAGGGGACACTCTTCTAGGTAGGAAGTACTCTATTATAGGGAGATTTTGTCATGCATGTTAGGTGCTTTATCCTAGACAAAGTTCCAAGTCCTTTCCTCCTTGTTAAAGTACCTACCAAACAAGACACCGGTGGATAGAGTTCCAAGTCCCTAAATTTTCAAAAAACCCATCTGACCCTAGCTATCTAGCCTAAGATCCTTTAAATTCCAGTCATCTCTTGGCTATGATTTCATAGAGAGAGCCCTCTCTAGTTTGGTAGGGCTAGCTACCAAACTAAAAGCTTGGTCTGTGTTTACCTCCATCGATCTCTTCATCCCTTGGGACATTATGGAGGATAACATAGGCATGAAAACTAGGAAGTGCCAAGGTGTTCTAGTGAATATAGGGTTCCCAAGTCATGGAAAAATGCAATGCTAGTTGTGAGGCCATGACTACCAAGGTGTGTTAGGGAATGCTAGGGCATGCTAAGATGTGCTAGACAGTACGAAGACATGTCAAACAAGCTAAGATGTGTCGAGTTCTAAGGCATGCTAAGATGTACAAGGGTTCCAAGTCCCTGCGTCCTCTTCTTCCATATGATATGCACTTATAACATTTCCTTTGTAATATTTGGTGCATTTGATAGTTATAGGTCATTTATAGGTTATAAATGTCTTCAAAGTTTCACTTCTAGTTGAGTATTCAATTGAACATATTGATTCTATTATAGCACCTGCTTTACAAGCAGAAGGTTGGTGGTTTGATTCCATCGTGCCCTAACATCCATATGGAATGGCGACGATTAATTTTTGGTGATGGAGGCTCTTTTGACTATCACCAATGAGCGTTGGTGACATTTTTCAACCCTCACCAAAAATATGAAATGGTGACTGTCAACGAATGCCACCATATATACACATCAATAATGACGACCCTCAAAGGTCTGTAACCATAAATCGTTGTTGTTGATATGAAATGGTGATGGTCGTTGTCCGTCCTTATAGTCATTACTTGTGATGGACATTGAATGTCACCAAAATACCTATACTTCTAGCAATGTGGCTTTTGGTGACAGTCAATGAATGTCACCATATATATGGACCAATAGTGACGGCCATTAAAGATCCATCACAATAAATCATTATTGTTCATATTAAATGGTGACGGTCACTATCCGTCATTATAATAAATATTTGTGATGGACCTTGAATGTCACCATAACACCTATACTTTTGGCAACACCACCTTTGGTGACGTTCAATTTTTGGTGACTGAGGCTATGGTCCATCACCATTGCTCATATGCAATGGTGATGGTCGCTATCCGTCATTATAAATCATTATCGGTGACAAACTTTGAATGTCACTAAAACACCTATACTTTTGGCAACGCCACCTTTGGTGACGTTCAATTTTTGGTGATGAAGGCTATGGTCCATCACCATTGCTCATATGAAATGGTGACGGTCGTTGTCCGTCATTATAAATAATTATTGGTGACGGACTTTGTATGTCACTACAACACCTATACTTTTGGCGAAGCCACCTTTGGTGACGTTCAGTTTTTGGTGACGAATGCTCTTTTGACCATCGCCAATGAGCTTATGGTGACATTTTTCACCTTTCACCAATGTCATTTTTTCTTGTAGTGCCTGATGCAACACAATTTGCGAAAACTAGACAGTGATCTTTGTCATGCCCCTGACTTTTGCATTTTAGGCACCACACTTCTTCGCGCACCTTTGGTCGAGTTGTTCTATCCTTCTTTAGACTTTTCATTTCAAGGCAAAGGTTCTACAACTACGTGTGAATCTGCTGAACCCCCAGATAGCATCCTGCATTGGTGTCTCGTGCAATATCATCATGATTTCCAGAGCTTCTGCCTAGGTATCGATCTTCTATTGTGATAGCGCAACCCTTAGGTGAGGCAGGAGTGAGGCCACAAACCATTCACAGTGCTTCCCATCAATCAGATTCATGTTGGCTTCACAGATTGTACACTTCAATCTTTGATCCAAATCCCAAGGCATCTCTCCAAGCCTCATCATGATCTCCTTGAATCCCACAATTGATTGCACCTCAGACTTAGGTCTACTAAATTCCTTATTCAGCACAGTCTTGATATTAGCCAATGTGGACGTCAGGTTATCAGTGTAGTACTTAATGTACCAAGTTAGTGCACAGTCCTGCAAAGCACTAACCAACGTTCCTTTATTCATTTGATAATCTGTGGTACCCTAAGCTTCCCATACAACCTTCACGACGAACCAAAACTAGTCAGAATCTTCATTTCCTATGCCCTTAAACACAGGTAGCTCTACAAAGTTTGCCATGTTGAACGGTGGTGGTGGTGGTGGTGGTGTGGGTGAGGGGGTAAGCGGTGGAGGTGAGGATGGAGGTGGTGTGGATGGAGGCAGTGTAGGTATTCGTCAGAATCCCTATCTTATCAACTAAATAGCACTCAGCGAAGAAGACTGCGTTGATCCTTCGTCATCACTTAGAGGAGGCTCAATCAGCAGGCTATATTCAGGGCCTTTTCTTCCTATGTCCCTAAAAGTCCTTCCACTTTGCGTAACCCCAAACATCAAGGTAACTGCATAACTTGCTTTTCACACAAGACCATCTTAATCCAAGTATTTAATGATTTCAAATACTTACCTCACGACCCCTTGAAAAAGAGGCACTTTTCTTCATTGTAACTGACCGAAGTATCGATCGTGAACTCTTTCACAAACCCTCCTATGATACGGACAATCCAATGATTAACAGTGCATGCGATCTTATCTTCAGATGCTTCCAATTTCCACACTAACTCCGGGGTCCATACAATCGGACCATCAAATCTCCACCTCCCTTGGACATCTACCAAATTCGCGATCCAGTCATATAATTCAACTAGGAAGGAACAGAAGAAGATTTCGTGTATCTCTGTGGACAAATATTGGTCCAACCACTGCTCTTTCGTCAATCGTGGATTCCTGTTTTCTTGTGCCGCGAATTCGTGGATCTTTTTATCCAACCAGTCTTCAATCTCCTTCTTAGTTGGATTCCAAAGATATGACATCACACATATCATTATTCAGATCCCAATCCTGGAAATGGAACCATTTGTTGGCTTGATGGGCCTTGACCTAGGTTCAGCGTTAAGAAACCAAGAAAATCCCTACACTACTAGCCCTTTCCGCATCAATCCATGGAGAATGGATTGAAGTCTCACCCGAAGCAGTATGGGGGGATGCAAGAACCAAGTTTCCACACCCTGAGATGGTTGTGATGTTGATTATTTGCCATAACCTTCCTTCACACAGATCGATAAGCCCCTTAGGGCTTATCAAAGTAATTCTCTTATTCGTCCTTGAAGCCTCCGTGAAAGTCTCCGATCGTCCTTCGCAGGCTCTAAATAGATAAATCATGCACTTACGCGCCCCTGTAATTACTCTTACTTTTGTATCTACCCATATTTGCTTAAGTATTGGTTACTTTAACATGCAGTATGACTATCTTCGCATAAACATACATTCCTACTTGTGTTCATAAAGTAAAATACATACATTCGCACATCAATATAGAATTACTTCATACTCCAATGTTCAACATAATTACAACATTCATAACAGAAGTAAAATAACGAACACACAGATAATTTCAGAATAATCCTCTTTATTAATAATCTAGATTTCCAGTATAGACTCTGACTGCCCTACACACATAGTTTTAGGGGTCTGCGCACTCAGCTACAGACTTCTACCCTAGGCCTCTGCACACTCATCTGCAAAGCCTCTACCTATGCTAAGAATCTTCGCTCTTAGCTCTCACAAATCCATTACAAACTTAGACTTCACCATTGACTACTTCGCTTAACTGAACTGACTTAGACTCCTCTAGGACCTCCTTTTTATACAATCCCATGGTCCATGGACCATGGGTAGATCTCTAGGGCCAACACGACTTATACAAAATAAGGGCGGAAAACCCTTAGTAACTCTTTACATCTTCACGCTCCACAACCACAAAATGCAGAGACTTTACACAAAACTTGGGCTTTTAACCCCATAATTGACCCCGGGGGACCTGTTCCCAACAACGTAGCACCAGTGCTAGCCTTACCAGACCTTCAGCAGCCTTTTGGGATTGAAACGGATGCCAACAGATATGCCATGGCTGTTGTATTGATGCTAAAAAGGAACCCTGTATGTTATCTTTCAAAGACTTTCTCCCAAGATGTTGTGAATTATCCCACGTATGATATGGAATTGTACGCCTTGGTTCAGAGTGTAAAGAAGTGGAAACACTACCTGATCAGCAAGGAGACTATCATCCATACGGATCATCAACCCTTGCAGTACCTTCAGGCACATACCAAGCTTCAACAAGCCCGTCATTTTAGATGGATGGGATTCCTCCAATAGCTTCATCTGGTAATAAAATACAAGAAGGGCGCTAGCAACAAAGTAGCATATATGTTTTCTCACCCTCCTATTTCTGCATCTGTAGTTTTATAAAATGCTTCTTTATCGTTAGAAAGTTATGCTGAATAATATGCTAACGATGATTATTTTAAAGAGATCTATGAAAATTGACTCATGGATCGCAAGTGGACAATTATTATTTGTTGGAAAAACTATTGTACCACCTTGGAAAACTATGCGTACCAATCGATGAAAGGGTGCATGTAATCCGAGAGGCTCATACCTCTCTTGTGTCTGGTCATTTTCGGGTTGAAAAAACTTTATGTCATTTACAGAAGTTTTTTTTTGGTCTCATATGAAAAAAATTGTGACTCGCTTTGTAAAGGGTTGCGTTGTGTCCAGTTTCAAAGCCCTCTAATAGAAAACTTGGGCTCTACACACCACTCCCTATTCCGAGTCGACCATTTGGAAAGTGTGTCCATGGATTTTGTAGGAGGTTTGCCTATGTCTAGGAAAGGTCATGAATATTTGTATATCGTTGTGGATTGTTTTAGTAAAATGTGTATTTTAATGCCTTGTAAAAAGCAGGTCATTGCTCAGTGGACTGCTTATCTTTTCTTTCAACATGTTTGGGTCCATTTTGGGTTGCCCACATCTATTATGTTAGATCGAGACTCTCTCTTTCTTGAAGAGTTCTGGACCAGCATGTGGAGAATGATGGACACTAAGCTAAAAATAAGTACAACATTCATCCACAGACCGATGGGCATACATAGGTCGTCAAACACACCATGGTACACTTGTTACGAGGCTATTATAGAAACATCCCAAGTTGTGGGATGAACAGCTTCCTTATGTGCAACAATATGCATACAATCGAGCAACACATTCATCCACATGGAGCTCACCGTTTGAGACATGTTTTGGTTATCTACCAAGGAATCCCTTAGACATGGTCTTTGGAAAAGATGAGGATGGAAATGGACAAGATGATAGGGACAAAGCACAGAAGTTTATTCAACAGATATAGGTGATTCATCAGGGAGTATAGGGGCAGTTGGAGAAGAGTTGGGTTTGATATAAACCTCGACATGATAAGCACCAAGTTGACCATCAGTTTCAAGTTGGGGACAAGGTATGGCTCCATATCAGCAAGGATAAAATAAAGGGGGAAGGTAAGAAATTGAGACCCATTCGATATGGTCCTTTCACCATATTGGCAAAGATTGGAGATAATGATTTTCATCTTGACTTGCTCGCTTACATGCAAATGTACACAATAGTGAATGTTGAAAACCTGAAGCTTTATGAACCTCCATTGATTATAGATACCGAAGAGGTTGCATAGATTCCTACAGTGGACAATTTTTCACCAGAGTATCTAGACAAGTTGCCCGAATATATCATACTCGACAGGAAAACCAGAACTTCACGATGGGGAGATGTGGAGTACTTTTGTGTTGGCTTCAAAGGAATGAATGTGAGTAAAGCTTAGTGGATGGAGAAAGAAAAAGTGAGGGAGAAATTTCCTCACTTTCCAATAGATTGAAAAGTCATTTGGCGGTCCAAAAGCTCTTAGTGGGGAGGATTGATCCAAGTGGATCTTTAAAAAGCACCTGTGGCATGGTAAAAAGGCTCAAAACTCAAAGTGGTAGAAACTCTGTAAAATTAGCATTAGATCTAAGTGCTTGTCATCCTGATTCCAATGGTGTGAATGAAACTCAATTCCGAGCTTATATGAAGATGTTAGAATAAGTCAAATTTAGATGTGACTTGGATAGGTGGCAAGAGAAGATGACGTGGCAGAACTTTTCAATGAAAGCGGAAGTGCCAAGTGCAAGGTCGCCATTGGTTCCGCATTTCACTAATCACAAAAGGCAGAGGTATGTGGGTTAAGGAATCAGCTCCCAACACTCCCGAGTTATGATTGTGAGATCACAGTCGCAGATCAAAGGCGAATCAACAGTTTCAAATCGGTCCTAGGCAAGAAAAGTTGCAATTCGATAATCACATATTGCAATCGCAAAAGGGGGAGTGCTTAAATAATTGGCCCTGGGAGAAATCCAGGTTGTGATGTGATATCTCGCAATCACAGGGTTAGGTTGTGATTCACAATATCACAATCGCAGTTCGCAAAGGGAAGTAGTCGCATAGAGTACCAACCTTCGGTTCTCGTCAATTGCGATTTGTGATTTCTGTGTCGATGGGTTATCAGCGCCGATAAAGCTTTCGGGATTTAGGGAATACGTTGATTCATGTGGAAATGGTGTTAAAACAATTTTTCTATGTTTAAACAGGTTTTTTTACCTACGTACTATTCACGGCCTGGGAATCTCTGTTGGAAATGCCCACCTACTAAAATTTGTCATCTGTTTGGAATTGCCCGAAATTGAAGAGTCTTCCAATAAAGTATATATATGGGATGGTCCACATAAGAAAAAGGGGGAGGAGACTAGCCGATAGTTCAAAACATTGTACGCAGCAGTATCCCTACCTAGTAGCAGGGGCCAAAACCTTACCTTGAGTAGCAGGGAGGTTTCGAGAGGGTGTAGGAAGCATAATTATCCGAATTGGGTATTCAGATAGGAATTTTTGCATGACTTTTCACCAGGATTCCGGTGGTACTGTTTGTTTCTAAAACGGGGCTCTCCATTCTTTGTCCATCTTCCAGCTTGGAGGTATAAGGATTGTAAATGAATGTCACTTTTACTTTATCTCTTTTTATACCACTTAATGAAAGAAGGCCTCCCCACTATTGAGCAGGGCTCGGAGACATCATCTGAATTGGAAGAACTCCGTAATCAAATCTTTGTGTCATGGTTTCTTGCTTATCATGTTACTTCCACATTTTTTTATGTGATTTTAAGTTCCATGGTTAATAAGCTATGTTTCATGTAATTCCAATGCATCTATAAGTAAAAGATCTTGGATCACCGGAAGAGTGTGTCATGCGGGATGGATACACTTGGGTGAGCCATATTGGTTTTAGAATCCATGAGGTGAAATTTTATATTTAGGGGGAGTTCATCGAGAGGTTGGATGAACCATGTATGTGAAGGACTTCCTAGTAGACTGGCAGTTGCAGCAGTTGGGAACCCATGCATTCTAGTAGATGGTTTTTCCTTTATATGGACATCAACAATTGCATGAACAAGGTACAAGGTGTAATTACCAGACTGGACCAGATGTAGATCTTGCATATTGATATCGAGACAAGTAGTCATTAAGGGGGAGTGTTGGAAAATGTAATTCCTACTTGTCTCAGTTGTGACTTTCTATGTAAAGGAGTATGTTCCTATTCTATAGGAGTGGTTATATCTATATGTCCCTAGTTTGGTGTGTGGTTGAGATATTCTCTCAACCAACTGATTGTGTGTCCAAGATAGTTTCCCTATCTTGAGACACCACTTCTTGTATATATGTAATATTAGAACTGATCTATGTGAATAGTTTAAACTATCAAAATTTATATAAATCTAGTAGATATTTTTAAAAACTTGAACTTAAGTTTGCATGTGTATTTTTTGAAGAGCCCAATGTTTCGGGTGAACACTTCACCCATATTCAAGGGTAGTAAACTTAACTGATGATAGGAAGAGTTCTTGACCAAGATATATAGAGAATGGGGAGGAATTAGCCATTAGAGATAGTGAGATTAAAGGAACGTTGCATAAATGATAATTTTGACTAAAACTAAAGAGAGAAATAATTGATTTAAAAATGAAATGAAATTATAATTTGTTATAATCCAAATATTTATCAGTTAAATAAATATATAAATAAAGTATTAAAATGAATAAATTAAACTTAAGAGATTAAAAAAAATTGGTCAAAATTTCGAAAGAGTCGGGGCAAACATTGGAATTAAAAGGTATTATTATTTTATTAACTATATCTAAGCCAAAATAATTAATTATATGATTTAAGGTTAAAATACTATTTGATTGAAAAATAAATCAAAATGGAATGAAATTGGATTATAATATATAAATGATAAAATTATGAATGGAGATAGTCAAAAGTCAAAAGGTCAACATTTGGAATGAAATAATATTTAAATTATTAAATACCCTTATTTTATTAATTATATCAAAGATGGTTAAATTGGAAAGGTAATGATTCTGTTAGGATCGAGCGTGCTCTACAACCTAGGGTTGTTGTTCGCCCCTGCAATGGTGCAGTCTGAACCCTCTCTGCCTCTGCTCTCCATCCGCCTTCCTCATCGTGACAGCAGACTGCTGGCATAGTCAACTCTGCAATGGCTTTCCCTCAGGGGGGGGGCTCAAAGCCTTCCCCTTCAATCGAAAGAGATCCCCAAGCGAAGAATACGACAAAGCCGACTGGTCCAGAACAAGAAGACTCGGATAAAAGAGACTCCCCAATGCAAGAAACGACAAATGCTTCCACTGATCAGTCAGACAGGCACAGTGAAGTACAAGAAGAAAAGATTGGGCAACGGGAAACGCCCAAGGTTAAATCAACGACATGCAAACCCATAGCGGCTGAAAGACCCAAGATAGAACTTCCCAGCCAAAGAATCAATGGTCACATCCAGTACATGAAGGACCATGCGCTCATTGGAAAGTTTATTGGATTCTAGCCATCTGAAAAAGCTTTGCAAGGATGGATTTCTGCCACATGGAAGCCCAAGGGACATGTTACCCTGCAGCTAGGACCTAAAGGGTTTTTCACTGCAATTTTCATTTGCATCGAAGATCGAAACAGGGTCATGGATGAAGGTCCCTACTTCTTCAACTCAGCTGGTTTGTACTTAATGGACTGGGTAGAGAGATCATTCTTGTGGACAAGACCGATCTCCCTAGTATCTATTGATATCTAGCGACAAGCAAGACAAGCAAATTCTATCTTTCTCTAAATATTACGATTTATAAACAAAAGCCAAGCAATGTTTTAGACCCTACCTCAAGTCCAATGCTAGTTTGTGGAAGCCACGCTCCATCCATCCAAATGAGCTCCCTTTTAGAGAACCTGCAAACACAAACAAGCACACATCAAATAACACCTGCATAGCCAATATAATGAACCATATTTATCATGATGATCAAGGAATTCATGAAATAAACCATAGAAGACAGTTTATTGAGAAAAATGAACTTGATTGTATTAACTTTAAAAAAAGAAGAACTTTACAACCTTGGTGCCTTGATGTTGTACAAGCTCCTCCCAGGGTCCAACAAGAATCTCCTCTACTTTGGAAAGCTTCACACTCTTCCCAATGAAGCCAAAAGGTATGTAATCTCTCCTCTCAAGCTCAATTAGGAAGACTAAATTCCAATAGCATTTACCCTCAAAAATATTCAGCTTTCAACCTCCCTAGCAACCAACCAAATGCCTCATTTTATAGTGCAGAGGAAGGAAGTTACCAGGTCCACCGTCAAAGGGATAGACTCCTCCTTCAAAGGGATAAGTTCCTCACATCAAGGGGTTAGCTCCTTTAGTTATGGGATGCATGAACCACCTAGGAGCGAACTTGCCACCTCAAGATTCCTTCTAGAATAATCCAAAGTGAGTTTTTAATAATAAACTTGTGCCTTTTTTACTTTTACAGGGGTCCGCACCCTTTCCTTTAGAGACAGAGCGGTCAGGCCCGCAGGGGACATGACCAAGGGGTGCGGGACCGTAGGTAATTCTAGGAGAAAGTGCGGAACCAGAGTTTTAGAGATTTTCAAGGACTTTCTCTCATTTTTAAGGATTGACATGAAGAGCTGAGGTTTAAGACTTGCATAGGAGGACAGTATGAGTGGTGATAGACTCACACTAATTGCAAAAATTCATGGTGACAATATTTTGTGTAACAGATTACCCCCTAAAGTGCGAAGTCTGTAATAGATGAGGATAGTATTTATCATCTAAGAAGAGTGAAGTAATTTATCATTTCGAGGATCATCTTGTGGAGAGCCTGGTTGGAACCTGTAAAAACATTCAATACAAAATATATATATGTGATCATATCATCGCTGAGGTAGGAATTCCCATACTCAGATCAAAACTGACTAGAAACTAACTAAACTGCTCTAATATAGGAATGATCTTGTAATACATCACAAGTATAGACATATGTAGACACAGTATGGGCACAGCCATCTGTTTATGAATAGTCCACTGTATAATGAATAACAAAACTCCTCACAGCCTGGATGGTGGAAACTAGATCCAGGGTCTTGATTTCTGCTTCCCAAAATAGTACGATTCTATCCATGTGAATGAATGTGTCGAAGTCGAACATGGTAGAAACCACTTGATTACCAGTCGATGATGTAAACTGTTAACAAGTGTGAGAGAAACCACCAGTAAAGTCAATGGCTCTCAAAGTACTCAGTACAATCCATGAAATGTGAATAGATGAGTTGATGTCGAACATATTGTTAACACTCAGGTTGTTCCCTTTGACTCCCAAGGGAATACGGCTGAGGTAACCACAAACCAATCTTTGGACTGCAGGTTCTAGCCTACCTGCAATCAGAGAGGGCTCTCTCTTTAGGATTTAGCTTTGTTTTGAAAGATTTTAGGCTAGTTATGAAATTCTTTGTGTTTTGTTTAAATTTTGGTGGGATGATTAATGTCTTCAAGCAGGGAGGCATGCATAATGTAAGAGTTTCAAACCATTGGGCATGGAGTCATGAAGTAAGGCCGCTGGTGCGTTTTCTTGGTCACAAGAGGACTGTAGAGCAGGGTAGCTACACATGAAACAACATTCAAGCTGAATAAGGATGGAATGAAGGCTAAGGAATGAGAGGCAACTAAGAATCTCTCGTTCAGCTTAACAGAGGGAAGGTGAATAAACTCTATCTAGGAGCAGTCAAGAATTCCTAGATAATTGTTATTCATGAGTGAATTAGGGGAAATATGAGCCAATAGGAATTCATATTCACAGCTATTTCAGAGGAAAACATATAGAAACAACAGAAATTGAGCATAGAGTGCAGTTAAGCAAAGTCTAGGCTATTCATTTTTCCTGTTACTTAGATGGTGATGCGATGGTGGATAAACACATACATAAACTGAAAATAGAATGAAAATAGAATGAGGAAAAACTTATTGTCCCATGTAGCAGCACAAGAATTCCACAGTCACCCTTCAACCATTGAACACAGCAGACAGTCAGTCCTCCAAGCTTTTCAGCAGTCTTTGATTAAAGAAATTCTCAAATATACAGAGCGAGTCTCTCATGAAGTAAACTAATCAACCAACCCCTAATACATTCTACGAGGGGGTATATATACAAAAAGAAGATACAAAATATCTAGCGGATGAGTTATTAACTCATAAATTCTTTCACCAACTCCTAAGGAGCGACTGATGAGAAAGTAAATGCAGAAGTAAAGACAAAAGTAACAGCTGTTCTTTTCTGTCAGTGAATGTTGACTTTTAGCCCATCTGAGTCGGTTGGAGCTGCGCTTTCAGAAATCTGCGCTTTTTAGGCTTGTTGTGCCAACTCTTTGCCTTGTCAATGATTTGACTTGCTCCACCTGTTGTTCTTTGCTTTATGCGGTGCTTGCTGTTGTCCTGTAGCTGTCATGAAATTTGAAAATTTGAAAAAGGTGCCAAAGACTGATATCACCTGGGTAAAATGGCCAGCATTGCCTGCCACCAATCTTCAGGAGGAAGTTGATGCCTTTGTATCTTGATGAGAGTCTCATCAGCCTCAGTATACTTGTAATAGTTAGGTGGCATTTCAAACAGGTGGTTGACTTCATGTTCCATGTAAAACAAGTTTTCCAGCTTGTCATAGAGAGTATGCCCTGAAGGAGGTCCTGCCTGTGCTGGAGAACTTGATGAAGCAGTGAGCTGATTTGTCACATAGTTATTAAGCCTAGTTGCATACTGCTCATGTGTTAACAACCTTCCAGCGCTGGTCAGCAAGCTGGGCAACCCTTTAGTCTGTAGTGCTGCAAGCTTTATTTCAAAATTGTCTACATCCCTTTGCATTTCTCTGCATCTTGCTTCTAGAGTTTGCACAAAGCCTCTTAGTGTCAACACCTTCTTAGCTGTCAGTATGGCCTCTGTTCTGTTCATGATTTGTAATGCTGCCAGCTCTTCCTTAGTCTGATGATTCAAAAAGTTGATCATCTTGTTAGCCTGCTCAGGCATGTTTCCCAATGCTGCTTTGGCTCTCTGAGTTTCAAATTGAGCTAGGCAAATTAGCTCTACCTGTTCATACATGGCCTGAATTGATCTCCACTGGCCAGTTATTGATTGATTTATTTTGCCCCATAAAATTTTCTTTATTTCAGCCAAGGTCTTGTCTAAAGCTAGCTCTTTCTCCAAGGCTTTAATTTTGTCATTCAAGGCCTTAATTTCCCTTGTTTTTTCAGCTACTGTCATTTTGGATTTATCATACTTTCCTTCAAGATTGGCCAATTTCTCTCTGGCCTCCTTTATCTCTGTAGTCTGAAGCTCAAGCTCCTTGACAGCTTTCATCATTTGCTCCATACTCATGCTTGATTCAGATGGTGTTGTAGTTGCTACTGCTGTTGTTGCTGATGTGGCTTCTGGGATTGCTGCTGGCTGTATAGGAGGAACAGGGACATTAGTCTGAACTGCTGGAGGAGGCTGGGAGGATGACTCTCCCTGCTTACTCTGGGCTGCTCTTTCTAATTCTTCCTCCATCTGGATTACTCTTTGATTCATTTTCATCAGCAAATCCAATGTATCCTCAGTTTCTTTCTCTTGCACTAACTCTGCAGTTTGAGGATGTTCAGTAGGAGGCAACCTCAATCTCTTTTTCAATGCAGCAATATCATCATCTTTCTTTTTCATAAGGGCCCTTACACCCTTAGGATCCTTAGGATCATGTCCTAAGTCAATTATGATTTCCTCCAATGTTTTAATTCTGTTGTCTTTAGCTGTGGAGGACATTCTTTCTAAATCCAGCTGAGTGTTAGTGTTCTTCAACGATTCCTTCAATTCATGGGCCAGTGTAGCCCTGTCTGCCAATGTGGCATAGACCATCTCACCAGTTTGCTTATGTAGCTCAATTTGGTCCATTGGGTGGATGTCTTTGGCCATGACCTGTAAATTTGTCCTGACATAGTCTGCAGCTGACTGAGGCTGCTGAACTTTGGGCTTGAAATGGCTGAGAATCATTTTCTCTTCTTTGATATCATAGGCTGCCATCAATCTTTCCTGTTTGGCAGGTGTTGCCTTTAGGAACTGGTCATACAATTGTACCCTCAACAGCTCATTTTGAGCTTTGATCTCTTTGAAGCTGGCTTTAACGCTGGCTGGCTTCTTGCTTCGTTGTGTGGAGGAAGACACCTCCATGGCCTGCTGTCTGTCTAGCTCTTGCTGGAAAGAGCTGGTAGGAGTTGGTTGGCTTCCCTCTCTGTCCCTCCTTGGGCTTTCAGGGATTTCTTCACTGATTTCCTCCTCAAATGGAGAATCAACTTTTTGCCTCTTAGATTCAAGTTGTTGTGTAGATCCACTGGCAGGTGTGGAATCTTCTCTGTCACGTTTTCTGCCTCTTTCCTCATGGGCAGGAGTCTGTAAAATAGGCATTTGGGGTGCCTCTGTTTGCTGTGGGGGAGCCTGTTCTTGGGACTGCTCCATTGAAGTAGCAGGCAGCTCTGCAGTCACCTGTTCTGTGTCCATTGGCTCTTTGCCCTTTGTTGTACCTGTTGTTGATGAAGATGGTGCTTGGCTGGGCTGTGTAGTTGTAGCAGCTGATGTGCCCTCTCCAATTTGTTGTGGCAACTTGAATGTTACCTGCTCACAAGAATCTAAGTCAAGAGTCTTTTCAAGATCTTTAACATTTTGTTCCATAATTTCCTCCTGAGTGAATTCCTCAACTAAAGTGCCTTGTGCCCACGCATCTTGATTAGCATATTGTTCAATGTGTGGGATTTTGCAGTGTGTATAGGGTGTCAATCTATATTTGACTCTTCTGGCACTAATAAAGCCAAGTGGGTCATAAGGGACCCACCAAAAACTTCTTTTCAACTTAAGTTGATCCTTCAGTATTAGGTCAGCATCTTGCCAACCTTCCTTCTTGTTCATGATGAAGGGGCCTAGGTGGTCTTTGAATTTCAGGCGAGCCTTCTTCTTGGTGCTGTGAAAATGAGTAAGATCTGAATTGATTAGCTGCCTGTAGTATTCCAAGGCAAACAGCCTCATTGGTACATATCTTGGGAGCCTGTAAGGACAGAGCTCACAGCCATATATTCTAATGACAGTGTGATCCTGGTATAGATACCAATCACCTAATTTGTAGTTCTTAGACAGCTGCAATGTCTTCTGCATCTCATAGGATATTCTGGGAGGAGGAGCTTTCATTAAGAGGCATGAGACTGGATAGACAAACTGGTCTATGAATTCACAGTAGGAGTAAGGAGAATGCTGGACTTGATGGAATACTGATGACCAGAGGACAACAACCTTCTTTCTCCCTTTGAATCCAATTTTTTGATGGGACACTGGAAGCTTTTAGACTGATAATACATGAACAAATGGTAAATGTATGAGGAATATTTAAAGACTCCTTCCCTATCTAGCTTTATGAGCTGGTCATGAATTTTGTTTGCTATGAACTTGGCATAATTATACTTGACAGCAGGAGGCTGCCCTTGGTTGAATGAAGACAACAAAACCAGCACTGTCTCATCCACATGTTCACTTGTTTTGAAGCCTAAAACATAGGATATCATGTCTACTAGCAGCTTGCCAACCTCATTGAAATGGTTATACAGGAGTGGAGGTGGATCCTTAGGTTGACAATCTGCCCTCATAAATGTCTTAGCAATCTTCTCAATTTTGGGGCCAGGGAGCCAGGAGGCTTATTCCAGTAAATTCTTCATGGAGAAAGGAAACAACAGCTGAGTCTGTTTGAAATTCAACATCTGGTTGATGGAGTCAGGAGTGATGTAAAAAAGTATGCTCCCAGATGGAGACTTGACAACCCGCTGACTTGGCTCATAATTTGCAGCATAGAGGTGAATAATCTCTGGAAAAATATTAACGGAGGGGAGGAAATAATGTGGCAAATTGGACTCCCATATGCCATATATGTCAGAGTTGTTTATGAAGCTGTTTCTTAGCTGGCAGTAGGTATGTAGATGATTCCTGTCCCCGACTAGGTCTTGAACAAGATAATCTTTGTCAGCCAAGTCCATTGACTCAAGCTCTTTCCTTGGTGGATTCATGGCAGTGATGTTAAGAGCTGATGGAGTAGCCATTATGCAACTTTTCAATGCTTGAGCTTGGAAGGATGATCAATGCAATAGCTGGCTAACAAACTTGTTTGTAATGACTAGCAGAAGAAACTGGAACTGAACTCAAATGCAACAATAGCTTGACTGCTTGGCACTTATGCTATGAGAGACAAACTTTGCAGAGTTTTTATGCCAACTTTACTTTTCCTTGATAAATTCTCTGAATTAGGAACTGTGGGGAGAAATGCAGAGGGGCAAAGGATAATTACAGCTTCAGTGGACTGACTTACACAGTGGAATGAGGTGAAATTGGGCAATGCTGAGCTATTGCAAGATTTTGTCTGGAGGTCGAGCTCTAAATGGAGTTTTGACGGTGAAATTGTAAATGGGTGCGGGTTTACAAGGTTGTTTTTGAAGTGAAGGCTTTCCAGTGGATTCCAGTGAAGTCTTAGGTGTAGCAGAGTTGTTAATTGAGGACTTTAGCAGGTTTGCAGCGTGAAAAACTGAGAAAAAAGGGAAGAACAGGGGCGAAGAGGGGAAATTCTGCAAATACCTGTTTAAAATGACGCCGAGGGTGGACGAGGTGGTGCAATGGCAAGCTATGGAGTTGATTTGCAGGCTGCAACGGCTTGATTGGTTGAATCCGAGCTTCGGGCGTAAAAAACGGTAAAAATGACGAACCAGTGCTTTACAAATGGACCAATAGAAATGAACAAAAATGGTCGTTTGTGCGCCTTTTGTATAAAAAAATGACATTTTGGCGCTTTTGGCGCTTTTTCTGGATGACGTCAGCATGATGTCACCGATGGGTCCCGGGTACGGATGGGTGATGTGGCAGCTGACAGGGCGGTGACGTGGCGAAGACACGGTGGCAGGGCACGGGCAGGAAAGGGATGAGATGGCGGCAATCGTGGCACAACAGCGAAGGCGTGGAGGTGACGTCATGGGGAGACGTGGCGCCGACGTCACATGGGGGAAGGCGGTATCTGGTTTTATTGCACTGCTTTTGTGCATAGGCGGTTTCGGCGGAGGGGGACCCGACACAGCTGGGAGGGCGACGCGTGGCGGGAGTACGACGGGAAAACCGCCCATCTCCCAGACGCTAACCCTCGGCACCTCCAGGTATGAAAAGACCCGCCCACCGTAGATCTTGGGCGCACCAGATCTGACGGCTAGCGGTACAATCAACACGGGGGATGGTTAGGGACGGGCCCCGCGACACTATTTTATTAATTGTTTTAATCCGGCAGGGGGAAACTTTAATAAAGTGGGTTTTATGGGTTGTGCGGCATGGGTATGGGTTAAATGTTTTATATACATAACTTTAGGACAAGGGCGGAAAATGGGTTTTATAGGGTTAGGATTAGAGGGGAATGGCTGTTAGTCTAACCAGATGTCAAACTAACTCCAGGTTAGGACACGGAAGGGTTAATAGGAGTCCCAAATGGACTACTATTTCCCGGACTTAGAAAAATATGGCTATAGTGCCAAGGGGAAGGGCTATTTAATTTTTGGGGATTTTTTATAGTTTTAGTGGTAAATAGGGATGGGAAAGTAGTTAGGGAGCTATATAGTAGAATTAGGAGTTAATATGACTTGGTGGAGTGGAAATGGAAGGGGAACAATGATCAGTCTATGAAGTGATGATAGACATAGGAATTGCATAGAAGATGAGAAAATGATTTTTGCACAAGAAATGTGGCTTCTTTTCATGGAGAAAGTCAAACCTTTGACTTAAATGTTCCACAAAAATGAAATGAAACTAGGACTTGTTGGGCAGATCCCAAGGTCCATTAGGGGAATGTTAGTAAGAGACTTTTAGGGGGAGTGAAGGGGAGTTAGACATGCTTCCAAACTTTGCCATCAAAAAACTGCCTTGGCACTTCTGCCATTGATAGGATGAGCTTTCTTTGTCTAGGCCGAAACTGAAGAGGATCTTACTTCTGCAACCCCAGGCTACCTACCCAGCCTAATACACCTAGCATTTTTTATTACTTCAGGTACGGTGCACTTAAACTTGCAAACCCTGATTGTTTTTTTCCTTTCAACTGCCCTCCTATCTAAAAACTACCCTTATTGCTTCCAAGGGCCCAGATTAGACAGTTGGGCACGTTCATTCTCTACCTAGCTACTAATCTGCCAAGCTTAAACTGTTTGGACAGATTTTCTTTCTCTATTCTACAACAAAAATTTAAACATGGCATGATCCAGATTGAACTGTTGGACCATCCATCAATATGAAGAACAATATTTACAATATTTACACATGTGTTTGTACAGCAAAATATGGAACCTTTGCAGCATCAAAGCTGAACATATTTGGAACTTCCCATGTCAATCATGAAACATGAAACCTATTGGTATAGGAGGCTAACGGTTATCACAAAAGCCTTTGATCGAAGGTCAATGATGCAACCTGTCGTCGAAGGTGAGAAACCTGCCATTGAGGCATGCAGATTCCAAGGTACTGACGATTTCTAGATCATCTTTCTAGATAATGAGCTAAAGTCGATAGGAAGCGATCCATCGTAGGCAAGCTCACAACACGAAATCATAGATCAAGTTTGAAGAAATATATTTGCAAGGACTAACTCAGGGATGGTCAAGATGGATGACAAATATTTTGCAGATGAATGGTTTATTTGCACTGACCTCTTGAACACATAACAACACTGCAGATGGTTTGGTGACAATTGACCCAAATCTAATACCCATAAATCGGCAGAAGACTTTCAATATGGTTTGATTAACTATTAGGCAAAGGATTTCCCAACCCAGGTGAACAAAAAGTGTCATGTTCAAGAGTGGTTGAATTCTTTTCTGAGACACAAAGTATAAAAAACAGGTTCATTTTTCTCTCTTTTCCCCCACCATTTCTGGCAAGTACGTCTTTATTTTTTACAAACTTGAGGAGGATAACATTTGCTTGGTTATAAGCTCATCCTTTGGATGAGTCCAACTTAGTTTAAAATTCAAACCCTAAGAAGGAGTGGTCCATTCCTGTTTGTAATTGAATAGGTCCTTTACTGTTAAATTTTAACGAGTCCAGTATAGGAGAAACTCGACATTTTTCAATTTTAGGGAGTCAGAAGAAAAACTTAAGAAAACTCCATGGTTGTCCTTTTTCGTAAATTTGTGTCTCCCAAGCCCGAAAAAGTATAAAATAATACTTGAGAGAACCACTTGACCATTACGATCAATGATTATTTTTCATAATTAGTGTCCCTAAATCGAAAAATTAAAAAAGCGATCAAAGACACGTCGTTTTCTAACCAATATCGAACTTGAAATGACAAAAATCCAGCAATATTTTCATGTTTATATGGTCAGAAAAGAGCTGTAAGTGGACTGTCCTTTTAATTCTGTTTTAGCGAGTTTAAAAAGGAAAAACTCGGCAATCTTTTCATATTTTACGAGTCAGAAAAGAGCTTAAAGAGGACTCATCCTAGAGGAACGAGTGGTATAAAGGGTAGCAACTGGTTCTGGCAATGGAGGAACTGCTCAAAACATGTAATGGTTAAGAGGCTGGCTAATAAAACCACTCATAGATGCGGTCCCTCAGGAAGGGTAAACAACCAAGTGAAAGCATATGATCAGCCAAAGAGATGGTGGCGATGGAATGAAAACAACCAAGGCTCATCTAACAGAATTTAGCGGATAAAGACGACAATCACAAGATGTAAATTGTGTATAGGTTCATTTTTACACAAGCTTGAACCATAGATAATTTTGCTTGAATTTGGTTTCATGTTTACACAAGCTTGAAACGAAAAACTATGCTTGTTATAAGTTCACATGCCCCCAACATAATGACGCAAAACGAAGTACATGCCCCCCAAGCTTCATTGCATTCAACCAGGTGGATGAACTGAAGGTTTACTTTCAAGATCTTGGAAAGACTCGAGGGAGTTGTTTCATTTTTTAGTGAGGAGGAAGGAAGTTACCAGGTCCACCTTCAAAGGGATAGAGTCCTCCTTCAAAGGGATAAGCTTCTCACATCAAGGGGTTAGCTCCTTTAGTTATGGGATGCATGAACCACCTAGGAGCGAACTTGCCACCTCAAGATTCCTTCTAGAAGCATCTAGAATTAATCCAAAGTGAGTTTTTAATAATAAACTTGCGCCTTTTTTACTTTTACAGGGGTCCGCACCCTTTCCTTTAGAGATAGAGCGGGCAGGTCCGCAGGGGACATGACCAAGGGGTGCGGGACCGCAGGTAATGCTAGGAGAAAGTGCGGAACCAGAGTTTTAGAGATTTTCAAGGACTTCTCTCATTTTTAAGGCTTGACATGAAGAGTTGAGGTTCAAGACTTGCATAGGAGGACAGTATGAGTGGTGATAGACTCACACTGATTGCAGAAAGTCATGGTGACAATATTTTTTGTAACAGGCCGACTAAAAAAGCTTTGCAAGGATGGATTTATACCAAATGGAAGCCTAAAGGACCGGTTACCCTGCAGCTAGGACCTAAAGGGTTTTTCACTGCAATTTTCATTTGCATCGAAGATCGGAACAGGGTCATGGATGAAGGTCCCTACTTCTTCAACTCAGCTGGTTTATACTTAAGGGATTGGGTAGAGAGATTTAACCCTAACAAGGAGGATTTCAGCTAGGCACTAGTCTAGAATAGGATGTACTCACTCCCGTCGGAATACTGGGATGAAGAATCGCTCATAGACATTGGCAAGGGGCTGAGGGAGTTCATAAAAATTGTTGAAGAAACGAAGTTGCGCAGATACACCTCCTATGCTCATATTTGTGTCTTCATGCGCCTGGACAAAGCCCTTCTAGACTCGGTAAGTCTCTTCCATGATGACTATGAATGGATCCAACCCTTGGATTTTGAACATGTTCCCTTTCGCTGTCGTAAGTTTCATGCCCATGGGCATCTTTTTTGGGATTGTCCTCTAAATGCTAAACCCCAAGCCTCTGACCCCTCATACAAGTCATCCCATGATGGCTTCACCAAGGTTGCAAACCGCAAAAGATCGCATAAAAAACCTTCCTCCGGAAAAAAGCCCTAGCAGGATGCTGCCTCCATTCCTTCCACAAGCAACAGCTTTGAGGTTCTTGCTAAAACTTCAGAAGACCCACCTCAGAACTCTCTTCCAATCCCACCACTGATCATCTCGTCCTCTCCCCCCCCTCTTTCTGGCTCCTCTCCCACTCCCTTGCCCCTAAAAGACAGCATTGGAATCCCTGAGGTGGCTCGAAAGGACCCTGATTAGAAACCTAATGAAATGGATGTTGACGGTTTCCCCAGTCAAACCCTGCACCTAGCAATCACCTCAGCAGAAAGCAGTCAGACGCAAAACATGGAAGAAGAACCGGAAAGCATTAATTTGGGAGGACTTGACATTTTCGAGCTTGAGCAAGCATGCAGAAAGAAAGACTACGACAAGATTCAAGAGCATCAACTCAGTACACTGGAAGTCATCATCTTCAGGGCTTACCAGCAACAACAACTGGGCACACAGCCAGGTAGTCAATGGGATGGCAGCTTCCTTCCTAAAGACTCCAAAAAACACGGAAGAAAGACGGATCTTCAAAGAACTATTGCAATAGGGAAAATCCTGGTAGACTCAGGCAAATATGCTAAGTTGACAAAGTATTACAAGTCCACCTCTAATAGTGAATCATGAAGCTCACCTCATGGAATCTAAGAGGGCTCAATAGCCCCGGGAAACTTAGGATGATAAAAAACATGATAAAGCAGGAGCAGCCCCAGATTTTCTTTTTGCAGGAAAGGAAATGTAATAGTAACACACTTGGAAACATCCTCTCTAGAGCATGGCCGAGTTGTCACTCGGTTGCAGTGGATGCTCCAGGTGCCTCCGAGGGACTGGAAATTGCTTGGAACACGCAAGCTATAACGCTTTCAAACTTTCATGCATCCCATCACATCATACAGGCTACTTTTCATATAATCGGCACCAACATTCATGGCCATCTCACCAATGTTTACTTCCCACAAGAGGCAGGTAACAAAATTGCTCTTCTAGACACCCCTAAATTTATAAATATAATAAATGGGCGAATCTCCATGGTATATAGGAAAAATGGAAGGCGATTTTATCAATAATATAATATGTATATATAATTTTTTGGTGAATCTCTCACCAGGCATGGCGAATATTTTACTCAATTATAAAATCTTGTAAGATCTTGGCGAGTCTTTCACTAAATAATAAAACTTTGTAAAGTCCTAGTGAATCTTAGCATAGGCTACATGCTGGTTTAATTCCCCCATTTAAATAGGCTACATTCCAGGTGAATACCATGGGTCAATACCATGTGCCATTTTGGTGAATACCATGGGTCAATGCCATGTGCCATTTTTATTTTTATTAGAATATTTTACTCAATTATAAAATCTTGTAAGATCTTGGTGAGTCTTTCACTAAATAATAAAACTTTGTAAAGTCCTAGTGAATCTTAGCATAGGCTACATGCTGGTTTAATTCCCCCATTTAAATAGGCTACATTCCAGGTGAATACCATGGGTCAATACCATGTGCCATTTTGGTGAATACCATGGGTCAATACCATGTGCCATTTTTATTTTTATTAGAATATTTTACTCAATTATAAAATCCTCTAAGATCTTGGCGAGTCTTTCACTAAATAATAAGACTTTGTAAAGTCCTAGTGAATCTTAGCATAGGCTACATGCTGGTTTAATTCCCCCATTTAAATAGGCTACATTCCAGGTGAATACCATGGGTCAATACCATGTGCCATTTTGGTGAATACCATGGGTCAATACCATGTGCCATTTTTACTTTTATTAATTCCAATATTAGGGTTAATAATGGTTTTTTGCATGGTATTAATAACGATCTAGTCCATGGTATTTGTCCCATAGTATTTTGGCCATAGGTCTCACCTAAATATAACCAATTTTTTGAGTGTTCGTAAATATAAGGTGACTTATGGAGTAAATATAAAAAAAATGTTTTATTTGTTTACCATACCTCTCGTTTATTTATATTTTTATTAGTTTACCATACCTCTTTTACAAATATGGTATTTGGCCCATAGGATTCACTTAAATAAAACCTCTTTCTTGAGCCTTCATAAATAGAACGAGGGTAATGGACTAAATATAAAAAGAAGTTTTATTTATTTACGATACGTCTAGTTTATTTATTTTTTTATTTATTTACCATACCTTTTGAGTAAGTATAAAAAGACATTTTAATTTATTTACCATACCTCCACTTTACTTATATTTTTATTTGTTTACACCCTTACATGTATATAAAGTGACTTATGGAGTAAATATAAAAAATGTTTTATTTATTTACCATACCTCTCATTTATTTATATTTTTATTAATTTACCATACCTCTTTTATAAATATGGTATTTGGCCCATAGGATTCACTTAAATAAAACCTATTCTTGAAAATGGGTGAATGGATTCACTTAAGTAAAACCTATTCTTGAAAATGGGCGAATGGAAGGTTGTAAGTCCTAATTTCAAGGGCTAAATTTACCTTTTTTACCCTCTCCCTTAAAATAAGGTGGGCTATTTGAGGTGATTAGTAAAAATGTACTATGATACAAAATATTCGCCCACTAAAAATTTAAAACCCCTTAATTTCACCAAAGGGCGAACATTCGCCCCTAAAATTATCCTTGCTAGACACAATACAAGCTCTTAACTTCAATAGAGTCCATCCTCTTTGGATCATTGGAGGAGACTTCAATATGATCACCAAGCTGGAAGAAAAGCAGGGAGGCCGTGCTAAGCTGGAATTGGAAAATGGCCACTTTAAAGAATTTATCCAAAACAATTTGCTAATTGATCTGCAATTCTGTAATGGAATGCACACTTGGAGCAATCGCAGGGCTGGGCAGCAACAAATTGCTTCTAAACTAGACAGATACCTCATCTCTGATAATGCAGTGCATCTTGGAGGTGAAATCTCGACATCAATCCCTCCATTCTCAGGTTCTGATCATTGGCCTATCTCTCTCCAATGGCAAAGACCAGGCAACTCTACCAGGCATCCATTCCGTTTCGAAGCTTTTTGGCTCTCCCATCTAGCCTTCAACAACTTCATCAAATCCACCTGGAACAACTTCTCTTCACCATAAGGTTCAAAAATGTTTCAGTTTCAACAGAAACTCAAATTCCTGAAATCCCAAATCAAACGTTGGAATCAAGAGACTTTCGGCAACATCTTCCAGGCCCAACAAGATCTAAACAAAGAAATGAGAGAACTCCAGCAACAAATAATCACAAAGGGATACCAGGAAGGGACTTTGGAACAGGAAAAGCACATTCACAATCAATTGGAGGAGAGAAGAAAGCAGGAAGAAACCCTCTGGAAGCAGAAATCTAGGATTAGATGGCTAAAAGAAGGAGAAAGGAACACTAAATTCTTCCATAGAACAATAATACAGAGAAGAATGCACAATACCATCTCTTTCATACAAAAGCAAGGAGGGGAAAGAGTGGAAAATCATGTAGAGATCGAACAGGAGTTCATCAGTCACTTCCAGGAGGTCCATCGAGAACCCCAAATTGATAGATGGCCTGCTATAGAAAGGATCACTCAAAATGTGCCGAAAAACATCATAGAAGAACACAACCAACTCCTTCTTCGACCAGTTATGCCTCAGGAGGTGGATTTGGCTATGAACCAGCTCAAGGAGGGCAAAGCTCCTGGTCCAGATGGCTTCACTACTACATTCTTCCACTCTTTCTAGGATCTGATAAAAGAGGAGGTGTGGCAAGTGGTGGAGGAATCGCGTACTCTTCATTGGCTTCTGCCCTCCCTGAATTCAAATTTCATCGCCCTCATCCCAAAAGAAGAGAACACCAGTATGCCAAACAAATTTCGTCCAATCGCACTTTGCAATGTCATTTACAAGGTAATATCTAAAGTCATTGCCAACAAGTTGAAGCCGCTTCTGCCCTTGCTCATATCACCTGAACAATCTGGATAGGTAGAAGGAAGACAAATATTGGATGGCATCATCCTCACTCATGAAATCATACACTCCCTCAAGCACTCCAAACAGGCAGGTATGATTCTCAAGATTGACCTCTCTAAAGCTTTTGATAAGTTAAGCTGGTCCTATATTCAAAAAATTCTAACAGCCTTTGGTTTTTCCCCAATGTGGGTTCGTTGGATTTTGAGTTTAATTTCTACAACATTCTTCTCTATCCTCATAAATGGAATACCCACTTGACCTTTCAGACCCTCCACAGGTATCAGAAAAGGAGATCCCCTCTCCCCTTTCCTTTTTTTTCTAATGGCAGAAGGTTTGGGACGCCATATCAAACATGCCCTCCTCTCCCAGCATCTTAAAGTTTTATCCATTCACAACTATCTAGCCATTACTCATCAACAATTCGTTGATGACAACATGCTTTTTGGGTACCCTTCTTTTCAGGAAGCCTCCGTTTTTAAATCCCTTTTGAATGACTTCTCTGACTCTTCAGGAATGAACATAAACATGGATAAATCGCAAAAAAAAAATTTCACAACCCCCCCTGTCACTCAACATGCTATTGACCACATTCTGGGCTTCTCCATAGCCTCCTTACCTTCCAAATACCTTGGAGCCCCCCTTATAGACTCTGCCGTCAAGCACGCCTCATGGCATATGCTCCTTGAGAAACTTGAATGTCGTCTCACTTTATGGACTCACAGAACTCTAAACATAGCTAGCAGATTAGTGCTAATCAAAGCTGTGCTTCAGGCAATTCCTCTCTGCCTTTTCTCAATCCTGGCAGCGCCTAAATGGGTCCTTAAAAAAATAAAAGCTCTACAGCGCAATTTTCTTTGGGGTGCAACAGGCACAAATCACAAATGGGCCTTGGCAAAATGGACCACAACATGCAAGCCAAAAGAAAAAGGGGGTATAGGTCTGCGAGATCCTAGTCACAGCAATGCAATCATGGGTGCAAAAATATGGTGGCAATGGCTCTCTATTCCCAATAAGCCATGGGCAGCCATATGGACAGCCAAATATGCCAATCACAAACCAACGGAGGAGCTTATTAGATTCATTCCTACTGAAAAAGGATCACTAATATGGAACGTTGCTAGACAACACTTTTTGCTGATCCAACAACACAGTTTTTGGGAAATAAGAAATGACGGCACTGCTTGGTTCAGAACGGATGCCTGGAACCAACTACCAAAGCTCAACAGCATCTTCAGATCGCCTCCTTGCTAAGAGTGAGAGGAGAAAAAAAAAAAATCTGTCCAGCAACAGTGGACTCCGGAGACAGAACAAGGGTACAGACAATGGAAGCAGATCGACAGGATAATCAGGAATGCATATAACCATACTAAGGAGGTCTTGGAGAGGGAGCTCCAAAATCGGTGCATTAGATCTTCCGAAGGCAGGGACATTTTAAGATGGGGATATACCCCTAGAGGATCCTTCACCACCAAAGAGGCTTATAACATTATTTGCAAAGATGCAACGTCCCTAGATCCTATCTAGGGCAGAATCTGGTCACTGGGTACTTGGCCCAAAGTCTCCCTATTCCTCTGGCTTGTTGGGCATCGGAAAATCCTCACTTGAGACAATCTCAGGAAAAGAAACTTTCATGGGCCCTCCATGTGTCCCAATTTAATTCTCAGGAGGAAACGCTCCAACATCTCTTGGACTCTTGCACTCTTGCCAACCAACTGTGGGAGAAGGCTAGCCTCCGTTGCCAAAAACGATGCAGAGGACCCGAAGATATTATCAGCTCCATTCGTCATTGGCACCAGAACCCTTATAAAAGCGAGCTTCTCAACCAATTATGGAGATTGATTCTTGGCCTCCTCCTCTGGACAATCTCGAAAGAAAGGAACAAGCACATATTCAAAGATCAAAGCACTCCTTTAGAAATCATTTGGAACAACTTCTATATCAATCTTAAAGAGACCTTGGCACTTCAAACTTGGCACCCGGACGATTTCCCCACTCTTGCAAATGAGAAAGCCATCTAGGAAAACTGGAACATACAACTCCCTCAAGGTACTCACAATCACAGACCTTCAGAAGGAAACATCATCAGAAAGCACTAATGGACCCCCCCTCCAAAGCACACTTTCAAACTCAACTTCGATGGAGCTTCAAAGGGCAACCCCGGTAAAGCAAGATTTGGTGGCATATTCAAAGATCATGAGGGTTTGCCTCTCCTAATATACTTTGGAAACATCGGCTGGGACACAAACAACTCGGCTGAACTGGAGGGTCTCTGGCAAGGATTACTCCTTTCCCAGCAACATGGTTTCCAACCTATGGAGATCGAAGGTGACTCCCTTCTCCTCATCAACCTGGTCAATCAACTCCTCAATGGGGCTCATGCACATAAAATTGCCAATAGTTGGAGACTCAAAGCCAGATTGGATGCAATAGAACAATTGCTTCACACCAATCATGCCATCATATTCAATCATGTTAAATGGGAAGGCAACAAGGTCGTTGATCTACTTGCTAACTTGGGGGTGGAAAATGGGAACACTCTTTTCACTGGAGCACTAGACATAATTTAGAATCATGATCAAAAACAAGAGTGCAAAATTCTGGTCCAAAGGGATGCAGCTCCCCCGAATGCGAGTTTATAGACAAGATTTAATTCTGATGGGATAGGGTGGAGTGAGGTGGGACGAAACTTGCGTACCCAGTACAGAATGGATCAACAGCTTATGAATAGAGGATCTTGGCATTTGAGAAGTGCAATGTTCATTTGTTTTATTTCAAGTGGCTCTAGATCTCCCATCCTGTCTGACTCTCTGGTTAATGCCTTCACACGCTCCAGCTTGCCTCAGACCTCAGCTCTCTTCAATGCAACAGTAATGGCGGGTGCTTCTTGATGCGTGAAGGGGGAAGATAATTTAAGGCTCAGCTATGAGCTTGCTGTGGAGCTGCTTTCGTCGATTCATTCGCATTACTATCTAGCTTCTGGCCTCAACTATGGTTTATGTCTGAATGGTGTTGGCTCCGTCATCTTTGCTGCCTCTCGTAGCTTGAAAGGGGAGTCTACTCTGAAGCTTTGCTATGGTCTTTTTGCCAAGCCACCTCTGTTAATCCCTTGGCTTTTCTCTTGGGCCTCTAGCCTTCGCTTTGACGTTCTTTTGATTTGCTCTGGCCCTGTCATTGTTGTTGCCCCACCTCACTTTTCTCCCGCTGCTTCTGTCTCCCCAATGCCTCGTCAACGCCATAGAATGCGGTCTTGCAGGGGCCATCCTCGGCACGCGCCTTCCAGCCCTTCATCCGATTCACCTTCCCTTTCTAGTGATTTCTCTATCGGCCATTACCCTCGCACCCGCAGTGGGAGAGGGCGTCTTCTTGCTTCCAGCCACTATCCTGTGCCTTCTCCCTCGTCTGGATCTGCGCTCTTCACCTTCAACTGCTCACTGAACCGCCCAATGATTACCGCTCACATTTGGGTGGTCTTCCATGAGGAAGCCTAGGAGGGGGAGTCTAGCTCTCATCCAGAGGGCCCTGGCTCTGTCACTGTTCCGACTTCGAACCTCCAGATGGGGATTGGCAGCGTGTCTTTGCAAGCTCCGGATGCTCAAGCTCGCAGTGCTCAAGCTGTTGTGATGGTGCTGGTTGATCGTGGTATTTATTATATTTATTAAATATTATTATTGTTTATTTATTTGGTTATAATTTTATTATATTATTGTTTATTTATATATATATATATATATACTTATTATTTAAATTTCAAATAAAATAAATCTATTATTTGTTTATTATTATTATTATTATTATTATCTATTTATATTTATTTATTATTATTATTATTATTATTATTATTATTATTATTATTATTATTATTATTTATTATTATTATTATTATTATTATTATATATTCAGTTATTATTATGTTTATTGCTTTTTTATTTTATTTAATAGGGGTTTCCAGGTGTCACTTAACTTTAGTCCGTCGACTCTATTCATATTATTGGAGGATTTTTCGATTTCAATTGCTTCTTTTACTCTTCTTTTTAAAAATATTAGATTAAGAAATAAAATAGGATAAAACATAAGAGGGAAAGAAGGGGAATGAGGTTTAAAAGTGATCAATGGAGTGAAGGTAGGGTCAAAGGAGGTAAAGGAAATTAAACAAGGACAAGATAAAAAGGGTTAGAAGTGGTGGGGGACTAAGATTACTAGAGAGAAATGGATAATGGGTTTCTAGGATTGACTAAGCTTATTAGCTATCTTCTTATTTGAAAATGCTTGGGTGTTTTTCTATTTCAAGGGCTTCTTGATGATTCAATGAGGGTAGAAGGGAGATGAAGCCAAAATTTGAAACTTATCAAAATTGATGAGGTGTTTAGTGTTGTGGGAATGCTCAGATATAGTTGATTTTGAGTTTCAATTATGATGGTTGTCAACTATATAACATTTTAGTTTGGAATTAAAGACACTTCTTCTTTGGCCAATGTATGTTTTTCCACAGGTGCGGGAAATTTAATAAACCCTTGGGTTGAGCATGCGATCTAACTTGTCTTTAGTGGATCTAAACAATTGTTTACGAGTGGTGTGGGGTTTAAATAAAGTTATGATATTCATTTTTGCTAAAATCCTGAGGATGTGATCAGTGATTCCTTGGATGTATGGGAAGGAGACCCTAGTGATGGGGTTAGATGTAGGGTATTTTTGGATTTGGGTTGGATTGCATAACAAAAAGCTCTTTTGATATGAGGGAGGGAGTAACCATTGGAAAGGAGAGCTTTTGTAAGGTGGTTTTTCTCATTTTTAAGGAAGTGGGGGGCTTAGTTTTGAAAGGCGTGAATGGCTAAAGTATTGAGAATTGCCAACTTTTGGGCAAGTTGGTCATGACAATTGGCATGAAGGTATGGTATATCACTGTGAATTATCTTTTTATAGATCTAGTGGGAGGGGGCATTATCAACATGGATATGAGAAGAACATCAAGAAAAGGAAGCGAATTGGATTGCTAGATTTCTATAATTAATTGGATTTGGGGAAAGATGTTTTTGAGACATGCTAGAAAGGGCTCTAGGTCAAGAAGTCCATGGGGCAAGATAACAAAGGTGTCATCAACAAACAAAAAGCAACATTTGAACTTTATTCCTAATTTTAATGAAGTTTATCATTGCCTCACAATCTATTTATTCAAATCTTGCACTCATTGCTTTCATGAAAAATTTTAGGTATCTATAATAATAAGCAAAACATCCACTTGAAACATCAAATATTTCATATAATCGACACAATTATTTAGAGATTAAAATTACTCAACCAAATAAACTTCAATTATAAAAATCTTCATACTTTGATTCTAACAAAATACCTATTTAAATCATATAATAAATCTTTTTCATAAATTCAGTACGCCCATTATTTTTAATTACACTAAAATGTTTTTTTTAATTAATAAATAAAACATAAATATAATTTTAACACATTTACTTCACAATAATTAATTAATCAATACAATTATGCGACACGGACAGAAAATGTATTACGATTTTTTGATAATACATCAGCTAAACTTACCAAATCCTAAATTTATATGTAATTTGATTTTAACAAAAATACACATCTAAATAAATATGTTATATAATAAATGTTTTTAAGCCTTCAATATATCTCTTACCTTTTTAATAGGATATTTTAATTTTTTTAATAATTAAATAAAAGCATAAATATAATTTTAATACCAAGTTACTTTATAACTCTTATTGTTACAGCTGTGAAACAAAGAAGAGGCATAAACTGTAACAATGCAACCAGCCATTGAAATGCTTTACATTTATTTATAATAGGTTGCGTTAAAATGCTTTACATTTATCTATAATAACAATCAAATGAACGAATCTTCAATGTGTAAAGTGAGACGGCCCTTGTCACGCCCCTACACCTGCGGTAATCTTCCAACCGCTTGTAGCGAGGTGCGGCACCACCAAGCGCTTTCTTTTTAACAATACTAACACCCGTGGACTATGCCTACTTCAACATGAACATACTTAGCTTATGTTTCTGCAACTGAATAAAGCATTATCCTTTATACTTTAATGAAGACCATTCTCAATTATTAACCATGAACAATAAACCGAGAACATCAACAATAAGCAAGTACAAAGGGAGGGGAAACTCCCAGAAAGTCTGCCCAACAATATATTATAACAGCTTCTTCAATATTACAATACAAGTATGCTTGGCAATCTCCAAGCCAATACTTAGAATAATTTTACAACAAGGCATAGAACAACCTTTTACATCATTTTCTGCACCTTTGCATAAGAAGGAGTGCTCACCCGAGCCACTCAACCTTCCTACCAAATCCTGCATAAAACCGCACACTAAATCTCCCTCAAACCGTAACCGTTCACATAAGACAACTTACGCAGTCCTTAATTCTTATGCGCATATCCTTCCAAGACTATGCACTTTTCCCCTTGTCCTTATGCGAGAGTTATGAGCGAAGATCGTTGGCGATTATGAGCTCCATACATGTTTTATTTATACGCTTGCATCATGCTTATTCACCTTTAAGGCCGACCACTTATCTTACATTATGAAACCCCCACATCATATTTTATGTTGTCGGCTTGGAGGTATGCTTTATGTTCAACGCATCAACGTATAAACCTTCGTGCATCCCTTGTAACACATGCATACAAGCGTAAATGACACTTAGCCATTTTTTTGTGCATTCCTTAACGTTGCTTTTATCGTTGCAAGCAGACCGCATATCATTGCACTTGTGTCGCAAACTGTCGTTCAGTGCGCCAGTGCACGATCGCCCGCCCGACGTCCGTCGCACCCGCAACCGAAGGTCCTAACATTCTCCTCCACCTGAAATCGTTGTCGTCCTCGACAACATACCATCATCCATGATGTTGACTCCTCCACATAAGGAAAACATCACTGCAACATATGTAGAACCACTGTCTCCACCATGTCTCATCTCGGATGTCCATGATCATTGCCCACTCTGCTACAATCTCTCCATGTTGCTCTCCACCATGGAAGGTTGATCCCTCCAATGCAAGCTACATGTCCACTGCAACAATGTGTCAACTCCATCATGTCATCATCACCATGTGCAAAATTTCCCATGATATGTCAACAAGTGCTAACACACTACAACCATGTGCTAACATCTCATCTCATCAAGAATCCTCCATAATCCATGCTCAGGTCCATGGAAACTCCATCCATCTCATCTGCAACATGTTGTCCATGTGTGTGTCTCCTCCATATGAAGAGATCATCTCATCAAACCAACTCTCGATGTGCCCCATTCAGGTCCATGAAGCCCCTTCATCATCTGCAATGTGCCATCCTCAAGTCTCCATAGAAACAAGTATGCACTTGTCTCATCTATCCATGTGCTGCCCATGGTCCTCGATCAAATCAGCTCCCATGTGTAGAAAGTAGTTGAGTCTCGGCTCAACCCATGCTCAAGTGTATCACCAAGGCATCATCATCATCATCATTGTAACTCCATCACCTTAAAGTGTCTCATAACGATCCTCCACATTAAGTCACTCTTCCAAGCCATGCCCATACATGTACTTTGAAAGTATGCATCCCATACTGCATCAAAGTCTCCTGACCTCAGCTCCTAAATGCATCAGATCCTCTAAGTCCACCATACATGAAGTCCCTAAAAGTCACAACAATCTCATGTCAACATGAGCTCCATAAACCATCCCCAACTAGCACCTCAGCAAGCATACAAGATGCCTCAGCTCTCCATGTAGTAGGAATGCTCCATAGCTGCTCACAAGTCCATCCAAGTTCATGGCTTTGTTGTACCAAAGTGCACAACTCCACCATCAGTCCATAAGTAGTAAGCCTCCATGTCACACTAGCAAGTTCATCTGCATAACATTCCTGCCTTAGCACTCCTCTTTGGATGTCCTTTGACATCTCTACAAGTGCTCCCACACAATGTTCTTGCATAGGTCTGCCATGCTCCATGTCTTCATGTCTCCAACCTGATGTTCATGACTAAGCTGCCCATGTAGTCCAACCAAGTAGACTCATCACAACAGTCGGCCATCACACCCAAGTCTTCAATCTTCGGTTTAGTGAACTCAGTCACTCAACCATCTCATCATCATCATGTCATGAGTCTCTTCATCACAGCTCCTCCATCAAAGTGTCCATCAAGACTATCTCTTGGTCTCGGCCATGAGAAGTCCACCCAAAACATCACAAGTGTGTGCCCTCCTCAATTTGTCCATGAGTCATGCCGGGCACTTAGCCAAGTCTTCATGTGGCTAAAGCATGACCCAATCTTCCATAACGATCATCAAGTTCCTCCCTTGTCCCGGGCTCTTGCACCTTCCATCACAAGGTTGCAAGCAACCCCAACAAGTTCTCTAACAACTGACAATCCTTACTCTTCCATACAAGGTTCCATCATAGACATCCATGGTAAGATGCTCCCTTGCCTTGGAAAACTGACTTTGCCCTTTCCTGCACACGGTCCATCTCCCAAATGCCCCAATGAAACACAAGTATCATCACTTACTTCATCATCATGAGGCTCCTCCATGTGAGTGACCTCATCCATACATGTTGACAAACTGCACGATCCTGGTTCGACTTGATCAGCCTCAAGCTCATCCTCCATCGTAGTCATGTCTGCAACATCATCAACTATCACGGCTTCCTCTTCCTTGTTGTCACAATCTGCAACTTCACCTTGCTCCATTGTCCAACCGAGTCGAAGAAGCTCTTCCTCAACATTCTTTTCCAAGGCTTCAAGTTCTTCACGGATCCAGGGCTTCTCTTCCTTCAACCTTTTCAACCTGTCCAAGGTAAGCAAGAGCTTCCTTTCACCTTTACCCAAACTTGCCATGCCTTGTTGTCCACTGTCATGAGCAACCCAGCTCATCAGCTTCAAACCTGTACTTCGTCACGAGCAACCTTTGCTCACCAGCTCCAACCGAGCTCTGATACCAACTGTCACGCCCCTACACCTGCGGTAATCTTCCAACCGCTTGTAGCGAGGTGCGGCACCACCAAGCGCTTTCTTTTTAACAATACTAACACCCGTGGACTACGCCTACTTCAACATGAACATACTTAGCTTATGTTTCTGCAACTGAATAAAGCATTATCCTTTATACTTTAATGAAGACCATTCTCAATTATTAACCATGAATAATAAACTGAGAACATCAACAATAATCAAGTACAAAGGGAGGGGCAACTCCCAGAAAGTCTGCCCAACAATATATTATAACAGCTTCTTCAATATTACAATACAAGTATGCTTGGCAATCTCCAAGCCAATACTTAGAATAATTTTACAACAAGGCATAGAACAGCCTTTTACATCATTTTCTGCACCTTTGCATAAGAAGGAGTGCTCACCCGAGCCACTCAACCTTCCTACCAAATCCTGCATAAAACCGCACACTAAATCTCCCTCAAACCGTAACCGTTCACATAAGACAACTTACGCAGTCCTTAATTCTTATGCGCATATCCTTCCAAGACTATGCACTTTTCCCCTTGTCCTTATGCGAGAGTTATGAGCGAAGATCGTTGGTGATTATGAGCTCCATACATGTTTTATTTATACGCTTGCATCATGCTTATTCACCTTTAAGGCCGACCACTTATCTTACATTATGAAATCCCCACATCATATTTTATGTTGTCGGCTTGGAGGTATGTTTTATGTTCAACGCATCAACGTATAAACCTTCGTGCATCCCTTGTAACACATGCGTACAAGCGTAAATGACACTTAGTCATTTTTTTGTGCATTCCTTAACGTCGCTTTTATCGTCGCAAGCAGACCGCATATTGTCGTACTTGTGTCGCAAACTGTCGTTCAGCGCGCCAATGCACGATCGCCCGCCCGGCGTCCGTCGCACGTGCAACCAGAGGTCCTAACAGCCCTTCTCTAAATTATCGTTTATTTATTAAACGCCCTACCCTTTAACTTCAACCCTTATATTTGGGGCAATTGAAGCGCTACTCCTGCACTGCCCTGCAGTTTCGGACATTCTCGGGCATCAACGTGCTTCAACGAAATACAATTTTGGATGCCTTCCAGCGCTTCTAACGCCGAACACCTTCTCACATCTACTTCTCAAAGTTTTGTCAGCTGCCCCAATCCCAGTATGATCTTTAACTTCACACATTCACTTGCAATCAACTTCTGTAACGACATACAATTTTTTATGCCTTCCAGCTCCTCTAACTCGGAACACCGTTGAACATCGAGCACGTGAAGATTTGTAAGCTGCCTTAATTCCTGTATGCTCTTCAACTTCACACATCCACTTACAATAAACTGGCTCAAAGATTCCATTGCTTCAATTAGCGACATCTTCTTCAATTCTCTGCAATTCATAAAGCTCAGCTTCTGAAGTTTTACAAAACCATAAAGCTTTTCTATGTTTTTCAACTTATCACAATGCATAAATGATAAAGATATGATTGTATTTGGCAATGTCCCAACCTCCACCAAATTATCACAGTTGCTGAAACTCAGATCTCGAAGAGTCAGGGAAACACCTTCACCAAATGATACCTCTGATATTCCTGTTTCACGGATCCGTAATGATTGGAGTCGCGGAAGTATGCAGTTCTCCAAATCACTAAATGCTTCTTTTTCTCCTTTTTAAAAGGTAGTTCGCATATCAAAGGAGAACCATATCCCATCAACTCAGTGAACTGTGTCAAAAGTAGAAGGGAAGCCGGCAAACATTTCATGTTGGGAATTTCTGATAATTCCAAACAAAGACTGAATAGATAATGATGCTCTGTTTTAACACAGGGAAGCGAAAAATGTTTTGGGAGAACAGGCTTTCTCACTTGCACAAAGAAACTTGTATTTATTAATAATAATAAAAACAACTGATACAACAGGTCTTCCTCTTCTGAGGGATTACAAACAGGAACGCTTCAGTTCCAAAAAAAAACTTCACTATCTCCCTGAGAATTACACTGTCTCAGCACTGCTACGCGTTACAAAATAAATTCTCTCTTACTTTTTACACTATTGTGTCTACACTTTTGTACATTACATTATCTGCACTATTAAGCTATGTGAGGAGGGGTCATAACTGTCCACCAACCGCTTTAACTCGCTGATGGAGTCTCTGCTGCAATTTGCTTGCTTCAATGAACAAAATATATTTTCTTGGATGCTCTGTTGTATCTCTCGAGCACGTGGAGTGGAACTCCATAACTGATCAATGCTGCGATCGGCTCGAGGCATGTCCTTTTCGCTTTCGACCATTCTGTTCTTTAAATGTGGTTGTTGAGAAGTAATGGCGCAAAGCTGAATCTGACCTTCTTCCTCCTTCGGGAACACAAAACAAACAAGGGACATGGACAGTATGGCGGAGGCGTGTACAAGGCGGGAACAAATATCGGCAGTTAGATTAAAAAAGATGGATGACAGAGATTAACTTGGCGAAGGTACGATATGCGATATGCGATGATCACATCGCAACATCGCATCGGTGGGAGTCAGGGGCAAACCTTAAAGGAAAACACATTAGGATGCGATATGCGATCAGATCGCATTGCAGTATCACATCGCATCACAATATCGCATCGCATTGGTGGAAGACAGGGCGGAGACTTAACACTGGGGTTTGCGATTTGTGATATGCAATCGGATCGCATCGCAACATGGCGTTGGCGCAAAACAAAAGGTTGGAGCACAAACATATGGTGCGATTTGCGATATGCGATCAGATCACATCACAACATCGCGATCAGCAGAAAACAGGGGAAGCGAGCCTTAAAACAGAAATATTGCGATATGTGATTTACGATAAGATCGCATCGCAAAGGAAAAATACGCAGCAGTTGGAATTAGCATTTCAACACTCCCCTTTAATTTCAACTGCTGGGTTATCAGTCATACCCAAACATTTCCTCAAAAATTCAAAACTTTTCTGCCCCAATGGTTTTGTCATAATATCTGCAACCTGCTCCTGAGTTCTGAAATGTTGTAAAACAATTTCTCCATTGTTTACCAATTCCCTGATGTAATGGAACTTTGTGTCAATGTGTTTCGTTCTCTTATGAAACACAGAATTCTTGGATAATGCAATAGCTGAGCTATTGTCACAAAAAATCACAGTTCCTTTTGCTTGCTCTTGGCATAAGCTCCTTAACATCCTTCTCATCCAAACTGCTTGACATGCTGCTGTTGTCGTTGCCACATATTCTGCCTCTGCTGTAGACAACGCTACAATACGTTGTTTTTTAGAAGCCCATGAAATGGCTCCTGAACCCATGTGAAAAACATAACCAGATGTGCTTTTCCAATCATCTACACTTCCAGCCCAATCACTATCAGTGTATCCAATTAAATCTGAACATTCTGAAGTAGTATATAAAATGCCAAACCTTTTAGTACCTTTAACATACCTCAGAATCCTTTTTGTTGCCTGCCAATGTGCTTCTTTTGGCCTCTCCATGAATCTGGAAATTAAACTAACATCATGCATAATATCCGTCCTAGTTGCAGTCAAATACATGAGGCTGCCAACTATGCTCTTGTACAAACTAGGATCAAAATCTTTGTTGTTGTCTTCTTTGTTGAATTTTAATCCCATCACTGTGGGAGTGATTATTGCTTTGCACTCCTGCATATTAAATCTTTCCAACACTTCATTAGCATATTTCGCTTGTGAGATAAAAATCCCATTTCCATTTTGTTCTACTTCTATTCCCAAGAAGTATCTCAGCAGAGCCATGTCAATCATTTCAAATTCTTCTTTCATGACTATTTTGAAATTTTCAATAAGGTAATCATCATTACCTGTGAAAATAACATCATCAACATATAACACAACAATTATGATTTTACCATATTTCTCTTTGATGTAGAGGGTGGGTTCTCCCTCACACTTTTCAAATCATTTTTCCAGTAGATAGGAATTTATCCTACTGTACCATGTACTTGGTGCTTGCTTCAGCCCATAAAGAGCTTTCTTCAATTTGCACACTTTGTGCTCTTGGCCTTTCTTTTCATAGCCTGGAGGTTGTTCAATGTAAACCTCTTCCATTAACACTCCATTTAGGAACGTTGACTTCACGTCCATCTGGTAAACTTTCCACTTGTTTTGTACTGATATAGACAGCACTGCTCTCACTGTTTCCATTCTAGCAACTGATGCGAAAGTTTCTTCATAGTTTCTCCCATGCTGCTGCTTATATCCTTTGACAACAAGTCTTGTCTTATGTCTTTCTATTTTGCCTTCAGCATTGCTTTTGGTCTTGTAGACCCATTTAACTCCAATGACTTCTTTTCCTTTTGGTAGTTCAACTAAATCCCATGTCTTGTTTATTTCTATAGCATTGATCTCCTCATCCATAGCTTCTATTCATTTCCTATCCTTAATTGCATCTTCAAAATGAACAAGATCATCAACATGACAATATAAAGCAAACAAATAATCCATACCTTCATTTGTTGCCTCTTGTTCATAAATGTCACTTAAATTTTTGAACTTCTTACCTCTTTCATTTGATGTACAAGTGCTTGAAGAAGCACTTGAATTTCCTCCTTATAATGTGCTTGAAGAAGCACTTGAATTTCCTCCTTATAATGTGCTTGGAGAAGCACTTTCATTTCTCCTCAAGGGTGTCTCTTGCTGCCCTTGTGTTGGTGCTGCTATTTGGGGATGTATTTCAGCCATCTTCTCATTATCTTCATCATGAGACAAACAGTTTTTAACATTCACTGTTTTCTCTATGCTTCCATCCCAAGCGTCCTCCTCAATGAACTGAACATCTCTACTTACAATAATCTTCTTGGTGGATGGGTTATACAGCCTATAAGCTTTGGATTCGTCATTGTATCCAATGAAAATACATTTCTCCCCTTTGTTGTCCAACTTCTTCCTTAGCTGATCTGGAATGTGTGCATAAGCCACACATCCAAAAACTTTCATGTGGATGACTCCTTGCTTTGTCCCACTCCATGCTTCTTCCGGCACTCTATTCATGATTGTTTTTGTAGGGCATCTATTCAAAATATTGTTGGCATTCTGGTACAGGTTTGGAGCTATGGCACAGGTGTTGTCCTTGATGGAACTCTATCTAGTAATAGATCTCAGTTCAGGCCTTCAAAATGAAGAAAAAGTCATATACGCAGGTTCATCTAGACAAAGTCGCGTATACACGCGAGTTGGATGTTTCGAAGATGCGTATGCGTATACACGCACTTTCATACAAAGAAAAGTGCGTATATGTTGGAAAACTTACCTTTGGTCCGTGGTAGTTAGTCCTTGGTATTTGAACCTATGGTTTTGGACCATGGTATCTTATCAGAAGTGTTGACCCCAAGTATTGGGCCCGTGGTATTGTGTTATTATGGTTTTGGATTGTGGTATTGAGAAAGGCCTAAGACTATAAAAGAGGAAAGAGATCATTTGGCAAAGCATCTTTGGAATCAATTGAATATCTAACATGTGCTAGATCTGAAATTTTTGTGATTGGGGTTATGGTGCAGATCTAGATCTGAATGAAGGAAGAACCTAAGTGCAAGATCTATTGATGGGTCATAATCTTTAAGGCTTGAATGATAGTATCTCTGTATGATTTGATCTGTTTTGTGAGGCGCACGCTTGATCTATAGATCTGATAATCTGGGTTAACTTGTATTTGACTGTTTGAAAGAGTAAATTATCTTTAATAGATCTGTATGCAGGTTCAGTGGAATGAAGACACGTATACACGCAGGTTCAGCAAAGGAAAACTGCGTATACGCAGGTTGCTCCACATACAAGAGCGTATACACGCAGGTTTTAAGTTGTCTAAGTAGTGTATATGTATTTTATTGTGATCTAGCTGCCTCTGTTTGTTGCTGCAGTGTTCTGGGTTCAGAATTTGGTATATGGTTACTGTTTCTATGTTCTGGGTACAACTATCAGAGAAGTGTTTATTGTGAATCAGTTTTGATTGGTGAAAGGAGATTGGTTGAGGCAGAAATCCTGATGATTAATTGATGTTCATGGATCTAGTCTGAAAATTTATGAAACATGGTCCCTGGAAGAAAAAGAAGGTTGTAGCCTTCAGTAGGCCAGCACCTATGTACTAGTATCTTGGCTAGTACAAGAGCTAAGGGGGTTGTAGCTCCCTTCCAGGAGAACCCGGAAAACGAGAGAGGGTTGTACCTCTCTGCAGGTTGTAGCCTGCGTACTGGTAAAGGACTGCACCAGTACATTGTAAAAAGAAGTTTCTAATTAAAGGAAGATAGAGACGAATTGCAACAGGTGGTTTTCACCCACATTGGGTTTCCACCTTATATCTTGTGTTCTTGTGTGTGTGATTGTCTTCTATTTTGTCTTTACTGGTCTGGTTACTATTTATTTCACACATATACACATATTAATAATCAACATCTGAAAGATAAAGTAAATTATAAGTTTTCCATGTATACGCGGGTTTCTTTCTACATAATTGCGTATATATGCGGGTTTGACTAACTGAAGTAGCATATATCTTCTGAATTTCAAAAGGGATTATTTGCCTTAATAACACTGATTCACCCCCCCTATCAGCATTATTTTCAACAATTGGTATCAGAGCAGGTCCTTCTGAAGAAGCTTGATCGCTTGGAGGAAGATCCATCATCATGAGCAACTATGAGAGAGAAGCATCTATCAGGCCGCCGATTTTTTATGGGACAAACTTCGTATATTGGAAGGAAAGAGTTACTTCCTATCTTCAATCACTTGGTACAGAAGTCTGGGATATCATAGATACAGGGTACATTTTTCCTTCTGCAACTCCTACAGATACTGCCGAGAAGAAGAAGTATGAAACAAATGCAAAGGCAGTCAATACCCTATTAGGATGTCTATCTCAATCAGAATTCGTCAAGCTCATGTAGTATAAATCAGCAAAAGAAATATGGGACAAGATTGTTCTGAGCTATGAAGGAGATGAACAAGTAAAATGAGCAAAACTTCAAACCCTCAGGATTCAGTATGAAAATCTCAAAATGCACAATGATGAAAGTGTGGCTAACTATTTCCTTCGTGTAGATGAGATTGTTAATTGTATGAAAAACTTGGGTGAAGAAATAAAAGAGGTTGTTGTGGTTGAAAAAGTTCTAAGATCTTTGTCCCCTAGATTTGAATCTAAAGTTTCTGCAATAGAAGAAAAGGAGAATCTTCGAAACCTTACCATGTCACAGCTACACGGGATTCTAACTACTTATGAAATGAGGAAAGGAGGACCATCAGATAGGAGAGAAGCAGCTTTCAAGGCTTTAGGCAAAGGAGACTACTATGAGTTAGGACATGCATCAGAAGAGGAAGAAGAATCAAATTTTGTCAAGAACCTTCAACGGGGTACTGGAAAATTCAGAGGTAAGTTACCCTTCAAATGCTTTGCTTGTGGGAGAGTCAGTCATTATGCTGCCAAATGTTCTCATAAGGATAAAGGAAAGGAACCTATTAGATGGAACAAGAAACAGAATGCAACTAAGAAAAGTCACTACACTCATGAAGATAGCGATGGTCTTTCAAATAGTGATGAAGATGAACGAGGTAATAACTATAAACTTTTAATGGCTTTTGAAGATGATGATTACATGGATGCTATAGATGTAGATGGTTTTCATGAAGAGATTTCTAGACTCAAAATATGTTTAGAAGAAAAGAATATGATCATTGATACTCTGCAATTCCAACTTGATGAAAAGGAAAAATTTCTTGAGAAGTTAGAATGTGAAATTGTTGGGCTTAGAAAAGAAATTGAGAAAACAAAGGCTCTTAATCTTAAATTTGTTAAAGGATCTGAAACTCTGGATGAGATCATCAATGTACAACACTCTCCACTAATCAAGACAGGTCTAGGGGTATAATGGAGAAGCATCTCAAGTATCCACCTCAAAAAGTTATCTTGATCCAGCAAGGGGACATGAGGAAAAACCCAATGGAGATCACCAGGTAAAACAGAGATGAATTCCATCAATAATAAACAAAGACTACCAAGTAAATCAAGGGCAATCCACCTTAAGGGTGAACAAAAGCTACAATCAGTCACAGGTAAGACCTTCTCAATTTGCCTCAAGAATGGATGACAATAGAAACTACAATCATTTGGATGGTAGATTTGATAATCGCAGAAGCTTCTTCAATGGCCAATGTTTCTCTTGCCATAACTTTGGTCACAAAGCAGCTCAATGTGTTGCCTATAAGACAATCATGATTAGAGAAGCTCAAAAACAAAGAAGTATGACTGGGATTACGAAAAGGACCTATAACAACGTTTCGGCCCTTGAAAATGAAATTGAATGTTCTATTTGTAATAACTTCAGTCATGAAGATTCTGAATGCAGGAGCAGGTTTCGGCAGACAAAGGAACAAGCCTCAAGCACCAGAACATGGAGAATAAACGAACCACACCCAGAAAGATGTGGGATATCTTTTTATGCAGAAGGACAGGAAAATCAATGGTACATCGGCAGTGGATGTTCGAAGCATATGACAAGTGATAAAGAAAAACTTGAATCGTATAGTGTTTTAGAAAAAGGAAAGAAAATTTCTTTTGGAAATGATACCCCTGCAGTCATAAAAAGAAGAGGCACTGCTCAATTGAAGAAAAAGGTCAAAGATGGAAATGTTTTGTATGTTGATGGCTTGAAGCATAATCTTCTGAGTGTCAGTCAAATGTGCGATCAAGGAACCGAGGTAATATTTCGATCAAATGGATGTAGTGTTCGTGATCTTGATACAGGAAAAACAGTGATCAAAGGCAGAAGAACTCCAAATACTTTATACATATTTGAAGAAGGACAACAACAATGCTATTTGAGCAAGGATGATGAACACTGGTTATGGCACCAAAGGTTGGGGCATCTAAGCTTTTCACAAATAAGGAAAGCATGCAAATACCAGGCAGTTCGTGGTCTTCCAGATATCAAAATTCCAGACAACACAATATGCAAATCATGTCAGTTTGGTAAGCAAACCAGAACTAACTTCCCTGAGAAGGAAGGATCAGCTAGCAGGCCTCTTGAGCTAGTCCATACAGATTTATGTGGTCCATTTAGGACAAGGTCACCTCGAGGAGAAGAATACTTTATATTATTCATTGATGACTTCTCCAGGATGGTTTGGTTAGGACTTATGAAGCACAAAGACAAAGCATTCGAAAAATTCAAATCTTTCAAAGCCTTGGCTGAAAATGAATTGGATCACAAAATTAAGTGCCTCAGGTTTGACAAAGGTGGGGAGTTTACCTCAAATGAATTTTTCGATTTCTGTGAAGAACATGGAATAAGAAGGGAATTCTCTACAGCTAGGACTCCTCAGCAAATTGGAGTGGTGGAAAGAATGAATAGAATAGTTCAACAAATGGCTCGTGCTATGCTTGATGAGTCTGGAACTCCCGCAACCTTCTGGGGTGAAGCTGCATTTGCTGCGGTTGTTATTCTCAACAAAACAAATGCCCGAGTGAACATCACTCAAACTCCTCATGAGCTCTGGTATGGTGAGACTCCTTCGGTAAAGCATTTCAAAATTTTTGGAAGCAAATGCTATATTAAGAATAATGATGAACAGCTTGGCAAACTTGAACCTAGAGCAGATGAAGGCATTCTCCTTGGTTATTCTCCCCACAGCAAAACATATAAGTGCTACAATAAAGACTTGGAAGAATTGTTGACAACATTGATGTAGTGGTTGATGAAAAAGGATACATTCCTAGGTAGGTAAATTACGAAAATATCGAAGAGGATGAAGACTACCCTCCAAATCAGACTGATGATGAAGAATAACCTCAAGAGGCACCAGAGGAACAGATAAGGATAGAAGAGAAGACTCCATCCAAGTATGTTCAGAAGAATCATCTAGAATCTCAAAATTTGGGGCAGAAAGAGGCAGGTACACAAACAAGAAGAACAATTGCAGAAGCCTCAAGCTATTTGGCTTTGCTTTCCTCCACTGAACCACAAAATGTAAAAGAGGCATGCAAAGATGAATGCTGGGTCAAGGCAATGGATGAAGAACTTGAGCAGATCGAAAAGAACAAAACTTGGGAGTTGGTTCCTAAACCAAAAGATAAGAATGTCATAGGGACAAAATGGATCTTTAAAAATAAGTTGAATGAAAATGGAGAAGTGATTAGAAACAAGGCCAGACTTGTGTGTAAAGGGTATGCTCAACAAGAAGGAATAGACTTTGAAGAAACTTTTGCTCCCGTTGCTAGACTTGAGGCCATCTGAGTGTTCCTTGCTCTCTCAAGCTTTCAGAAGTTTAAAGTATTTCAAATGGACGTGAAATCAGTGTTTCTGAATGGAGACTTAGAAGAAGAAGTGTACATTGAGCAACCAGATGGTTTCATTCTTGGGAATGATCCAAATCTTGTATGAAAACTAAAAAAGGCTCTCTATGGTCTTAAACAGGCTGCAAGGGCTTAGTACTATCATTTGGACAAATATCTTCATCAACAAGGATTCTCAAACGGATCAGCAGATAGCAAGCTTTATATAAAAATTGAAAATGAAAAATTGCTAATACTTGTTGTGTATGTAGATGATATTATCTTTGGCAACAATGAAGAAGCTATGAGTCAAAGCTTTGCCTTGGTGATGCAGAAAGAATTCAAAATGTCTTTGCTTGGAGAACTGACATACTTTCTTGGATTGCAAATCCAACAAAATGAGGGCGGTATCTTTTTGTCTCAAACCAAGTATCTCAAGCAGATCTTGAAGAAATATGGCATGGAGGATTCAAAACCAGTGTGTACCCCTATGGTTACAGGATGTAGCCTCAGTGCAAATGATGAATCTGCAACAGTGCATCAACCAACCTATAGATCCATGATTGGAAGTCTTCTTTATTTGACAGGTACTCGATCAGACATCATGCATGCAGTGGGAATAGTTGGAAGATTTCAGGCAAATCCTAAAGAAACCCATCTTCAGGTAGTAAAGAGAATTTTCAAGTATCTTCAAGGAACTCAAAACTATGGCTTATGGTACCCTAGAGATACAGATCTCACTGTACATGCTTATACAGATGCAGATTGGGCTGGAAGCGTGGATGATAGAAAAATAACAAGTGGTGAAGCATTTTTTATGGGTTCCAGATTAGTATCTTGGTTCAGCAAGAAACAGAGTTCGATTGCTTTATCTACAGCTGAAGCGGAATATGTGGCTGCTGCATCTTGTTGCACTCAACTTCTTTGGATGATGCAAACCTTGCAGGACTTTCAAATCACTTGTACTCCACCTATCTCCATCCCATGTGATAATACAAGTGCAATCAGCATTTCAAAGAACCCAGTCATGCATTCAAAGACCAAGCACATACTGATCAAGTACCACTTTCTCCGGGAACAAGTGTCGGAACAAAATATCAAATTGGAGTATGTTCCTTCTAAGGAACAAGTTGCTGATATTCTCACCAAACCACTGCCCAGGGAGACATTTGAATACCTCAGACAGAAGCTGGGGGTAGTTGATGCATCATCTTGATGTTAAATCTTGTCTATTTTAGATAAAAATGGGTGTACGCGTGTTGCCTGAGGAGGATCCGCGTACAGACGCAGGTTGGTGCAGAGATAGTCGCGTATATGGAGGCTTGATGGATATCAATAGGGATAGACTCTGGTTGCAGATAATCTGATATGGGTCTGTCAGAGACCATCTGGCATAGGTTCAGGGGGAGCAGATAATCTTCAAATGATGCATTGTTGTCTTTATCTTAGAAGTTTTTGGTTCTGGTTCACAGCTGTTGTTGGTTTCAGGTGGAACAAAGGCCGAGGAAGAACAAAAGGAAATCAGGGTTGGTGATCTGAATGGTGATTGTCAGATGCTGCTGCTATCACTTATTGGTGACTTTCATAAGTCTTGCTCTAGATATTTCGTCTCTATGTCATGTATCACTTTTATGGTGTCAAGGTCATGTAACGACCTTTCTTGGTTTCCCCACTATGCCTAGGATGAAGATGTAATGTTTTTGGTTTTCATATGTAAATTTCTGATGGATCCCCACTTGGTTGGGTGATGGATGTATGTATTGAGTCTTTTGGTGATAGGAAGATATTCTATGATGTATAAGTCTTGGTTCTTCTTGAAGAACATCTTTTTGCAGATCTTGTCTTCAGTTAGAGGGAGCATGGTCAGCACAGTAGGGCAGAGATTTCAGCATGCACTCAGGGGAATCATAATCCTTTGCCCTTGATGACAAAGGGGGAGAATGACTTTGAAGATCTTGGGTTGCCATCAAGTCCAAAGGGGGAGATTGTTGGCATTCTGGTACAGGTTTGGAGCTATGGCACAGGTTTTGTCCTTGATGGCAACTCTATCTGGTGACAGATCTCAGTTCAAGCCTTCAAAATGAAGAAAAAGTCATATATGCAGGTTCATCTAGACAAAGTCACGTATACAAGCGGGTTGGATGTTTCGAAGACATGTATGCGTACACACGCACTTTCATGCAAAGAAAAGCGTGTATATGTTGGAAAACTTACCTTTGGTCTATGGTAGTTAGTCCTTGGTATTTGAACCTATGGTTTTGGACCATGGTATCTCGTCAGAAGTGTTGACCCCAAGTATTGGGCCCGTGGTATTGTGTTATTATGGTTTTGGATCGTGGTATTGAGAAAGGCCTAAGACTATAAAAGAGGAAGGAGATCATTTGGCAAAGCATCTTTGGAATCAATTGAATATCTAACATGTGCTAGATCTGAAATTTTTGTGATTGGGGTTATGGTGCAGATCTGGATCTGAATGAAGGAAGAACCTAAGCGCAAGATCTATTGATGGGTCATAATCTTTAAGGCTTGAATGATAGTATCTCTGTATGATTTGATCTGTTCTGTGAGGCGCACGCTTGATCTATAGATCTGATAATCTGGGTTAACTTGTATTTGACTGTTTGAAAGAGTAAATTATCTTTTATAGATCTGTACGCAGGTTCGGTGGAGCGAAGGCGCGTATACACGCAGGTTCAGCAAAGGAAAACTGCGCATACACGGGTTGCTCCACATACAGGAGCGTATACGCGCAGGTTTTAGGTTATTTAAGTAGCGTATATGTATTTTATTGTGATCTAGCTGCCTTTGTTTGTTGTTGCAGTGTTCTGGGTTCAGAATTTGGTATATGGTTACTGTTTCTGTGTTCTGGGTACAGCTATCAGAGAAGTGTTTATTGTGAATCAGTTTTGATTGGTGAAAGGAGATTGGTTGAGGCAGAAATCCTGATGATTAATTGATGTTCATGGATCCAGTCTGAAAATTTATGAAACGTGGTCCCTGGAAGAAAGAGAAGGTTGTAGCCTTCAGTAGGCTAGCGCCTACGTACTAGTATCTTGGCTAGTACAAGAGCTAAGGGGTTTGTAGCTCCCTTCCAGGAGAACCTGGAAAAAGAGAGAGGGTTGTAGCTCTCTGCAGGTTGTAGCCTGCGTACCAGTAAAGGACTACACCAGTACATTGTAAAAAGAAGTTTCTAATTAAAGGAAGATAGAAACGAATTGCAGCAGGTGGTTTTCACCCACATTGGGTTTCCACCTTATATCTTGTGTTCTTGTGTGTGTGACTGTCTTCTGTTATGTCTTTACTGGTCTGGTTACTGTTTATTTCACATAGATACACATATTAATAATCAACATCTGAAAGATAAAGTAAATTATAAGTTTGCCCTGTATACGCGGGTTTCTTTCTTCATAATTGCGTATATACGCGGGTTTGACTCACTGAAGTAGCGTATATCTTCTGAATTTCAAAAGGGATTATTTGCCTTAATAATATTGATTCACCTCCCCTCTCAGTATTATTTTCAACAAATATACGCTTCACAGTGTACAGCTTCAGCCCAATAAGCATTTGGCAAATGCTTTACCTTTAGCATACTCCTCGCCATATCCATGATTGTCCTATTCTTCCTTTCGGCAACTCCATTTTGTTGCGGAGTGTACCTAGTGGTAAACTGTTTATGAATTCCATTTTATCTACAAAAAACGTAGAAATTCTTTGGAGATATACTCACCTCCTCTATCAGTTCCTAGAACTTTGATATGCAGCCCACTTTGGTTTTCTACAAGTGCTTTAAAATTGCGAAATTTTTCAAACACTTCACTTTTGTTTTTCAGGAAATAGACCCAAGTTTTTCTGTTAAAATCATCAATGAATGTTAGTATATAGTGGTTGCCTGCAAGTGATGGAGTTTGCATCGGTCCATATAAATATGAGTGGACAATTTCTTAGGACTTTTGCCCTTATGCTTTTCCCAGATGGAAAACTTTCTCTGTGTTGTTTTCCCAAGATACAACCTTCACAAAGGTTGTCTGGTTTCTCTATCAATGGTAGTCCTCTTACCATTCATTTTCTATGCAACAAGTTAAGACCTCCAAAGTTGAGATGTCCAAATCTCAAGTGCCACAACCAATTTTCATCCTTTGGTACGCTTTGGAAAGCCTCTTGTGTCATTGCTGCTATTACTTCTTTATTTTTAAAATCTGCTTGTATTTTGAGAGAGAACATTATGTTCCTTGTCATCTTCACTTTAGAAATACATTGTTTGCTAGGTGCTCTATCCATGATGGTGCATACATCATTTACAAAGAAAACATTATACCCCTTTTGAGTAAGCTGTCCAATATTCAAGAGGTTACATTTCATTCCAGGAACATAATAGACATCTGCTATGGTTTTCTTCTCACCTTTCTTTGTTAAGACGTTTACTTCTCCTTTTCCCATAACAGAAATTTTACTATCAGTCCCTAGTGTGACTTGTGACTTCACACTTTGACCTAACATAGAAAACAAGGCTATGTTTCCTATCATATGGTTACTACAACCGGAGTTTAGAAACCATATATCTTCACTCTTTGTTTCAGCCATATTATAAGCAAAAAGCACATTATCTTGGCTGATATTTTCTCTAGTGATATTTGCACTAGATCTATTATTTATATCATGTTGCTTCTTCCTACATTCATTTGCATAATGCCCATATTTTTTACAATAGTGACATTGGACATTGGATTTGTCATACCTTTGTCCTTGAGCATGATGTTGTCCACTTTGTTGGCTGCTGCCTTGGCCTTGGTTCTGATTCGGATTGTTTCCTCTTCCTTGAGCATTTGTTGGACTATTTCTACCACCTCTATTTTGGCTTCTGCCTCTTCCTTTCTTGCTTCCTCTGCCTTGACCTCTTCCTCTTCCAAAGGACATATGGGTCTTGAAGGCCTTTTCTAGAGATGAGTTTTCATTTCTACTCAATCTCTGCTCATGTGATATCAGTGATGCATGTAGTTCATCAATTGAGAAGTTTGATAGATCCTTTGTCTCTTCTATGGTGGTGACAATCACATCATACTTTGAGGGTAGGATTCTCAATAGTTTCTCCACAATGCTCCTTTCTTCAAGAGTTTCTCCATGAGACCTTATCTTTGTGACCAGACTAATCACCTGTGTGAAGAATGAGTCAATATTATCTGACTCCTTCATGCAGAGATTCTCAAAATTTCTCCTCAGCAACTGTAGTTTTGTTGTCTTCACTTTCTCCATGCCTTGATAGGCTATCTTGAGAGTTTTCCATGCTTCTTTGGATGTCTTGGCTGCTGCTATCCTTGAAAACACACTCTCATGCACTGCTTGATACAATAAGTAGAGGGCTTTAGAATCCCTCTTCTTATTGCTCTTCAACAGATCTTTCTCTGCATGAGTTAATCTATTAAACTCATTTTCATCTGTTGGTTCTTCAAAACCATCCTCAACAAATTCCCATAAATCTTGAGAAGCAAACAAAGCTTTTATGGTTATTGCCCAATAGTCATAGTTTTTCCCATTAAATTGTGGGAGCTGAGTATTAAAGATACCCATGCTAGTGTTGGCTCCAGCCATTCTTTCACTCTTAACTATGCTTCAAAATACTTGACTGTGTATTTAAAATCACTGACTGTCCAGGACAATCTTCACTGTTGAGGACACACAAAAAAACTTGAGAAATACCTTGGATTTTTGACTGAGTCTTCACTCTGCTGAAAAAGCTGCTGCAGTAAGAAATTCTTCCTTCAGCTTCTTTGACACCTTCAAAGAGCTTGGACAAGCTCCGATACCATTTTGGGAATTTCCGATAATTCCAAAAAAAGACTGAACAGAGAATGATGCTCTGTTTTAACACAGGATCTTAACACAGGGAAGTGAAAAATGTTTTGGGAGAACAACGTTTCTCACTTGCACAAAGAAACTTGTATTCATTAATTAAAAAAAACAACGATACAATAGGTCTTCCTCTTCTGAGGGATTACAAACAAGAACACTTCAGTTCCAAAAAAAACTTCACTTTCTCCCTGAGAATTACACTGTCTTGGCACTGCTGTGCGTTGCAAAAGAAATTCTCTCTTACTTTTTACACTACTGTGTCTACACTTTTGTACATTACATTATCTGCATTATTAAGCTATGCAAGGAGGGGTCATAACTGTCCACCAACCGCTTTAACTTGCTGATGGAGTCTCTGCTGCAATCTGCTTGCTTCAGTGAACAAAATAGATTTTCTCGGATGCTCTGTTGTACCTCTCAAGAAGGTGGAGTGGAAATCCATAATTGATAAATGTTGCGACTGGCTCGAGGCATGTCCTTTTCGCTTTCGACCATTCTGTTCTTTAAATGTGGTTTTTGAGAAGTAATGGCGCAAAGCTGGATCTGGCCTTCTTCCTCCTTCGGGAACACAAAACAAACAAGGGACACGGATAGTATGGCGGAGGCATGTACAAGGCAGGAACAAATATCAGCCATTGGATTAAAAAAGATGGACGGCAGAGATTAACTTGGCAAAGGTGCGATATGCGATATGCAATGATCGCATCGCAACGTCGCATCGGCGGGAGTCAAGGGCAAACCGTAAAGGAAAACACATGAGGATGTGATATGCGATATGCGATCAGATCGCATCACAATATCGCATCGCATTGCAATATCGCATCGCATCGGCGGAAGATAGGGCGGAGACTTAACAATGGGGGTTTGCGATTTTCGATCGCATCGCATGGCAACATCGCATCGGCGCAAAACAAAAGGTTGGAGCACAAACATATGGTGTGATTTGCGATATGCGATCAGATCACATCGCAACATCGCGATCGGTAGAAAACATGGGAAGCGAGACCTTAAAACACAAATATTGCAATATGCGATTTGCGATAAGATCGCATCGCAAAGGAAAAATACGCAGCAGTTGGAATTAGCATTTCAACATTTCAATGCTTTGTTGCCCAAGATGTACAATTCCTTCAAGTTCTTTAGGTTACCTAGAAAAGCCGGCAAACATTTCAACTCCTTACATTAATTGAGATTCAATTCTTTCAAATTCTGTAAGTCATCTACTGAATTCGGAAGTTTGTCCAGCAAAGGGCTTCCTATCTTTAGAACTTCCAAGTCGCTTAGCTCTCTAATTGCACCTGGAAATTCTTTTAAACTTGTATCTTCCAAAATTAACAGTTTAAGCGACCTCTGATGCCCCACTTGGAGAGGGAATATTTCAATTTTCCTACAGCCAGTCAGATTTATGTACTCAAGCGTACTGATATTTCCTAGTGTTTCCCTTGACATGGTTATATTATTGCACGCTTTCAAATGAAGATATTGCAGTTTAACTAATTTACAGAAAGAATCTGGCAGCCTCTCCAAAGCGCTACAATCCTCTAGAGTAATTTGTTGCAGCTTGGTTAAATTGGCGCAGGAATCTAGCAGCCTCTTCAAACCCTGGCATGAAAGCACGTTGATCCGTTGGAGGTTGCTTAAATTACCCAAGGAATCTGGCAGCCTCTCCATGGCGTTGCAACTAATCAGAGAGATCTCTTGGAGGTTGGTTAAATTACCAAAGGAGTATGGCAGCCTCTCTAAGGATTTGCAACGATACAGCCGAATGTATCGAAGGTTTCTTAACTTACCAAAGCACTCCAAGAGTGACTTCAACTCCGAGCAGCTTATTAAGACCAAGGCCTTTAGTGACTATAGAAAACAAAACTGTTCTAGCAATTTTGTGAATGAAGATTGTAATCCTTGGAATTTACGACCAATTACAATCCGTTCTAGGTGCTTCAGCTTCCCTATAGACTTTGGAATGCTGGAAAGGGGAGCATTAACTTCCAACTCTCGCAACTGTAACGGTGCCTTCAAAATATAAATGGATATCATTCTCTTCAAACGAAACCCTTAGAACATTTTGGAAACCCTGTGCCACACTATTAATATAGCTCATAAACACAAACTTTAATTCAACCCATCGTAATTTACCTGGGATTCCTTTTCCCACAATGTTTCTAAATTTTTCCCTTCCACTCGCAGAATTCTTAAATTCTTCATTGAAATCAAGGAAGGCAGCGAAGAGGAGGGACAATTTTTCCAACGCAGGAATATGAGATTTGAAAACTGCACCTTTGTCAAAATGCATTCCACGAGAACACCTTCAGTATCAAGAAGTTGCAACCTCCTCATATGGCCAAACACATCATAATCATCAATATTATTGTATTCACTCTCATTTATTCTAATTCCTCGCACAGATATTACCTGTTCATCGTTAAAACATGATTAACCATTATTAACAGATGAACTAAAATAAAAAGAAAATGGTGGAATTGTTAAAACATGATTATGATTACCCATTCCTAAAACATGATAATGATTACTCATTCCCTCTTCTAAAATTATAGAACAATTAAAATAAAAAAGAAAATGATGGAAGAATCTATGTTAATGAATGTTTTAGCACTTACCGATGATTCCTGCAATAAATCATCAATGTCGTTCTCTTGCCCACGCCAAAGAGGACGCGGCAATTTTGAATCTTTGGCAAGCTCTCTTCCCAAATCCCTAAGCTGATCATGCATTTTTATTTTATTCTCATCATTTACCTCTATAAGACGTTTGTTCTCTATATTTTGAAGCCCACACAAATCATTATCCCATATCCTTATGACCATATCCCTCTCTGCTCCAATGAAAATACAGGCAATATCTAAGAAGATTGCTTGTTCGGTCACATCCAGTGCATCGTAGCTAACTTGAAGTCTTTGCTTTATCTCACTCGGAAGTGTTCTCCGAAGTTTATTCAATTGGGCTTCCCAGTAAGATGTGATTTTTCCCTTCAGCAGTGCCCCAAACACTTTTAAAGATAATGGTAACCCACCACAGGCTTCTACGAACTTTTGTACCAATGATTCAAATGCTGAGGATGGATGTGGCAGATTGAAGGAATGCAGATAGAAGAGCTCAAGAGAATGTTGTGTAGGGAGGCCATTTAGGATATATATTGAGGACTCTTCAACTCCTGAGCTTATGAGAACATCTCTGTTTCGAGATGTAATGAGTACTAAGTTATCAGGGTGAAGTACAGTTTGATCCGGAAAAATTTCATAAATCTGGTCTGCCTTATCTACATAATCTAAGATTAATAAAAGGTTAGGAGATGAAATATGCTCCTTCAAAATCCCTATTCCTTCAAGGACACTGGCTATTGGCTTATCCCATCCGCACAAGCTCTTAAGAAGTTCTGTCTGTAGCAAATTTAAAGAGCCCTTATCTGCATTATCTCTAACATCATATAAAAAGCAGGATTTACTGTAATGGGATCTGTTCCTATTATAGAATTCTTTTGCCAGCGTAGTCTTTCCTACACCACCCAACCCCACAATCCCCAAGATCCGAGGTTTTCGGCTCTGTGCCTGGACCTGAAAAGAGACTGTGTTTTCAAAGTCCATTACTTTATCATCCAAACCTGTTGGATGTTGAGCAACGACCAGGGCTGCTTTCTTCACCATTTTAAAGACCCATTCAACTACCTTATCTACGAGCTCCCCCTCATCTTTGGTTATTAACAAAAAAAAACATATAGAACCAATGAGAAACAAAAGTCTAAAGTCTATGCATTTATCATGTAACATAAAATAATATAATAGCCAGAGGGGAGGGGAGTTTGAGTTCTCACCCGTTACACAAGTCGAGCTCAAAACCGTTTATTCCTGCAACATGAGAAAAAAAATTTCTCCAATTTTCAATCGTGCTGGAGTCATATCACAGCTTCTCTTCACCAGTTTCAGGATCAAACATAGTCTTATTTTCTAATTTATTGAGGGCTTTAGCATATCCTCCCTCTTTTCCCCGTGTCCACCTAAGCTCAAGAGGCTTCACGTGGTAAAATACTGGAATTATTGGAGATTTTGACTCCAACATTAGGACGAGTTTATTTAGGCACCAGATTGATTCGGCATATCCAGTAGAGTGTTGAAATTATAATTTCAACTGCAGTGAACAGTTAAACAGCAGCAGCTACTTTATGTCCTGATCCGATGCCCCACATTTATTCCCGTTCTTTTAAGCCACCGCCATTACTGTATTTTCACCCTTTAACTGTTTTTGTGTTCCTGAAGGAGGAAGATCAGATCCAGCACTACGCCATTACTTCTAAACAACCGCATTAAAGAGTAGAATGGCTGAAAGTGAAAAGAACCAGCCTCGAGCCGTCACAGCATTTATCAGCCATGGGTTTCAACACCACCGACTCAATAAATACAACAAAAGGTCAGATTTGTTCATCATGAGCAGCAGATTGTAGTAGAGACTTCATCAGCGAGTTAAAGCGGTTGATGGATAAGTTATGACCCCTTCCCGCACTATAAAACGTAGACACAGCAGTGTAGAAAATACAGAGTGTTTTTTTTTGTAACGCACAACAGTGCTGAAACTGTAATTTTCTGAGATAGTGAAAAATTGGTTTGTGGAACTGAAGTGTTCCTGTTGTAATCCCTCTGTCAAGAGGAAGATGCTCTTCAGCATAATCTCTTGTGAAAATCCCTCTATGTGAGGAAGATGTTTTTGTATCAGTTGGTTTATTGTTAATGAGTACAAGTTTTTTTTTTGTGTTGTTGAAACACCGTAATCAAAAAATAGATTCTTGGCATCAAAACAGAGTGTTGCTGAAACACCAATTTCAGCGTTGCTGAAACACTGCATTCAGCAATTGAAGAAACTGTGTTGCTGAAACACCAGTTTCAGCAAACGATTTTTTTTCGCTGTGTTAAAACAGAGCATTGTTCTGTTCAGTTTTTGATCCTGTGGAAAAACAGAGTATTACTTTCTGTTCATATTTTTGTTTTGGAATTTAGCAGAAAATTCCCAATAGTGGTATCAGAGGATCTTTCCACTGTATTTTGTTTGGAATGACTAGAAATTCCCGACATGGTATTAGAGCTTGTTGAGGCTCTTTGAAGACATCAAAGAAGCTGAAAGAAGGTTTCTTGCTGCAGCAAACTATCCAGCAGAGTGAAAACGCTGTGAAGGTATTTTTCAGATTAGTTTTTTGTGTAGCTATTGAAGACAATTAAGTGATTTTTAATACAAAGTCAAGTATTGCAAGAATGGCCAGCACCAGCACCAACGTGGGTATGTTTAATACCCAACTCCCACAGTTCAATGGGAAGAACTATGACTATTGGGCAATAACCATGAGAGCCCTTTTTGCCTCACAAGATTTATGGGAACTTGTTGAATATGGATTTGAAAAGCCAGCAAATGAAGATGAGTTTAATGGATTAACTCGGGCAGAGAAAGAGCTGTTGAAGAGCAATAAGAAGAAGGATTCAAAATCTATTGTATTTTTATATCAAGCAGTGCATGAGAGTGTGTTTCCAAGGATAGCAACAGCCAAGACATCCAGAGAAGCATGGCAAACTCTCATGACAGCCTAGCAAGGCATGGAGAGATTGAAGACATCAAAACTACAGTTGTTGAGGAAAGATTTTGAAAACCTGCGCATGAAGGAGTCAGACAATATTGACTCATTCTTCACACAAGCAATTGGTCTGGTCACACAGATAAGGTCTCATGGAGAAACTCTTGAAGAAAGGAGGATTGTGGAGAAACTATTGAGGTGCCTACCCTCAAAGTTTGATGTGATTGTCACCACCATAGAAGAGACAAAGGATCTCTCAAATTTTTCAGTTGATAAACTTCATGCATCATTGATAACACATGAGCAGAGGTTGACTAGAAATGAAAACTCATCTCTAGAGCAAGCCTTCAAGACCTAGATGTCATTTGAAAGAGTAAGAGGTCAAGGCAGAGGAAACAAGAGAGGAAGAGGCAGAAGCCAATACAGAGGTGGAAGAAACAGTTCAGTAAATGTTCAAGGAAGAGGAAGCAATCCAAATCAGAACCAAGGCCATGGCAACAGCCAACAAAGTGGACAACATCATGTTCAAGGACAAAGGTATGAAAAATCCAATGTCCAATGTTATTACTGTAAAAAATATGGGCACTATGCAAATGCATGTAGGAAGAAGCAGCATGATATGAGTAATAGATCTAGTGTAAATATCACTAGAGAAAATATCAGCGAAGATAATGTGTTGTTAGTTTGTAATATGGCTGAAACAAACAGTGAAGATATATGGTTTCTAGATTCTGGTTGCAGCAACCATATGACAGGAAACATAGCCCTGTTTTCTACTTTAGATCAGAGTGTGCAGTCACAAGTCACACTTGGGACTGATAGTAAAATTCTGTTATGGGAAAAGGAGAAGTTAAAATATTTACAAAGAAAGGTGAAAAGAAAACCATAGCAGATGTCTATTATGTTCCCGGAATGAAGTGTAACCTCTTGAGTATTGGGCAGCTTGTTCAAAAGGGTTACAATGTTTTCTTTGAGAATGATGTATGCACCATCATGGATAGATCACCCAGCAAAGGTTGTATTGCTGAAGTGAAGATGACGAGGAACAGGATGTTCCCTCTCAGAATAAGGGCAGATTTGAAAAATAAAGAAGTAATTGCAGCATTGACACAAGAGGCTCTCCAAAGCGTACCAAAAGATGAAAATTGGTTGTGGCATTTGAGATTTGGACATCTCAACTTTGGAGGTCTTAATTTGTTGAGTAGAAAAGGAACGGTAAGAGGATTACCATTGATAGAGAATCTAGACAGCGTTTGTGAAGGTTGTATATTGGGGAAACAACACAGAGAAAGTTTTCCAACCAGGAAAAGCATAAGGGCAAAGGCACCCTTAGAAATTGTCCACTCAGATTTATGTGGACCGATGCAAGCTCCATCACTTGCAAGCAGCCAATATTTTCTAACAATTATTGATGACTTTACCAGAAAGACTTGGGTTTATTTCCTGAAGAATAAGAGTGAAGTGTATGAAAAATTTCAAAATTTCAAAGAACTTGTAGAAATCCAAAGTGGGCTGCGTATCAAGGTTTTGAGAACTGACAAAGGAGGTGAGTATATCTCCAAAGAATTTTTACGTTTTTACAGAGAAAATGGAATTCATAAGCAATTTACAGCAAGGTACACCCCGCAACAAAATGGAGTTGTTGAAAGGAAAAACAGAACAATCATGGATATGGCGAGGAGCATGTTGAAGGAAAAGCATTTTCCAAATGATTATTGGGCTAAAGTTGTACACTGTGCAGTATATATTTTGAATAGGTGTCTTACAAAAGCAGTGATGAACAAAGTGTCGGAAGAAGCATAGAGTGGGAGAAAGAAAGGAGTCACCCACATGAAAGTTTTTGGTTGTGTAGCTTATGCACACATTCCAGTCAGCTAAGGAAGAAATTGGATAGCAAAGGGGAGAAATGTATTTTCATTGGATACAGTGAGGAATCCAAAGCTTACAGGTTGTATATCCCATCCACCAAGAAGTTTTTTGTGAGCAGAGATGTTCAATTCATTGAGGAGGAAGCTTGGGATGGAAGCATAGAGAAAACAGTTAATGTTAAAAACTGTTTGTCTCATGATGAAGAGGATGGGGAGTTGGCTGAAACACATCCCCAAACAACAGCACCAACACAAGGACAACAAGAGACACCCTTGAGGAGAAATGAGAGTGCTTCTCTAAGCACACCACAAGGAGGAAATTCAAGTGCGTCCTCAAGCACTTGCACACCAAATGAAAGAAGTAAGAAATTCAAAAATTTAAGTGACATTTATGATGAAGGAATGAATTCTTTGTTTGCTTTGTATTGTCATGTTGATGACCCTGTTCATTTCGAAGATGCAATTAAAGATGAGAAATGGATAGAAGCTATGGATGAGGAGATGAATGCCATAGAAAGAAACAAGACATGGGATTTAGTTGAGCTACCAAAAGGTAAAGAAGTCATTGGAGCTAAATGGGTCTACAAGACCAAGAGTAATGCTAAAGGCAAGATAGAAAGGCACAAGGCAAGACTTGTTGTCAAGGGATACAAGCAATAGTATGGGAGAGATTATGAGGAGACTTTCACACCGGTTGCAAGAATGGAATCCGTGAGAGCAGTGTTGTCCATAGCAGCACAAAACAAATGGAAAGTTTACGAAATGGACATGAAGTCAGCATTCTTGAATGGAGTGTTAATGGAAGAGGTTTACGTTGAGCAACCTCTAGGCTATGAGAAGAAAGGCCAAGAGCACAAAGTTTGCAGATTGAAGAAAGCTCTTTATGCGCTGAAGCAAGTGCCAAGAGCGTGGTACAGTAGGATAGATTCCTATCTACTGGAGAACGGATTTGAGAAGTGTGAGGGAGAACCCACCGTTTACATCAAAGAAAAGGACGGTAAAATTTTAATTGTATGTTATATGTTGATGATGTGATTTTTACAAGTAATGATGACTACCTCATTGAAAATTTCAAATCAGTCATGAAAGAAGAATTTGAGATGACTGACATGGGTTTGCTGAGATACTTCTTAGGAATAGAAGTAGATCAAAATAAAAATGGAATTTTTATTTCGCAAGCAAAATATGTAAATGAAGTGTTGGGCAGATTTAACATGCAGGACAGCAAGGCAGCAATCACTCCCACAGTGATGGGATTAAAACTCAGCAAAGAGGACAGCAGCAAGGATTTTGACCCTAGCGTGTACAAGAGCATAGTTGGCAGCCTTATGTATTTAACTGCAACTAGGCCAGACATAATGCATGCTGTTAGTTTAATTTCCAGATTCATGGAGAGGCCAAAAGAAACACATTGGCAGGCAGCAAAGAGAATTCTGAGGTATGTTAAAGGTACAAAAAGGTATGGCGTTTTTTATACTGTTTCAGAATGTTCAGATTTAGTTGGATACACAGATAGTGATTGGGCTGGAAGTGTAGATGACCGGAAAAGCACATCCGGTTACGTTTTTCACATAGGTTCAGGAGCCATTTCATGGGCTTCCAAGAAACAACCAATTGTGGCATTGTCTACAACAGAAGCAGAGTACGTGGCAGCTACAACAGCAGCGTGTCAAGCGGTTTGGATGAGGAGAATGTTAAGAAGTCTATGCCAAGAGCAGGCAACAGCAACGGTTATTTTTTGTGACAATAGCTCAGCTATTGCGTTGTCCAAGAATTCTGTGTTCCATAAGAAAACCAAACACATAGACACAAAATTTCACTACATCGGAGAATTGGTGAACAATGGAGAAATCATTTTACAACATTGCAGGACTCATGTACAGGTTGCGGATATTCTAACCAAGCCATTGGACCAGAAAAGTTTTGAGTTTTTAAGGAAACGTCTGGGTATGACTGATAACCTAGCAGTTGAAATTAAAGGGGAGTGTTGAAATTATAATTTCAACTGCAGTGAACAGTTGAACATCAGCAGCTACTTTATGTCCTGATCTGATGCCCCACATTTATTCCCATTCTTTTAAGCCACCGCCATTACCGTCTTTTCACCCTTTAACTGTTTTTGTGTTCCCGAAGGAGGAAGATCAGATCCAGCGCTGCGCCATTACTTCTAAACAACCGCATTAAAGAGCAGAATGGCCGAAAGTGAAAAGAACCAGCCTCGAGCCGTCACAGCATTTATCAGCCATGGGTTTCAACACCACCGACTCAAGAAATACAACAAAAGATCAGATTTGTTCATCATGAGCAGCAGATTGTAGTAGAGACTTCATCAGCAAGTTAAAGCGGTTGATGGATAAGTTATGACCCCTTCCCGCACTATAAAACACAGACACAGCAGTGTAGAAAATACATAGAGTTTTTTTTTGTAACGCACAGCAGTGCTGAAACTGTAATTTTCTGAGATAGTGAAAAATTGGTTTGTGGAACTGAAGCGTTCCTGTTGTAATCCCTCTATCAAGAGGAAGATGCTCTTCAGCATAATCTCTTGTGAAAATCCCTCTATGTGAGGAAGACGTTTTTGTATCAGTTGGTTTATTGTTAATGAGTACAAGTTTTTTTTTTTGTGTTGTTGAAACACCGTAATTAGAAAATAGATTCTCGGCGTCAAAACAGAGTGTTGTTGAAACACCGTTGTTGAAACACTGCATTCAGCAATTGACGAAACTGCGTTGCTGAAACACCAGTTTCAGCAAACGATTTTTTTTTGCTGTGTTAAAACAGAGCATTGTTTTGTTCAATTTTTTATCTTGTGGCAAAACAGAGTATTACTTTCTGTTCATATTTTTGTTTTGGAATTTAGCAGAAAATTCCCAACAGTGGTATCAGAGGATCTTTCCACTATATTTTGTTTGGAATGACCAGAAATTCCCGACATAGAGAAAATGGCCACATGGACAGAGGCCGATCGCATGGCGCGTTCAATTTGAGAAGTGAAATCGTCTCCCCGTTGCAGTTCAGGCTGATTCAGAAAGGCTCTCAATCCATATGAAGAAAGACGCTGGTAGAGATGGCTAGCAAAAGTTTTCTTTATGTCGAGACCACGATGATTGATAAACACATCGTAGTCGGAATTAGCAGTGGTGGAGGAAGATGCAGCCATTACCGATCCGAAAATAGAATGGAGGCTATGTGAAGGCTGTTCTATCCTACCGAAACAGGTTGTGATAGAGGAGATTAACTTACAGTTTGAGAAGGAAAGAAATTCGATAAAAAATTACAATGAGAAATGCTGAACAAATATGCTCATGGTGCAGGAGACAACCCTTAGGAGTATCAACGAAGTGAATATGGTATACAACAGAAGATGGCCACATGTGGGCCCTAAACAGTTGGATGTTGATCTTTTATTTCTGCACAATGGAAAAATATGAAATGGAACGCACACATGAAAAACAGAAGATGCTCATGGGCATTGATAAAAGCAGAAGCCGACAAATAAGATCCCTGGAAAGGGTCGCAGAAGATGCTCTACCGCAATGAGGAAAGTAGCGCAGAAGATGCTAATGGCTTTGATAAAAGTAGAAGCGGATAAAATATGGACTGAGAGGTTTTGGTGTTTGGAATCGATATGTATAGAATCTTATTACGTGTTGTTTTATGTTTGTTAATTTAAAAAATTGATGATGATTATTTGTATTTAATGTGTTAATTTAAATTTTATACATGTTTTGAGTGAACTTGATGACCATTATTTATTTTTAACATGTTATTTTAAGTTTTATACCTACTTTTTGAGTGAGTTTTAAGCAATAATATTTTATATTTCATCAAAATTAATTGTGATTAAATCATAAATAATTGTGATTAAGTCAAAGAAGTTCAGAGGTTCATTTTAATTAGGACTCATTATGATTTCTCAATTTTATAATTGAAGTTCCTTTTACTTGTGATTCATTGTAATTTCTTAATCTTTTCTCATCTAAAATAATTGTGATTAAGTTAAAAGGTTCATTTTAATTGGGATTCATTACAATTTCTCAATTTTATAATTGAAATTCATTTTATTTGTGATTTATAATAATTTCTTAATTTTTTCTAATCTAAAATAATTGTGATTAAGTCAAAGAATAATTGTGATTAAGTCAAAGAAGTTCAGAAATTGATTTTAGTTGGGAATCATTACAATTTCTCAAGTTTATAATTGAAGTTCATTTTACTTGGTATTCATTGCAATTTCTTAATTTTTTTATGGAAAATTGTCCTTGTTGTTTATAGTCGTCACTAAGTTTGAGTCCAAGCCTTGTCGAGAGAAGCATGACTTGCAAGGAAAAGTCATAGAGAACACAACCTCTTTTATGTTGAAAGTTGTTAGCTCTATGAACATTTAATTTGAAATCAACGAATGAAAAATTTAGATTAATAAACAAAAGTGTTTTGTGATTAATATCTAAAATATTTACTTTGGGTTTTTAGTTTATAGAAACCTTGAAAACAAAAGTTCCAGATAACATATAACATTTTGGGTATCTTGAGACCAGCATTTTTAATCATAATGAAATAGAATATTTTGATTAACTAAATTGAAATTACATGTTTACCATTCACACTTATGATAATTAACTTAAATATATACATCAAATTTACAATTTATTTTTTCTTAACCATATTTACTAAAATTTAAAATATTTTATTTCCCATAAAATACATTACCAAAATACATCAAATTCCAGGGCGGGATAGCCCCTAGGAACATAAAAGATGCTCCACCACAAAGATAAAAGCAAAAGGCACTCATCAAATTATTGCAAGGGACAAAGACAGTTTTAGGGAAAATGGGGGACCGAGAGAATCTTCGGTTTTGGGTGCCCATTGGAAATCTACGTCGAAATGTTGTTGTCCTCGTTTTTTTATTCTAAGCAATCGGTCAGGAGAAGTCCTACCATTTTATGAAGGATCATGCCCTCATTTGTAAATTCATGGGGATCTAGCGAAAGGAGCAGGATATAATCAAGAGGATCTTATTGAAATGGAATATAAAGGGCCCAATCGAGCTATGATTGAGGGAAAAAGTTTTTTTTTCAACTGTAATATTTGGTGATCCCTAGTATTGCACCAAGGATATTGTGACTCCCAAGGGCTCCTCAACTCAAATTATCAACCCAGGGTTTGTTTAAACTTAGAGGTGATAGTGCTATATGCACAAAAAATAGGATTCCACTCATGCCACCCTCAGTTATAACATTAGATCAAAAAGTGCTCAAAGACCCTTCCTCCTACTGAATTAGAATGAAAACGAAAACTTGCTGATAAAGGTATAGTTGGAAATTGCTTCTAACTATGAAAATAGAAATGCCATTGACTCAACTTGTAAATACTAACTATAATAACAATCGAATGAACGAATTTTCAATGTGTAAAGTGAAATGCCATTGACTCAACTTGTAAATACTAACTATAATAACAATCAAATGAACGAATCTTCAAGGTATAAATCCAGACAGCCCTTCCCTAAATTATCGTTTATTATTAAACGCCCTGCCCTTTAACTTCAAACCCTGTATTTGGCGCAATTGAACCACTACTCCCGCACTGCCCTGCAGTTTCGGACATTCTCTGGCATCAACGTGCTTCAACGAAATACAATTCTGGATGCCTTCCAGCTCTTCTAATTCAGAACACCTTCTCACATCTACTTCTCGAAGTTTTGTCAGCTGCCCCAATCCCCGTATGCTCTTCAGCTTCACACATTCACTTGCATTTAACCTCTGTAACGACATACAATTTTGGATACCTTGGAGCTCTTCTAACTCCGAACACCCTCCAACATCGAGCACGTGAAGATTTGTAAGCTGCCTTAATCCCCGTATGCTCTTCAACTTCACACATTTAATTGCATCCAAACGGCTCAAAGATTCCATCGCTTCAATAAGTGGCATCTTTTTCAATTCTCTGCAATTCATAAAGCTCAGCGTCTGAAGTTTAGCAAAACCATAAAGCTTTTTTATTTTCCTCAACTTATCACAACCTATAAATGATAAATTTATGATTGTATTTGGCAACGTTCCAACCTCCACCAAATTAGCACAGATGATGAAATTCAGACTTCGAAGGGTCAAGCAAACACCTTCACCAAATGATACCTCTGATACTCCTGTTTGATTGATCCATAATGATTGTAGCCGCGGAAGTATGCAATTCTCCAAATCACTAAATGCTTCTTTTTCTCCTTTAACCTCCTTTTTAAAATTAAAAGGTAGTTCGCGTATCAAAGGAGAACGAGATACCCTCAACTCAGTCAACTGAGTCAACCGTCCGAGGGAAGCCGGCAAACATTTCAATGCCTTGCTGCCCGAAATGTTCAATTTCTTCAAGTTCTTTAAGTCACCTAGAGAAGCCGGCAAACATTTCAACTCCTTACATCCGACGAGATGCAATTCTTTCAAATTCTTTAAGTCACCTACTGAATCCGGAAGTTTGTCCAGCAAAGGGCTTCCTATCTCTAGAACTTCCAAGTCGCTTAGCTCTCCAATTTCACCCGGCAATTCTTTTAAACTTGTATCTTCCAAAATTAACAGTTTAAGCGACCTCTGATGCCCCACTTGGAGAGGGAATATTTCAATTTTCGTACAGCCAGCCAGATTTATGTACTCAAGCGTACTGATATTTCCTAGTGTTTCCTTTGACATGGTTATATTATTGGACGATTTCAAATGAAGATATTGCAGTTTAACTAATTTACAGAAAGAATCTGGCAGCCTCTCCAAAGCGCTACAATCCTCCAGAGTGATCCGTTGCAGCTTGGCTAAATTGGCGCAGGAATCTGGCAGCCTCTTCAAACCCTGGCAGGAAAGCACGTTGATCCCTTGGAGGTTGCTTAAATTACCCAAGGAATCTGGCAGCCTCTCCAAGGCGTTGCAACTAATGAGAGAGATCTCTTGGAGGTTGGTTAAATTACCAAAGGAGTATGGCAGCCTCTCCAAGGATTTGCACCGATACAGCCGAATGTATCGGAGGTTTCTTAACTTACCAAAGCACTCCGGCAGTGACTTCAACTCCGAGCAGCTTATTAAGACCAAGGCCTTTAGTGACTGTAGAAAACAAAATTGTTCTGGCAATTTTGTGAATGAAGATTGTAATCCTTGGAATTTACGACCAATTACAATCCGTTCTAGCTGCTTCAGCTTCCCTATAGACTTTGGAATGCTGGAAAGGGGTGCATTAACTTCCAACTCTCGCAACTGTAAAGGTGCCTGCAAAAAGTTCACGTTTTCAACACTAAGAAAAATATAAATGGATTATCATTCTCTTCAAACGAAACCCTTAGAACATTTTGGAAACCCTGTGCCACAATATTAATATAGCTCTTCAAACGAAACCCTTAGAACATTTTGGAAACCCTGTGCCACAATATTAATATAGCTCTTCAAGCGAAACCCTTAGAACATTTTGGAAACCCTGTGCCACAATATTAATATAGCTCTTCAAACGAAACCCTTAGAACATTTTGGAAACCCTGTGCCACAATATTAATATAGCTCTTCAAGCGAAACCCTTAGAACATTTTGGAAACCCTGTGCCACAATATTAATATAGCTCTTCAAACGAAACCCTTAGAACATTTTGGAAACCCTGTGCCACAATATTAATATAGCTCATAAACACAAACTTTAATTCAACCCATCGTAATTTACCTGGGATTCCTTTTCCCACAACGTTTCTAATTTTTTCCCTTCCACTCGCAGAATTCTTAGATTCTTCATTGAAATCAAGGAAGGCAGCGAAGCGGAGGGACACTTTTTCCAACGCAGCAATATGAGACTTGGAAACTGCACCTTTGTCAAAATGCGTTCCACTAGAACACCTTCAGTGTCAAGAAGTTGCAACCTCCTCATACGGCCAAACACAGCATAGTCATCAATATTATTGTATTCACTCTCATTTATTCTAATTCCTCGCACGGATATTACCTGTTCATCGTTAAAACATGATTAACCATTCACTAAAATAAAAAGAAAATGATAGGAAGAATCTACATTTTGTTAAAACATGATAACGATTACCCATTCCTAAAACATGAAAACGATTACCCATTCCCTTTTCTAAAATTATAGAACAATTAAAATTAAAAAGAAAATGATGGAAGAATCTATGTTAATGAATGTTTTAGCACTCACCGACGATTCCTGCAATAAATCATCAATGTCGTTCTCTTGCCAACGCCAAAGACGACGCGGCAATTTTGAATCTTTGGCAAGCTCTCTTCCCAAGTCCCTAAGCTGATCATGCATTTTTATTTTATTCTCATCATTTACCTCTATAAGACATTTGTTCTCTATATTTTGAAGCCCACACAAATCATTATCCCATATCCTTATGACCATATCCCTCTCTGCTCCAATGAAAAAACAGGCAATATCTAAGAAGATTTCTTGTTCGGTCACATCCAGTGCATCGTAGCTAATTTGAAGTCTTTGTTTTATCTCACTAGGAAGTGTTCTCCGAAGTTTATTCCATTGGGCTTCCCAGTAAGATGTGCTTTTTCCCTTCAGCAGTGCCCCAAACACTTTCAAAGATAATGGTAACCCACCACAGGCTTCTACGAACTTCTGTACCAATGATTCAAATGCTGAGGGTGGATGTGGCCGATTGAAGGAATGCAGACAGAAGAGCTCAAGAGAATGTTGTGTAGGGAGGCCAGTTAGGACATATATTGAGGACTCTTCAACTCCTGAGCTTATGAGAACATCTCTGTTCCTGGATGTAATCAGTACTAAGCTATCAGGGTGAAGTACAGTTTGATCCGGCAAAAGTTCATAAATCTGGTCTGCCTTATCTACATCATCTAAGACTAATAAAAGGTTAGGAGATGAAATATGCTCCTTCAGAATCCCTATTCCTTCATGGACGCTGGCTATTGGCTTATCCCATCCGCACAAGCTCTTAAGAAGTTCTGTCTGCAGCAAATTTAAAGAGCCCTTATCTGCGTTATCTCTAACATCATATAGAAAGCAGGCTTTACTGTAAAGGGATGTCTCCCTCTTCCTATTATAGAATTCTTTTGCCAGCGTGGTCTTTCCTACACCACCCAACCCCACGATCCCCAAGATCCGAGGTTTTCTGCTCTGCTGTCGCTGCAAAGAGACTTTGTTTTCGAAGTCCATTACTTTATCATCCAAACCTGTTGGATGTTGAGCAACTACCAGGGCTGGTTTCTTCACCATTTTAAAGACCCCTTCAACTACCTTATCTACTAGCTCCCCCTCGTCTCTGGTTATTAACAAAAAAAAAAACAGATAGAACTAATGAGACACAGAAGCCTAAAGTCTATGTATTTATCATGTAACATAAAATAATATAATAGCCAGAGGGGAGGGGAGTTTGAGTTCTCACCCGTTACACGAGTCGAGCTCAAAACCGCTTATTCCTGCAACTTGTGAAAGAGCATTTCTCCAATTTTCAATCGTACTGGAGTCATATCGCAGCTTCACTTCACCAGTTTCAGGATCAAACGTAGTCTTCTTTTCTAATTTATTGAGGGCTTTAGCATACCCTCCCTCTTTTCCCCGTGTCCACCTAAGCTCAAGAGGCTCCACACGGTAAAATACTGGAATTATTGGAGATTTTGACTCCAACATTAGGACGAGTTCATTTAGGCACCAGATTGATTCGGCATATCCAGTGGAGAAAATGGCCACATGGACAGAGGCCGATCGGATGGCGCCTTCAATCTGAGAAGTGAAATCGTCTCCTCGTTGCAGTTCAGGCTGATCCAGAAAGGCTCTCAATCCATATGAAGAAAGACGGCGGTAGAGATGGCTAGCAAAAGTTTTCTTTACGTCGGGACCACGATGGCTGATAAACACATCGTAGTCGGAATTCGTAGCGGTGGAGGTGGAGGATGATGCAGCCATTACCGATAGGAAAATAGAATGGAGGCGATGTAAAAGATGTTCGATGCTACTGAAGCAGAGGAGATTAGCTGTGCGTGGGTGAAGAAAATGAAAATTGGGAAAATTTACAATGAAAAACAAAACGCTGAACTGGGAAAATTTGAAAAGCAATGCATCTGATGTGCAGAGAAATTTAAAGACAGTAAACCCTTGAGCGATCTATATTCCCACTGAACGTTTTTTCAAGAGAGAACGTTTTTTCAACGGCATCAAGACGACCCTATCTCTCTGCCTCGGTGAAGTGAATATGGTCCACAACTTGGCACCATCCAGAGTCAATAAAAAGATGTACACAGCGCATAAGGCAGTGGGATATTTACCTTTTCTTCTGCACGGGCCGCTGGATGGGTAGGTTGTCCACTCACCACAAGCTTTTCCCGCACCGCCTTAGAATTTTTTTTTTGCGTTTGATGCACGACAAATTTTCACAGACATTGGTCAAACTCGTGCCGGATTTAATCCTCCCTTTTATTTTTAATCCTCCCTTTTATTTAATTGATCCTTAGAGAATCGCTATTATACTGCTTCTTGACACTCGATTTTATTGATTTCCATCGCATTTTTGTTAGATCGCATTTGAACTCATACTGGTCTTGATAAACATAGGTTTTAACTCGATGTTTTTTTAGGAAATTTTAATGAAAAGAAAGACAACTAATGGTGTTGAAGCAATGATATATGCTATGATAATCATTGATCCTTTTTGACATAATGACATACTGAATTTTGATGAAGATTGCAGTTTTTTTTTTTCAGAGAAAAAGAATACTCGAAATTTCTATTAAATGAGAAAAACCAGTATATATATTATTATAAAAGAGTTTATTATGATCAAAATAAAAGGTTAACACTTTGTAATTACAAGTTTCTAAAAAGACATAACAAATTAAAATATATATGCTTCTCATTGAGCCTGTGTGTTCCAAACTAATGAAGTGTAATCATATTTCTTAAAAATACATGCCCAAAGCAAAATCCACAAAGACAAAAATGATGTGGCAACAAATTATGTTAGGGTTGTTTTAGTAAACTTGACTCGGTCAAGATATTGGTGGTATTATGGCTCCAAGTATATGAACATCCATGGTTTTTGCCCATGATATTCGTTTCCAATGAAGCCTATTTAAAGGCTAGAAAGATTAAAGACGAATCGTGTAAGTGGCCACTGAGAACACAATAACAGTGTCTTTAGACACCACAATCTCTCTCGGTGCTTTGTGATCCCAACATCTAGTAAAAGAGCCGAAGGTGAATAGAGAGATCTAGAAAGCCTGGTGAATGTGAAGTGAGGATGGTCTGATAAAATATGTGTGCAGTGGTGCATATTAGTAGGAGGTAGGTCATTTAGGCTCCAAGCTGAAGGTTGAAAGGTTGTACAACATCGTGAAGTATCTTTGTGAGGTGCACACTCAAAAAGATGGAGACACAACTCTAAAGGAATGATGATGTCATTCCATCAATAGAAGAAGATATTGGTGGAGGTTGGAACGGAAAGGAAGTTGGGTGCAAAGCACTATATTCTAAATAAACCTTATTTTTCAAGGTTAAGAATAAATATCATCCAGAAAGTTCATTTGGTATCGGTTGTGAGCAGAAAAGGAAACAATGGTATCAATGTCCACCGTGGCAATAATGCTTGAATGTTGCCTAATATTGAGTGGATCAAAAATCAATTCCTTCTTGAAGCAAGAAAATGGAAATGTGTTGTTGTTGTGCTGGTATGGCCTGCGAAGGAGTTGAGGCAGGCGAGGGAGAAATTCCATAAACTCGCAGAAAAGTAGAGAGTGCAAGGTAGAACCCACCCACTGTTAAAGTGTCTTTTGAGCAGTTGCGATCACCATCAAGTGGAGCCAAGCGAACCTGCCAAAAAGTGGTCAGATGAGGATAAAGAAGAAAAAATATATAAGAGAGCGCATTGATTTGATTTCAAGCATGGGAAGCAAAGGAGAGACTAGTGTATAAGATTCAGGCTAGGCTATCCGTGGAAGTTATGTAGATGTGTATTGGTCATTGTGAAAAGATTGAAAGACTAGAGCCAATGGCCAAGTGGAGCGACCTGAGTATTGAACTAATTTGCTAGAGAAAGGGCCCTATGGCAGTGGCAAAAGAGATCGAGTAGTGAACTATGAGAGTCATGCCTAGATCACACTTTGGATAAGACCTATAGGCGTTTGAAGCGGTGATTAGAGTGTCAGTGGAGGGTGTGGTTATAAATCTGTGTCAACTTATCCCTGTCGGCGAAGAGAGTTTTCAAATAGTGACAATAACAAGCCGTCAAGGGAAATTGCCCAGAAGGGGCCAAGTAAATAAGTGATAGTGTTATGAGAGTTGCCTAAAAAGCCATGTCGAGGAGAGTCAAGTGTAGCAAACTAATTTTAGAGTGCATCCCAAATGGAGTTTGACCAAGAGATCATGAGGGTTGCACTCAAAGCAGCAAAGGAGAAGCCACTGAGTGTGAAGTTGCTGAGTATTTTATGGATGACCACTGAATGGAGGACGAGTATATCGTTTGGGTTGTGAGAGTCTTCAAGAGAATGGATGCAACTGTGTAGGCTGCATGCAGAATAAATCATGAGGACCGAAGGCTTGTTGCTGAGAAAGCTCTGTAGCAGAGATAAAAATGAGTGGCGAGGCAGTGTTAAGAAGGACTACACCAATGACAAGCTACTGGTGGTGCAACTGCAAAAAATGATTTGGTGGATGGATGTGATGATAGATTGTCGAGGTCAAAGTATAGATTGTGCAAGGAAATAAGCCGAGAGAGTAGTACGATCGATGAAAAGAACAAAGATGGATGGAAAGAACGGAGATGGAGTCAAGAGCACTAAAGGTTATGAAGGAGCTAGTCTGTAAGTGTGAACACCATAAGAGTTTTGGTCCAAGTTGTGAAATCTTGTGATAGGAAGGAATTTCCTTAGAAATTTATAAGACCTATATTTAGGGATACAATTTGCGCGGGAGCATGCATAGTTGTAAGGCCTTAAAGAGAATGATCAAGCATACATGCAATGCAAGTGGTGCATGGAGTTATCAAGCTGCGCAATGGACCACTTAAAGAGATACTAGGGTGACAGGTGTATTGATATCCTAGCTTGATGGGGGGAATGTGAGATCTCAGGTGAGATGGTTGTTGAACCATGTACACGAAAAGTTATCCTAGATAATTGGTGGATACAATGGCTAGTTACCCATGTAATCTGGTAGATGGAAACTTTTTTATATGAACTGCAATAAAAATGAATGGGACCAAGTCAATCTCCCATAGTCAAGTTTAAGGGGGGGATTGTTAGGGTTGTTCTAGTAAACTTGACTCGGTCAAGATATTGGTGGTATTATGGCTCTAGGTATATGAACATCCATGGTTTTTTCCCATGGTATTCATCTCCAATGAAGCCTATTTAAAGGTTAGAAATATTAAAGAAAAATTGTCTCGGTGGCCACTGAGAACACAATAACAGTTTCTTTAGACACCATAATCTCTCTCGGTGCTCTATGATCCCAACATATTGTATCGCTTGAATGGAAAATTCAAACAAGATCGATCTCACTCTCATCCAAAACCACCATGTCTAATCTGAGTCTAAAGGGAAAAGAGCTTGGGAATACCTGCCAACCTTCCTTCAGTAACCCATCAGTTGCATTGTTATGTTCCCTACAAACATGCTTAAAGGAGATGCGAGAAAAGGATTGAATTAACATCTTTTAACATCTTAATACCAGTCAACCAATTAACCAGGGAGGGAGGTGAAAAGTTAGACTTCCTTGTAACCCCAGCAGTGATGGTACTGAAGTCACCATAAATAGAAATACGATTCAATTGTTGCTTCCTAGCCAAGTATAACAACCCCTAAAGGGCCAAAGTTTCTGCTCTTAAATTTATGCCCTCATCGCTGAACCAGAAGAAATGTAACTAAAACTGTGGCCAAATAATCAACACAACCCCACATCCACATTTACCAGATTGTGACGCACCATCAAAGAAACCAGTTGGAAACTCCACTTATAGAAAATTCCCCATCAACCTGGGCGCCCTATCATTTTTGTTTACCTATTCCATAGACTTCGACCATACCTATACATTGGCACAAATATTTGCAATATTCATGGGCCTCCCTTCAAATATCACTAGGTTCCTTTCTTGCCAAACCTCCTAAGTAATGAACAAGGCGATAGATTCGATCTTCCCTCGTTTCTTGAATCATCATTGATAACATGCTTCCAACGAAGGGAAAGACCAAGTAGGAGGAAACTGGAGCCAATCCAGTACCCTCATCCACACTGCAATAAAAAAAGGGAACTATAAAAAGAGATGAGCAACATTCTCCTACTACTCCCTGCAGAAGGAGAACCAACCCGAACCAAGAATGCCCCTTTTGCAAATATTATCCCAGGTAAGGATGTGGTTTTTTGACGCCAACCAACAAAAACAGATTATTTTCAGCGGGACATTCCAGCTCCATACCTTCTTGTACCAGCATTAGTTTATCAACTGATAAGACTCACCAGAAATGTATTTGTAAATCTCTGAAACCACCACAGTTCCAGATCACATGGATCCCTTCCAAACTAAAATACCTCCACGTTATTTTCTAACCAGACTTGTCATCTGAAGATTCACAATGTAATGGTTCCAGAAAACTGCATTTGCACCAGATAAACATAATATAATAAATATATTATGTTTATAATATTATAATCCATTTGATTATAAAAGAATCCAGGGAAACGGTCTGGAGTATGCCGTAACACTGTTTCTGCTTGGCTAAGAGCTCGTCTTCCTCAGACGTAAGGAAACAGGTTAACGGCCCAAGACCCAGAGGCATCTGGCAGGAGTGAAAGCCTGCTCCCTTACGGACCACCAGCAGGTTATTACAGGTGGCGTGGTTTTCCTTGATAATAGTGATGAGTCAAACCAACATTCGCGGATAGCAGCCAGAGATGGTTGTCCTCACTGTTGGTTTGACACCTGAGTTTGATAGGTTTTGCCACCTTTGGAAAAAAAAAAGAATCCAGGATAAATACAAATATGAGATTGGTTTCAAGTTCCCTTCTACCTCTTCACTTTAATTGAAGTCCATTTACACAATTTTCATGATATAAAATGGAATAAAACTCTACACATATGCAAAGTACAAATGTTTAATGGTGTCATATACCATGTGATTGTAAAAGAATCCAACTCGATGCAAAATATGAGAAATCTCACGGTCCCTTCTACCTCATCACTTCAATAATTTTGGTTCATCATTATGTTTTTCATGTTAGAGGATGTTAGAGGTCGTAATTGAATAGTAATTTCACTATTTTCAATGAAATAACAAGTAAGCTATTTTTTCTGTAGAAGAAAAAAAATATTAGGAAAAAATTAAGTATATTGTTATTTTTAATGGCTTGTTTATTTTGATGGTTTATTACTAGTTTTTAATAATTATTTTTGATTATGTATGTAGATATACAAATTTTAGTTCGGCAAAGTTGGTTGATTTTTGCAATAAAATTTTATTTAAAATCTGAAAGTGTAGTTGAGTGGTTCTTAATCTAGAGGATAAATGTTTTTTTTAGTTAAATATATTTATGTATAAATTTAACATAAATTTAATGGAATAAAAAATTTAATTTTGATGTTTATTATGATTGTGTTTATGTGAGTTTTATAGTCGTGTTTTTTCTCAATTATGTTGCACTAAATTGGTTAAAGTGATATAATTGGTTTGAGAGTCAATCCTCAAAAAGACAATGAATCCATGAAATAAAAATGATGAGTATTTAGGATTTTTAACATGGAATCAAAATCATTAAAAAAAAAAAAAAAAAACATAATCATGAAAGGAAAGTAACTGCATGTGTCATATTGTACAATATATTAACGATAGAACAATATTGTCCTGTAGTAAAAACAAAGTAAATTGTGCTTATTTTCCCATTATTTCATTGTGTGTGGAAAAAACATGAAAAGGTTGTGTTGAATGAAAGGTATGCAAACGTAAGATTGCTACAATATATTTGTTGTAGTTCTTGGTTTCGTGTTATGGAATTGATTGTTTTTGGTGTTGCAACTTCTTGTTGATCCTTGGGACTCAAAACATTGGAGAATCTCACTAGAGGACTACCATATATTTTCTTAGTATGTTGATTATGGTGGATGAATTGTTGTCCAATGGAAATTGGCTTCTTGTGTTTAGATAGCCAGTGAATTAAGGTTGGACAATATAATTTTCCCATATTATCTTTTGACATTTATGAAATTAGATGTGCATAGTAAGAAAAGTAAGATGGTGTTACTAGTCATGCATTGACTTTGGGAATTTTCATATATATTTATTTTTATGAAAAATAAAAGGCATGTTAACTTCTTTCACACTAAGTTATTTTAATATGTGAAAAAAATAAATGTGTGAATGAATTCCAAGTGTAGTGTCTTCCAATATTTGACATGGAGAGTTTTAAACTTAGTGATCTTGAAAAGCTTGAAGGAACCCCCAAGTATTCTTCGTGGAAATGTTTTATAGAACTCATTCTTATTGAATGAGATGTTTATTCTCTAGTTGATGGATTATAACCAAAACCAAAAGATCTTGCTAAAGAGGTTGATTGGAATAAGAATTATATCAAGGCTCGTGTGATCATCCAGTTAATCTAAGATTGTCTTTGGTTGTGGATGCAAGGAGTTGTAAGATAGCTAAAGATCTGTGGGGCAAGTTGAAGTCCATGAATGAATCTTTAAGCATGTCAAGAAGGATGTTACTCAAAACAAGGTTGAATGCATGTAGGATTGTAGAGGGAGAGAGTGTCTCTTCATACATTGGTAAAATCGAAGAAATCATAGCCCAATCGCATGGTGCAAGAAATAAAATCTAAAATGAGGATATGATTCTCATGACTTTTAGTGGATTCTCTTATGACTATGAGATGTTTTTCAACAATGTTACTAGTAGAGAAATTATACCTTCATTTCAAAGTTTTATGATCTTCTAATACGAAGAGATGCGAAATAAGGAAAATAATCAAATGGAGTTGGATGATGTTCCATTATGGTCAAACACTGAGAAATATAGTCAAAAGTGGCAAAAGAAGAAAATAAAAAAATCACCCACATTAGAAATTCAATGGTGGTGAAGCTATTTCATCTCAAGGAAATTTTAAGTCTAGAATGAAATGTTTCCATTATAATGAGAAAAGGTCATATTGCGAAAGGTTATCCTAAGAAGAAACTAGATATTGAAAAGGTCATGTTCAATAGCATGATAAGAATTGATTCCACCAATGTAATGCTACAAATGGAATTGATGAGTTGTCTAATGAAATAGAAAATTTATTATTATTATTATATGCTCTTTCTATTATTCTTGTAATGATGCCTAGTATATTTACTCTTGTATGTTTCTTAATAAAAAAATATTTGTAGAGATTAAAGAGACCATTCCTCATATTTAATATGGTTTATGATTGATCTTGCGAGGCAAAAGTAGTAATTATTCATATTTGAATGCCAAGTGGAGGTATAACATTGATAAAGAATGTTTTGTATGTTCTTGGTGTTGATTTTTCTGTACAAATGATAAGTGTAATTTATTTTTAAACTATGGTAATTACTTGTGAATATATATAGTATAGTTCTTTTATCTTCATCAAGCAATAACACTTCAGAAATTCAACTAATAATCATGAAAGGGAAGTAGAGATCACAATGTTGAAAACTTAGGATATGTGAGATCATGTGTGTAAGAGAGAGAGATGTTTGAGTGATAAGTGAATTATTAAAATGAAAAATTCCAAGTGTATTTATACCCAAGAGATGTGTTTCTTAAATTAAATGGTGTCTCTTTGTAAATTAAATTCTAGTAATTCTGCACATTTACATATTCACTCATATTTGTTGAAGTGTTGAAGGTCATGTAAATAATGGTGGACAATAACTCTTGGTAAGTATATTTATTTACACTGTGTTCCTATTATGTCTTGTATGCAATTACTTGCTTAAATTATCATGGGTTGTAACTGATGGTAAAGATGTTATTTACACAAGTATGAGCTATTTTCAAGGATCTTAATTTTACTTGTGGTTTTGTTGATTATCTTTCTTTTAATTTTCTTTCTTCTAATTTAAATTTTAATTTTAATTAGTGTTTTCACATAGTATTATAAATACACCAATGATTATGAAGATCGAACATAGCTACATTTTTCAACACACCCTCTTAGCTAGGGAGATATTCATAATCTCTATCAATATGTCAATAAGTTGAAAGGGTTCTCTAAGGAAGGATCAATATTAGATCAACATTAGCATCAATATCATAATTACTAGCATCACAATTATCTAGGTCAACCCTCTTGACCTATAACAATCATGGCATCCACTCGGTACCTATGGTATAACATCAATGTCAACTAGTCCCCATGATCTCATTGACACCTCAACCTCATGGTATCCAGACCAATCCTCATTCATTGTTGCATGACTAGTGCACATAGTGTTGGGCCCTACTTTTGTACCCATTTTTTACATCCTATTCCACTATTTTTACTGTCATTTACCCTACTTTACCCTTTTTGTACCCTAAAACCACTCCACACTAGCTAAACTACACTACTTTATAGTGGAGGTAAGATTTGTTGCTAAGTGCTATTTTTCGTATGTCTTTAATTAGTTTGAGTAGATGATAAATGAACCTATAACTCTTGAATTACTTTGACTAATCTTTAAAAGGACTCACAGACATTCGAACTATGTCGACAGGTCAGCATACAGTCCAGCACATCACTCAACAACGCAGTAGGCAATCATTTTTGGACCCACTATTTTGTACTTAGTTTTGTACCTCATTCAGTACTCTACTCAGTAGCGGGCACCCAGTCAACCTTTGGCATCCCATAATAGGCCTCCTTATTCTCAAACATGGAATCGGTTTTATCGATAGTGTTGTGATCGGGATAAGTTCAGTTGCAATCTCTGCGAAGCTATCCGAGAGATTTCACATGGCTTAACTTAGTTCTGATTTTATATTTTTACTTTTCTCAGTCAATCAGTTGTAACCATTTTTCATTGGTTGAACTCTTTAAAAAGCCTGATATTTTGTATGTAAAATTTACACATGCATAGCTTTGTATAAGGAGATACGCTCAAGCTGAAATGGTGATTGTGGCGCAACTTCTTGATTATGCTCTATTAAGGTCGAACTTCTAAAATGATGTTTTATTGAAAATTTAATATAATTATTGTCTCAACTTCTATTTTCATGTAATTGTTATGTATTTCGATTCATAAGGTATTCAATTAGCTTAAGACTTTCTCTAGGTAGTGGCAAGGGCCCACCATGACCTGGAATCGAGTCTTGTAACCATTGTAGTATGTAGGAGTGTGTTTTTCTTCAGTAACTAGATTCACATTTCATTTCCAAATTATTTTGTTAAATAGTTCATTTCGTACTTAAGCTATTACTCTATTTTCATAAATCTGGAAAAGAACAAGAAATATATTATTGTTGAGTCTTTGCAAGCTGGGGAACATTGTTATGAATACCTCGTGTACATGATAAATTTTGTGATTACACTTTTATAGTCATGAATGGTTAGCAAAGGGAACTTTTCAACTTAAAACGAATTCTTAAGAGAAGCAATTGTCGTGTTTCGAATTTAATCTCTTGTTTTAAACTGAAATGGGCCTTCATTGTTTATGATCATATATGTATACCAGTGACACACAGCTCCTATAGCATTTTTCTCTACATGGAATATCCATAATCAATAGAGACAAAGTGTTATTTGTTAATGTAGGTTGCGTGTTAATATCTTAGGAATTGTGTGGAATTTACAACATCGTCATTCAATTTCCTGTGTGAGATTTATTTGAAGTGTACTGTAACCATTCCTTGAATAGATAACTAGTTATTGACTCCTTTCCATAGAAAGTTATTTACTTAGATTAAAGTTGTCTGAATTCATTTTGATTAGCTCTGAGTTAGAAAAACAAGCTCTATCTTCTGAAGTTGAGTGTGTTGAACCAGGTAGCATATAGGGACTGGTTTGAGTTATCATTGAATTTCCTTTGATTCATAGAACCCCGGGGATTAGCTTGTGCAATGATTTTGAATTAGGTTACTGTTAGTTTGGTTTGAAAACATCAGTAATGATAACTATATGTTTCATTTATGAATTAGTTCTTGAGTTAAATAAGCCATTATTAAAATAGAATAGTGATTTGAATCTTGAATGAAATAGATTAGATTATGGTAAAATAGGTTTCTTCACTTCAACTTTTCTGGATTAGATCATTAGATATAGGAATTGAGCATTTCATACTAGAACTGTTTAGCGCCTGAATCGGATTACAGTGCAACTCAAATTTTACGAACTCTGAATGGAAATTTAATTTAAGGAACCCAATGACATATAAAATCCCTAACATTTTTTGTGCCATTGTCGGGGAGTTGCAAACTAGTACATGTCAAATTTTCTTTAAAGTTTATGTGTGGTGAGGATTTTGCAGGACAATCATAGGGTGGAGAATGTATAGTAAGATGTCATTGAAGAACCACACATCCACTATGGTGGGTTTTCTCCAAAGTCTGGTTGTCTTTAGTGAATTTTTGTAGTGTTTTTTTTTCTTAAGCGCAAAAGTAAAGGTAGGCCTAGGGATAGTGAGGGTAGATTTATTTCAAGAAAAAAATAATTGTTAGAATTATTTGGTCCCACAATGATCCAGGTGGATCTTCAGACACCATGGCATGGAAACGCTCGAAAATCAAAGTGTTTGGAATGATTTGGACATAGGACCATATCGAAGACCTCGTCGTCCTAATCGTGGTGGTGCAAACGGTTCATCAAACTGAGCTCGTATCCGAAAGATAGAGCTCTTCAAAGTTTGACATGACAAGTGAAAAGTGGGGCCCACAACATGCCACATGGCATCCTAGTAAGCAGGTGGGACCCACATGGCAGCCCATCAACCATTAACAGTTGGCATTTTCTCATTTGTCTCCTAAACTAGCATAAGAGACACAAAATCATGGAAAATGGTTAAATAAATAACCATATAACAAAATGTTGTTTAATATATATAGTTAAAAATAACTATATAAAAACAATCGAAGACATGGTTTCGGGATTGGTGGCAACAAACCCCGTCGAACCCTTTTAAACAACCTTATCGCATATATCACAACCATATTATAAATATATATAATGGGATCGGCGGCCACAACCTCCACCGAACCCTCCCCAATGGTCGCACCCATATGTATATCGCATAACCATGTTATATGCCGCACATATCGCTGATTATATCACCGATAACAATATTGGCGAAAACCCCGATAAGAGCACCAATACCTCCACAGTGCCGACCACCGATAAGTGATGATCGCCGATATGGATATAGGCGAAGTCCCAACAGAAGCGCTGATATATATGCAACAGCTATAGCCGATCGCCGATATTGGATAAGCGTCGATCTTTAAGGTGCCGACAGCAGTGGCGCCGATATATATTTATGCCGACAGCGGTTTAAGCGATAAAGTGTTTGGTGCGAGGTTTAAGGGGCGGGCCGCCCAATGCGGACCCGACCCCCGTTTATGCATCATTTTGGTGTAAAAGGATATATATATATATATATATATATATATATATATGGAGAAGGCAGGATTTGATCCCCTGATCTCTCCTTAACCATATGCTGATATTTACCATTAGGCCAACGACCTATTCGTTGGTAAATCCACCGATGAGATTTTATATAAACTTAGATTTTCACCTCTACACGCAGTTCGAGGAGGAGGAGAGAGACTTCAGGGAAAATTTTTGAGGCAGAATGTAGGCATGAATTTCAAGGCAGCAGATTAATTAATATTTTAATGCAGGGACCATGAATTTTGCAGGAGGGCAAAATTCTCACTTTGTCAGAATTTGACAAATTTTATATGGTTTTTACACCTCTCATCGCCACGAACACAATGGTGTTGTTCGTTTCTTCATCAGAGGTCTGAATTTTCCAGTCAGTTCCAGAATGCACGTGGAACCATGATTTCAACAAAAACAGGGAGCGAAACCATGAGCCATGAAATTTTTCCGAGGTAAAATTTTGACATTTCAGAATATAGTCAAGTTTATACTTGTTTTTCATGGTTTTCTGCAAGGATCGCAATGGAGCAATCGGATTCGACATCTGGGTTGCACATTTTCAGTCCATCCACGAAACAAAATCTTTGAGGAATCTCGATGGAATCTAGAAGATTCCTTGAGCCCAAAATTCTCAACTTCTCAGAATTTGGATTTTGGATAGTCGATTCAGCACTACTCGACGCCACAAAGCTGATGGTGGCTTCAGATTTCTTATTCTCTCATTTCTTCTTCTCGTCACTTTTCCAAGTGCCAGTGCAGATGTCCACATTCATGTGCGAGCAACCATCTTCATGAGATCGATGCCTTGAGAGCAATGGTCCGAGCAGCTTCAGTAGTGAGACATCCACTTCTTCAGATGGCCCTTGGTTGTGAGGTATATGATGTGTTCATGTACTTCTTCTTTCTGCATTATGTTGTATAGATCCATGATTGATGTTGATGCAGGATCTTCTTTATTACATGTTGTCATGATTCCTTGCTTCATGTTATGCATAATCTTTTATGTGATGTACTTTCTGTCATAACTTATCATGTTATGCTTTGAGATCCCTTGTTGTATGTTTTTGGGATACTCTTTTTGTCATCATGCATGTGTTTTTCTTTGACATCCCTTTTGTGCCATGTTGGCAAGATGCGCACCTTGTTTGTGTTTGTGTCATACTGATAGGAGTCTTTTGATTGAGAGTTCTAGTTGTGGAACATCTCTTAGAGCCACTCCCGCATGAGGGAATTCTTCCTTGTATGATTGAGACATCATCTCTATGTACATCATAATTATTGACAACACATAATGCAGCAGCCTACACCATCTTGACATCGGGGCCCAGAGACGTAGTCCCTCCTGGATGAACTTCGTTATCAACGGCTTTTGTTTTCATGTGCTGATGATTGTTATGTTCCTCTTCTTTACAGTCTGCAGTTGTATTTGTTAATGTTCTTTTAAAATGCAATTTTAACACATCACAAAAGTAAAAGGTCTTGGAAAGGTCCTTCTTCACACCTGGACCTGGATCAAGTGGTATCAGAGCAGGTCTTTATGTTGAGGTGAATTGTAGTGAACAATGACAGAGGATGAAAGAGAAATGTACAAGACCATGCTCGACATTTCCAAAAAAATCGAAATTGTGTATGAAACTCTACAGAAAGAAACAGAGGAAAAGGAGCGGTTACGGCTTTAGTTGAATGCCACAGAAGAGTCCATGGAGGAACTGAAGCAAAACAAACATAATATTCAAAAGGAGAATGATGAATTGAAGATGCGCTCACATGAAGAGAAAGAGGAGAAGCAGAGTTTTCTACTAAAACTGCAAGCAAAGGACGAGGCCTTGGAAAAGCTGCATCGAGACCTATGTGAGGTAAAAAGTAGTTCTCCATCTTCATGTATGCTTCCTGATGATGATTTCGCCATGTTTGAAAATCACACCGCAGGAATTGGCTCCAAACTGTTGAAAAGGATGGGATATGAAGGGAAAGACTTGGGTGTTAATGGCCAAGGCATTGTCAACCCCATCAAAGTAGAGGAATTACCCTGTCAGGCAAGACTTGGGTATGTCAGGAAAGAAGTTGGGGAATGCGCTGAGACAGCGAGCGAACCACCAACGACGGACGATGATCAACCCTCATCAAGTCTTTCCAAATTGAAAGAGAAGGTAAAACATGTTGATTTCCTTTTGATTTCATCTTCTCATAGTATAATGTCTGTTGGAGATTTGGAGATCCCAATTACAGGGACAAACATGAGGCTCCTTACAAAGACGAGGCATGAGGAGAAAGAACTTGGTGTTAATAACCAAGGCATCACTCAACCTTTGGAGGTTGTGCATGAACATCGATTTGCAGGCTCGAGATACACTAAAGGAGAGTGCTCAAAGGTGTTAGATTCGTCCGAGACATCTTCAAGGAAAGAGAATGATGGGAAAACATTCCCATCATCCCATGGCAGTTTCCATTGCAGGAAGAGAGAGGAGGCAAGCTCTCATCGCCATACTGACATCAGAAACAGCAAAGGAAGGTATAACCATTTTCGATCTTTGAATGTTCCTTTTGATTATGATCCTGTTGTTAATAATGAACGAAGGTCAAGGCATCGAAAACATGTACCTTTTGTGGTTTACCTAACCATATCTTTTCTAAGTGTTGGAAAAGAATGGCAACACTCGTGAGGCATGAAAGACCCTCTCAACAGCATGAAAAGAAACAGGTTAAGCATATAGGGAGGAATAAAGCCTACCAAAGTCATTGCGATAGAAATGGCCATCAAAGAGCCACTTGCTGAAAGCTCCATCCAGAGCAGCGCCTTAAAGACAAAGCACTGGTGCGTGAACCAGGAAGAGCAGTTGTTCGACAATTAAAACCACCTCAAGAGAGGATATTGGATGAATGATCGATAACCCCTTAAATGATTTGGGACGGTTTTTAGGATGGGGATGGAAACCAAAGATGAAGGCTTTGTTAATCTGGGAAGTGGAGTACCCATTAGACTTAAAAGCTTTGGAGAGATGGGATTTTTCTTTGGGAAAGGCTTGGGAGGAGGAGATTTGAATGGCTTGGTTGACAAGGGTCATGAGAAAGACATATTTTTTAGCAGGATGGTGGTGGGATTTAGCATGAAGGTACCTGTCAGTATGATTACTCTTTTAGTAGACTTGGTGAGTTAGGGAACCATTTGAGAGGCGTGAGACAAGGACATCTAGGAAGCAAAGGGAATGGTTCTCTTCAAGCTCCATGGTGAACTGGATTTTGGGGGTGAAGCTATTCAGATGGGAAAGAAAATCTTGGAGTGCAGGTATACCATGGGACCAAATGACAAAGGTTTCATCAAAAAAATGCTTCCAACATTTAGTTTTAAGGTGGAAGGTGTCAAGGGCCATGACTACAAAGTGTTCCATAAAAATATTAGTGACAATAAGGGAAATGGATGAGCCCATGGCTATGCCCTCAATTTGTTCATAACAAACCTAGTCAAAGGTGAAAAAGGTTGTGGTAAGACAAATTTTGATAAGGTTGAGAGTAATATGAGGATCAACAAGTTTGGAAATGATTTTAATGGCTTTGGGGACTGCAATTATGGTAAATAGGGAAGTGACATCAAAGTTGACCATGATGTCATTCTCATCAAGCTTAAGGTTTTGGATTTGTTGGATGAAATCATAGGAGTCTTTAATGAAGGAGGAAGAATGGCCAGAATAGGGATGAAGCTTTTTGGCTAGGAATTTGGAAAGGGCATGGGTGGGACCTCCTATAGTGCTGACAATAGGTCTAAGGGGGATATCTTGCTTATGAATTTTAGGTTGACCATAAATTCTAGGGTTAATTGACCCTGTTGGTAACAGATTGGAGGGTGTTCTTAGTTAAAGGTATGTAAGAAGAGTAGGAAATGAGATCAAGCATCTTAGGATGTTAGTCCAAGGAATTCATGACAACTGATGCATTACTTTTATCATCTTTAAGAATGAGAATGTTGGGGTTGGATTTGAGTTGACGAAGGGCTAAAAACTCTTCCTTAGTAAGGTTAGGTTTAGGGAGCCTGGAGTTTCGAAGAATGCGACCACATTCTTGCCAAAGCTCTTTCGCTGCATGGGAGGGAAGACAGTGGGAGATGACTAGGGCTCTATTTAGAATAATAATTTGACTTTAGAATAGAAATAATATGGGTGAAGTGTTCACCCGAAACATTCGGATCTTCAAACAATACACATAGGATTCCAGAAGTTCTCAACAACATTATGTTACTGACTGTGGAAACATACATGCTATAATTGAACTTAAGTTGTTTAGTATGTAGAATTCAAGTGTCCCGGGGATTTTTTATGGTGTTGAATCCATTTATGCATTCAAAAATGCATTTTAAACAACAAAAAATCACATTCTTTATTGAAATTGTTTTTCCTGAATATAGTGAAAAAATCTACTTCCTCTATCAGTTAGACTACGTCATTATTTAATAATGATGTAAACATTAAGAATGCTATTAAAAATTAGACAAAATTATTATTAATAATTAAATTAAAAGAGAATAATGTAAAAAAAATATTATTAATTATTAAAATATAGGAGATTAATATGATGGAATTAATAAAATTTAGTTAAAATCTTGATTATTTAAAATTATAAATATGAATTTTGAGTAAAATTTTGAAAAATTAAATTTCCAAATAATAAAGTTAAAATACAAATGTGATGTGAAGAAATTAACTATAAAACATTTTATGTTCGTGGGTAGTAGGACAATTGGAAAAAAGCATGTTGGCAAACCCTTATATATATATATATATATATATATATATATATATATATATATATATATATATATATATATATATATCTATATATATATATATATATATATATATCCAAACTAGACAACAAAAGACGATGTTTTGTAGGTATATTCCTCACAAAACAAACACACCAAAGAAAAAAAATTGCATGTCATACTATAACTCATTAATAATGCAGTTCTTCATAATTATGTAATTCTAATCCATTTAGCAAGGAATAGTAGAGGACCTGATTCCACCATTGATTTTTAAATCTCCCCATCATAATTTACACTCTTCATTAGAACATAAATCTATACCTTTATTAAGATCACAGAGAACATGTAAATATGCTAATGAAGAAAAAAATCATTATTTTCCTAATTCTCTTCATAAGATTTTTTAATGCTTTGTCCCTCAGGGAGGAGCCTTTCTCGAAACAATGAATGAAAAGGAGTAAGTCTCGCAAAACAATGATAGAAATTACCTATTTTTCTTTGGCTAATTGAATTCCTTGGTAAAGGGCATGAACTAAAGCTTGGTTGTTTGTCATGCATCATGAACCCCATAAATACTCCACAACATTCAATTTCTCGAGGTCATAAAGCACATGCACCCCTAATTAAAAACATTATTATGGATAATTTGATATAATGAATTATGTAATGTTAAGGATTATTAAGTGATTATTTGTGGAGCTTTGGGGTGGAGGGAGGAGAGAATTTAAAAGCATTTATGGTATTAAAGGGATGAAAATTAGAAGGAAAGCATTAAAATATTAGATTAAGAGAGAAAATAGGGTAGAAAATAAGAGGGCGAGAAGGGGAATGAGGTTTAAAAGCAATCAATGAAGTGAAGGTAGGGTCAAAGGAGGTAAAGGAAATTAAACAAGGACAAGATAACAAGGGTTAGAAGTTGTGGGGACACTAAGATTACTAGAGAGAAAATGGATAATGGGTTTCTAGGATTGACTAAGCTTATTAGCTATCTTCTTATTTGAAAATGCTTGGTTGTTTTTCTATTTCAAGGGCTTCTTTGATGATCCGATGAGGGTAGAAGGGAGATGAAGCCAAAATTTGGAACTTATCAAAATTGATGAGGTGTTTAGTGTTGTGGGAATGCTCATATATAGTTGATTTTGAGTTTCGATTATGTTAGTTGTCAACTATATAATCTTTTAGTTCGAAATTAAAGACACTTCTTCTTTGGCCAATGTATGTTTTTCCACAGGTGCGGGAAATTTGATAAACCCTTGGGTTGAGTGTGGGATCTAACTTGTCTTTAGTGGATCAAAACAATTGTTTAAGAGTGGTGTGGGGTTTAAATAAAGTTACAATATTCATTTTTGCTAAAATCTTGAGGATGTGATCAATGATTCCTTGTATGTATGGGAAGGAGACCCTAGTGATGGGGTTAGATGTAGGGTATTTTTGAATTTGGGTTGGATTGCATAACAAAAAGATCTTTTGATATGAGGGAGGGAGTAACCATTGGAAAGGAGAGCTTTTGTAAGGTGGATTTTCTCATTTTTAAGGAATTGAGAGGCTGAGTTTCGAAAGGCGTGAATGGCTAAAGTATTGATAATTGCCAACTTTTGGGCAAGTTGGTCATGACAATTGGCATGAAGGTATGGTATATTGGTGTGAGTTATCTTTCTATAGATATGGTGGGAGGTGGTGTTACCAACCTGGATATGAGAAGAACATCAAGAAAAGGGAGTGAATTGGATTGCTAGATTTCTATAATTAACTAGATTTGGGGAAAGATGTTGTTGAGACATACTAGAAAGGACTCTAGGGCAAGAAGTCCATGGGGCAAGATTACAAAGGTGTCATCAACAAACGAGAAGCAACATTTGGACTTTATTCCTAATTTTAATGAAGTTCTTGAATTTATCTTTACCTCACAATCTATTTATTCAAATCTTACACGCATTACTTTCATGAAAAATTTTAAGTGTCTATAATGATGAATAAAGCATCCACTCGAAACATCAAATATTTCATATAATCAACACAATTATTTAGAGATTAAAATTACTCAACCAAATAAACTTCAATTATAAAAATCTTCATATTTTGATTTATTCACTCTCATTTATTCTAATTCCTCGCACGGATATTACCTGTTCATCGTTAAAACATGATTAACCATTCACTAAAATAAAAAGAAAATGATGGAAGAATCTACATTTTGTTAAAACATGATAATGATTACCCGTTCCTAAAACATGAAAACGATTACCCATTCCCTTTTCTAAAATTATAGAACAATTAAAATAAAAAAGAAAATGATGGAAAAATCTATGTTAATGAATGTTTTAGCACTCACCGACGATTCCTGCAATAAATCATCAATGTCGTTCTCTTGCCAACGCCAAAGACGACGCGGCAATTTTGAATCTTTGGCAAGCTCTCTTCCCAAGTCCTTAAGCTGATCATGCATTTTTATTTTATTCTCATCATTTACCTCTATAAGACATTTGTTCTCTATATTTTGAAGCCCACACAAATCATTATCCCATATCCCTCTCTGCTCCAGTGAAAAAACAGGCAATATCTAAGAAGATTGCTTGTTTGGTCACATCCAGTGCATCGTAGCTAATTTGAAGTCTTTGTTTTATCTCACTGGGAAGTGTTCTTCGAATTTTATTCAATTGGGCTTCCCAGTAAGATGTGCTTTTTCCCTTCAGCAGTGCTCCAAACACTTTTAAAGATAATGGTAACCCACCACAGGCTTCTACGAACTTTTGTACCAATGATTCAAGCGCTGAGGGTGGATGTGGCCGATTGAAGGAATGCAGACAGAAGAGCTCAAGAGAATGTTGTGTAGGGAGGCCAGTTAGGATATATATTGAGGACTCTTCAACTCATGAGCCTATGACAACATCTCTGTTCCGGGATGTAATGAGTACTAAGCTATCAGGGTGAAGTATAGTTTGATCCGACAAAAGTTCATAAATCGGGTCTACCTTATCTACATCATCTAAGATTAATAAAAGGTTAGGAGATGAAATATGCTCCTTCAAGATCCCTATTCCTTCATGGACGCTGGCTATTGGCTTATCCCATCTGCACAAGCTCTTAAGAAGTTCTGTCTGCAGCAAATTTAAAGAACCCTTATCTGCATTATCTCTAACATCATATAAAAAGTAGGATTTACTGTAATGGGATCTGTTCCTATTATAGAATTGTTTTACCAGCGTGGTCTTTCCTACACCACCCAACCCCACGATCCCCAAGATTCGAGGTTTTCGGCTCTGGTGTCACTGAAAAGAGACTGTGTTTTCAAAGTCCATTACTTTATCATCCAAACCTGTTGGATGTTAAGCAACAACCAGGGCTGCTTTCTTCACCATTTTAAAGACCCATTCAACTACCTTATCTACGAGCTCCCCCTCATCTCTGGTTATTAACAAAACAAAAAAAACTGGATATGTACAGTGAAATGATGGTGGCCAGTGTGCGACAGCACAAGCCACATCTCAGGGTAATCATTTCAAGGGATGAAACGATTGCATGCAGGAAAGGCCAAAACCCGAGATAAGGAACCAAGAGAATTATGGCGAAGGCAAGGGAGAAGAACGATGACGCTCAGTCAGTGGATTGCAGGAGAGGTGGCAATAAATCAACAGGTGCAAGTGATGGTAATTCAACCGATAATCGGAGGATTAGAAAGGTGGCGAAGTTTGAAGCTATCTGGCAAAGAAACCCTGGTTACCGTCTCAGAAGAGGGTAGGAAGCTATGGCAGAGAGAGGAAGAAAGGAAAGCGAAAACATGAGAGAGGAAGGCAAACGGATGGATCAGGGGAAGAACAAACAGGAAGTCCGGATCGTGAGAAAGACTGTTAAGCAGTGGACTCAGGAGGACGAAAGCATGCAGGAGACTAAAAAACATTAGATGTCCAGGGAAGGAGAGGATAGGAACAGGAGGATGGAGCAAGAGCTGACGGAAGAAGAAGGAATTCAGAGGGAAGGAGAAATGGAGAACGGGAAGGACGAATGCATGGTGAAAGGGAAGTTCGAGGTTGGTCAAGGAAGTCGGGGTAATACCAAAGGCAGACCATCCAGAAGAGGTAAGGGCAGAAGGTGCAGGGGTCGTGGGAGATCTTGGCAAGCGGAAGGCTATGAAACTAATACTCTGGCGCCAAATCAATAGAAAAGAGGGCATCGAACCATGGAACAAATAGCAAAGGAAGCGGAACGAGCATACAACGAAGAGACCAATGCGGAGATAAGAAGGATTATTGAAGATTTGGAAAATAAAGTTCTGGAGGAGGCCTCAGATCCAGAAATGGAGGAATGGAGCACTCTTATTCCGGACCCTGGGAACACAAGGGGGCGCTTAACGCTGTATAAGCAGGCATTGCATATTTATTGGGTTGTGAAGTGTCTATTAGCAAAAGCCATGGAACAGGTTGCCGAAGAGATGACGGAGATAGCTCAAGGATTCCCGAACTTGAAAAGGGAAATGAAAAACCTCCAGCTCACGCTCCTGAAGCAGGACAGCAGACTCGAGGAAATCCAGATCATGTTGAAAAAGATAACCACCGGGCAGCGCGAGGAGGAGACTAAACCGGAACTCATGGTAGATTGATTTGTATTGCTCTATTTTCAAATGAATTCGTTGTTAGGCCTAAGAGATTCAGTTTTGTAGGCAAGTTTTTGAACTATTATAGCTGATAGGAACATAGATATAGCATGTTGATAGGGTGAGGTTTACGTTTTAAACTTGTTTCAGCTTTTGCATAGGGTTTAAGTTGACATTCTCAAACTTTTGGTGACCAATAGACCCGGTTTCCCTTTGGCACAGGTTGAGATCACCAGCGACTATACATATTTTATTTTGGTTGTATATAATAGAAAAGGTCCTGCCGTAGCTTACAAAAAAAAAATTGAAATAGGAAATATATACTTTTCATATTTAAAAGAGAAATCGTCAATTAAGATGAATTTGTCTTGGATTATAAATATTTATAATATTATTATTATTTTTAAAGTTTTATTTTCTGTTTTTTCATATTTTCAATTTAATTTATTCAAATTATAAACAATGCATCTAACTAATTGTAAATGTGTTTATTATTATTGATGAAATTATTATTATTTAATTCTAAGAGCTAACACAATGTAAACATTAGATGTTTACTGGATTATACATCTTTTTCTCCTAATGCAATGAAATTTTGAAAAATAGTCAAAGGATTGGGAGGATTTTCAATCAACTTCAAACCTAAAAAAGCATGAAAGACATAAGATTGATCAAAACTATAAAATTTAGTTTTGTTAGGTTTCAATAAAAACTAGTTAAAAAGGTTGTATTGCATGACATCTTTGACCTTTTAAAGTTTGCATGAGATTTTGAAGTTTGAATGAGATTAATATGTATAAATTGTAATAATTATCTCTTCTTTACTCAATACCTCATAAGGATAGTCCAAGAACAACTGGCCTATACTTTGCCACATGATTGCTCCATAAAACTCAGAGAGAGTTTCTATAATTCAGAGTTTAATTCCTTTGAATCTCATGTTGATGCAAAACTATTGGGAAGGTGTCACAATGCTCTAGATGGAATGGAGTCACTCTAAAAATAAAGGATCGTCTCAAGTTTACAGTATGGGATCTGAAGCTCAAAGAGAAAGAAGATTAATATTTGAGGATGTTTTATTAGGCCTTAGAAATTCTCCACCTTCTAACAACATGGCAGAAGGGTGTTCTGAGAGTGAATGTCTAAGGGGTACCCCCGGAAATGATGAGATCTCCGCTAGCAGAACTATGTAGTCATATTCTGAGATTGTTGACTACAAGGATGTACTAATCATTCTTAAGTTTAATGATGCTTGGCTTTCATTTGAACTGAAAAAGGTGATTACATCTTACCTGCAGTTATCAAGATTACTGGAGTCTGGGTTGCTGTCCTGGGTTATATTTTTTCAATCCTATCTAATATTCTGCCAGATGTTTTCAATCCTATCCAATATTCTCCCAAATTTATTGTCCATGTATGCATCCACTAGCAAGAATTCTTTACATCTTAATTTTTATCACTATTGTTGTCATTGGATTCTATGACTTGTATAAAAATGTACCTGTTCTCAAGGCAACAACAACACGGATTTTTGGTCCTCTGTTTGATTGGATAGAAGCCTGGGAGATGATTCCACACCTTAAATATTTAGGCACAATGCTTTTTCTACAGAATTTTGAAAAGGCATTTGAGTGGTCATTGACTGTCATTCATGCTGCTAAACAATTGGAATCTATACTGGTAAAACCCATGGTTGACCCACTTGTGGAACTTGGAGAATATATCTTACCACTTTAGGATCTTTGTCTTTACAAAGCTGAGGATTGTGTGAATATGATTTGGATTGGAATCTTCACTGGTAAGACCCATGGTTGAGCCACTTGTGGAACTTGGAGAATATATCTTACCATTCTAGGATCTTTGTCTTCACAAAGCTGAGGATTGTGTGAATATTATTTGGATTGTCAAATCTTCAATATTAAGCTTTGTTGTATATTTACTTCAAATACTAATCTATCCATTCTTAATTCTATTCTCTCTTTTATGGACTCTGGTATGTTTCTACTCTCTGCAACTTGATATTAGAGTTTATTTTAGTTGCAGTATTCTTTTGACATTTTTATAAGTCAATATTCATAATATCTACATCTATAAATTTTCATTGCTATTTTTGTCATTCACATTTTAGGAACAAATTTTGGATTAATTATTGATGACTTTTTGTATGGATTATTTTTCAATAACAATTGTTATATACCCTATAGGTTCTGCCTTCTCGAAGCTGCGTATCACTCCCATACAATCAGTCCTCAAGTTTCTCAATTTTGTACCTCTGATCTCATATGAGATTTTTTATTTTGGAAAATGGACATACAAGTTTGTGAGTGGGAATTTCCAACATATATCTCTTGTTGGGACCACAACCAATACAAATACAGTTCCAATATGGTGTGCCTTTGGAATGATCTTTTATCTCAAGTTCAATCTCTTTTTTACTCCTTAGTGGTTCGTTACTCTTCTAATACAAATCAATTAACCTTATGTCTATTGAAACTAGGTGGAGGTAGCAACACCTATTTATCTATTTTGGCCATTAAAACACTTTCCTGGGTCATTTCAGGACCCCCAATATGCCCAAGCGCACCTCACTGAACTAAGCGACACATTGACATGCACAAATATAAATTTGCATATCACGTATATAATACAAGATCTTTTTGCAGAGATAGCGCATTCATCTTGATGCTCTACTCCTGCTCTCTTTCAATTTCTAACTCGAAGATCCATAAGATTAGGGCATGTTGGCAAGCGGTAGCAATCATTAATTGTTACAACCTACTTTACTATATAATAGCACATCGATACATCCTTTCCATGCAAAGTATAACTTCCACCTTATTCATTATCACTAGGAGAAAACACACTTTCTCTAGATTTATATCAACCGTTGATATATGAGATGATCGCATGTAGAAGTTTAACATTACGGGGTGGGTTGCATACCGGTAAAAAGAGGTTAGGTTAAGGTATTCCCTTCCTTATTTATTTGGCCCCTCAAAAATCTAGAAGGGTGGGTTATCCTTATGTTTCACCTTTCCCTTAGTTGATTCGTTTCTTGATTGGACGTATAGTAGCTGCTCTTTACCATATACCATTGTCCAAACAACACAAATGTTCCAACTATCAATCACTATCAAACCCAACTCAAAGACTACACATATAATCCATGAACGAAAGACTTATTCAAAAGTGGGAAACCATATCTGCCAAAGTTATTTTTTAACATCTTCTATAACTACAGCCTTTTTAAAACACAATCACAACAAAATAGATGTCTATGCCTATACAAACATCCTTATACACATCAAGGATCTCAAAGAAAACTTAGAAAACACACCAGTGTCGTACATAATTTCCCTGAGCAATATTTGTGAAAGAAGTAAAATATATTTAATGAAACGTTACAAATACAAGTGCAATATAAAGCACAAAGGTTATCATCTGTTGGTGGCTCAAATTACCCAAATTCAAAATTGTATGACTTTGGCTAAGTCAACTCAAAAGGTTTACAATTCTTTGGCTCACAACAGTGTGTGATTCTGATGCTAGCAATGTGTAACTCATTAACACAAAATTCTCTCGACTTATCATCCCTGCATAACATATTAGCTAACCTAAAGGTACTACATCACACATATTGTTAGTTTAAATTTTATCACTAGGGTTTACTTTAACTTGGTCACTAGGTCTCTTTACATGTGTGCTCCATATTGTTCATGAATTAATATTATTTTATTTAGCTTATGTGATGTCATCTACTACCTGTATTTTTTCAAAATCTATCAAATATTTGTTGTTGGAACTTGAAAGACCATCTTTGAAGATTAAGAGACAATCTATGTTGGAAAAGTTATAGAATCTGTCAATTTGACATAATGTAAGTGATTTCTCTTTATCTTCTACCTTTGAATGACATAGCGTTTCCTTTGCAACATTTGGTGCAATTGCTACTTTAAATATATTTAAATAGATTTTAGATATATCATTCTTGACTCTAATTAAGAATGGTTTCTAAATGACATTTTTTATGTTCATATATATATTTATGAATTTGATAATATTTATATTTTTGAAATTATAAATTAGAAAAAATAATGATACAAAAATGTTTATCTAAACAAATAAGTAGTTCTAAACTATTCAATTAAGTCATGATATTAAAATTGTAATTATGAGTCAATTGGATTATAATTGAATTATAAGTTTTAAGTTATATTTATTTTAAAGAAGAAGAAATCATAATTAAGAATTTTCATTTTAAATTACACAAAATTAAATGTTCTTAAATTTATTGTGTTTATAGTTGTTTCAGGTTAAATAATGTTATATTGTAAAAACAAAAGGCTATTTATATTAAAAAAATATAACAAATTAATTTGAAATAAACTTATATCTTAAGAAATTTTAGATTAAAATAAATTTACATTAATTACGTTTTTAAATAACATTTGATTAAAAACGTGGTGTGAGAAAGATTTAGCAGCTAAAAGAAAATTAAGATATTATATGGAGGTCATCAACCCCACCCTAGAAGATCAAAAGTATCTCTTTGTTTTAACTAGCTCAAAGAAGAAAATTAATATAGCCAAGATTAGAACAAACCCTCATGAGCTCCATAGTGAAACGGGTAAATTTGATAGGATTAATTGTTTTCCTTAAAGATCAAAAGTAAGTTACTATATTAAAAAGATAAGTGAAAATTAATGCACTCCTTTTTTTAAAGAAATTAATAAATTTAAATATATATTATTTTTAATTTTTTTTTCATATTATTCATTATTTTTATATTTGATCGTAAAAAAAATTATGATTAATATATCAACAATTTATAATGATATAGTGTGAGTGGGCCTAATGGTTAAGAGCATGTGTTTCCTCTTAAGAAGTCACAAGTTCAAAATCAAAAGGGCTAGAGTATGTATGCCTCACTGTGTGAAGGTGGGTCCCTTGTCGCACAACCAAGAGGGTCTCATACACCAATTTAGTGTTTGCCTTGGTCATGACCTTAAAATTGGATAATAATAATTATTTGTTCTTAAAATATTTTTTGAAATTAAAAAAAAAATATCTTGACATTCGTAAATGGCATTATCAATATCTCTAACTTAAAAAAATTCAAATCAAACACTGAACCAACAAAATATTAATAACATTGAAAACTCTAACTATGCTCCTTAAACTATTTTTTTTTATTTTTTATTTTATTTATTTATTTATTTATTTTCAGTAAGAAAAAAGTTGTATATATTATGAATATCTCATGTACAGTATAGTATGTAAAAGGAAATATTGACAATATTTCCCAGCCATATAACAAAAAGTGACCATGTATGCATATACAGAAAATGATAACCTGGCAACATGACTGCATTCACCGACAGATCTAAATAATTTGATAGATGGAGAGATTGACCCTTATACAGAGAATAAGGAAACAAAAAACGTGATACCTGAGCATAAGACGATGGTAAAAAGACGGGATCATGATACATACCAGGACAAAAAAGTATTCCTATATACCCGGCATAGAGAAGTGTTGAATTTGGTGCGTGACAGACCCCACAGTGATGCTCAGGTACCATCTTCCGCATTGTGACCGCAGGCCCCTCTTAGATAGTGCATCAGCAATCATATTCTGTAAGCGTTTTACATGTGCAATGGAGAAGAGAGAAGTCTTCCAGATTGATGAGATCCTATGCATCCATCCAGAAAGATTGGCATTTTTTATTGAATGTTTTCCAATCACATGATCTATAATGATTTTTGAGTCGCCATAGATCCGTAGGGGGCCAGTATTCAAGAAAGAGCAAAAAGTAAGGAGACCATATAATGCCATGGCCTCAGCTTTGTTGCTTGTCCCTGAACCTCCATTCCAATATATTGAAAAGTGCTGGTCTTCCATGATATTGATGTATACTCCGCATGCACACATACCGTCTTTTGCTGCACCATCGAAGTGAGCCCTCGGATATATCAACTGAGAAGGGGCAGATTCATTTGATTTTTGTTTCACTTGCTGGGGAATATAGGGGAGGATAGAGAGATAATAGGGGATGATTTGATCATATATGAGCTTGAAATCCTCCTTGCAGTTATGAAAAATCACCCTATTCCGCCATTTCCATACAAACCAGAACACTATAAGGGGAATAGGTCTCCATAATACTTTCTGGGAGCTCCACCATTCAAATGTGTCCATAATGGATGAATGGGATATGAAGTTGAAACCGAAATGAGAGGCCAACTTCTTCCAAAGGGCCTGTGTGTGGATGCAGTTAAGAAGAATGTGCATATTGTCCTCTGTCTCAGATAGACAAAAAGAGCAAATAGCTGGGCCATGCCAATTCCTTTTTTGAAGGTTGGTCCAAGTGAGGTTTTTGTTGTGATATACAAGCCATGAGAATAATATAATTTTGTATGGGCATCCAGATTTCCAGAATGTAAGTGGAAATATTTTCTCGGCATAATCATGATGTTCTTCTATTAAGGAGATATATATATCTTTAACAAAAACATTTATCCTGCCTCCCTTACCCCGCCATACAATGTTGTCCTTTTCCTTGGTCCTATATATCCCACTGCTCTTCATATTCCAGATTACCTTATCCCATTGGGCAGCCATTTGACCATGAAGGCCCAAATCTATAGCAGATTTCCATCTAGGAATAGCACCCTGCCAATCCTGAATGACCTGTGCCCAGTAAAATATACCTTTTTGTTGAAAGAAAAGTAAAATTTGATGAGGGATAGGCCAAACTTCCTCTACACCCATGATAGAATCAAGACCAATGAGAATGTTGTTCCCTGATTGAAATTTCCAAACTAGATTTTTGAAAAAGAAGTGCTGGATCTTTTGAAAGCTCCTCCATATAGCCGAACCACGAGCGGGCCCTAAAGATCTGTACCTGAACCAATAAGAGAAATCTCTGTTCCCCAAATATTTTATTCTGATAGCACTGCTCCATAAACTGTCTCCTAGTACAACTTTCCATAGTGATTTACATAACAGGGCCAAGCCAAATTTGCGAAGGTTCATAATGCCCCAACCCCCCATCTTTTTAGGGAGGGTAAGATTTGATAACTTGGTAAGGTGGAATTTTCTTTTTTCCTTACAGCCCCCCCATATGAAGATTGTCGTTAAACTATTTAGTTTTTTAATGATGCTTGACGGGATGAAGAATAAGTGAGCCCAATAAACTATGAGTTGGGCAAGAACAGTTTGTGTGAGAATCATCCTACCAGCCAATGATAGGCATTTAAACTCCCAACCTGCAATCCTTTTGTAATATCTGTTGAGGATCCAAGACCAATCTGTTATGGAATAGCCAGATGGCTTCAAATGATAGCCCAAATATTTCATTCCCTCTTTGATTGATTTTGCTTGAATATTGAAGAGTTGAGAGAGATATTCCATATCTTCCATATTGACATCCCCATAGTGAAAAGATGATTTTCCTTCATTTATACACAAACCTGTCGCCCTTTGAAAGGAAAATAAAATCTCATGCAAAATATGCCAAGTCTGTCTACAGAGCATAGCAAATAATAATATGTCGTCCACAAAAAGATTATGCGAGAAGTTGTTACCCCTGTTTATAGAAAGAGGACGGAAATTACCCATACTTACAACTCTTTTTATATGAAGGCTGAGAGTGTCCATGACGAGGATAAATAGAAGGGGAGAGAGGGAGCAGCCCTGACGGAGGCCCCTGGCAGCAGTGAAGTAAGAAGTAGGAATACCATTTATGAGAATGGCATAATTAACATTCTCCACACATGCCATTATCCAGTTTGTACATTGACCATTGAGCCCAATTTTAATGAGGAGACACCACAGAAAACCCCAGTCAAGACAATCGTAGGCTTTTTTGAGGTCAATTTTGAGAATGGCTACCTCAATTTTTTTTGTATGCATGGAATGGAGACACTCTTGTGTTATAGCCACAGCTTCCAAAATATTTCTTCCATTTAAGAAACCATGTTGTTCTCTAGAAAGAAAAATTGAGAAAGTGCCCCGAATCCTTTCTGCAATAATTTTCGAGATGATTTTATATATAGTATTACATAGGGATATAGGTCTGAAATCTGAAAAGGTAAGAGTATCCTTTTTTTTGGAATCAAGGCAATGTAAGTAGAGGTAATGATATGACATATGTTTCCCCCCATTCTGGATTCTTCAACCATCCCCAATATTTCATTTTTCATCAACTCAAAAAAATGGATGAATATGTCAATGGTCCATCCATCTAGGCCCGGGCATTTGTCTTTTTTGAAGGATTTCATAACTGACAATAATTCTTCCTCCTTTACAGCAGCAAATAAACGATCGTTTTGTTCGGCATCGAACATGCATGGGTAAGGTTCAATGCCCCACATAATATCATTCATCCCAATGTGCCTGTCCCGACTGTATGCTTTCTGAAAGAAATTTACAGCTTCTTTAGAGATCTCATCTTGTGAGTGTAGCATCCGGCCTTCTTCATTCCTGATTTGCCATATAGAATTTGTTTCCCGTCTTTTATTAGCAAAACGATGGAAGAATTTCATATTCTTATCGCCCTCCTTTAGCCAAATGGCCCGGCTTTTTAGCCTCCATGTCGCTTCTTCAATGGACAGGAGCTTCTGTTTCTTTTTTTCCAACTCCCATATCCGAGAGCGTATATCCCATGTTAAAGAGTGGGTAGACATACTACTGGCAATGCATCCAAGTTCCTTCTTTATCTCTTGAAGTTCTAGTCTGTTAGATCGTTTCTTATGAGCTTGCCACTCTTTTACCTTCTTCCGAAGCCGAGCCATTCTGCCAATCAATGATTCTGTCTGGGAAGACACAAACTGAGGATCATACGATTGCCAAGTTTCCTGAACAATTTTGTTGAAACTCTCATCCTCTAGCCATATCCTATTAAACTTGAAAGGATAATTTTTCCTGAGATACTGATCCGTCCATTGCAAGGAGATCGGTCGGTGGTCAGAAATGAACACTGGAAGAATATTAGAAATGGGCAGACCGAGATTCTCCATCAACTTTTCATGAATAATGAATCTATCTAATCTTTTAGCAATATATGCATCCCCCGTTCTTCCATTGTCCCATGTGGGAGATAGAGAATTTGGGCAAATATCAACAAAGTTGTATTGAAGGAGTGCCTCCCTGATGGTCCCACCAACAGGGTCTATTTTCCTGCCCTTTCCCCACACTTCGTCAGGGCCCAACGTGCAGTTAAGATCTCCAGCAATAAGGAGGGACTCTATCTCCATTATCCCGGAGGCAAGGAACCGATTCCAATATGCAAAGCGTTCCTTATAGGGAGCATAAACGTTCAGAATGTGAACCGAGGCATCCATACCGCAAAATTTGGCAAGTATCAAAATACCATCCAGACATCGGAAGGTTCTTGCCGAAATCCATCTCGGATCCCATAGAACAGCAAGCCCCCCAGATAGTCCGGAAGCCTCCGTCGCCGAAATATACCATGACGGGAGCATGCGTCTGAAGTAAGCAATGGTATCCTATCGATCGTGCATGGTTTCTTGAATCAAGATGATTTTTGAGGAGGAAGAAAGAAAGAAATCTTTTAGTGCCAAAAACTTCGGGTCCGCACCAAGACCCTTTATGTTGATAGAGAGAATGTTCATCATGTGGCACCCTCCCCAGGCATACTTGCTCTAAGAGGCCCACATTCAGCCAAATTAGAAATAGGGATGTCAACAAGGGATGATTCCTGCAAGTCGATTTTAGATATGCCCCTCCTGCCTCTGAAATGCCTACTACCCCTGTTTTGTTTATGTCTAACCGTGATATTCTTCGCCGAAGTGGGACTAATGACAGGTGAGATAGACTTTCTAGGCTTATGAATGGTCAGAGGATGGAGATGTAGAGATTCTCTTCATAAGAGCATGTCGAGATCACTGCCAATAGAATTAGTAGGGGATGTAATAGGCGAGTTAGGGGGAGTAACCGAGATCATAGGAGCTTTGCCTTTTGAGGCAGAGGTGTTTTGAGCAGGTGTCATTCGATTAGTACAGGAGGGGGGTTTATTCCTTGAACCTGGGCCAATATGAACAGGAGATGAAGAAGATGTGGGAATGATAGTAATGATAGTAGACTGATTAGGGATTAAACACGGTTGAGGGACAAGCGATGGAGAAATGATGGGAATCCCAGCGATGGTTCATGGGGGGGAAGCTGAGAGGGAAGGTCCTGAGCACCTACAAGGGTCAGGTTATCGATGGACAAAGACCTTGGAAATGAAATGCGGGTATCCTTTTGATGCTTAGGAGTATATTAGTGACGATGGAAAACACCCCGGGATTGTTCTCATGATATGGAAAAACTATTTGACAGAACCGGTGATAGAATATCAGCATTTGAAGATGATCCCTTAAAGAAATTTCTTTCCCCCTCCCTATTGCAGAAAGCCTTATCCATGTCACGTGTGTGATGTTTCACCTGATATTCCTTTTTATATATCTTTCCGGGTGGATGACAGGGACATTGATCTTTCAGATGACCAGTTTTGTGACAGAGGGAACACCGGAAAGGGACACCCCAATAATCAAGTCTTTGGCGAGTAGATAATTCACCCCATACAAGATCAATGTGATCGGGGAAACCTCCTCTGTACTCTTTCTCAATCAGGATCCAAGCCACCCGCTTGTCCTTTGCACCTAAGCATTTGGGATCAACATACACAAATTTTCCAATGGCGTTTCCTATGAAAGAAAGCGAGTCCTTTGTCCAAAGTTCAATAGGGAGGGCAGGCAGCTTGACCCATATCAGATTATTTTGTGGGGTATTCTGCAATGGGTTGAATCCGATATACCATTTGTGGAGGGCAAGAAAACTTCTTCCGTGAACCCAAGGGAGAGCCCAAATGGTGTTCAGATCCTTTACTTTCAAGAAGTGAAAACTGTACCAGTCTTTCATCAACCGGACAATAGTAGGAATGTATCCAATTAAGGGACGCCATTTGGATCCAAGCCATTTTCGCATCTGGTCGTCTTCCATATCAGGGAAGTGCCACTTTCCTATCAGGGCCCGATATTGTAAGCTAGCAATGTGATCAACCAGCAATGCACTGTCCAGGAAAATAGCAGATGGAGAAGGAATAATCTTGGCCGGGCGGTGATTATGTTTATGTCAAGAACGAAACTATACGTCAAGACCAGGATCTTGCCTATGAGGCATAGGAATCAGATGATCCGCCAAAGTGGATTGCCAATTAGATGATTTGATAGTGCCATAGTGGAGTGCTTCTGCCTCCATGGCAGCTCTCACCAATTCTGACGTGTCAGATTCGACAGGGAGGATCTCCATATCAACAGAATGAATGGATAGGATACCTCATTAAAGGCCGACAAGACAAAAGGTAAGGAAGATAGTAGACAGATAAGACAATGATCTTCGATCATCAGACTAAAAATCTTCTTTCGGGATAGTCATCTCCTGACGCTATTTATGGAAATCGTACCGAACAACCAACATCTAATTAAAGAACGCTTTGACTGGATAAGAAACATATCAAAGACTCGAAGTAGGAAGATCCGATAATGGCCTCAGGAAAATCTAGGCAATGAAAAATATGTGACAGACTGACATAAATTCAAATTCCTGAAATAGCTGCCTTGACTTGGAATTCGCACGAGTGAAAAACTCTCGGAAAGGTCGAGGGTAGATCATGCAATAAATACTGACAAAAGGAAGGTAGGATATGAATCCAGAAAGACAGTGACAACATGAGGTGGGTGAATACAATAAAACGTATGAGCACTTCAGGTTCACCAACCCCCCGAATTCCGGGGGATCGAAAAATCTGGTCGAGACAGTCCGGCCGAACTCCCGAAAAAACCAGAGGATTCAACCCACGCCAGTCAAGTCTCCAAATAGGGAAAATTTGATAATAATGCAGAGGGCATGGAACCTATATGCTCGAAAAGATGAAGAAGGAGAGACTTAAGAGAAACAAGGTAAAATAATGCAGCAACAAAAACAATAGCTACATTTACACCACCAATGGCCAATTTTAAATCTAATGTCTACACACGGTTTACTGATAACACAAAAATTAAGGAACCATGAAAAATTTTGATAGAGGCTCCTCAAACCATAGAGAAATTCCATGAACAGAGAGCTGAACACATAAAATTCCAAGGAACTAGTCAGGAAATGATGAATTTACAAAAGTTTTACAGTAGTCCACCTGAGTATAGTAGAAAAACAAAAAAAGTTGTTAAAACTAACCTGAAATTAGATGTTCCTTGCGTAAACCAGAAAGCTGTCGAGAAGTAATGCCGACTGGACCATGAACACTTCGATCCAAAACAAAACCCAGAACAAATCCCAGAGCCCATAAATGCCATGAAAACGAGCGAACAAGACAGGAAAAAACTAGCAAAATGTTGAGAGGAGGATGTTAATAATCATCTGAAAATAAAAATGTTCCGGACCCTGCGTAGGAGCGCATAGGGTGAAAAGGGAGAAAAAACTTGGTAAACAGTAAATCAACCCTTTTTATAGAGAAAGGTGGTGAGTGTAGGCAAAAACATACTCCAACACGTAGAGTGCAAGGTGTCAAATGAAGGTTGCAGGGGGATGGTAAGATGATAAGTGGAAAGGCGATAAAACGTGTCTAGCAAGTGTGAACTCCCCCATGAAAATGTTATGGCTACACAAAGGCCCTATCAGGGTGAAGGAGGAACAGTTGTATTAGTAGCTGTGGGTGGTGATGGGAGAGTCAGGCGAAAAAGACAAATGAATGAGACAATACCAGTGGAGAGCGGATATAACAGAACGTGTCCAGCATGTAGACTAGCTTTAGTTCTTGTGGAGAGTGATGATTGGTAGCTAGGCATTCCAGGCACTAGATTGGCGTTTACAGGATCTCAGCATCCCGGTAGTTCGGCTTCTCGGGAGCATCCAATCCCTTCATCCAAAACAGTTTATAATAACATTATTTCATATTATGATTTTACTTTATACTATTTTCCTACTTTTATTATAAATTTTGTAAAATATGGATCAATAATAAAACGGTGACATAATAAATAATAAATTTGACAAGATAGGGTGCCATTGGCAAATAACATACCACCATATAACTCTAATTGCATCAGAGTTTTTATTTTTAAAAAGAAAAACTAAATAAATTCATATAAGAATTTGTATATAATTTAATTTTAACAAAATATCTACCCAAATCATATATTATGTAATAAATCATTTTTTTATAACTTAAGAAGTTACTTTACTTAAAATTGTTACGTTTACACTTGTTAATTAATACATTAATACAACCATGAAACAAAGAAAGAGCCATAAACTCTAACTCCAACCCTCGTATTTGGCACAATTCCTCCACTACTCCAGCATTGCACTGTAGTTTTGTACATTCTCGGGCATCAATGTGCTTCAACGACATGCAATTTTGGATGGAGTAGTCTACCTAGGCGGAGGAATTGCCTGGTTTCCGTCGCCACCTGGAAAATTGTCCGGCTCCGGCCGTCGGCAATTCCTCTGCCCTCCACCACCCTCTCCTAGCTTCGCCACCCTTCGTCCACCGCTCCGCATTCATTTCCTGACATTCCCTAACACCACTCCACATTCATTTCCTGACATTCCCTGACAGATCGAATCGGCGCTGGGAATCCTGACATTTCCTGACAGATCGGATTGGACCTGGAATTGTTGCCGTGGAGAGTTAATGCCATTTCCAATTCGAAATGGAGGAATTGTGAAACCGCGGGCTGCTCACTCACCTTCCTCCTCGACTCAGCGCCTTCCACTCTGCAATTCCTCCGCTCTACAGCTTGGAGAAGGTAAAAAATAAACAGAGAAGAAGAACATCCATAATGCAAATTTTAAACTAGGATTTCAATTCCCATCCATTGTTAGGTGCCGTAACTGGATTCTTTCAATCGACATTGGCTGACCCAAGTTTTTCGCTTTCAATTTTGCTGCTAAATTCAATCTCCACCTCGGATTATCTGTTTTAAATCATTAAAATCTCCTTTTCACCCAAAGTGCCGATGTGGGTAAGGGTTACCAATGTATCCGACCTATCCACAACACCCATCTTAATCTAGATGCTAGCGTTGGAGATGATAAGCATCATGTAGCCCTGCGTGAGGGAGCAGAGATTGTTCTGTGTAAGTGGAACAAGAAGGAGAGTCAGAAGTGGAAGATCAGCCCAATATGTAAGTTATATGATCCATACTAATATGCTGACAAAACTATTACTATATTATTTTATCTTATTTGGGAAACTGTCAAGGATTAAAAAGAAATGTTGGGAAGGAGTTCTATTATGGGTGGTGTCTAGCAAGTAGTATGTATGGATGCACGCCTGTTATGTGGTGCTGTGTACAATTTGGGATTCTTGATAACTGAAGCCATGATAGTTCTAAAATGGCTTTTGAATTTGTGAGTGCTGATTTTTAATATTTGTTGGTAAATTGAACAGTGGGTGCTTCACAAGGAGTCCATCCACCATGAGGTGAGCAGAGTTCATTCTATCCACCACAAGCTAATGTCGAGCCACAAGGACATACGGTTAGGATCCATTGTGAAGCCAACCTAGAGTTTTTCTTGGCTGCTCGTGGTGATGTTGCAGTGCTTGCGCTGGAAAACCTACATGATTCTCATCAGGCATGTTCATCAGTTTGAGCTACTATATTTGAAGCTCGCTGAAAGCATTTGTTCATCTAATAATTGATGATTGGTCACTATCCTTATTCCCATGTTTGATGGAACCTTTTGTCAGCAATGGACCAAAGTAGATTCACGGGGCCTTCCAGTTAAGGATGAAGCTGGCTTCCCTACGTTTGCCTTGGTGAACAAGGCCACCAGACATGCTCTGAAACACGGGGATAAAGAATGGGACCAAGTAAAACTTTCTATTTCCCTTTTCCTTTTAGTTTCATTGTTTAATATAGCCTCTCCTCTGGATATGTAGAGAAGTCTTATTCACTACAATGCTATAAACTACCTTAACTCAAGGTCTCGGAATACCAAGGTCTTGGTCGTTATGGGCTGCAACAGAGCTGTTTACAATGGTGGTCTCCTAATCCATAGTTTTTTTTGAATGTTGTCGAACATATATACTTGGCAGATTATAATCATGACAAGGAGAGCAGTCTGTTCTGTGTACCTTAAGTGCAGATGTTGGAAATGGATATCAATGTCTGAGGCCTGTGAACAACATTAATTTGAATATGGATGCGAAAGCTGCAGATGGCCATGTTGGAGGAATACGTGATGGAAATGAACTCATCCTCTTTGAGTGGAAGAAATAGAGCAACGAGAAATGGAAGCTCCATCCCATCCATTGTAAGCAATCTAACAATAAAAAGTTGTCTTTCAAGCTCTTTATTGAAAGTAGCATCATTTTTGTAAGTTTATCAATAGAAAGGACAAGAAAATTATTATTATGAGAGCTGGTTGGTTGTTATGTGCAAGTAGCTAAGCCAACATAAATCCATCTTAGCCCAGGATATTGAGTAGTGTTGTTTAGTGTGTATGTTTGAATGCTGGAATAATGTATTTTTGGACTATTTATTATGCTTGTGTTGCCTTCGCATTTGCAACCTAATCAGTATTAGTAATTTAAGTGGGATGTACAGTGTCAGCAATGCCTTCGTCTATATTACCAGAAAAAGATGTATAGTATTAGCTATGTCTTCGTCTGTATAGAGCATTAGCTATGCCTTCACCTGTATTACCAGAAAAGAATGTACAGTGTTAGCAATGCCCTTGTCTGTATTACCAGAAAAAAAGATGTACAATCTTAGTAATGTACTTGGTCTGTTTTACATGCAATTTGCAATGATGGACAGTATTAGTAAAAGTTGCATATCCTCCGAGGATCTTGTTTTTTGACCTTAACATTACTGATATGAGTTTCCATGATCGATGTATGCAGAGGAAGGTTGATATAAATAAAACAAGCTGCAGTAGTGGAGGATCTGCATTTTGTTCTGCAGCTTGTTCAACTTTATAGTATATGGCAAATACGTGTTGTGTTTTTGTCTAAATGTTGATATAGAGAAAGCATATGCTAAGTAATGGTGCAGGAGGATTCTGTACACAATATGTAGTGACCATGGATGCTGGATGTTGTTAAATTTGCGATATAGCCCTATTAACTTCCATATTTATATGGATTGGATATGACTTATTTCAAGAACTTTAACTCTTTTATGGAAGAAGCTTAATATGTGGTGGTTAAGTTATCTATTTTCAATATAATATGTTGTTATTATTTTAGATTGATCAGTGTACAGATGATGATGGTATTTAAGATTTATCATTTACTATGTTATGTTATGTTAATAGAAATATTGTTCTACCTTGATAAAGAAAACATAATTATATTGGTTAGGGTTTGTTCTATGATAAAAAAACATGCAAATGAGATCACAAAGGGTTAGGGTTTGTTCTATCCTATTTGGTTTATTCTTTTATATATATTGAAATTGTTATCTCCTCAAACTGTTTCTAGTTTTTGGATTTTGTGGATTTCCTGCCTCAGATTTCCCCTTAATCACAAGTCATTTCAGTGCAATTTTGGAGTGAACTTCACTTGTGTTTGCGGTGTTGGTTTGTTTGTTTGCACAAGTGAGCTCCTGCAACCCTCTACTTGACAATGTGGGGTCTGAGAGGCCTAGTGCAAGGGATTCAAGTTTGCAAGGGAAGCACAAAATCATTATTTCCCCATCCAACTCTGTAACTACAAAGTTGCTGTATAACTTTAGAATGGAGAATTACAATCCTGGTCACAAGGCAATGCAGGCTGAACTAAGATACATTAGCCATCATGTAATACACATTATTATATTCTATTCATGTTATATCATGTCATGGACATTATCAAACACTGAGACATCATGTAATATGTATTATTTTATTGATGTCATATAGGGTTAGATCCGAAAACTAGAACAATTGTTATAATGCCTAAATATTAACACACTAAATAAGACAAAGGAAAAGCAGAGATTTTTTGATTTTAATCTGCATTACTCTGGCCTAATAAATTGACATAAATTCAATGATCTTTCACCATTCACATACCTTTCCCTAGGTCATTGAGACCTCAATCACTAAAATCGTAAACCCTGATGCACAAAACCATAGGTAGGTCCGCCCACCTAATATGGGGTCCAAAAAAAATTCCTGAGCCGCTACCCTAGATCCCATATAGGGGGTTGATACCTGCAGATCTTGGACCACTTGAAGCAGTTACGGATGAGGCAACAGAGTAGTCTTTATTTGGTTATTGATTTATTTAACAGAGGTCCGATGGAGAGGACTTCAGCTTTTTCTAAGGGATTTTATCACCTATGATCTATTAATATGTTTTATATAAGTGATCTGTAGCATCTAATAATATGTTTTATATAAGTAATCTGTAGCATTATTAGAAATTCAATCACAGTTAACAGTGGCCATGACCCTTTGCATTCATAAGATTAGATCATCAGCTTTTTCAAATAAAGCATAGTTCGCCAACAAGTTACTGATTTGTTAAGACTAAGTACTTGTTTGTTATTATAAGACACCAAAATATTGAAGTTCAAACCAGTAACTACCAATTTATTCTCAAAAGACTTCATGCGCTCAAAATGTATGAATATATACAGTAATGTACAAACAAGTTAATTGAGAAACCAGTAACTACCAATTTATTCTCAAAAGACTTCATGCGCTCAAAATGTATGAATATATACAGTAATGTACAAACAAGTTAATTGAGAAAACATGGAACATCCTCGGCTACCACAACAACCCTAAATTCTAAGAACATAATACATGTACATCAAATACAATCTTAGAAGCAATCCTCTGTTCTGTTCAAATTTAGGCAATTCACCAGCATAAGTTACTGAATTAAAGGCGTTGAAGCAGCCAAGATGAGGCATCATGAACTTTTTCAATCATCAAGCCAATCCAAATTAAAATGTTCTTCGATGACCTCAACTATGAGATTAGGCATGGTAGAGGCTTTGATAGCCAACCACTGTCGTTCAGTGCTCTCATCACAGATTACACATCTGAGAGATCTTAGTTTGGCTAATGCTTTAGGCAGCTTCTTCAGTCCAGAGCACTCCCTCATATCCAGAATCTTTAAGTTTGATAGCTGATCAAATTCCATGGGAAGGTCCTTCAAAGACCTGCATAATGAAATATCAAGAAATTCGAGTTGCTGAAGTGCACAAATGGAAGGAGGAAGCATTGACAAACTTGGGCATGTAGACAATCTCAACACTCTAAGTGACCTTAACCTCCCAAAGTCATCAGGTAACTTTTGGATAAGATGAAAATTAGTGACAGATAACTTCTGGAGGTAAGTTAAATTGCATATGTTTCCAGGCAGTTCCTCCAAATCACTGTAGTGGTCAAAGTTAATTTCTTGAAATTTTGGAGACTTTGGAAAGTCATGTCCCTTATCCAATAAAGTCATATTCCCCAAACCCTCACATAGGCATACAGACAACTTTTCCAAGCTCTCTGAGGATCTACAATACTCATAAAGAGGAGACACAATCAACCTCCCAAGTAGTACAAACTTTATTTGAGGAAATGCAGGGAAGCTCGGCAGCCCATGAAGTGTTGAACGCTTAGAACTGTAATTGTATATTATAGCAACCTTCAGTTTTGGCATGGTATGTAAAAATGTTGGAAGACAGTAACGACTGGCAGCAAAAAACAAAGTCAATACTTCCACCTCAGGAAAGTTTATTTGACACCAATTTTTCTCTTCCATTGGACCTACAGTTCCCAGAAATGTAAAAGTCAGTATGTTATGTTGATAAATTTTTTTTATCTAACATATTAATAAATTTGGAACATAAGTAGATTGATCAAAAAATGATTCAATGTGTAGGCAGTTAAAGAAAACAAGTTTTAGTAGAGACCTATATGAATTGAAACAAATTGAGCCTTAGATGCCTGATCTTTGAGTGTTAGCCATTTTGTGGGAATATTATCCTCCTTGCTAGGCATAAAAAGCCTCTTACAATGAATGGTACTATCCTGGTTGGCCAGACGGAAGGCTAAATCTCGCATCACATCATGTTGAGAAAAAGAGAGCTCGGAGGCACAGCCAAATGAGATGGCCCGACACCTGACACATCAAAAACTTATATTAACTAAGAGGAGTGAACTCGAAAGCCTCTTATCTCTGTTGGTTAACACGCTGATCCTACCTTCCTAATTTCTAATAAATCATGTAAAAAAAATTAAGCCTAAAATTGTTGGTATAGTTAATTTTTCTCATATGTTTTTGCCTCAAATTTTCTGCAAAGTTCATGCTCTATCAAAGGATGCCACAAGCACAATAAATTAAGTACAGATACAAATATGAACAGAGCAAAACAATCAAACAGGTTTATGAAAGGTAGCAAATCTAAACAAGTTCCTTACCCTGGGTAGCTTGTGAGATTTAGTAGATTACGACTTGCAAGTTCTAACAAGACCACAAAAGCATCTTGCCATTCCATCCCACGGGTGTAAACCCAAATGTCCAACAATGCATCCGCGCTGAACTTTCTACCTTTGGGAAATGCCCCCAAGTCCAAAAAGCACTGCTTTGACTCATCATCTAGGACATCTATGCTTGTTTCCAAGCAATGAAAAAGCTCATCTCTGTGATATTCTGATATTGATTGTCCTCTGGAAAGTTTTTTCTTAGCATTTTCCCAAACGGGCTGGGGCTCACCGCGCAAAGAGCTTGCAATAACCTTGAGGGCAAGTGGTAAGCCCTTACACTCTGCTTCAACCTACAAATATAGTGCAGTTAAACATTGGGTTATTTTTTCTACATAAATCCACAGTATTAAAACTTTTCCTGCACTTCTATCACAGGCATTGCAATTTTAAACTTACATAAAACAATTTATTTCCATCAAAAGGACAGAAAATCAATCTGAATTCAACATGCTATCCTCGGATGCAAAGCGTGAAGAATGAGATAGAGAAACAATCAGGGTCTAATTCATACCATTTTAACAATATCCTCATCTTCTGTCATTGGAATCGAAGGTTGTCCAAAGGCCCAAAAGCAGAAAAGTGACAGGGCATCAGCCTTCTGCAACATGGGTATGTTATGCACACGGGTACTGTTTGAAATCGGAATAGTGTAATCTTGTCTTGTTGTGATAATTGTCTTGTATCCCTCTGCTTCAAACAACAACTGTTCCACATTTGATCTTGACCAAACATCATCCAAAACTACCAAAGTTTTTGGATGGCCTTTTAAACTAAGATTATTCTTCAGTTGGTTGTGTGCATCCTCTATGCTCTGAAAATCAGGCCTTCTGCCACCAATTATCTTATCCCACATAGTCTCCAAGAGGCCCTTTACATTTGGAGAATGCGCAACAGTAATGAAAATTATATTGTTCTGAAAGAAATCTGAAAATCGCAGACAAAAATCGCATTACAAACGAAAGTGAAGCAATAAAATGGAAGTTTGGAGTGAAAATTCAAAAGGGGAATTGCTCTAACCTTTGACTTGGGGATCGTTGCAAAGGGCTAGCGCAAGAGTGGTTTTGCCACTTCCTCCCATACCTTTTACCCCAACTACATTAACCCCATTCTGAAATATTAGGCTTTGTTTGACATCATTCACAAGATTATTCAAACCAACTACGAAATTCGGCATATCCGGGACTTGGGAGTTGAAGCTGCTGCTGGGTTGTTTAGCCATTGTAGTATCATAGGACTCATCAATGGAGGTCTCGAATAACTGGCCTGTACTCATTTGATGAAGCATGAAGGAATTGAAACTGGCATCCTTAGTCATCTTGGCATTAACGCTGTCGATTATATGCCGACCCATTTCTTCCATACGCTTCAATCGTTCCTCACAGGCCTTGGAATCCACGTTTAGCTTGTGGACATCGAGTATGCCTGCCAGGGCTTGGGTGAGCAAAAAATCATTGACATTCTTTTCTACCTTTAGGATTTTCTTTCCATATCGATATCTTCTATATAAATTAAAACTATTGATTCTCTCTAATTTCTTCACAAGGTGAAGGCCATCTTGCAGCTGGGCTTGAATGTCCTTCAACGGCAGGCCTCTGTGAGATGAGGGTTCTGATTCAGAAGAAATCCTAGAGATTTCATCAATAGTAGGCTTGAGGCCTAAAAGCTTTTGCCTGAGTTCCTTGCTCGAAGATTTGCTGGAAATGATGCTATTCATGACGGTTCTAGTTACTATGAACAACTCGCTATTGTAATCCCGATATTCGACTCAGAAATGGAGACGACTACAGCTCCGATCCGATCTGTCAGGAAATGTCAGGATTGCCAGCTCTGATCCGATCTGTCAGGAAATGTCAGGAAGAGCGGTGGACGGAGGGTGGTGGAGCTAGGGGAGGGTGGCGAAGGGATTGCCGACGCCGAAGCCGAACAATTTTCCGGGCGACGATGGAAACCAGGGAATTCCTCCGCCTAGGTAGACTACTCCATTTTGGATACCTTCCAACTCTTCTAACTCCGAACACTCGCTAACCCGTATTACTTCAAGTTTTGTCAGCTGCCCCAAATTCTTATGCTCTTCAACTTCAAACATTCACGTGTATACAACGACATACAATTCTGGATACCTTCCAGCTCTTCTAACTCGGGACACTCACTAACATTTAGTAGTTGAAGATTTGACAGCTGCCCTATTCCCCGTATGCTCTTCAACTTCACACAATCACTCCTATCCAACGTATTCAACGACATATAATTCTGGATACCTTCCAGCGCTTCTAACTCCGAACATATTTTAACCTGCAGTGCTTGAAAATTTGTCAGCTGCCCCAATCCCTGTGTGCTCTTGAAATTCACACAATCAAACACAGACAAATCACTCAGAGATTCCATTGTTTTATCAAGTGGCAGTTCCTCCAATTCTCTGCAACAGAAAAACTCCTGGTCTTGGACTTTGGCAATGTTCCAACCTCCACCAAATTAGCACAGATGCTGAAATTCAGATTTCGAAGGGTCAAGCAAACACCTTCACCAAATGATACCTCTCATACTCATGTTTGATAGATCCATAATGATTGGAGCTGCAAAAGTATGCAGTTCTCCAAATCACTAAATGCTTTGCGTATCAACAGACAACCCTCAACTCAGTCAACTGAATCAACAGTTGAAGGGAAGACGGCAAACAGTTCAATTCCTTCAAGTTCTTCAAGTCACCTAGAGAAGCCGGCAAACATTTCAACTCCTTACATGTGATGAGATGCAATTCTTTCAAATTCTTTAAGTCACCTACTGAATCCAGCAGTTTGTCCAGTAAAGGGCTTCCTATATTGAGAACTTCCAAGTCGCTTAACTCTCCATTTGCACCCTGTTGAAACCGTAATTTCACCTGCGCGCATTTATTGCAGCGTTGTTCCACAAAACCACCGGTATCTTTCCCGCACCGCCTTCACGCAAAAGCTGTATTTGTCAGAGGGCCTCCGATCACCCCGACCAAACGACACGCGTCCACTGTACGATTCTAAAACCACCAATCTCCCGGCCGGTAAACTTCATTTGGTTCGTGCGACTTAAGCAAGCGATATACGTCTGATTAAATCAACGGACCAGGATCATTTTCAACCTGCCTGAACTTTTTGGTTTGACTGCCGGTAAAATATAAATGAACTTAAATGTGTTCGTAGGATGGTTGGTAAACGTTTTTAATTTTTATTGTTTTTTATTATTACGGAAGTATGGGGGTAGTAAATGCATATAAGTTTTTTTTATTTTGATGGCATATGATATGTATGCGATATATTTTGTTGGGTGTTGACTTTTTAGTATTGTAACACGAGATGAAAAAAAAGAGGGCTCGCAGCAGCAAATGAAAAAAACCAGGGGAGCACAACAGTGTGGAAAAAAGAAGAAAGACTTGCGGCAACAAATGAAAATTTGGGATTCCTTTTACAGGTGCTTGTAGTTGTTCGTTGAAACAAATGGGATTGCGATGTAATTTTTTTATTTGAATATGCAAGGTGAAAACCCAACAACTTGAATTTAATGAAAAATTTCACACAGGAGTGAATGTGAAAGTTTTTTTTACAGCAGTAAACGTATGTAAGAATTTTTATTTTACAGCAGTGAATGTAAAAATTTTTCACGTAGCAGTGAATGGGGATTTTACACAGCAGTGTAAAATTATTTGTAAAAGAGGCAGAGTAATTTTTTTTGTGGAAGTTCTTGGTGAATCCCTCTGAGAGAGAGGAAGAAATTTGTATCAGGCAGTTTATGAATTAATACAAGTTTATTTTGGTTGAAAAACTCTGCTTTGCTCAGAAATTTTTATTTGGCTTCCCTGTGTTAAAGATCCTGAGGAGAAAAACAGAGCATTGTCTCTGTGTTCAGTTAATTTGTGTTTGAAATTACCAGAAATTTCCAACATGGTATCAGAGCTGATCCAGGCTCTTTGAAGGTGTCAAAGAAGCTGAAGGAAGGAGTTTTTTGCTGCAACAACTTCTCCAGCAGAGTGAAGTCTCAGGCAAAAGAATCCAAGGTATTTCTCAAAGTTTTTTTTGTGCAACAATCAATATTTTAAATACACAGTCCAATAATTGAAGCATAGCTGAGAATGCAAGGAATGGCCAGCACAAGCACTAGCATGGGTATGTTTAATACCCAGATCCCACATTTTAATGGGAAAAACTATGACTATTGGGCAATAACCATGAGAGCCCTGTTTGCCTCACAAGATTTATGGGAATTAGTTGAGGATGGTTTTGAAGAACCAGCAGATGAAAATGAGTTTAATAGGTTAACTCAGGCAGGGAAAGATCTATTGAAGAGTAATAGGAAGAAGGATTCAAAAGCCCTTGTATTTTTGTATCAGTCAGTGCATGAGAGTGTGTTTCCAAGGATAGCAGCAGCCAAGACATCCAAAGAAGCATGGAAAACTCTCAAGACAGCCTATCAAGGCATGGAGAAAGTGAAGACAGCAAAACTACAGTTGCTGAGGAAAGATTTTGAGAACCTGTGCATGAAGGAGTCAGACAATATTGACTCATTCTTCACACATGTGATTGTTCTGGTCACACAAATAAGGACTCGTGGAGAAACTCTTGAAGAAAGGAGGATTGTGGAGAAAATATTGAGGGTCCTACCCTCAAAGTTTGATGTGATTGTCACCACCATAGAAGAGACAAAGGATCTCTCAAACTTTTCAGTTGATGAACTTCATGCATCACTAGTAACACATGAGCAGAGGTTGAGTAGAAATGTAAACTCGTCTCTAGAGCAATCCTTCAAAACCCAGATGTCCTTTGGAAGAGGAAGAGGTCAAGGCAGAGGAAACAAGAGAGGAAGAGGCAGAAGCCAAAACAGAGGTGGAAGAAACAGTCCAGCAAATGCTCAAGGAAGAGGCAACAATCCAAATCAAAACCAAGGCCAAGGCAGCAGTCAACAAAGTGGACAACATCATGCTCAAGGACAAAGGTATGAAAAATCCAATGTCCAATGTTATTACTGTAAAAGATATGGGCATTATGTAAATGAATGTAGGAAGAAGCAGCATGATATGAATAATAGATCTAGTGCAAATATTACTAGAGAAAATATCAGCCAAGATAATGTGCTTTTAGCTTGTAACATGGCTAAAACAAATAGTGAAGATATATGGTTTCTAGATTCCGGTTGTAGCAACCATATGACAGGAAACATAGCCTTGTTTTCCAATTTAGATCAGAATGTGAAGTCACAAGTCACACTTGGGACTGATAGTAAAATTTCTATTATGGGAAAAGGAGAAGTAAAAATATTTACAAAGAAAGGTGAAAAGAAAACCATAGCAGATGTCTATTATGTTCCTGGAATGAGATGTAACCTCTTAAGTATTGGACAGCTTGTTCAAAAGGGTTACAATGTTTTCTTTGAGAATGATGTATGCACCATCATGGATAGAGCACCCAACAAAAGATGTATTGCTGAAGTGAAGATGACGAGGAACAGGATGTTCCCTCTCAGAATAAGGGCAGATTTGAAAAACAAAAAAGTAATTGCAGCAGTTACCCAAGAGGCTTTCCAAAGCATACCAAAGGATGAAAATTGGTTGTGGCACTTGAGATTTGGACATCTCAACTTTGGAGGTCTTAACTTGTTGAGTAGAAAAGGGATGGTAAGAGGATTACCATTGATAGAGAAACTGGACAGCCTTTGTGAAGGCTGCATATTGGGGAAACAACACAGAGAAAGTTTTCCATCAGGGAAAAGCATAAGGGCAAAGGCACCCTTAGAGATTGTCCACTCATACTTATGTGGACCGATGCAAACCCCATCATTAGCAGGCAGCCAATATTTTCTAACATTCATTGATGATTTTACTAGAAAAACTTGGGTTTATTTCCTAAAGAACAAAAGCAAAGTGTTTGAAAAATTTCGAAATTTCAAAGCACTTGTGGAAAACCAAAGTGGGCTGCATATCAAAGTTCTGAGAACTGACAGAGGAGGTGAGTATATCTCTAAGGAATTCCTACGGTTTTGTAGAGAAAATGCAATTCATAAGCAATTTACAGCTAGGTACACCCCGCTGCAAAATAGAGTTGCTGAAAGGAAGAACAGGACCATCATGGATATGGCGAGGAGCATTTTAAAGGCAAAGCATTTGCTAAATGATTATTGGGCTGAAGCTGTACACTGTGCTGTATATATTTTGAATAGGTGTCCAACAAAATATTATTTTACAATATTATTAATAAACGGTATAATCCGCCCACGGGGCTTTGGATTGACGGTGAATGGGTGCGCTGTTAAGCCACTCCTTGCGATAGGTCACCGGTTCAAATCCCCGTGGGTACATAGGTTAGTCTTAACTAGAGAAAAAAAATAAACGGTATAATCCTATTAAATTCAATGTCTCAAACAAAAAATCATAACTACCATTTTACATCATACACTAGGCATAACAAAATCATACAAATTACTTAATTTAAATATAATTTTATTTTAACAAAATACATATCCAAATCATATATTATATAATAAATGTTTTTTACAACTTCAATTCATCCACTACCTTTCTAATAAAATGTTTTTATTTTTTTAATAATTAAATAAAAATTTAAAAATAATTTTAACACGAATACTTTCCAGCTGTTACTGTTATACTTGCTAATTGTCAATACATTAATACAACCACGAAACAAAAAACAAAAGCAATAAACGGTAACATTATAATTGGTTGCATTATAATTGGTCGCATTGAAATGAATTTTGGCCAGCTCTCTTCCCAAGTACCTAAAGTGATCGTGCATTTTTATTTTATTTTTATTATTCACCTCTTTAAGACATTTGTCGTGTATATTTTGAAACCCACACAAACCATTATTCCATATCCCTGTCTCTTCCAATGAAAAAATATGCACTATTTAAAAACATTGTTGGTTCGGTCACATCTAGTCCATCATAACTAATCTGAAGTTTTTGTTTGATCGCACTTTGTGGAAAAAATATGCACTATTTAAAAACATTGCTTGTTCGGTCATATCTAGTGCATCATAACTAATCTGAAGTTTTTGTTTGATCGCACTTAGAGGTATGAGTTTAATTTCATTTAATTGTTTTTGTTAATAAAATATAATTAGATTGTTAATTTATAAATAAGTTTTGTTATAGGACTTATTAATATCACATGTTTAAAAAAAATTAGAGTGAAGGTGGATTTAGGTTAGTTTAATTTCTCCTTTTAAATAGATTATATTCCATATGAATACTTAATTTCTCCCTTTAAATAGAGCCGACTCATAAACTTTAGAGTTCAGATCTGGTCTTAATGGCGAAGAAGAAGCCCTTGAGAGGAAAGCCAAATGCAGCGCAGAAGAGCAATGCAGCCCCACAGAAAAAGATACCCCCACCTCAAGGTACGTCTTTCAATAGAAATGACTCTACGACCAAATGTTTTTATTGTGGTAGAACCAGCCATATAGCCAGATATTGCATGAAGAAGAAGTTTGATGAAGGTCGGAAGAGACATAGTGAGGAACATAGTCAGAACCTCAGACTGTTCATATCTGACTCTGTGCTTTCGGCTAAGGATGATGAAGTAAATACCTAGTTTGTGGACTCAGGTGCATCCATCCACATGACATGGAACAAACAATGGTTTGAAGACTTCAAAGAGACCAGCAGTGGAGAAAACATCTATCTTAGCGATGATAGAGGGTACCAAATCAAAGGTTATGGTAATATTCCTATTGTTTTTCCTGATGGAAATATTAGACATATCCATAATGTAATGTATGTACCCGAGATCAAAAAGAATATGATCTCTGTTTCTACTATAACTGATCAGAATCTCAAGGTAGAGTTTTATAAATCATATTGTGTCATTAAAGACCTATTGGATTATATGGAGCCTATTGCATTATGTATTCATGTGGGAGGATTGTACAAGCTAAATGTCAAAAGCGCACCACGTCAGGCATTGACATCATCTGCGATGAATACAATGGACTTATGGCATCAGAGGTTTGGCCATATTAACTTCAATAATCTGCTGCTACTATAGAAAAGAGGTCTGGTCGAAGGTCTTCTTGTTTTAAAACCTGTTCATATTGATTGTGATGCATGTGCACCGGGAAAGTTGTACAGAGATGACTTTCCTGTCAATGTTGATAGGAGGAGAGATATACTTGAGCTGGTACACACAGATCTATGCGGGCCTATGCAAACAAGGTCGTTAGGCAGTGCATACTATTTTTTATTGTTTATTGATTACTATACTAGATTTACTTGGGTATATTTCCTCAGGAAGAAGAGTCACACTTTTGAATACTTCAAGGATTTCAGAAGTATGGTTGAAAGGAAGATAGGTAAAAGCATCAGGATTCTCCGCTTGGATCAAGGGGGAGAGTACAAGAAATCTTGTGTCCTCAAATACTGCAAAGATAATGGGATACAACAGCAGTTTACAGTACCCCACACTCCTCAACAAAACGGGGTTGCAGAGAGGAAGAACATAACCCTTGCGGAGTGTGCTCACAGTATGTTAAAAGGTAACAATCTTTCTAATGGTTTTTGGGCTGAAGTGATTAATACTGCAGTATATCTAAAGAATAGGAGTCCAACAAGAAGTTTAGAATTCAAAACTCATTTTGAAGCTTTATTTTGCTATAAGCCAGCAGTTAAGCATTTGAGAGTTTTTGGCAGTAAAGCCTTTGCCCATGTCCCAAAGGAAGATAGAAAGAAACTGGATTCAAATGTCATCAAATGTATTTTTGTTGGGTATTGTATAGAATTTAAGGCTTACAAATTGTTTAATCCCTCTACTCATAAAGTTTTTTGCGAGCAGAGATGTAGTGTTTCGTGAGCAGGTTAATGATGGAAGCCATGAGAGTGCTATTGGAGAATGGCATGTGCCCTTGTTGGTGGAAGAAGGAAGTGATGAATCAGGGGACAACAAAGAGTAGCAGCAGCAACAGGAAGGGAAAGAAGATGATGTAGTTGTTAAGCCAAGTCCAGAAAATGATGATTAGACAAGGTTTGAAGCTACCCCACCACTCAAGAGATCAGGTAGGAAGGTTTAGTTGCCAGCAAGATATAGGGAAAATGCTTTTATAACTAGTATGATGAATGTTGTTGAACCCTCTAGTTATAAAGAAGCCAGTCAATATAGTGAATGGAGGGCTGCTATGGAAGAGGAATATGAATCAATCCTCAAAAAAAAAACTTGGGATTTAGTTAAACTACCTAAAGGAAAACAACCCATAGGATGCAAATGGTTGTATAAGCCTAAATTTAAAGCAGATGGGAGCATAGATAAGTATAAAGCTAGGCTGGTTGCAAAGGGGTATTCACAGCAAGAAGGCATAGATTATGATGAAACATTTTCCCCTATAGCTAAACTAAACACAATTAGAATGATAATTGCTTTAGCTACCAAACACCATTGGATGATTCACCAACTAGATGTTAAATCTGCATTTTTAAATGGGGACTTAAAAGAAGAAGTCTACTTAGTGCAACTTGAGGGGTTTGTCAAACAGGGTGAAGAACATTTAGTTTGCAGGTTGAAGAAAGTGTTGTATGGACTAAAACAGGTACCCAGGTCATGGTATGACAAAATTGATTCATTTTTCCTACAGCATGGTTATAAAAGGAGCAAAAACAACCCTAATATTTATATCGTGTTTGATAAAGAGGGAAGGATTGTTTTGATTTCTTTATATGTAGATGATCTAATCATTACAGGGAATGTTGATAACCTCATTAAATAAATCAAGGAGAAGATGTCACAAGTCTTTGAGATGAAAGACCTTAGAGAGCTACATTACCGTTTGGGTTTGGAAGTTTGGAGGGATTCCGGACAAACTTTTTCTGTCACAGAGTAAGTATGTCAGGAGCTTATTGGGAAAGTTCAAGATGGATCAGTGCAAAGCTGCAGTAGTGCCTTTACAACAGAATTTAAAACTTCAGAATGGTGATGGATCTGAGGAGGCAGATGCGACTTTGTATAGACAACTGGTTGGGAGTCTAATCTACTTGACTATAACTAGGCTAGATTTGGGTTATGCATTCAGTGCATTGAGTCAATTTATGTCAAAGCTCCTTGAGAGCCATTGGGTTGCAGAAAAAGGTGTTTTGAGGTATCTCCAGGGAACCTTAGATTTTGGTATTTTTTATACTGATTCGTGTGATGTTAGATTTACAGGTTTTTCAGACTCCAATTGGGCTAGAAATGTAGATGACAAACGATCCATAATAGGCTACGCATTCAACATTTGATCTGGGGTCATTACATGGAGCAACAAAAAGCAGAACATAGTATCCTTTTGTTCTATGAAAGCTAAATATCAAGCTATGTGTGCAACAACATGTGAAGCATTTTGGTTGAGGAGACTTCTCCTTGATGCTAGAGAAGAACAGAAGGTTGCAACAGTGATCAAATGTGACAACCAGAGCTCCATCAAACTTGCAAATAATCCAGTATTTCATAAGAACACAAAGCATATCAATACACAGTTTCATTTTGTCAGGGAGAAAGTTCAGTCAAAAGAAATCCATATTGAATATTGTAATAGTTGTGACAATGCTGCTGATATTTTTACCAAACCTCTTGGTAGAATCAAATTTGAGTTGTTTAGGGAAGTGTTAGGCATATCTGTGAATCCATTTCTCCATTAAGGGGGAGTGTTGAGATTAATGTTGAAATGTCTTAATGGAGTGACGGTTCAAACCAAACCTTAGATTAGGAGTTTGTTCTTGTTTTCTAGGGTGTTGTTTCAACTTCCCTAAATGTGTGTAAATTATATATATCTCTCATGTAATGCATGTAAGGCAGAGCGTATTCTGCAGTGGTAGTCTCTAGGTGGTGTTCCACACCTGTGAGCTGCTCAGGTTGATTTAATAAAGTTGATTCTGTTACTTTTGACAATACTATGGGGGTCATTATATTACATTAGGTTACAACCTCTCTACCATACCAGGTTGAAGAGTATCTCTTTGTGTTATAAATTAATAAATTAATAATAATAAATTAAAATAAATTTGTCAATAGTTCTTAGCTCCAGTGGTTGTGATGGTGGTTTGTCATCCCTTCCACTCGGTGCAAGTCTTCAGTGACATGGTTCATCATAGTAAAGTTGAAAGGATAAGTGTCATGTTGGAGTCTGGGATCCTAACTCCAGTTTCCAATATGAGTTTTTGACATATGTGGCTTGTGGGTTGCTGCATTGATCCAAGAGGATATTGTCAGATCAGTTCATCGTTAGGTTCAGTTCATCGACAACATCGTTATGTCGTCATCAATGATGTGTGGGTTAGTGATGAGGTCATTGGGTTTGATGTCACATAGTGACAATTTGTGTAAAATGGTATTGGGTAATATGATGTTTCAACTTAGGGAAAACTTGTAATCAAACATTGTATCAAAACAAAAGATCTAAGTCTTCAAACCTAAACTCTAACCTCATTCCTAAACCTTAACAAAACCCTACTCCTAAGTTATCAACCCTTGACATATATATGTGTTAAAACATTACAAAACATTGTACCACCCACAGTCTTAACCGCAGCGAAACCACGCGGGAGAAGATCGCGGGGGTAGTAGCCATGTGAACAACGCAATGGCAACCAGGCGGAGTCACCGTAGACTCTCAACAAATGTTAATCAGGCGGGTGGTCACCACGTGAACATAAATGGGTCTTCAAATTGAAACGAAATGTTGATGGAAGTATCAAAAGGTATAGGGCTAGGCTTGTAGCAAAAGGGTATTCTCAGGTTGAAGGTATTGACTTTCATGAGATCTTTTCATGAGCCGTAAAACTTATTTCTTTTCATACTATGTTAGCAATAACTGCATTAGTTTACCTTGAGTTAGAATTGTTAGATGTTAAAACAACTTTTCTTCATGGAGATGTGGACGAAGAGATTTATATGGAACAACAAGAACATTTTCTAAAAGGTCACAACAGAATATTAGTTTGCAATCTCATGAAACCATTGTATGGTCTAAGGCAGTCTCCCAGGCAATGGTACAAGAAGTTTGACTCCTTCATGGTGAGCCAGGACTTCACTAGAAGTGAGTATGATCATTGTGTGTAATTTAAGAGTTTCAATGGCATATTCATTATCTTGGTATTTCATGTTGCCAATATGTTTATTGCAAGAAAAAACATGGAAGAGATCAACAGGTTAAAGGTTCAACTTTCTATGACCTTTGATATGAAGGATCTTGGAGCTGCACAAGATATATTGGGCATGGAGATACACAAAGATAGGAAAAATGGAAAGCTTTGGTTATCACAGCAAAAATATGTGGAGAAAATACTTGAATCGGTATGGACAATGTGAAACCTATTAATGTTTCATTAAATTCCCATTTTAAGCTTTCTCCGGGTTTGAGTCCTAGAACTGATGAAGAAAAGAAGTATATGTCTCATGTACCATATGCAAATGTGGTAGGCAACTTAATGTATGCAATGGTATCTACAATACCTGATATTTCACATGCAGTTGGAGTTGTCAACAGGGTCATGGAAAATCAAGGAGAAGAAAATTGACGAGCAGTGAAATGAGTGCTTTAGTATTTGAGAGGCAGAAGTGACCATTATATCATCTTTAATGGTGGTGAAGGTTTTGTCTGCAGATATGTGGATGTTGATTATGCAGGTGATTTGGGCAAGAGGAGATCTACTATAAGATATGTCTTTACTCTTATAGGTGGAGTAATACGTTGGACGTCAAAGGTTCAAGAAACAGTTGCATTTTCCACTACTGAGGCAAAGTATATAGCTGCTTCAGATACTTGTAAAGAGGCAATGTGGTTGAAAGGTCTACTTGATGAGATTGGAAGGACGCAGGAGAAAGTGAATGTATTTTGTGATAGTCATAGTGTTATTCATTTGGCTACAAATCTAGCTCATCACAACAAGACTAAGCACATTGATGTAAGGTAACATTTTGTGAGACAATGTGATCGATGGTGGCAAATTAGCTCTCAAGAAGGTCCACACACAAGAGAATCATACAGACATGTTCACGAAGCTAGTTTTAATAGAGAAGTTGCGGTGGTGTTTTGCTTCTCTCGGCTTGCAAAAGAGATGATGATTGGTCATGGGAAAGGGATTAGGAAAATTGTTGTCAATGTGGAGATTGTTAGAAATGACAATAAATTATCATTAAATGTATTGATGTAATTAGTAAAACTGAGTTACCATTCAATCAATTTTGTTACTATAGGAAGTTATGTAATGAAATAGTCCATATTAATTGGTGATTACCCAAGAGGCTTGATGTAATGTTTTGCAAAGTCATTTCTAACATAGAAGTGGTGGGGGCACTGAGATTACTAGAGAGAAAATGGATAATGGGTTTGTAGGATTAACTGAGCTTATTAGCTATTTTCTTAGTTGAAATTGCTTGCGTGTTTTTGTATTTCAAGGGCTTCTTGGATTATCTGATGAGGGTAAAAGGGAGATGAAGCCAAAATTTTGAACTCATCAAAATTGATGAGGTGTTTAGTATTGTGGGAATGCTCAAATATAGTTGATTTTAAGATTCGATTATGCTAGTTGTCAACTATATAATCTTTTAGTTCGGAATTAAAGGCACTTCTTGTTTGGCCAATGTATGCTTTTCCACAGGTGCAGGAAATTTGATAAACCCTTGGGTTGAGCATGGGATCTAACTTGTCTTTAGTGGATCTAAACAATTGTTTAAGAGTGGTGTGGGGTTTAAATAAAGTCATGATATTAATTTTTTCTAAAATCTTGGGGATGTGATGAATGATTCCTTGGATGTATGGGAAGGAGTCCTAGTGATGGGGATATATGCAGGGAATTTTTGGATTTGGGTTGGACTGTGGAACAAAAGTCTCTTTTGATCTAAGAGAGGGAATAACCATTGGAAAGGAGAGATTTTGTAAGGTGGATTTTCTCACTTTTAAGGAATTCGGGGGCTAAGTATTGAAAGGCGTGAATGGCTAAAGTATTGAGAATTGCAAACTTTTGGGCAAGGTGGTCATGACAATTGGCATGAAGGTATGGTACCTATTAGTGTGAGTTTTCTTTCTATAGATCTGGTGGGAGGGGGCGTTATCAAGCTGGATATGAGAAGAACATCAAGAAAATGGAGTGAATTGGATTGCTAAATTTCTATAATAAATTGGATTTGGGGAAAGATGTTGTTGAAACATACTGGAAAGGACTCTACAACGGGAAGTCCATGGGGCAAGATAACAAAGGTGTCATCAACAAATCAAAAACAACATTTAGACTTTATTCCTAACGTTAATGAATTTCTCGAATTTATCATTACCTCACAATCTATTTATTCCGATCTTACACTCATTACTTTCATGAAAAGATTTATGTGTCTATGATGATGAATAAAGCATCCACCCAAAATATCAAATATTTCATATAATCATCATATTTTAATTTTGAAAAATACCTATTTAGTTGGTATAATTAATCTTTTTCATAACTTCAATATATCCATTATTTTTACGATAAAATATTTTTTAATTAATAAATAAAGCATAAATATAATTTTAACCCATTTACTTTACCATAATTAATACATCAATACACCGAGAAAGAAAATTTATTACTATCTTTTAATAGAACTTACCAAATCCTTAACTTATATATAATCTGATTTTAACAAAAATACATATCCAAATAAATATATTATATAATAAATGTTTTTTTAAGCCTTCAATATATCTCTTACCTTTTTAATAAAATATTTTATTTTTTTAATAATTAAATAAAAGCATAAATATAATTTTAATACCAAGTTACTTTATAACTCTTATTGTTAGAGCTGTGAAACGAAGAAGAGGCATAAATTGTAACAATGCAACCAGCCATTGAAATGCTTTACATTTATCTATAATGGGTTGTGTTAAAATGCTTTACATTTTGTTGAAATTATAATTTCAACTGCAGTGAACAGAACAGCAGCATCTACTTTACTTATTTGTCCTGATCCGGCGCCCCACATTTATTCCCGATCTTTTAAGTCACCGCCATTACCATCTTTTCACTCTTTAATTATTTTTGTGTTTCCGAAGGAGAAAGATCAGATCCAGTGCTACACCATTACTTCTCAACAACCATATTAATGAGAAGAACGACTGAAAGAGAAAAGAATCAGCCTCGAGCCGTTGCAGCATTTATCAGCCATGGATTTCATCACCACCGAATCAAGAAATACAACAAAAGATCAGATATGTTCATTATGAGCAGCAGAGTACAACAGAGACTTCATCAGCAAGTTAAAGCGGTGATGACCCTTTCCCACACTATAAAATGCAGACACAACAGTGTAGAAAACATAGAAATAGAAATAGAAGTAGAAAACAGAGGAAATAGATTGACAGTGTTATCGCACAGCAGTGCTGAAATTGTAATTTTCTGAGATAGCTGGTTTGTGGAACTGAAGCGTTCCTGCTGTAATCCCTCTGTCAAGAGGAAGATGCTCTTTAGCATAATCTTTTGTGAAGATCCCTCTATGTGAGGAACACTTATTTTTATCAGTTAGTTTATCATTTATAAATAGAAGTTTTTATCGTGTTGCTGTTACACCGTAAGTCAAAAATAGGCTTGACGTCAAAAATCACCGTTGCTGTTACACCAAAAGTCAAAAATAGTGTTGACTTAAAATCACCGTTGCTGTTACACCAAAAGTAGTGTTGACGTCAAATCACCATTGCTGTTACACCGTAAGTCGAAAAATACTTGACGTCAAAAAAAATTACGTTGCTGCAACACCACGAACAGCAACTGAAAAAAAACTGCGTTGCTGCAACACCAGTTACAGCAAAGCGATTTTATTTTATTTATTTTTTTTTTTTTTTTTCGCTATATTAAAACAGAGTATTATTTTGATCAATTTTTTATCCTGAGGCAAAGTAGAGTATTATTTTATGCTTTGTTCTTGTGTTTTTGAATTATCAGAAATCCCAAAAATAGAGTATTACTCTCTGTTCATATTTTTTTTGTTGTTTCGGAATTTATCAGAAAATTCCCAACAGTGGAAACAGAGGATTTTTTCCACTGTATTTTGTTTGGAATAACCAGAAATTCCCGACATGGTATCAGAGCTTGTCCAGGCTCTTTGAAGACATCAAAGAAGCTGAAAGAAGATTTCTTGCTGCAGCAAATTATCCAACAAAGTGAAAACGCTGTCAAGGTATTTTTCAGATTAGTTTTTTGTGTAGTTGTTAAAGACAATTAAGTGATTTTTTTTTACACAGTCAAGTATTGAAAGAATGGCCAGCACCAGCGTGGGTATGTTTAATACCCAGCTCCCACAATTCAATGGGAAAAACTATGACTACTGGGCAATAACCATGAGAGCCTTGTTTGCCTCACAAGATTTATGGGAACTGGTTGAATATGGATTTGAAGAGCCAGCAAATGAAGAAGAGTTTATTGGATTAACTCAGGTAGAGAAAGAGTTGTTGAAGAGAAATAAGAAGAAGGACTCAAAATTCCTTGTATTCTTATATCAAGCAGTGCATGAGAGTGTGTTTCCAAGGATAACAACAGCCATGACATCCAGAGAAGCATGGCAAACTCTCAAGACAGCCTATCAAGGTATGGAGAGAGTGAAGACAGCAAAACTACAGTTGCTGAGGAAAGATTTTGAGAACCTGCGTATGAAGGAGTCAGACAATATTGACTCATTCTTCACACAAGCAGTTGGTTTGGTCACACAGATAAGATCTCATGGAGAAACTCTTGAAGAAAGAAGGATTGTGGAGAAACTATTGAGGTGCCTACCCTCAAAGTTTGATGTGATTATTACCACACCATAGAAGAGACAAAGGATCTCTCAAATTTTTCAGTTGATGAACTTCATGCATCACTGATAACACATGAGCAGAGGTTGAGTAGAAATGAAAACTCATCTCTAGAGCAAGCCTTCAAGACCCAGATGTCATTTGGAAGAGGAAGAGGTCAAGGCAAAGGAAACAAGAGAGGAAGAGGCAGAAGCCAATACAGAGGTGGTTCAGCAAACATTCAAGGAAGAGGCAGAAATTCAAATCAGAACCAAGGCCATGGCAGCACCCAGCAAAGTGGACAACATCATGCTCAAGGACAAAGCTCTGAAAAATCCAATGTCCAATGTTATTATTGTAAAAAATATGGGCACTATACAAATGAATGTAGGAAGAAGCAGCATGATATGAGTAATAGATCTAGTGAAAATATCACTAGAGAAAATATCAGTCAAGATAATGTGTTGTTAGTTTGTAATATGGCTGAAACAAACAGTGAGGATATATGGTTTCTAGATTCTGGTTGCAGCAACCACATGACAGGAAACATAGCCCTGTTTTCTGCTTTAGATCAGAGTGTGCAGTCACAAGTCACACTTGGGACTAATAGTAAAATTTCTGTTATGGGAAAAGGAGAAGTTAAAATATTTAAAAAGAAAGGTGAAAAGAAAACCATAGCAGATGTTTACTATGTTCCCGGAATGAAGTGTAACCTCTTGAGTATTGGACAACTTGTTCAGAAGGGTTACAATGTTTTCTTTGAGAATGATGTGTGCACCATCATGGATAGATCACCCAGCAAACATTGTATTGCTGAAGTGAAGATGACAAGGAATAGGATGTTCCCTCTCAGAATAAAGGCAGATTTGAAAAACAAAGAAGTAATTGCAGCAGTGACACAAGAGGCTCTCCAAAGCGTACCAAAGGATGAAAATTGGTTGTGGCATTTGAGATTTGGACATCTCAACTTTGGAGGTCTTAATTTGTTGAGTAGAAAAGAAATGGTAAGAGGATTACCATTGATAGAAAAGCCAGACAGCGTTTGTGAAGGTTGTATATTGGGGAAACAACACAGAGAAAGTTTTCCAACCGGAAAAAGCATAAGGACAAAAGCACCCTTAGAAATTATCCACTCAGATTTATGTGGACCGATGCAAGCTCCATCACTTGCAGGCAACCAATATTTTCTAACATTTATTGATGACCTTACCAGAAAGACTTGGGTTTATTTTCTGAAGAATGAGAGTGAGGTGTTTGAAAAATTTCAAAATTTCAAAGCACTTGTAGAAAATCAAAGTGGGCTGTGTATCAAGATTTTGAGAACTGACAGAGGAGGTGAGTATATTTCCAAAGAATTTTTACGTTTTTGCAGAGAAAATGGAATTCATAAGCAATTTACAGCAAGGTACACCCCGCAGCAAAATGGAGTTGCTGAAATGAAGAATAGAACAATCATGGATATGGCGAGGAGCATGTTGAAGGCAAAGCATTTGCCAAATGATTATTGGGCTGAAGCTGTACACTGTGCAGGATATATTTTGAATAGGTGTCCTACAAAATCAGTAATGAATAAAGTGCCAGAAGCAGCATGGAGTGGGAGAAAGCAAGGAATCACCCACATGAAAGTTTTTGGTTGTGTGGCTTATGCACACATTCCAGATCAGCTAAGGAAGAAATTTGACAGCAAAGGGGAGAAATGTATTTTCATTGGATACAGTGAGGAATCCAAAGCTTACAGGTTATATATCCCATCCACCAAGAAGTTTTTTGTGAGTAGAGATGTTCAATTTATTGAGGAGGAAGCTTGGGATGGAAGCATAGAGAAAACAGTTAATGTTAAAAACTGTTTGTCTCATAATGATGAAGATGAGGAGTTGGCTGAAACACATCCTCAAACAGCAGCATCAACACCAGAACAGCAAGAGACACCCTTGAGGAGAAATGAGAGTGCTTCTCCAAGCACACCACAAGGAGGAAATTCAAGTGTATGTACAAGCACTTGCACACCAAATGAAAGAGGTAAGAAATTCAGAAATTTAAGTGATATTTATGATGAAGGTATGAATTCTCTGTTTGCCTTGTATTGTCATGTTGATGACCCTGTTCATTTCGAAGAAGCAATTAAAGATAAGAAATGGATAGAAGCTATGGTTGAGGAGATGAATGCCATAGAAAGAAACAAGACATGGGATTTAGTTGAGCTACCAAAAGGTAAAGAAGTCATTGGAGTTAAATGGGTCTACAAGACCAAGAGTAATGCTGAAGGCAAGATAGAAAGGCACAAGGCAAGACTTGTTGTCAAGGGATACAAGCAGCAGTATGGAAGAGATTATGAGGAGACTTTCGCTCTAGTCGCAAGAATGGAAACCGTGAGAGCAGTGCTATCCATAGCAGCACAAAACAAATGGAAAGTTTACCAAATGGACGTGAAGTCAGCATTCTTGAATGGAGTATTAATGGAAGAGGTTTACATTGAGCAACCTCTAGGCTATGAGAAGAAATGCCAAGAGCACAAAGTTTGCAGATTGAAGAAAGCTCTTTATGGGCTGAAGCAAGCACCAAGAGCGTGGTATAGTAGGATGGATTCCTATCTACTGGAGAACGGATTTGAGAAGTGTGAGGGAGAACCCACTGTTTACATCAAAGAAAAGGACGGTAAAATTTTAATTGTTGTGTTATATGTTGATGATGTGATTTTTACGAGTAATGATGACTACCTCATTGAAAATTTCAAATCAGTCATGAAAGAAGAATTTGAGATGACTGACATGGGTTTGCTGAGATACTTCTTAGGAATAAAAGTAGATAAAAATAAAAATGGAATTTTTATTTCACAGACAAAATATGTAAATGAAGTGTTGAGCAGATTTAACATGCAGGACAACAAGGCAGCAAACACTCCCACAATGATGGGATTAAAACTCAACAAAGAGGACAGCAGCAAGGATTTTGACCCTAGCATGTACAAGAGCATAGTTGGCAGCCTTATGTATTTAATTGCAACTAGGCCAGACATAATGTACGCTGTTAGTTTAATTTCCAGATTCATGGAGAAGCCAAAGGAAACACATTGGCAGGCAGCAAAGAGAATTTTGAGGTATGTTAAAGGTACAAAAAGGTATGGCATTTTTTATACTGTTTCAGAATGTTCAGATTTAGGTGTATTACGTTTTTCACATAGGTTCAGGAGCCATTTCATGGGCTTCCAAGAAACAGCCAATTGTGGCATTATCTACAACAAAAGCAGAGTATGTGGAAGCTACAGCAGCAGCGTGTCAAGCAGTTTGGATGAGGAGAATGTTAAGAAGTTTATGCCAAGAGCAGGCAACATCAACAGTTATTTTTTGTGACAATAGCTCAGCTATTGCATTATCCAAAAACTTTGTATTCCACAAGAGAACAAAACACATAGACACAAAGTTTCACTACATCAGAGAATTGGTGAACAATGGAGAAATCGTTTTACAACACTGCAGGACTTAGGAACAGGTTGCAGATATTCTGACAAAGCCATTGGACCAGAAAAGTTTTGAGTTTTTAAGGAAACTTCTGGGTATGACTGATAACCCAGCAATTGAAATTAAAGGGGAGTGTTGAAATTATAATTTCAACTGCAATGAACAGAACAGTAGCAGCTACTTTACTTATTTGTCCTAATCCGGCGCCCCACATTATTCTCGACTTTTTAAGTCACCGCCATTACCATCTTTTCACTCTTTAATTATTTTTGTGTTTCCGAAGGAGAAAGATCAGATTCAGTGCTACACCATTACTTCTCAACAACCATATTAATGAGCAGAATGGCTGAAAGAGAAAAGAACCAGCCTCGAGCCATTGCAGCATTTATCAGCCATGGATTTCATCACCACCGACTCAAGAAATACAGCAAAAGATCATATATGTTCATTATGAGCAGTAGAGTACAGCAGAGACTTCATCAGCAAGTTAAAGCGGTGATGACCCTTTCCCACACTATAAAATGCAGACACGGCACTGTAGAAAACATAGAAGTAGAAATAGAAGTAGAAAACAGAGGAAATAGATTGACAGTTTTATCGCACAGCAGTGCTGAAATTGTAATTTTCTGAGATAGCTGGTTTGTGGAATTGAAGCGTTCCTGCTGTAATCCCTCTGTCAAGAGGAAGATGCTCTTTAGCATAATCTTTTGTGAAGATCCCTCTATGTGAGGAAGACTTATTTTTATCAGTTAGTTTATCATTTATAAATAGAAGTTTTTTTCGTGTTGCTGTTATACCGTAAGTCAAAAATAGGCTTGACGTCAAAAATCACCGTTGCTGTTACACCAAAAGTCAAAAATAGTGTTGACTTAAAATCACCGTTGTTGTTACACCAAAAGTAGTGTTGACGTCAAATCACCGTTGCTGTTACACCGTAATTCGAAAAATAATTGACGTAAAAAAAAATTACGTCGCTGCAACACCACGAACAACAACTGAAAAAAACTGCGTTGCTGCAACACCAGTTACAGCAAAGCGATTTTTTTTCTATTTTCGCTATATTAAAACAGAGTATTATTTTGATCGATTTTTATCCTGAGGCAAAGTAGAGTATTATTTTATGCTCTGTTCTTGTGTTTTTGAATTATCAGAAATCCCGAAAACATAGTATTACTCTCTGTTCATATTTTTTTTTTTTGTTTCAGAATTTATCAGAAAATTCCCAACAGTGGAAACAGAGGATTTTTTCCACTATATTTTGTTTGGAATAACCAGATATTCCCGACACATTTATCTATAATAACAATCAAATGAACGAATCTTCAATGTATAAAGCCAGACAGCCCTTCCCTAAATTATCGTTTATTATTAAACGCCCTGCCCTTTAAGTTCAAACCCTGTATTTGGCGCAATTGAACCACTACTCCCGCACTGCCCTGCAGTTTCAGACATTCTCGGGCATCAACGTGCTTCAACGACATACAATTCTGGATGCCCTCCAGCTCTTCTAACGCCAAACACCTTCTCACATCTACTTCTCGAAGTTTTGTCAGCTGCCCCAATCACCATATGCTCTTCAACTTCACACATTCACTTGCAATCAACTTCTGTAACGACATACAATTTTGGATGCCTTCCAACTCTTCAAACTCAGAACACCGTCGAACATCGAGCACGTGAAGATTTGTAAGCTGCCTTAATCCCCGTATGCTCTTCAAGTTCACACATCCACTTACATCCAGCCGGCTCAAAGATTCCATTGCTTCAATTAGTGGAATCTTCTTCAATTCTCTGCAATTTATAAAGCTCAGCCTCTGAAGTTTTGCAAAACCATAAAGCTTTTTTATTTTCCTCAACTTATCACAACCCATAAATGATAAATTTATGATTGTATTTGGCAATGTTCCAACCTCCACCAAATTAGCACAGTCGCTGAAATACAGATTTCGAAGGGTCAAGCAAACACCTTCACCAAATGATACCTCTGATACTCCTGTTTGATAGATCCATAATGATTGTAGCCGCGGAAGTATGCACTTCTCCAAATCAATAAATGCTTCTCTTTCTCCTTTAACCTCCTTTTTAAAAGGTAGTTCGCGCATCAAAGGAGAACCAGATACCCTCAACTCAGTCAACTGAGTCAACCGTCCAAGGGAAGCCAGCAAACATTTCAATGCCTTGCTGCCCAAATTGTTCAATTTCTTCAAGTTCTTTAAGTCACCTAGAGAAGCCGGCAAACATTTCAACTCCTCACATGCGACGAGATGCAATTCTTTCAAATTCTTTAAGTCACCTACTGAATCCAGAAGTTTGTCCAGCAAAGGGCTTCCTATCTCTAGAACTTCCAAGTCGCTTAGCTCTCCAATTGCACCCGGCAATTCTTTTAAACTCGTATCTTCCAAAATTAATAGTTTAAGCGACCTCTGATGCCCCACTTGGAGAGGGAATATTTCAATTTTCCTACAGCCAGTCGGATTTATGTACTCAAGCGTACTGATATTTCCTAGTGTTTCCTTTGACATGGTTATATTATTGCACGCTTTCAAATGAAGATATTGCAGTTTAACTAATTTACAGAAAGAATCTGGCAGCCTCTCCAAAGCGCTACAATTCTCCATAGTGATCCGTTGCAGATTGGTTAAATTGGCGCATGAATCTGGAAGCCTCTTCAAACCCTGGCAGGAAAGCACGTTGATCCGTTGGAGGTTGCTTAAATTACCCAAGGAATCTGGCAGCCTCTCCAAGGCGTTGCAACTAATCAGAGAGATCTCTTGGAGGTTGGTTAAATTACCAAAGGAGTATGGTAGCCTCTCCAAGGATTTGCACCGATACAGTCGAATGTATCGGAGGTTTCTTAACTCACCAAATCACTCCGGCCATGTCTTCAACTCCGAGCAGCTTATTAAGACCAAGGCCTTTAGTGATTGTAGAAAATAAAATTGTTCTGGCAATTTTGTGAATGAAGATTGTAATCCTTGGAATCTACGACCAATTACAATCCGTTCTAGGTGCTTCAGCTTCCCTATAAACTTTGGAATGCCGGAAAGGGGAGCATTAACTTCCAACTCTCGCAACTGTAACGGTGCCTGCAAAAAGTTGACGTTTTCAACTCTTAAGAAAAATATAAATGGATTATCATTCTCTTCAAACGAAACCCTTAGAACATTTTGGAAACCCTGTGCCACACTATTAATATAGCTCATAAACACAAACTTTAATTCAACCCATCGTAATTTACCTGGGATTCCTTTTCCCACAACGTTTCTAATTTTTTCCCTTCCACTCGCAGAATTCTTAAATTCTTCATTGAAATCAAGGAAGTCAGCAAAGAGGAGGGACAATTTTTCCAACGCAGCAATATGAGACTTGAAAACTGCACCTTTGTCAAAATGTCAGTATCAAGAAGTTGCAACCTCGTCATACGGCCAAACACATCATAATCATCAATATTATTGTATTCACTCTCATTTATTCTAATTCCTCGCACGGATATTACCTGTTCATCGTTAAAACATGATTAACCATTCACTAAAATAAAAAGAAAATGGTGGAAGAATCTACATTTTGTTAAAACATGATAATGATTACCCATTCCTAAAACATGAAAACGATTACCCATTCCCTTTTCTAAAATTATAGAACAATTAAAATTAAAAAGAAAATGATGGAAGAATCTATGTTAATGAATGTTTTAGCACTCACCGACAATTCCTGCAATAAATCATCAATGTCGTTCTCTTGCCAACGCCAAAGACGACGCGGCAATTTTGAATATTTGGCAAGCTCTCTTCCCAAGTCCCTAAGCTGATCATGCATTTTTATTTTATTCTCATCATTTACCTCTATAAGACATTTTTTCTCTATATTTTGAAGCCCACAAAAATCATTATCCCATATCCTTATGACCATATCCCTCTCTGCTCCAATGAAAAAACAGGCAATATCTAAGAAGATTGCTTGTTCGGTCACATCCAGTGCATCGTAGCTAATTTGAAGTCTTTGTTTTATCTCACTAGGAAGTGTTCTCCGAAGTTTATTCCATTGGGCTTCCCAGTAAGATGTGATTTTTCCCTTCAGCAGTGCCCCAAACACTTTCAAAGATAATGGTAACCCACCACAGGCTTCTACGAACTTCTGTACCAATGATTCAAATGCTGAGGGTGGACATGGCCAATTGAAGGAATGCAGACAGAAGAGCTCAAGAGAATGTTGTGTAGGGAGGCCAGTTAGGACATATATTGAGGACTCTTCAACTCCTGAACTTATGAGAACATCTCTGTTCCTGGATGTAATCAGTACTAAGCTATCAGGGTGAAGTACAGTTTGATCCGGCAAAAGTTCATAAATCTGGTCTGCCTTATCTACATCATCTAAGACTAATAAAAGGTTAGGAGATGAAATATGATCCTTCAGAATCCCTATTCCTTCATGGATGCTAGCTATTGGCTTATCCCATCCGCACAAGCTCTTAAGAAGTTCTGTCTGCAGCAAATTTAAAGAGCCCTTATCTGCGTTATCTCTAACATCATATAGAAAGCACGCTTTACTGTAAAGGGATGTCTCCCTCTTCCTATTATAGAATTTTTTTGCCAGCGTGGTCTTTCCTACACCACCCAACCCCACGATCCCCAAGATCCGAGGTTTTCTGCTCTGTTGTCGCTGCAAAGACACTTTTTTTTCGAAGTCCATTACTTTATCATCCAAACCTGTTGGATGTTGAGCAACTACCAGGGCTGGTTTCTTCACCATTTTAAAGATCCCTTCAACTACCTTATCTACGAGCTCCCCTCGTCTCTGGTTATTAACAAAAAAAAAAACAGATAGAACTAATGAGACACAGAAGCCTAAAGTCTATGTATTTATCATGTAACATAAAATAATATAATAGCCAGAGGGGAGGGGAGTTTGAGTTCTCACCCGTTACACGAGTCGAGCTAAAAACCGCTTATTCTTGCAACTTGTGAAAGAGAATTTCTCCAATTTTCAATCGTACTGGAATCGTATCGCAGCTTCTCTTCACCAGTTTCAGGATCAAACGTAGTCTTCTTTTCTAATTTATTGAGGGCTTTAGCATACCCTCCCTCTTTTCCCCATGTCCACCTAAGCTCAAGAGGCTCCACATGGTAAAATACTAGAATTATTGGAGATTTTGACTCCAACATTAGGACGAGTTCATTTAGGCACCAGATTGATTCGGCATATCCAGTGGAGAAAATGGCCACATGGACAGAGGCCGATCGGATGGCGCCTTCAATCTGAGAAGTGAAATCTTCTCCTCGTTGCAGTTCAGGCTGATACAGAAAGGCTCTCAAACCATATGAAGAAAGACGACGGTAGAGATGGCTAGCAAAAGTTTTCCTTACGTCGGGACCACGATGGCTAATAAACACATCGTAGTCGGAATTCGTAGCGGTGGAGGTGGAGGAGGATGATGCAGCCATTACCGATAGGAAAATAGAATGGAGGCGATGTAAAAGATGTTTGATGCTATTGAAACAGAGGAGATTAGCTGGGCGTGGGTGAAGAAAATGAAAATTGGGAAAATTTACAATGAAAAACAAAACGCTGAACTGGGAAAATTTGAAAAGCAATGCATCTGTTGTGCAGAGAAATTTAAAGACAGTAAACCCTTGAGCGATCCATATTCCCATTGAACGTTTTTTCAACGGCATCAAGACGACCCTATCTCTCTGCCTCGGTGAAGTGAATATGGTCCACAACTTGGCACCATCCAGAGTCAATAAAAAGATGTACACAGTGCAGAAGGCAGTTGGATATTTACCTTTTACTTCTGCATGGGCCGCTGGATGGGTAGGTTGTCCACTCACCACAAGCTTTTCCCGCACCCCCTTAGAATTTATTTTTTTGCGTGTGATGCACGACAAATTTTCACAGACATTGGTCAAACTCGTTCCGGATTTAATCCTCCCTAGCCAAGTGTCAAAATCGTGCCAGATTTAACTGATCCTTAGAGAATCGCTATTATACTGCTTCTTCACACTCGATTTTATTGATTTCCATCACATTTTTGTTAGACCGCATTTGAACTCATACTGGTCTTGATAAACATAGGTTTTAACTTGATGTTTTTTTCGGAAATTTTAATGAAAAAAAAGACAATTAATGGTGTTGAAGCAATGATATATGCTACGATAATCATGGATCCTCTTTTACATAATGACATACTGAATTTTGATGAAGATTGCAGTTTTTTTTCAGAGAAAAAGAATACTCGAAATTTCTATTAAATGAGAAAAACCCGTATATATATTATCCTAAAAGAGTTTATTATGATCAAAATAAAATGTTAACACTTTGCAATTACAAGTTTCTAAAAGGACATAACAAATTAAAACATATATGCTTCTAATTGAGCCTGTGTGTTCCAAACTAATGAAGTGTAATCATATTTCTTAAAAATACATGCCCGAAGCAAAATCCACAAAGACAAAAATGATGTAGCAACAAATTATGTTAGGGTTGTTTTAGTAAACTTGACTCGGTCAAGATATTGGTGGTATTATGGCTCCAAGTATATGAACATCCATGGTTTTTTTCCATGATATTCGTTTCCAATGAATCCTATTTAAAGGCTAGAAAGATTAAAGACGAATCGTGTAAGTGGCCACTGAGAACACAATAACTGTTAGGCCCCTATACTACTAGTGTAACCACTTATTGTTATTAGTATAACCCACTTATTATATTGATGTACCCATATAGTGCCCATATCGTTACTATTGTGCCCCATAGAAGCCCACTATTGTTATTATTGTGCCCTTATATTATTATTGTTATGTCGGCTCTGATTATGTTATGACCCCTTAGACTCCTATATATAGAAAGGAGGTCTTTTCATTTTTATCATCCAAGAATTGTTCATTTATGTAATGTAAAGGAGGTTGCCCCCTCGAAGAGGTTGAATTCTAAGGCGTTGATCTATCTTCTTTATCTTTTCTTGAGCTAGTTTCATAACATTTGGTATCAGAGCTTTGGATTCTAGGGTTTCGCTGCTCCAAACAGGTCATCGTGGAATTTTCACTATAACTTTTTTTCAGTGATGTTTCAGAAGTCGAAAAAAAACCCATTTGAGAAGAACTCACGCTGAACCTTGGGTCCGAATTTCAAGGCTTTTTGCGCAATATTTGCGGAGATATGATCTGAGGAAGTTGGTATTTTTCCAGACTCCTGAATTACATTCAAAACAGGTGACCTAGGGAAAATCGTCATAACTTTCTCTCTGGGGATCGGATTGAAATTTTGTAAGAAGGTACAGAAAGAGAATGGACTGTAGTTTCTTGTATGCCTTTTTCAGATCCAAAGGTTGAAACAGTGACTTGTGGCACATCGTACAAGTTCGCTCTACTGAACTAGTCTATAATCAAGTCAGCTTGGGAGATTGTGCATATCTCTTTCTTGGAGAATCCAATTTGGATCAGACTTGTGGCATTGGAAGGAGGACACAGAGGGCTACTACAGGTCACAATTTCAGAACTTAAAGATCCGAAAGTACAGAGTTACAGTCGTTTCAAGGTAGAGCTCCTAAAATCAAGAAAAAGCAAGATGAGGAAGTTTGATGACAAGGATCCGGTAAATTGGATACTTCAGATGGAGCAATATTTTGATATACATGGTGTACAACTGTTACAAAAGGTATGTATTGCATCTTCATATTTAGAACCAGATCAATTTTTATGGTATAAAGGGCTTTGTTCTCGTAAACAACTTGTTACGTGGTCAATTTTCACGGAGGAAATGATAGCACATTATGAGGATACAAAGAGCAACACCTTCTTTAGAGCAACACCACAACAGTTGGAAAGAGTAAAAGGGCTTTGTGACATAGTGGAAAGCAAAATTATGGAAACCAGGAAGTGTACGCCTCACAACTATAAAGATGGAAGTGTTGTTTCTCCTAGCCTTCCACAACCTACAAGGGTTACACCACAACAATAGGAAGAAAAAAGAGAAAAAGGGCTTTGTTACAATTGTGATAGCAAATGCACTAAAGGTCATAAGTGTGCTGAGAAGAAATTATTTTACATAGAATATGAAGAGGAGGAAGAAAAGGATCAAGAAACAACAAAAGAAGAAGATATACGCCAGGACCCCACCCCAGAGAAAGAAGAAATGAATCAGACCATATCTTGTAAAGCATTGGCAAGAATTACCACTCCTCAAACTCTCAAGATAGAAGGACATATCAAGAAGAAAAAGGTGCAAGAAGTGAAAGATCACATCGAGAAAGAAGAAATGAATCCAACCATATCTTGTAATTCATTGTTCGAAATTACCACTCCTCAAACTATCAAGATAAAAGGACATATAAAGAAGAAAAATGTTCAAGAAGTGAAAGATCACATCAAGCATCAAGAAATAAATCTGACCATATCTTGTAAAGGATTGGAAGAAATTACCACTCCTCAAACTCTAGAGATAGAAGGACATATCAAGAAGAAAAAGGTTCAAGCAGTGAAAGATCACATCGAGCATCAACAACAAGTTCTCCAACTTTTAAAGGATAACGCCACTTCAGTGCAAAATCAAACGAAACAACAGGCACTTAAAAAATGGAAACCTTACCGAATGGGAAGACTCTTCAAGGATGAGGATGTGGAAGCATTGTTTTGTGTTATTTATATTATCCAACCAGATTGGATAAACGGAGCAAGGGATGAATGGAAGAAGGACGAAGAAGTATGGCCACTTATTCAAAAGTTGCAAAAGATCCCAATTCAAACAATATTGCTAGAAATTAAAGAGGAATTAAAAATCATATTGGAACCTGGAGCAGTCACAAAAACAAGAACCCGACAGCTACGAAATCTATCAATTTCAGAGTATCTCATCAAGTGGAAGAACTTACCCGCTAAATATTCCACATGGGAGGACAAGAATTTTATACAGAAGCATCAAGAACTACTCAAGGTTGAGGACAACGCTTTTTGAAGGAGAGGGGCATGTTAGGCCCCTATACTACTAGTGTAACCCCTTATTGTTATTAGTATAACCCACTTATTATATTGATGTACCCATGTAGTGCCCATATCGTTACTATTGTGCCCCATAGAAGCCCACTATTGTTATTATTGTGCCCTTATATTATTATTGTTATGTCGACTCTGATTATGTTATGACCCCTTAGACTCCTATATATAGAAAGGAGGTCTTTTCATTTGTATCATCCAAGAATTGTTCATTTATGTAATGTAAAGGAGGTTGCCCCCTCGAAGAGGATGAATTCTAAGGCGTTGATCTATCTTCTCTATCTTTTCTTGAGCTAGTTTCATAACAATAACGGTGTCTTTAGACACCACAATCTCTCTCAGTGCTTTGTGATCCCAACATCTAGTAAAAGAGTCGAAGGTGAATAGAGAGATCTAGAAAGCCTGGTGAATGTGAAGTGAGGATGGTCTAATAAAATATGTGTGCAGTGGTGCATATTAGTAGGAGGTAGGTCGTTTAGGCTCCAAGCTAAAGGTTGTACAACATCGTGAAGTTTCTTTGTGAGGTGCACACTCAAAAAGATGGAGACACAACTCTAAAGGAATGATGATGTCATTCCATCAGTAGAAGAAGATATTGGTGGAGGTTGGAACGGAAAGGAAGTTGGGTGCAAAGCACTATATTCTAAAGAAACCTTATTTTTCAAGGTTAAGAATAAATATCATCCAGAAAGTTCATTTGGTATCGGTTGTGAGCAGAAAAGGAAACAATGGTATCAATGTCAACCATGGCAATAATGCTTGAATGTTGCCTAATATTGAGTGGATCAAAAATCAATTCCTTCTTGAAGCAAGAAAATGGAAATGTGTTGTTGTTGTGCTGGTATGGCCTGCGAAGGAGTTGAGGCAGGCGAGGGAGAAATTCCATAAACTTGCAGAAAAGTAGAGAGTGCAAGGTAGAACCCACCCACTGTTAAAGTGTCTTTTGAGCAGTTGCGATCACCATCAAGTGGAGCCAAGCGAACCTGCCAAAAAGTGGTCAGATGAGGATAAAGAAGAAAAAATATATAAGAGAGCGCATTGATCTGATTTCAAGCATGGGAAGCAGAGGAGAGACTGGTGTAGAAGATTCAGGCTAGGCTATCCGTGGAAGTTATGTAGATGTGTATTGGTCATTGTGAAAATATTGAAAGACTAGAGCCAATGGCCAAGTGGAGCAACCTGAGTATTGAACTAATTTGCTAGAGAAAGGGTCCTATGGTAGTGGCAAAAGAGATCGAGTAGTGAACTATGAGAGTCATGCCTAGATCGCAGTTTGGATAAGACCTGTAGGCGTTCGAAGCGGAGATTAGAGTGTCAGTGGAGGGTGTGGTTATAAATCTGTGTCAACTTATCCCTGTCGACGACGAGAGTTTTCAAATAGTGACAATAACAAGCCGTCAAGGGAAATTGCCCAGAAGGGGCCAAGTAAATAGGTGATAGTGTTATGAGAGTTGCCTAAAAAGCCATGTCAAGGAGAGTCAAGTGTAGAAAACTAATTTTAGAGTGCATCGCAAATGGAGTTTGACCAAGAGATCATGAGGGTTGCACTAAAAGCAGCAAAGGAGAAGCCACTGAGTGTGAAGTTGCTGAGTATGTGATGGATGATCGCTGAATGGAGGACGAGTATATCGTTTGGGTTGTGAGAGTCTTAAAGAGAATGGATGCAACTGTGTAGGCTGCATGCAGAATAAATCATGAGGACCGAAGGCTTGTTGCTGAGAAAGCTCTGTAGTAGAGATAAAAATGAGTGGCGAGGCAGTGTTAAGAAGGACTACACCAATGACAAGCTACTGGTGGTGCAACTCCAAAAAATGATTTGGTGGATGGATGTGATGATAGATTTTCGAGGTCAAAGTATAGATTATGCAAGGAAATAAGCCGAGAGAGTAGTACAATGGATGAAAAGAACAAAGATGGATGGAAAGAACGAAGATGGAGTCAAGAGCACTGAAGGTTATGAAGGAGCTAGTCTGTAAGTGTGAACACCATAGGAGTTTTGGTCCAAGTTGTGAAATCTTGTGATAGGAAGGAATTTCCTTAGAAAGTTGTAAGACCTATATTCAGGCATACAATTTGCGTGGGAACATGCATAGTTGTAAGGCCTTAAAGAGAATGATCAAGCATACATGCAATGCAAGTGGTGCATGGAGTTATCAAGCTGCGCAATGGACCACTTAAAGAGATACGAGGGTGACAGGTGTATTGATATCCTAGCTTGATGGGGGGAATGTGAGATCTGAGGTGAGATGGTTGTGGAACCATGTACACGAAAAGCTATCCTAGATAATTGGTGGATACAATGGCTAGTTACCCATGTAATCTGGTAGATGGAAACTTTTTTATATGAAGTGCAATAAGAATGAATGGGACCAAGTCAATCTCCCTTAGTCAAGTTTAAGGGGGGGATTGTTAGGGTTGTTCTAGTAAACTTGATTGGGTCAAGATATTGGTGGCATTATGGCTCTAGGTATATGAACATCCATGGTTTTTGCCCATGGTATTCATCTCCAATGAAGCCTACTTAAAGGTTAGAAATATTAAAGAAAAATCGTCTCGGTGGCCACTGAGAACACAATAATAGTGTCTTTAGACACCATAATCTCTCTCGGTGCTCTATGATCCCAACATATTGTATCGCTTGAACGAAAAATTCAAACAAGATCGATCTCACTCTCATCCAAAACCACCACGTCTAATCTGAGTCTAAAGGGAAAAGAGCCTGGGAATACCTGCCAACCTTCCTTCAGGAACCCATCAGTTGCATTGTTATGTTCCCTACAAGCATGCTTAAAGGAGATGCGAGAAAAGGATTGAATTTAACATCTTTTAACATCTTAATACCAGTCAACCAATTAACCAGGGAGGGAGGTGAAAAGTTAGACTTCCTTGTAACCCCATCAGTGATGGTACTGAAGTCACCATAAATAGAAATACGATTCAATTGTTGCTTCCTAGCCAAGTATAACAACCCCTAAAGGGCCAAAGTTTCTTCTCTTAAATTTATGCCCTCATCGCCAAACCAGAGGAAATGTAACTAAAACTGTGGACAAATAATCAACACAACCCCACATCCACATTTACCAAATTGTGACGCACCATCAAAGAATCCAGTTGGAAACTCCACTTATAGAAAATTCCTTATCAACCTGGGTGCCCTATCATTTTTGTTTACTTGTTCCATAGACTCCGACCATACCTATACATTGGCACAAATATTTGCAATATTCATGGGCCTCCCTTCAAATATCACTAAGTTCCTTTCTTGCCAAACCTCCTAAGTAATGAACAAGGCGATAGATTCGATCTTCCCTCGTTTCCTGAATCACCATTGATAACATGCTTCCAACGAAGGGAACGACCAAGTAGGAGGAAACTGGAGCCAATCCAGTACCCTCATCCACACTGCAATAAAAAAAGGGAACTGTAAAAAGAGATGAGCGACGTTCTCCTACTACTCCCTGCAAAAGGAGAACCAACCCGAATCGAGAATGCCCCTTTTGAAAATATTATCCCAGGTAAGGATGTGGTTTTTCGACGCCAACCAACAAAAACAGATTATTTTCAGCGGGACACTCCAGCTCCATACCTTCTTGTACCAGCATTAGTTTATCAACTAATAAGACTCACTAAAAATGTATTTGTAAATCTCTGAAACCACCACAGTTCCAGATCACATGGATCCCTTCCAAAATAAAACACCTCCACGTTCTTTTCTAACCAGACGTGTCATTTGAAGATTCACAATGTAATGGTTCCAGAAAACTGCAATTGCACTAGACAAACCCATCTTGACAACATCCTTCCAACACGAGTAAGAGAAAGAGTCAAAATTGCATCTAAATGCTTGGTCAAGGAAGAAAATACCCTTCACATGCAAGACATCAATGACACAAAGGGGTGGTTGTTTTTTATTACACATCCCCTATATATAATCAATCCCAATCATAATTTTTTTTTTATTTACCAAAGGACCAATGCAGATTACCAAACAAACACTTTATAACCTCAGTGAGATTATTCCATATATGAGATCCCGTTTTTATTCCAACACAGCCACGTCAGTACCATTCCACCAGGGACATGTGTCTTAGATATTTGTCATGAATAGCATCTTTCCATATCACCTTACCAAAAAATGCACTTCATAAACTTTTGGTTAGAAGCGTCCATCCAAACATCTTCAAATCCAATAAGCCACATCAACCTAACTATTTTTCTTTTGAGATAGTGTCAAAACGAACCAAATAAAATTCATGTTTCCCTCTACCAAGACAAGATTCAAGGAATATCTTTATTATTGAAATTTGACATTAATTGTAAGGATTACTACTTGAATTGTTGTTTTAAAAATAAGAATCGAAACATAAATAAAAATGAGAAATAATAATAATTAAATATATATATGTATATATAACGATATTGTATTCATCACAAACCTTAATTAATATATCAATCATTCAATTCATATAATTTTATTAAATTCTTTTCATACCAATTAAAACTTTTATATAATTATAATAAAATAGAATATATTTCTACAAATATACAAATTAATAAAAATAACTAAATAAACATATTATGTTTATAATATTATAATCCATTTGATTATAAAAGAATCCAGGGAAACGGCCTGGAGTATGCTGTAAAACTACGTCTGTTTAGCTAAGAGCTCGTCTTCCTCGGACGTAAGGAAACAGGTTAACGGCCCAAGACCCAGAGGCATCTGGCAAGAGTGAAAGCCTGCTCCCTTACGGACCACCAGCGGGTTATTACAGGTGGCGTGGTTTTCCTTGATAACAGTGATGAGTCAAACAGACATTCCCGGATAGTGGCCAGAGATGGTTGTCCTCACTATTGGTTTGACACCTGAATTTGATAGGTTTTGCCACCTTCGGGAAAAAAAATAAAAATCCAAGGAAAATACAAATATGAGATTAGTTTCAAGTTCCCTTCTACCTCTTCACTTTAAGTGAAGTCCCTTTACACAATTTTCATGATATAAAATGGAATAAAACTCTACACATATGCAAAGTACAAATGTTTAATGGTGTCATATACCATGTGATTGTAAAAGAATCCAACTCGATGCAAAATATGAGAAATCTCACGGTCCCTTCTACCTCATCACTTCAATAATTTGGGTTCATCATTATGTTTTTCATGTTAGAGGATGTTAGAGGTCGTAATTGAATAGTAATTTCACTATTTTCAATGAAATAATAAGTAAGCTATTTTTTCTGTAGAAGAAAAAAAATATTAGGAAAAAATTAAGTATATTGTTATTTTTAATGGTTTGTTTATTTTGATGGTTTGTTATTAGTTTTTAATAATTGTTTTTGATTATGTATGTAGATATACAAATTTTAGTTCGGCAAAGTTGGTTGATTTTTTCAATAAAATTTTATTTAAAATTTGAAAGTGTAGTTGAGTTGTTCTTAATCTAGAGGATAAATGTTTTTTTAGTTAAATATATTTATGTATAAATTCAACATAAATTTAATGGAATAAAAAATTTAATTTTGATGTTTATTATGATTGTGTTTATGTGATTTTTATAGTCGTGTTTTTTCTCAATTATGTTGCACTAAATTGGTTAAAGTGATATAATTGGTTTGAGAGTCAATCCTCAAAAAGAAAATCAATCCATGAAATAAAAATGATGAGTATTTAGGATTTTTAACATGGAATCAAAATCGTTAAAAAAAAACATAATCATGAAAGGAAAGTAACTGCATGTGTCATATTGTACAATATATTAACGATAGAACAATATTGTCCTATAGTAAAAACAAAGTAAATTGTGCTTTTTTCCCATTATGTCATTGTGTGTGGAAAAAACATGAAAAGGTTGTGTTGAATGAAAGGGATGCAAACGTAAGATTACTACAATAGATTTGTTGTAGTTCTTGGTTTCGTGTTATGGAATTGATTGTTTTTGGTGTTGCAACTTCTTGTTGATCCTTGGGACTGAAAACATTGGAGAATCTCACTAGAGGACTACCATATATTTTCTTAGTATGTTGATTATGGTGGATGAATTGTTGTCCAATGGAAATTGGCTTCTTGTGTTTAGATAGCCAGTGAATTAAGGTTGGACAATATAATTTTCCCATATTATCTTTTGACATTTATGAAATTAGATGTGCATAGTAAGAAAAGTAAGATGGTGTTACTAGTCATGCATTGACTTTGGGAATTTTCATATATATTTATTTTTATGAAAAATAAAAGGCATGTTAACTTCTTTCACACTAAGTTATTTTAATATGTGAAAAAAATAAATGTGTGAATGAATTCCAAGTGTAGTGTCTTCCAATATTTGACATGGAGAGTTTTAAACTTAGTGATCTTGAAAATCTTGAAGGAACCCCCAAGTATTCTTCGTGGAAATGCTTTATAGAACTCATCCTTATTGAATGAGATGTTTATTCTCTAGTTGATGGATTATAACCAAAACCAAAAGATCTTGCTAAAGGGGTTGATTGGAATAAGAATTATATCAAGACTCATGTGATCATCTAGTTAATCTAAGATTGTCTTCGGTTGTGGATGCAAGGAGTTGTAAGATAGCTAAAGATCTGTGGGGCAAGTTGAAGTCCATGAATGAATCTTTAAGCATGTCAAGAAGGATGTTACTCAAAACAAGGTTGAATGCATGTAGGATTGTAGAGGGAGAGAGTGTCTCTTCATACATTGGTAAAATCGAAGAAATCATAGCCCAATCACATGGTGCAAGAAATAAAATCTAAAATGAGGATATGATTCTCATGACTTTTAGTGGATTCTCTTATGACTATGAGATGTGTTAACACCCAGGTTGTTCCCTATGACTCCCAAGGGAATACGGCCGGGGTAACCACTAACCAATCTTTTAATCACTGTTTCTAGCCAAACTGTGATCAGAGAGGGCTCTCTCTTTATGATTTGTATCTGTTTATGATAAGATTTTAGGCTAGTATATTAAGCACAGGTTTTGTTTATGTTTTGGTTGATGAATTTCTTTCAGATCTCTGTGATATAGTTTTTTAAAGAGTTGAGTACCATTGGGCAATGGAGTCTATGGTTGTGTGTATTTTAAACTTTGTGATGAACCAGTGTGACTTACAGGGCCATTTGAGTGTTTGATAGAACAAATTTTGAGTAAATAACAGGAAACAGGTAAGACAAACAGTGAAAGCATTCAAGAATTTTCACTCATTGTTTAAATGTCTCCACTAAACTGGTTATGAGAAAGGACAGATGTCACAGGGGCAAACTTGAATCCCTGAGAATGTCTATCACAGCGAAAAATACAGTTTTAGAGTGCAGCAACTAAGAATTACACTTCTGTTACTGTATTTGAGGAAAACATGGATAATAGCTCAGTTTGAGTTCAGGGTAATCATGGATTAAGTCCTGGAACCATTCTTCTACTTTGCTATTAAGTGTAAAACATTCAAGCAATAAAAGAGAACAAAAGACTCGAAAATATGTAATACAGAGATTTGAGAAAACTTATTGTTTTATGAAACACTCTGGAATCCTGCAACATTCACCATTCACCACAACGCATCAAAGTACACCAAGCCTTGGAAATTCCATTCTCCCTTTGTATTATTTCTCTGAAAATATTACAGCAACTGAGAATTCCAAAAGGAAAATTACAACAACCCCTTCAACTTCTGTGAAGGGTGAATATATACTTGCGGTGGTTTACAAAATATCTGAGTTCTGAGTTATCTCAGACTTAATATTCTCACCAACTCTTAAAATATTATGACCAAAATTTATTACAGCATTGATTACAGAGTAAAAGCGTTTTAATGCTCTGTCAGAAGATATTTTAGCCTTTGGGAACAGCTAAGTCGGTTGAGATATTCTGAGTAAATGCTGGAAAACCTGACTGTAAGGCTTGTACGCTGTATCTTGGGCTTGTCACCTGTGATTGTGACTGCTGCTTGTGGTGAGTCAATGGTTCTGCTGAGTTGGCTCAGCCTCTGCCTCTTCCTTGTAGATATTGTTCATCAAAATTGTGCCTGCGCATGTCTGCTTATTTACCTGGAGAATTAGCGCTACTGGTTCTGGCCTGACAAAATTGTCTGTGTCAAATTCCTCCAGACATCCTGTGTGGGCAATTGGTGTCTTAAGATTGCCTCTAAAGTTTCATCTGCTTCTGTGAATTTGAAGAAATTAGGTGGTGTATCAAACAGATGTTCAATTTCATTCATGATAAAAAACAAGTTATCCACCCTATCATACATATTCTGCCCTGTTGCTGGCCCTGTGTCTGGTGAAGTACTGGGCGGTTTTGAAATCTGTGCTACTGCATGGGCATCAATCCTTTTGTTGTAATTTTCTAGGGTGAGCAGTCTTCCTACACTGCTTAAGATGCTGGGGAGGCCTCTGTTCTGTAATGCTAAGAATCTGTCCAGGAACTTGTTGACCTCTGTCTGCATATCCTGTGTCCTCCTTTCCAGCGTTCCAACTAGGCTTCTCAATGTTAGGACTCTTTTGGCTACTGAGATTGTTTCAGTCCTGTTGGTGATTCCCATGACAGCTAGTTGAGAGCTAGTCTTGTTGTTCAAAATATTAATCATCCTGGTCGCAGCATCTGGCATGTGTCCAAGGCTTTCCCTGGCTCTCTGTATTTCTCTGTTTGCCTTGGTGATGAGCACTATTTGCTCATCCATAGTCTCAATATATTGCCATTGGTTGGCAATGGACCGCCCAATGTTACTCCAGAGCACTGCTTTCATTTCTGCTGTCACCTTTTCTAGTGCAAGCTCTTTTTCCAGTTCAGCTATTCTTCTTTTGAGAGCTCTTACCTCTCTCTCCTTTGCTGCCTCATTCTGTTTGCTCTTGTCAAACTTTTCATTCACCTTAGCCAAGGTTTTCTTGACTTCATCAAGCTCTTTCATTTGAGATTCCAGGACTTGGATCTCAGCTTGCAGCTTCTGCATGTCTAGACTAGGAGTCTGTTCCGTTGGTGTAGTTGTTGCTGTGGATGGCGCTGTAGTTGGTGCTGTAGCTTCTGTTTGCTGAGGAGGAGGAGTAGTTGTTGGAGGGACTTCCTCAAGATTTATTATCACAGGAGGAGGCTGGGAGGGTTGGCCCTCTTCTCTTTGCTTCAGTGCTTCTTGTAGTGTTGCCTTTGCAGTTTCAGTTTGTCCTAGCTGGTCTTGAATCCTAACCAGCTCTTTGTATAGGGATACCAGCAGGTCTGTAGCATCCTTTTCTTGCCTTTGCTGGGCAACTTCATCTGTTTGTGGATGGATGGTGGCTGGGAGCTTGATTTTCTTTCTTAGGGCCGCCATGTCTGCATCCCTTATCTTCAGGAGTTCTTGGATACCTTTGACATCTTTAGGATCATGTCCTATATCTATAATTACATCTTCCAAGGACTTGATCCTGTTGTCCTTGGCTTGTGATGATGCTCTTTCTAATTCCAGCTGAGAGGTTGTGTTATCCAGGCTGCTCTTCAGTTTGTAGTTCTCCAATGTCTCATCTGCCAGGGAGGCATACACCATTTCACCAGTTTGTTTATGTAATTCAATCTTATCCATAGGGTGTATGTCTTTGGCAAGAACCTCCATGTTGGTTCTTAGATAGCCCGAGGTGGATTGAGGATGCAAAGTTGTAGGCATGAAGTGGCTCATTATCATTTTGCCTTCACTTACATCGAAGGCAGACCTGAGTCTCTGCTGGTTGGTGGGAGCCAAGTTCAGCAAATGATTGTATAGCTGCACCTTAATTGGATCGCTCCTCCTCTTGATATCAATAAACTGTTGTTTGATGCTAGACTGTCCTTCTCTGTGTTGACTGGAGGAGCTGACCTCTCCTCCTGTAGTTCTATCATGTTCATGCTGGAATGAACTAGCTGAAACTTCTCCACTGGGTGGGCCCATGCCCATGGCTTGCCTTACTGCTATATCCTCCTCTTGAGAGTCATTCAGTCTTTGTCTCTTTTCTCCTCGATTGAAGGATGAGGTCAGGGGGGTCTCTCTATCCCTTTTCCTGGTCAAGTCCTCCTTTTGTGGTGTTTGGAGGACCGAGGTGTCAACATTGGTTTCTGCCCTGGGAGGCACCACTGTCTGAGGCTGCTGCTCAGTGAAGCTTGGTGGATCAGTCCCCTTTTCTTGCTGCAAGGGCTGCTGTTCACTAGACTGGGCCTCTTCTTGTTGCTGCCCGAGTTCTTGCTGTTCCATTTCTTCTTGCTGCTGTAGCAATGTGTCCACTTGTTCTTCTGTCAATGTAGGTGGCTGTTCCAATTTGCTTTCTGTAGGAGATGGGCACCTGTCCAAAAATTTCCAAGTCAGCTTCCTTTTGCACATTCCTAGCCTCTTTCTCAAGTAATTCTTCATTAGTGACTTCCTCTACTAGTGTACCCTCTTCCCAATCTGATGCATTGGCATACTTTTCAATTTCAGGTTGTCTTTTGTGTGCATAGTTACCCAATTTGTATCTAATCCTCCTGAGGGAGATAGAATGATTGGGGTCATAGGGAATCCATTCAAAACTGGTTTGCAATTTGAGGCCCTCCAGGATCCTGTCTGCCTCTTTCCACCCTTCCTCTTTCCTGTTATATAGGAAGGGACCTAGCTGGCTCCTTACCTTCAATTGTGACTTCTTGTTTCTACTCTGAAAATGAAGGTAATCTGAGTTCCCAAACTGCCTAAAATATTCTAAGGCAAAAAGCCTCATGGGGACATACCTTGGCAACCTAAATGGGTCCAATTCACAGCCATATATCCTAATGACTGTATGGTTCTGGTAGAAGTACCAATTGCCAATGTTGTAGGACTTGTTCAAGTGCAGAATTCTCTTCATATCATCGGTTAATCTAGGAGGAGGGGCACCTTGCAGCACTGTTAGGGCTGGATGAACAAATAAATCAATAAACTCACAGTATGTATAGGGTGATACTGCGGTATGATGAAACAAGGAGGTCCAGAAAACAACTGATCTTGGACTTCCTTGGGCATTGAGTGGCCTCAAAGGAACAGAGAAGGTAGCTGGCTGGTGAAAGAGGAATAAGTGGTATATATAGGAGGTATACCTGAAAAGTCTCTCCCTCCTCAAATTCATGAACTGCTCATGGATTTTCTCTGCTATGTAAGTTGCATAATCATAGTGCACAGCTGGAGGCTTACCAGGAGCAAATATAGATAGCATTGCCATTATGCTGTCATCCACATCCTCCATTCCCCTGAATCCTAGGACATAGCCAATCAAATCCACCAACATTCTGCCCAACTCATTTAGATATTGATACCCAATAGGAGGGGTTCTGACTGTTTCAGAGCCTGGTGTGACAAACAATTGGTTGATTTTGATAATCTGGTCACTTGACAGTTTGCTCCCTCTGTTTATCAAATTCTGCATAGATAGAGGGGTCAATTGCTTGGCTGTATGGAAGTGCAGCATTTGATTTATGCTCTCTGGGGTGATCTGGAACAGGACTAGGCCTGTGGGGCTAATGACCGCTCTTTGGCTTGGGTCATAGCATTCCTGGCAGCTGTAAATGAGCTCTGGCATAGGATTAACTTGGGGAAGGTTGTAGATGGGCAAATTTGAATCCCAAATCCCCAAGATATCTGCCCCACTCAGGTGCTGGGCTCTTAACTCATTCATCATTTGGACATTGTATTTGGTTCCCATGGGGAACCAATCCAGCATTTGGTAATCCATGTCTCCCAGGGCTTTCCATGCTAATTCCTGGTGAGGAGCATTGAGGGGCTTGATATTTAGAGCAATAGGGGTCTCCATAGTTCTTCAAGTTGCAAGAATTGCAGGTGGACAGGTAAAATGGTAGGAACACAGAATAGAGGTGGTTCTCTGTGGAAACAGTTGATATTTTGGGTATCAGAGGGGAATGCTTCCAACAACAATTGAAATACTATTGGTCTTTAGTGACAGAACTTCTCTATGGTCTGACTGTACTCTTCGAGCGGGTGAATTGTATCTACCAGGAAATCTGCCGGGAAACGCAGAGTTACAATGGTTTTGAGTGAATTACAGGTTTTTAAGGCTCGGCAGGTACTTGTTGGCCCTCACAATTACAATGGTGGACGAGCAGATGGAAATGAACGGTGCAAATATCGTTTTTAAGGTTCCTTTATCCTTCTGAGCAATTGAAAGTTTAATGACAGTCGTATGGAGGGAAGAACACTGTAAATACCTGTAATTTGACGAGCAGAGGTCGAACAGAGGTGCACGGTTGCTGCTGAGGAGGTCGCCCGGGCTAATTCAACAGGTTGGCGGAAATTCGGGTGCAAACGGTCATGCAGAGCGACCAATAGAAACAGGAGTAAAAGTGAGAAAAACACGGGATTTTTGGGTAAATATGGGTTTTTTTACCATTTTTGGCGCTTTTTAGTGATGACGTCAGCATGACGTCATTGGTGGGTCACGGTGATGTGACGTCAGCTGACGTCATCGGGTGACGTGGCAGTAGATTACTGGTCCAAGGGGGCGGTGAGGTGGCGACCACGTCAGAGGCCAGGTGGACGAATGGCGGAGGTAAGTGCGAGCGGATATGACGTGGCGGTGGGTCAGCGGAGAATAGGTGGCAGTTTGGACCGTAGCGGTTACGGTTAGAACTTAACCGCTGCGGTTTCTCGGGGCGGTTTGGGTACGGCGAAAAGGTTGTCAGGCCCGGCTCCGAGATAGGTTAGCGCCCGACGCGTGGAGGAGGCCTGACGTGACGCAACGTCATTATCTCGGGAGTTAAAGTACCGCCACAGGGGCCGCTCCGATATTGACGTGGACCGTCGGATCTAAGGAGCTTGATCCGACGGTGGGCGGAGCAGGAAGATGCACGGTTTATACGCGGGCGGAAAATATTACGTTTTGTGGGTTTTGTATTGGTTTTTCAAATGTTTTTATTTAACCAATCATGCGGTAGCATTTGGGAACGTGCCATAGGCGGGTTTTGATCTTAATAACCTTTGCAAATGATTTTACAGGCAAAAGGGGTTTTGATAGGGATTTTATCAATGCAGAGGTGGTTTGAGGGGTAAATTGACTTGCAGCAAAGGGGGAATGGGGTAGAACAGGTTCACCAAAGTGGCCAGATGCCATTTTGGTCCCTTTTGAAAAATATATGGCTATTATGCCAAGGGGAGAGAATATATATAAGATTTGGGGCTTTATACACCTTAGTGTTAGTATTATTAGGGGAAGGGGTAAAATAGGGGAGCTATATAGTAGAATTAGAGGTTAATATGAATGAAGGAGGGGGATGAAGGGATTTCACTGAGTTTATCCGAAATTGCCTTGGTCTTAAGAGTAGATCAAAATGAAAAGATCTCAGACCAGAAATGTGCATTCTGAATGAACTAGAACCACCATACAACCATGATCTTTCTTCATAAATCTCAGCTAACAGAAAGGGGGTGTTAGTAATGGACTAGAGAGGGAAAAGGGAGGTTAGTGATGCTCTTTGCTGTGATTTGATGGAATTAACCACTTTGTTTCTTGATAGATTTTTGCCTTGGCAAAACACCTCTTGACACCTGTGTAATGGTGAAAATACCCTTTCTGCAACCACAACTGCCTACCCAGCTATTTTCCTAGCATTTTTTGTTTCTTCTTGGAGGGGCACTTGGACTTGCAACCCTTACTTGCCTTTTCTTTTCTTTGGCTTTTTCCTTTTTCTTTCTATCTACTTCTACCCTTATCTCTTCCAAGGTCCCAGATTAAACTTTTGGGAACCTTTGCTTCTCTACCTGAACTACTTGTCTGCCAAGATTAAGCTGTTTGGACAGACTTTTTTCTTTATCCTATAACTCAAAATTGAAACATGGCATAATCCAGTTTAAACTGTTGAATCATCCACAAAATTTGAAATAAGGTCCTTAACTTTTGAAACACTTTACACACCTCTGGTTCTCTGGGAAATATGGGATCTTTGTAATACCAAAGCAGAGCATATTTGGATTTTTTATGGTCAATCATGAAATATGAAACCTATTACTATAGGTATCCAACAGTATGTTTGTCAACAATGTTACTAGTAGAGAAATTATACCTTCATTTCAAAGTTTTATGATATTCTAATACGAAGAGATGCGAAATAAGGAAAATAATCAAATGGAGTTGGATGATGTTCCATTATGGCCAAACACTGAGAAATATAGTCAAAAGTGGAAAAAGAAGAAAATAAAAAAATCACCCACATTAGAAATTCAATGGTGGTGAAGCTATTTCATCTCAAGGAAATTTTAAGTCTAGAATGAAATGTTTCCATTATAATGAGAAAAGGTCATATTGCGAAAGGTTATCCTAAGAAGAAACTAGATATTGAAAAGGTCATGTGCAATAGCATGATAAGAATTGATTCCACCAACGTAATGCTACAAATGGAATTGATGAGTTCTCAGTTGTCTAATGAAATAGAAAAATTATTATTATTATTATATGCTCTTTCTATTATTCTTGTAATGATGCCTAGTATATTTACTCTTGTATGTTTCTTAATAAAAAAATATTTGTAGGATTAAAGAGATCATTCCTCATATTTAATATGGGTTATGATTGATCTTGCGAGGCAAAGGGAGTAGTAATTATTCATATTTGAATGCCAAGTGGAGGTATAACATTGATAAAGAATGTTTTGTATGTTCTTGGTGTTGATTTTTCTGTACAAATGATAAGTGTAATTTATTTTTAAACTATGGTAATTACTTGTGAATATATATAGTATAGTTCTTTTATCTTCATCAAGCAATAACACTTCAGAAATTCAACTAATAATCATGAAAGGGAAGTAGAGATCACAATGTTGAAAACTTAGGATATGTGAGATCATGTGTGTAAGAGAGAGATGTGTGAGTGATAAGTGAATGATTAAAATGAAAAATTCCAAGTGTATTTATACCCAAGAGATGTGTTTCTTAAATTAAATGGCGTCTCTTTGTAAATTAAATTCTAGTAATTCTGCACATTTACATATTCACTCATATTTGTTGAAGTGTTGAAGATTATGTAAATAATGGTGGACAATAACTCTCGGTAAGTATATTTATTTACACAGCGTTCCTATTATGTCTTGTATACAATTACTTGCTTAAATTATTATGGGTTGTAACTGATGGTAAATATGTTATTTACACAAGCATGAGCTATTTTCAAGGATCTTAATTTTACTTGTGGTTTTGTTGATTATCTTTCTTTTAATTATCTTTCTTCTAATTTAAATTTAAATTTTAATTAGTGTTTTCACATAGTATTATAAATACACCAATGATTATGAAGATCGAACATAGCTACATTTTTCAACACACCCTCTTAGCTAGGGAGATATTCATAATCTCTATCAATATGTCAATAAGTTGAAAGGGTTCTCTAAGGAAGGATAAATATTAGATCAAAATTAGCATCAATATCATAATTACTAGCATCACAATCATCTAGGTCAACCCTCTTGACCTATAACAATCATGGCATCCACTCGGTACCTATGGTATAACATCAATATCAACTAGTCCCCATGATCTCATTGACACCTCAACCTCATGGTATCCAGACCAATCCTCATTCATTGTTGCATGACTAGTGCACATAGTGTTGGGCCCTACTTTTGTACCCATTTTTTACATCCTATTCTACTGTTTTTACTGTCATTTACCCTACTTTACCCTTTTTGTACCCTAAAACCACTCCACACTAGCTAAACTACACTACTTTATAGTGGAGGTAAGATTTGTTACTTAGGGCTAATTTTCGTATGTCTTTAATTTGTTTAAGTAGATGATAAATGAACCTATAACTCTTTAATTACTTTGACTAATGTTTAAAAGGATTCACAGACATTTGAACTATGTCGACAGGTCAACATACAGTCCAAAACATCACTCAACAACACAGTAGGCAGTCATTTTTGGACCCACTATTTTGTACTTTGTTTTATACCTCATTTAGTACTCTACCCAATAGCAGGCACCCAGGCAACCTTTGGCATCCCAAAATAGGCCTCCTTATTCTCAAACATGGAATCTGTTTTATCGATAGTGTTGTGATCGGGATAAGTTTAGTTGCAATATCTGCGAAGCTATCCGGGAGATTTCACATGGCTTAAATTAGTTCTGATTTTATATTTTTACTTTTCTCAGTCAATCAGTTGTAACCATTTTTCATTTGTTGAACTCTTTAAAAAGCCTGATATTTTTTATGTAAAATTTACAAATGCATAGCCTTTTATAAGGAGATACGCTCAAGCTGAACTGGTGATTGTGGCGCAACTTCTTGATTATGCTCTATTAAGGTCGAACTTCTAAAATGATGTTTTATTGAAAATTTAATATAATTATTGTCTCAACTTCTATTTTCATGTAATTGTTATGTCTTTCAATTCATAAGGTATTGAATTAGCTTAAGACTTTCTCTAGGTAGTGGCAAGGGCCCACCACGACCTGGAATCGAGTCTTGTAACCATTATAGTATTTAGGAAGTGTGTTTTTCTTCAGTAACTAGATTCACATTTCATTTCCAAATTATTTTGTTAAATAGTTCTCATAATTTCAGTACTTCATTTCGTACTTAAGCTATTACTCTATTTTCATAAATCTGGAAAAGAACAAAAAGTATATTATTGCTGAGTCTTTGCAAGCTGGGGAACATTGTTATGAATACCTCGTGTACATGATAAATTTTCTGATTACAATTTTATAGTCATGAATGGTTAGCAAAGAGAACTTTTCAACTTAAAACGAATTCTTAAGAGAAGCAATTGTCTTGTTTCGAATTTAATCTCTAGTTTTAAACTGAAATGGGCCTTCATTGTTTATGATCATATATGTGTACCAGTGACACACGGCTCCTATAGCATTTTTCTCTACATGGAATATCCACAATCAATAGAGACAAAGTGTTATTTGTTAATGTAGGTTGCGTGTTAATATCTTCGGAATTGTGTGGAATTTACAACATCGTCATTCAATTTCCTGTGTGAGATTTATTTGAAGTATAGTGTAACTTGTTAACACCCAGGTTGTTCCCTATGACTCCCAAGGGAATACGGCCGGGGTAACCACTAACCAATCTTTTAATCACTGTTTCTAGCCAAACTGTGATCAGAGAGGGCTCTCTCTTTATGATTTTGTATCTACAATGATAGTATTTCAGGCTAGGTATTGAGCACAGGTTATGTTTATGTTTTGGTTGATGAAACTCCTTTTAGATTTCAGTGATGTAGTTTTCAAAGAGGTTGAATACCATTGGGCAATGGAGTCTGTGGCTATATGTGTTTGAAACTTTGAGATGAAAGGTGGAACTTACAGGGCCATTTGAGTGTTTAATAGAACAGTTTTTTGATTAAATAACTGGAAACAGGTAACACAAACAGTGAAAGCATTCAAGAATTTTCACTTATTGTTTAAATATTTCCAACAAACAGTTTTGAAAGAAAGGGACAGATGTCTCAGGGGCAAACTTGAATCCCTGGGAATGTCTATCACAGCAAAAGACACAGTTTTGAAATGCAGCAATTAAGAATTACAATTCTGTTACTGTATCTGAGGAAAACATGTATAATAGCTCAGTTTGAGTTCAGGGTAATCATAGATTAAGTCCTGGAACCATTCTTTCACCTTGCTATTAAGTGTAAAACGTTTAAACAACAAAAGAGAACAAAAGACTCGAAAACATATAACAAAGAGATTTGAGAATACTTATTGTTTTATGCAACACCCTGGAATCCTGTAACATTCATCATTCACCACAATACATCAAAGTACACCAAGCCTTGGAAATTCCATTCTTCCTTTGTATTACTTCTCTGAAAATATTACAGCAAGTGAGAGTTCTCAAAAGAAAATTACAACAACCCCTTCAGCGTCTGTGAAGGGTGTATATATACTTGCGGTGGTTTACAAAATATCTGAGTTCTGAGTTATCTCAGATTTAACATTCTCACCAACTTCTTAAGATATTATGACCAAAATTCAATACAGCATTGATTACAAAGTAAAGGCCTTTAATGTTCTGTCAGAAGATATTTTAGCCTTTGGGATCAGCTGAGTCGGTTGAGATACTCTGAGTAAATGCTGGAGAACCTGACTTTATGGCTTGTACGCTGTATTTTTTGGGCTCGTCACCTGTGATTGTGACTGCTGCTGTGATGAGTCAATGGTTCTGCTGAGTTGGCTCAGCATCTGCCTCTTCCTTGTAGATTTTGTTCATCAAAATTGTGCCTGCGCATGTCTGCTTATTTACTGGAGAAAATTAGCGCTACGGGTTCTGGCCTGACAAAATTATCTGTGTCAAATTCCTCCAGACATCCTGTGTGGGCAGTTGGTGTGCTAAGATTGCCCCTAAAGTTTCATCTGCTTCTGTGAACTTGAAGAAGTTAGGTGGTGTATCAAACAGATGCTCAATTTCATTCATAATGAAAAATAGGTTATCCACCCTATCATACATAGTCTGCCCTGTGGCTGGCCCTGCGTCTGCTGAAGTACTGGGCGGTTTTGCAATCTCTGCTCCTGCATGGGCATCAATCCTTTTATTGTAATTGTCTAGGGTGAGCAGTCTTCCTACACTGCTTAAAATGCTGGGGAGGCCTCTGTTCTGTAGTGCCAAAAATCTCTCCAGGAACTTGTTGACCTCTGTCTGCATATCCTGTGTCCTCCTTTCCAGTGTTCCAACCAGGTTCCTCAATGTTAAGACTCTTTTGACTACAGCGATTGTTTCAGTCCTGTTGGTGATTCCCATGACAGCTAATTGAGAGCTAGTCTTATGGTTCAGAATATTGATCATCCTGGTAGCAGCTTCTGGCATGTGTCCAAGGCTTGCCCTGGCTCTCTGTACTTCTCTGTTTGCCTTGGTGATGAGCACTATTTGCTCATCCATAGTCTCAATATATTGCCATTGGTTGGCAATGGACCGCCCAATGTTACTCCAGAGCACTGCTTTCATTTGAGCTGTCACCTTTTCTAGTGCAAGCTCTTTTTCTAGTTCAGCAATTCTCCTTTTAAGAGCTCTTACCTCTCTTTCCTTGGCTGCCTCATTCTGTTTGCTCTTGTCAAACTTTTCATTTACCTTAGCCAAGGTTTTCTTGACTTCATCCAGCTCTTTCATTTGAGATTCCATGACTTGGATCTCAGCTTGCAGCTTTTGCATGTCTAAACTAGGAGCCTGTTCCGATGTTGTAGTTGGTGCTGTGGATGGCGCTGTAGTTGGTGCTGTAACTTCTGTTTGCTGAGGAGGAGGAGTAGTTGTTGGAGGGACTTCCTCAAGATTTATTATCATAGGAGGAGGCTGGGAGGATTGACCCTCTTCTCTTTGCTTCAGGGCTGCTTCTAGTGATGCCTTTGCAGCTTCAGTTTGTCCTAGCTGGTCTTGGATCCTGACCAGCTCCTTGTATAGGGATACCAGTAGGTCTGTAGCATCCTTTTCTTGCCTCTGCTTGGCAACCTCATCTGTTTGTGGATGGATGGTGGCTGGTAGCTTGATTTTCTTCCTTAGGGCTGTCATGTCTGCATCCCTTATCTTCAGGAGTTCTTGGATGCCTTTGACATTTTGAGGATCATGCCCTATTTCTATAATCACATCCTCCAAGGACTTGATCCTGTTGTCCTTGGCTTGTGATGATGCTCGTTCCAATTCCAGCTGAGAGGCTGTGTTGTCCAGGCTGCTCTTTAACTTATAGTTCTCTAATGTCTCATCTGCCAGGGAGGCATACACCATTTCACCAGTTTGCTTATGTAATTCAATCTTATCCATAGGGTGTATGTCTTTGGCAAGAACCTCCATGTTGGTTCTTAGATAGTCCGAGGTGGACTGAGGATGCAGAGTTGTGGGCATGAAGTGGCTCATTATCATTTTGCCTTCACTCACATCGAAAGCAGACATGAGTCTCTGCTGGTTGCTAGGAGCCAGGTTTAACAAGTGATTATACAGCTGCACTTTAATGGGATCACTCCTCCTTTTGATGTCAATGAATTGCTGTTTTATACTTGACTGCCCTTCTCTATGTTGACCGGAGGAGCTGACCTCTCCTCCTATAGTCATGTCATGTTCACGCTGAGATGAGCTAGCCGAAACTTCTCCACTGGGTGGGCCCATGCCCATGGCTTGCCTTACTGCTATATCCTCCTCTTGGGAGTCATTCAGTCTTTGTCTCTTCTCTCCTCGATTGAAGGATGAGGTCTGGGGGGTCTCTCTCTCCCTTTTCCTGGTCAAATCCTCCTTCTGTGGTGTTTGGAGGACTGAGGTGTCAACACTGGTTTCTGTCCTGGGAGGCACCACTGTTTGAGGCTGCTGCTCAGTGGAGCTTGGTAAATCAGTCCCCTTTTCTTGCTGCAAGGGCTGCTGTTCACTAGACTGTGCCTGTTCTTGTTGCTGCCCAAGTTCTTGCTGTTCCATTTCTTCTTGCTGCTGTAGCAAGGTGTCCACTTGTTCTTCTGTCAATGTAGGTGGCTGTTCCACCTGTTTTCCTTTGTCTTTGCTTGCTGCCTGTGGTGTCTTTTCGGCACTTTGTTGCTGTGCTGCTGAGGATGTAGTGGCTGCTCCAATTTGCTTTCTGTAGGAGATGGGCACCTGTCCACAAGTTTCCAAGTCAGCTTCCTTTTGCACATTCCTAGCCTCTTTCTCAAGTAATTCTTCATTAGTGACTTGTTCTACTAGTGTACCCTCTTCCCAATCTGGTGCATTGGCATACTTTTCAATTTCAGGTTGTCTTTTATGTGCATAGTTGCCCAATTTGTATCTAATCCTCCTGAGGGAGATAGAGTGATTGGGGTCATAGGGAATCCACTCAAAACTGGTTTGCAATTTAAGTCCTTCCAGGATCCTGTCTGCCTCTTTCCACCCTTCCTCTTTCCTGTTATATAGGAAGGAACCTAGCTGGTTTCTTACCTTCAATTGTGACTTCTTGTTTCTACTCTGAAAGTGAAGGTAATCTGAGTTCCCAAACTGCCTGAAATATTCTAAGGCAAAAAGCCTCATGGGAACATACCTTGGCAACCTAAATGGGTCCAATTCACAGCCATATATCCTAATGACTGTATGGTTCTGGTAGAAGTACCAATTGCCAATGTTGTAAGACTTGTTCAAATGCAGAACTCTCTTCATATCATCGTTTAATCTAGGAGGAGGGGCACCTTGCAGCACTGTCAGGGCTGGATGAACAAATAGATCAATGAACTCGCAGTATGTATAGGGTGATACTGCAGTATGATGAAACAAGGGGGTCCAGAAAACAACTGATCTTGGACTTCCTTGGGCATTGAGTGGCCTCAAAGGAACAGAGAAGGTAGCTGGCTGGTTGAAAAGGAATAAATGGTATATATAGGAGGTGTACCTGAACAGTCTCTCCCTCCTCAAATTCATGAACTGCTCATGGATTTTCTCTGCTATGTAAGTTGCATAATCATACTGCACAGCTGGAGGCTTACCAGGGGCAAATATAGACAGCATTGCCATTATGCTGTCATCTACATCTTCCATCCCTTGAATCCTAGGACATAGCCAATCAGATCCACCAACATTCTGCCCAACTCATTTAGATATTGGTACCCAATAGGAGGGGTTCTGACTGTTTCAGAGCCTGGTGTGACAAACAATTGGTTGATTTTGATAACCTGGTCACTTGACAGTTTGCTCCCTCTGTTTATCAGATTCTGCATGGATAGAGGGGTCAATTTCTTGGCTGTATTGAAGCGCAGCATTTGATTTATGCTTTCTGGGGTAATCTGGAACAGGACTAGGCCTGTGGGGCTAATGACTGCTCTTTGGATGGGGTCATAGCATTCTTGGCAGCTATAAATGAGTTCTGGCATAGGATTGACTTGGGGAAGGTTGTATATGGGCAAATTTGACTCCCAAATCCCCAAGATATCTGCCCCACTCAGGTGCTGGGCTCTCAATTCATTCATCATTTGGATATTGTATTTGGTTCCCATGGGGAACCAGTCCATCATTTGGTAGTCCATGTCTCCCAGGGCTTTCCATGCTAATTCCTGGTGAGGAGCATTGAGGGGCTTAATGTTGAGAGCAATAGGGGTCTCCATAGTTCTTCAAGTTGCAAGAATTGCAGGTGAACAGGTAAAATGGTAGAAACACAGACTGGAGGTGGTTCTCTGTGGAAACAGTTGATGTTTTGAGTATCAAAGGGGAATTCACCAAATAGCAATTGAAATACTACTGGTGTTTAGTGACAGAACTTCTCTATGGTCTAACTGAACTCTTTGAGCGGGTGAATTGTGTCTACCAGGAAATCTGCCGGGAAACGCAGAATTACAGTGGTTTTACGTGAATTACAGGTTTTTAAAGCTCGGCAGGTACTTGTTGGCTTTCACAACTACAATGGTGGACGAGTAACTGGAAATGAACGGTGCAAATGTCGTTTTTACGGTTCCATTATCCCTCTGAGCAATTGCAAGCTTAATGACAGTGGTTTGGAGGGCGGAACAGTGTAAATACCTGTAATTCGATGAGCAGAGGTTGAACAGAGGTGCACAGTTGCTGCTGAGGAGGTCGCCCGGGCTAAATCAACAGGTTGGCGAAAATTCGGGTGCAAACGGTCATGCAGAGCGACCAATAGCAACAATGGTAAAAGTGAGAAAAAACACGGGATTTTTGGTAAATATGGGTTTTTTACCAACTTGGCGCTTTTTTGTGATGACGTCAGCATGACGTCATTGGTGGGTCACGGTGAGGTGACGTCAGCTGACGTCATCGGGCGACGTGGCAGTAGATAACTGGTCAAAGGGGCGGTGAGGTGGCAACCATGTCAGCGGTGAGGTGGACGAATCACGGAGGCAGGTACGAGCGGACTAGGACGTGGCGGTGGGTCAGCGGCAAACAGGTGGCAGTCAAACCGTAGCGGTCACGGTTAAAGCCTTAACCGCCACGGTTTCTCGGGGCGGTTTGGGTACGGCGCAGAGGCTGTCAGGCCCGGCTCCGAGATAGGTGAGCGCCCGACGCGTGGAGGAGGCGTGACATGCCGCAACGTCATCTTCTCGGGAGTTAACGTACCGCCACAGGATGCGCTCCGATATTGACGTGGACCGTCGGATCTGAGGAGCTTGATCCGACGGCAGGCGGAGTAGGAAGATGCGCGTTTGATATGCGGGCGGAAAATATTACAGTTTGTGGGTTTTGTATGGGTTTTTTCAAATGTTTTTATTCAACCAATCATGTGGTAGCATTTGGGAATGTGCCAGAGGCGGGTATTGACCTTAGTGACTTTTGCAAAGGATTTTATAGGCCAAAGGGGTTTTGATAGGGGTTTTATCAATGCAGAGGTGGTTTGAGGGGTGAATTAATCTTGCAGCAAAGGGGAAATGGGGTGGAATAGGTTCACCAAGGTGGCCAGATGCCATTTGGGTCCCTTCTGAAAATATATGGCTATTATGCCAAGGGGAGGGGATATATATAAGATTTGGGGCTTTATACACCTTAGTGTTAGTATTATTAGGGGAAAGGGTAAAATAGGGGGCTATATAGTAGAATTAGGAGTTAATATGAGTGAAGGAGGGGGATTTAAGAGTAGATCAAAATGAAAAGACTTCAGACCAAAAATGTGCATTCTGAATGAACTAGAACCACCATACAACCATGATCATTCTTCATAAATATCATCTAACAGAAAGGGGGTGTTAGTAATGGACTAGAGAGGGAAAAGAGAAGTTAGTGATGCTCTTTGCTGTGATTTCATGGAATTAACCACTTTGTTTGCTGATAGATTTTTTGCCTTGGCAAGACACCTCTTGATACCTGTGTAATGGTGATCATACCCTTTCTGCAACCACAACTGCCTACCCAACTATTTTGCCTAGCATTTTTTGTTTCTTCTTGGAGGGGCACTTGGACTTGCAACCCTCAATTGCCTTTTCTTTTCTTTGGCTTTTTCCTTTTTCTTTCTATCTACATCTACCCTTATCTCTTCCAAGGTCCCAGATTAAACTTTTGGGAACCTTTGCTTCTCTACCTGAACTACTTGTCTGCCAAGATTAAGCTGTTTGGACAGACTTGTTTCTCTATTCTATAACTCAAAATTGAAACATGGCATGATCCAGTTTAGACTGTTGAATCATCCACAAAATTTGAAATAAGGTCCTCAACATTTGGAACACTTCACACACCTCTGATTTCCTGGGAAATATGGGATCTTTGTAGTACCAAAGCAGAGCATATTTGGATTTTCTATAGTCAATCATGAAATATGAAACCTATTACTATAGGTATCCAACATAACTATTCCTTGAATAAATAACTAGTTATTGACTCCTTTCCATAGAAAGTTATTTACTTAGATTAAAGTTGTCTGAATTCATTTTGATTAGCTCTAAGTTAGAAAAACAAGCTCTATCTTTTGAAGTTGAGTGTGTTGAACCAGGTAGCATATAGGGATTGGTTTGAGTTATCATTGAATTTCCTTTGATTCATAGAACCCCGGGGATTATCTTGTGCAATGATTTTGAATTAGGTTACTGTTAGTTTGGTTTGAAAACATCAGTAATGATAACTATCTGTTTCATTTATGAATTAGTTCTTGAGTTAAATAAGCCATTATTAAAATAGAATAGTGATTTGAATCTTGAATGAAATAGATTAGATTATGGTAAATAGGTTTCTTCACTACAACTTTTCTAGATTAGATCATTAGATATAGGAATTGAGCATTTCATACTAGAACTGTTTAGGGCCTGAATCGGATTACAGTGCAATTCAAATTTTACGAACTCTAAATGGAAATTTAATTTAGGGAACCCAATGACATATAAAATCCCTAACATTTTTGTGCCATTGTCGGGGAGTTGCAAACTAGTACATGTAAAATTTTCTTTAAAGTATATATGTGGTGAGAATTTTGCGGGACAATCATAGGGCGGAGAATGTATAGTAAGATGTCATTGAAGAACCACACATCCACTATGGTGGGTTTTCTCCAAAGTCTGGTTGTCTTTAGTGAATTTTTGTTCTTAAGCGCAAAAGTAAAGGTAGGCCTAGGGATAGTGAGGGTAGATTTATTTCAAGAAAAAAATAATTGTTAGAATTATTTGGTCCCACAATGATCCAGGTGGATCTTCAGACACCATCGCATGGAAACGCTCGAAAATCAAAGTGTTTGGAATGATGTCGACACAGGACCAGATCGAAGACCTCGTCATCCTAATCATGGTGGTGCAAACGGTTCATCAAACCGAGCTCGTATCCGAAAGATAGAGCTCTTCAAAGTTTGACATGACAAGGGAAAAGTGGGGCCCACAACATTCCACATGGCATCCCAGTAAGCAAGTGGGACCCACGAGGCAACCCATCAACCATTGACACTTGGCATTTTCTCATTTGTCTCCTAAACTAGCATAAGAGACACAAAATCATGGAAAATGGTTAAATAAATAACCATATAACAAAATGTTGTTTAATATATATAGTTAAAAATAACTATATAAAAACAATCGAAGACATGGTTTCGGGATCGGCGGCAACAAACCCTGTCGAACCCTTTTAAACAACCTTATCGCATATATCACAACCATATTATAAATATATATAATGGGATTGGCGGCCACAACCTCCGCCAAACCCTCCCCAATGGTCGCACCCATATGTATATCGCATAACCATGTTATATGCCGCACATATCGCTGATTATATCACCGATAACAATATTGGCGAAAACCCCGATAAGGGCGCCAATACCTCCACCATGTCGACCACCAATAAGTGATGATCGCCGATATGGATATCGGCGAAGTCCCGACAGAAGCGCCAATATATATGCAACAGCTATAACCGATCGCCGATATTGGATAAGCGTTGATCTTTAAGGCGCCGACAGCAGTGGCACCGATATATATTTATGCCGACAGCGGTTTAAGTGATAAAGTGTTTGGTGCAGGGTTTAAGGGGCGGGCCGCCCAATGCGGACCTGACCCCCATTTATGCATCATTTTGGTTTAAAAGGATATATATATATATATATATATATATATATATATATATATATATATATATATATATATATATATATTATATATATATATATATTTGGAGAAGGCGGGATTTGATCCCCTGACCTCTCCTTAACCATATGCCGATATTAACCATTAGGCCAACGACCTATTTGTTGGTAAATCCGTCGATGAGATTTTATATAAACTTAGATTTTCACCTCTGCACGCAGTTCGAGGAGGAGGAGAGAGACTGTAGGCACAAATTTTGAGGCAGAATGCAGGCACGAATTTCAAGGCAGCAGATTAATTAATATTTTAATGCAGGAACCATGAATTTTGCAGGAGGGCAAAATTCTCACTTTGTCAGAATTTGACAAGTTTTATATGGTTTTTACACCTCTCATCGCCACAAACACAATGGTGTTGTTTGTTTCTTCATCAGAGGTCTGCATTTTCCAGTCAGTTCCAGAATGCACGTGGAACCATGATTTCAGCAAAAACAGGGAGCGAAACCATGAGCCATGAAATTTTCCCAAGGAGGTAAAATTTTGACATTTCAGAATATAGTCAAGTTTATACTTGTTTTTCATGGTTTTCCGCAAGGATCGCAATGGAGCAATCGGATTCGACATCTGGGTTGCAGATTTTCAGTGCATCCACGGAACAGAATCTTTGAGGAATCTCGGGGGAATCTAGAAGATTCCTTGAGCCCAGAATTCTCAACTTCTCAGAACTTGGATTTTGGATAGTCGATTCAGCACTACTCGACGCCACAAAACTGATCGTGGCTTCAGATTTCTTATTCTCTCATTTCTTCTTCTCTTCACTTTTCCAAGTGCTAGTGCGGATGTCCACATTCATGTGCGAGCAACCATCTTCATGAGATCGATGCCTTGAGAGCAATGGTCTGAGCAACTTCAGTAGTGAGACATCCACTTCTTCAGATGGCCCTTGGTTGTGAGGTATATGATGTGTTCATGTACTTCTTCTTTCTGCATTATGTTGTATAGATCCATGATTGATGTTGATGTAGGATCTTCTTTATTACATGTTGTCATGATTTCTTGCTTCATGTTATGCAGAATCTTTTATGTGATGTACTTTCTGTCATAACTTATCATGTTATTCTTTGAGATCCCTTGTTGTATGTTGTTGGGATACTCTTGTTGTCATCATGCATGTGTTTTTCTTTGACATCCCTTTTGTGCCATGTTGGCAAGATTCGCACCTTGTTTGTTTTTGTGTCATACTGATAGGAGTCTTTTGATTGAGAGTTCTAGCTGTGGAACATCTCTTAGAGCCATTCCTGCATGAGGGAATTCTTCCTTGTATGATTGAGACATCATCTCTATGTACATCATAATTATTGAGAACACATAATGAAGCGGCCTACACCATCTTGACATCGGGGCCTGGAGACGTAGTCCCTACTGGACGAACTTCGTTATCAACGACTTTTGTTTTCATGTGATGATGATTGTTATGTTCCTCCTCTTTACAGTCTGCAGCTGTATTTGTTAATGTTCTTTTAAAATGCAATTTTAACACATCACAAAAGTAAAAGGTCTTGGAAAGGTCCTTCTTCACACCCGGACCTGGATCAAGTGGTATCAGAGTAGGTCTTTACGTTGATGTGAATTGCAGTGAACAATGACAGAGGATGAAAGAGAAATGTACGAGACCATGCTCAACATTTCCAAAAAAATGGAAATTGTGTATGAAACTCTACAGAAAGAAACATAGGAAAAGGAGCGGTTACGGCTTCAGTTGAAAGCCACAGAAGAGGCCATGGAGGAACTGAAGCAAAACAAACATAATCTTCAAACAGAGAATGATGAATTGAAGATGCGCTCACATGAAGAGAAAGAGGAGAAGCAGAGTTTTCTACTAAAACTGCAAGCAAAGGACGAGGCCTTGGAAAAGCTGTAGCGAGACCCATGTGAGGTAAAAATTAGTTCTCCATCTTCATGTATGCTTCCTGATGATGATTTCGCCATGTTTGAAAATCACACCACAGGAATTGGCTCCAAACTATTGAAAAGGATGGGATATGAAGGGAACGACTTGGGCGTTAATGGCCAAGGCATTTTCAACCCCATCAAAGTAGAGGAATTACCCTGTCAGGTAGGACTTGGGTATGTCAGGAAAGAAGTTGGGGAATGCACTAAGACAGCAAGCGAACCACCAACGACGGACAGTGATCAACCCTCTTCGGGTCTTTCCAAATTTAAAGAGAAGGTAAAACATGTTGATTTCCTTTCAATTTCATCTTCTCATAGTATAATGTCTGTTGGAGATTTGGAGATCCCAATTACAGGGACAAACATGAGGCTCCTTACAAAGACAAGGCATGAGGAGAAAGAACTTGGTGTTAATAACCAAAGCATCACTCAAACTTTGGAGGTTGTGCATGAACATCCATTTGCAGGCTCAAGATACACTAAAGGAGAGTGCTCAAAGGTGTTAGATTCGTCCGAGACATCTTCAAGGAAAGAGAATGATGGGAAAACATTCCCATCATCCCATGGCAGTTTCCATTGCAGGGAGAGAGAGGAGGCAAGCTCTTATCACCATACTGACATCAGAAACAACAAAGGAAGGTATAACCATTTTCGATCTTTGAATGTTCCTTTTGATTATGATCATGTTGTTAATAATGAAGAAGGTCAAGGCATCGAAAACATGTACCTTTTGTGGTTTACCTAACCATATCTTTTCTAAGTGTTGGAAAAGAATCGCAACACTCGTGAGGCATGAAAGACCCTCTCAAAAGCATGAAAAGAAATAGGTTAGGCAGATATGGAGGAAGAAAGCCTACTACAGTCATTGCGACAGAAATGGCCATCAAAGAGCCACTTGCTGGAAGCTCCATCCAGAGTAGCACCTTAAAGACAAAGCGTTGGTGCGTGAACCAGGAAGAGCAGTTGTTCGACAAGTAAAACCACCTCAAGAGAGGATCTTGGATGAATGATTGGTAACCCCTTAAATGATTTGGGATGATTTTTAGGATGGGGATGGAAACCAAAGATGAAGGCTTTGTTAATCTGGGAAGTGGAGTACCCATTAGACTTAAAAGCTTTGGAGAGATGGGATTTTTCTTTGGGAAAGGCTTGGGAGGAGGAGATTTGAATGGTTCGGTTGATAAGGGTCTTGAGAAAGACATATTTTTTAGTAGGATGGTGGTGGGATTTAGCATGAAGGTACCTAGCGGTATGAGTATTCTTTTAGTAGACTTGGTGAGTTAGGGAACCATTTGAGAGGCGTGAGACAAGGACATCTAGAAAGGGAAGGGAATGGTTCTCTTCAAGCTCCATAGTGAATTGGATTTGGGGGGTGATGTTATTGAGATGGGAAAGAAAATCTTGGAGTGCAGGTATACCATGGGACCAAATGACAAAGGTTTCATCAAAAAAATGCTTCCAACATTTAGGTTTAAGGTGGAAGGTGTCAAGGGCCATGAATTCAAAGTGTTCCATAAAAATATTAGTGACAATAAGGGAAATGGATGAGCCCATGGCTATGCCCTCAATTTGTTCATAACAAACCTAGTCAAAGGTGAAAAAGGTTGTGGTAAGACAAATTTTGATAAGGTTGAGAGTAATATGAGGATCAACAAGTTTGGAAATGATATTAATGGCTTCGGGGACTGCAATTATGCTAAATAGGGAAGTGACATCAAAGTTGACCATGATGTCATTCTCATAAAGCTTTAGGTTTTGGATTTGTAGGATGAAATAATAGGAGTCTTTAATGAAGCAGGAAGAATGGCCAGAATAGGGAAGAAGCTTTTTAGCTAGGAATTTGGAATGGGCATGGGTGGGACCTCCTATAGTGCTGACAATAGGTCTAAGGGGGATATCTTGCTTATGAATTTTAGGTTGACCATAAATTCTAGGGTTAATGGAGTTAAGGGGGATAAGAATTTTTTGGATGGCAGGGTCAAGGGATGAGGTTTTAATGGCTTTGGTGACCCTGTTGGTAACAGATTGGAGGGTGTTCTTAGTTAAAGGTATGTAAGAAGAGTAGGAAATGAGATCAAGCATATTAGGATGTTAGTCCAAGGAATTCATGACAACTGATGCATTACTTTTATCATCTTTAAGAATGAGAATGTTGGGGTTGGAGTTGAGTTGACGAAGGGCTAAAAACTCTTCCTTAGTAAGGTTAGGTTTAGGGAGCTTGGAGTTTCGAAGAATGCAACCACATTCTTGCCAAAGCTCTTTCGTTGCATGGGAGGGAAGGCAGTGGGAGATGACTAGGGCTCTATTTAGAATAATAATTTGACTTTAGAATAGAAATAATATGGGTGAAGTGTTCACCCGAAACGTTCGGATCTTCAAACAATACACATAGGATTCCAGAAGTTCTCAACAACATTATGTTACTGACTGTGGAAACATACATGCTATAATTGAACTTAAGTTGTTTAGTATGTAGAATTCAAGTGTCCCGGGGTTTTTTTATGGTGTTGAATCCATTTATGCATTCAAAAATGCATTTTAAACAACAAAAAATCACATTCTTTATTGAAATTGTTTCTCCAGAATATAGTGAAAAAATCTATTTCCTCTATCAGTTAGACTACGTCATTATTTAATAATGATGTAAACATTAAGAATTCTATTAAAAATTAGACAAAATTATTATTAATAATTAAATTAAAAGAGAATAATGTAAAAAAAATATTATTAATTATTAAAATATAGGAGATTAATATGATGGAATTAATAAAATTTAGTTAAAATCTTTGATTATTTAAAATTATAAATATGAATTTTGAGTAAAATTTTGCAAAATAAAATTTCCAGTTAATTAAGTTAAAATACAAATGTGATGTGAAGAAATTAACTATAAAACATTTTATGTTTGAGGGTAGTAGGACAATTGGAAAAAAGCATGTTGGCAAACCCTTATATATATATATATATATATATATATATATATATATATATATATATATATATATATATATATATATATAATTTTATTTTATTTTTTAACTAAAATGTTAATTTTGCATTTATATGCAAGTTACTCCTAGATTATAGAAAATGCATCTAGTGGTACGTTGATATATCTTCAAAAAAAATTACAGAGACATCTTATGCAACAAATCTACAATTTTTTTGAGAGTGAGTCCACACTAGACAGCGAAAGACGATATTTTGTAGGTATATTCCTCACAAAACAAACACACCAAAGAAAAAAATTTGCATGTCATACTATAACTCATTAATAATGCAGTTCTTCATAATTATGTAATTCTAATCCATTTAGCAAGGAATAGTAAAGGACTTGATTCCACCATTGATTTTTAAATCTCTCCATCATAATTTACACTCTTCATTAGAACATAAATCTATACCTTTATTAAGATCACAGAGAACATGTAAATATGCTAATGAAGAAAAAAATTCATTATTTTCCTAATTCCCTTCATAAGACTTTTTAATGCTTTGTCCCTCAAAGAGGAGCCTTTCTCGAAACAATGAATGAAAAGGAGTAAGTCTCGCAAAACAATGATAGAAGTTACCTATTTTTCTTTGGCTAATTGAATTCCTTGGTAAAGGGCATGAACTAGAGCTTGGTTGTTTGTCATGCATCATGAACCCCATAAATACTCCACAACGTTAAATTTCTCAAGGTCATAAAGCACATGCACCCCTAATTAAAAACATTATTATGGATAATTTGATATAATGAATTATGTAATGTTAAGGATTATTAAGTGATTATTTGTGGAGCTTTGGGGTGGAGGGAGGAGAGAATTTAAAATCATTTAATGTATTAAAGGGATGAAAATTAGAAGGAAAGCATTAAAATGTTAGATTAAGAAAGAAAATAGGGTAGAAAATAAGAGGGCGAGAAGGGGAATGAGGTTTAAAAGCAATCAATGGAGTGAAGGTAGGGTCAAAGGAGGTAAAGGAAATTAAACAAGGATAAGATAACAAGGGTTAGAAGTTGTGGGGACACTAAGATTACTAGAGAGAAAATGGATAATCGATTTCTAGGATTGATTAAGCTTATTAGTTATCTTCTTATTTGAAAATGCTTGGTTGTTTTTCTATTTCAAGGGCTTCTTTAATGATCCGATGAGGGTAGAAGGGAGATGAAGCCAAAATTTGGAACTTATCAAAATTGATGAGGTGTTTAGTGTTGTGGGAATGCTCATATATAGTTGATTTTGAGTTTCGATTATGTTGGTTGTCAACTATATAATCTTTTAGTTCGGAATTAAAGACACTTCTTCTTTGGCCAATGTATGTTTTTCCATAGGTGCAGGAAATTTGATAAACCCTTGGGTTGAGTGTGGGATCTAACTTGTCTTTAGTGGATCTAAACAATTATTTAAGAGTGGTGTGGGGTTTAAATAAAGTTACAATATTCATTTTTGCTAAAATCTTGAGGATGTGATCAGTGATTCCTTGTATGTATGGGAAGGAGACCCTAGTGATGGGGTTAGATGTAGGGTATTTTTGAATTTGGGTTGGATTTCATAACAAAAAGATCTTTTGATATGAGGGAGGGAGTAACCATTGGAAAGGAGAGCTTTTGTAAGGCGGATTTTCTCATTTTTAAGGAATTGAGAGGTTGAGTTTCGAAAGGCGTGAATGGCTAAAGTATTGAGAATTGCCAACTTTTGGGCAAGTTGGTCATGACAATTGGCATGAAGGTATAGTATATCGGTGTGAGTTATCTTTCTATAGATCTGGTGGGAGGTGGCGTTACCAACCTGGATATGAGAAGAACATCAAGAAAAGGGAGTGAATTGGATTGCTAGATTTCTATAATTAACTGGATTTGGGGAAGGATGTTGTTGAGACATACTAGAAAGGACTCTAGGGCAAGAAGTCCATGGGGCAATATTACAAAGGTGTCATCAACAAACAAAAAGCAACATTTGGACTTTATTCCTAATTTTAATGAATTTATTGAATTTATCTTTACCTCACAATCTATTTATTCAAATCTTACACGCATTACTTTCATGAAAAATTTTAAGTGTCTATAATGATGAATAAAGCATCCACTCAAAACATCAAATATTTCATATAATCAACACAATTATTTAGAGATTAAGATTACTCAACCAAATAAACTTCAATTATAAAAATCTTCATATTTTGATTTATTCACTCTCATTTATTCTAATTCCTCGCACGGATATTACCTGTTCATCGTTAAAACATGATTAACCATTCACTAAACTAAAAAGAAAATGATGGAAGAATCTACATTTTGTTAAAACATGATAATGATTACCCGTTCCTAAAACATGAAAACGGTTACCCATTCCCTTTTCTAAAATTATAGAAAAATTAAAATATAAAAGAAAATGATGGAAGAATCTATGTTAATGAATGTTTTAGCACTAACCGACGATTCCTGCAATAAATCATCAATGTCGTTCTCTTGCCAATGCCAAAGACGATGCGGCAATTTTGAATCTTTGGCAAGCTCTCTTCCCAAGTCCCTAAGCTGATCATGCATTTTTATTTTATTCTCATCATTTACCTCTATAAGACATTTGTTCTCTATATTTTGAAGCCCACACAAATCATTATCCCATATCCCTCTCTGATCTAGTGAAAAAACAGGCAATATGTAAGAAGAGTGTTTGTTCGGTCACATCCAGTGCATCGTAGCTAATTTGAAGTCTTTGTTTTATCTCACTGGGAAGTGTTCTCCGAAGTTTATTCAATTGGGCTTCCCAGTAAGATGTGCTTTTTCCCTTCAGCAGTGCCCCAAACACTTTTAAAGATAATGATAACCCACCACAGGCTTCTACGAACTTTTGTACCAATGATTCAAGCGCTGAGGATGGATGTGGCCGATTGAAGGAATGCAGACAGAAGAGCTCAAGAGAATGTTGTGTAGGGAGGACAGTTAGGATATATATTGAGGACTCTTCAACTCCTGAGCCTATGAGAACATCTCTGTTCTGGGATGTAATGAGTACTAAGCTATCAGGGTGAAGTACAGTTTGATCCGGCAAAAGTTCATAAATTTGGTCTGCCTTATCTACATCATCTAAGATTAATAAAAGGTTAGGAGATGAAATATGCTCCTTCAAAATCCCTATTCCTTCATGGACGTTGGCTATTGGCTTATCCCATCTGCACAAGCTCTTAAGAAGTTCTGTCTGCAGCAAATTTAAAGAGCCCTTATCTGCATTATATCTAACATCATATAAAAATCATGATTTACTATAATGGGATCTGTTCCTATTATAGAATTCTTTGTTGAAATGATAATTTCAACTGCAGCAAAAATTAAACAGCGACAGCAAACTGTTTTTCTTTTCCTTTGCGATGTGATCTTATCGCATATCGCAAATCGCTGCATGCCCTATTGTTTTTTGTTACGACCTGTGTTTTCTGCGATTGCGATCTTGCGATGCGATCACATATCGCAACTTTCGCCCATTGAGCGTTAAGCCCTCCGCTTTTGTATCCGCTGATTGCGATACTGCGATGCGATATCATCGCACATCGCATATCGCCGCTTCTCACCTCACCTCATCCCCCGATAACATTTTCTTTTGCGATGAGATCCCGCTGTTCATCTGTAGATCTGACGACTGAGATGTGTTCTGGCTTGTGTTCGCCACCGCCATGCCTTATTTATGTTTTAACCTATTTTTTGTGTTCCCGAAGAAGAAAGGCGGCTTTGCACCATAACTGCTCACCAACAGCATTAAATAAGAGAATGGCTGAGAACAAGAGGGACGAGCCTCGAGTAGCCAAATGCATTGAAAGGTTATGGGTTTCAGTTACTTTTTACTTCGTCTACCCTAGAAGGACAACAGTGCACCAGAAAGTGCCGATTTGTATCAGAGGCCCATGTTTGATTGTAAATGTGGTTGGTGGTCCATTATGACACCTCCACGCATAACCTAGAAGAGATATTTTTTGTTATACAGACTACATATATACCCAGAACAACAATGTAAAAAAAAAAAAAGTTAGTGTGTTAGTGGTGAGTTGATGAGAGTTAGAGCACAGCAGTGCAGAACGCAGCAGCGTAAAGAAAAGTGTTACACTGTAGTGTTGTTGTAATTCCTCTGATAGAGGAAGACAAATCTTCTGTAACAGCAGTCTTTTAATGAATACAAGTTTTTATGTGTGTTGTTGAAAACTTTGTTCTCCAGCAAAACAATTTTTTTTGTTCCGCTGTGTTAAGATCCTGTGTTTAAAACAGAGCTTTTTGTTTTGTTCTCTGTTCAGTCATTTTGTTTTGGAATTTACCAGAAAATTCCCAACAGTGGTATCAGAGCTTGTCCAGGCTCTTTGAAGGTGTCAAAGAAGCTGAAGGAAGGATTCTTGCTGCAGCAGCTTCTCCAGCAGAGTGAAGACTCAGTCAAAAATCCAAGGTATTCCTCAAGCCAGTTATTTAAATACTTGACTGTATTTGAAGCCTAGTTTAGAGTGCAAGAATGGCCAGCACCAGCACTAGCATGGGTATCTTTAATACTCAGCTCCCACAATTTGATGGCAAAAATTATGACTATTGGGCAATAACAATGAAAGCCTTGTTTGCTTCCCAAGACTTATGGGAAATAGTTGAAGATGGTTTTAAAGAACCAGCAGATGAAAATGAGTTTAATAATCTAACTCAGGCAGAGAAGGATCTGTTGAAGAGCTACAAGAAGAAGGATTCAAAATCCCTCTTCTTCTTGTATCAAGCAGTGCATGGAAGCGTGTTTCCGAGGTTAGCAGCAGCTAAGACATCCAAAGAAGCATGGAAAACTCTCAAGACAGCCTATCAAGGCATGGAGAAAGTGAAGACAGCAAAACTACAGTTGCTAAGAAGAGATTTTGAGAATCTACACATGAAGGAGTTTGATAATATTGACTCATTCTTCACACATGTGATTGGTCTGGTCACACAGATAAGGTTTCATGGAGAGATTCTTGAAGAAAGGATGATTGTGGAGAAATTGTTGAGGATCCTACCCTCAAAGTTCGATGTGATTGTCACCACCATAGAAGAGACAAAGGATCTCTCAAATTTTTCAGTTGATGAACTACATGCATCACTGATAACACATGAGCAGAGGTTGAGTAGAAATGAAAACTCATCTCGGGAGCATGCCTTAAAGACCCAGATGTCCTTTGGAAGAGGAAGAGGTCAAGGCAGAGGAAACAAGAGAGGAAGAGGCAGAAGCCAAAACAGATGTGGAAGGAACAGTCGAGCAAATGCTCAAGGAAGAGGCAGCAATCCAAATTAGAACCAAGGCCAAGGCAGCAGCCAATAAAGTGGACAACATCATGCTGAAGGACAAAGGTATGAAAAATCCAATGTCCAATGTTATTATTGTAAAAAATATGGGCACTATGCAAATGAATGTAAGAAAAAACAGCATGATATGAACAATAGATCTAGTGCAAATATCACTAGAGAAAATATCGGCCAAGATAATGTGTTGTTATCTTGTAATATGGCTGAAACAAACAGTGAAGATATATGGTTTCTAGACTCCGGTTGCAGCAACCATATGACAGGAAACATAGCCCTGTTTTCTACTTTAGATCAGAGTGTGAAGTCACAAGTCACACTTGGGACTGATAGTAAAGTTTCTGTTATGGCTAAAGGAGAAGTTAAAATATTTACAAAGAAAGGAGAAAAGAAAACCATAACAGATGTCTATTATGTTCCTGGAATGAAGTGTAACCTCTTAAGTATTGGACAGCTTGTTTAAAAGGGTCACAATGTTTTCTTTGAAAATGATGTATGCACCATCATGGATAGAGCACCCAGCAAATGATGTATTGTTGAAGTGAAGATGACGAGGAACAGGATGTTCCCTCTCAGAATAAGGGCAGATTTGAAAAATAAAGAAGTAATTGCAACAGTTACACCAAGAGGCTTTCCAAAGTGTACCAAAGGATGAAAATTGGTTGTGGCACTTGAGATTTGGACATCTCAACTTTGGAGGTCTTAATTTGTTGAGTAGAAAAGGAATGGCAAGAGGATTACAATTGATAGAGAAACTGGACAGCCTTTGTGAAGGTTGTATCTTGGGGAAACAACACAGAGAAAGTTTTCTATCAGGGAAAAGCATAAGGGCAAAAGCACCCTTAGAAATTGTCCACTCAGATTTATGTGGACCAATGCAAACTCCATCACTTGCAGGCAGCCTTTATGTACTAACTTTTATTGATGATTTTACTAGAAAGACTTGGGCTTATTTCTTGAAGAACAAAAGTGAAGTGTTTGAAAAATTTCGAAATTTCAAAGCACTTGTGGAAATCAAAGTGGGTTGCGCATCAAAGTTTTGAGAACTGATAGAGGAGGTGAGTATATCTCCAAATAATTCCTACGGTTTTGTAGAGAAAATGGAATACATAAGCAATTTACAGCAAGGTACACTCCGCAGCAAAATGGAGTTGCCGAGAGGAAGAATAGGACCATCATGGATATGGCGAGGAGCATGCTAAAGGCAAAGCATTTGCCAAATGATTATTGGGCTGAAGCTGTACATTGTGCAGCGTACATTTTGAATAGATGCCCTACAAAAGCAGTGATGAAAAAAGTGTCAGAAGAAGCATGGAGTGGGAGAAAGCAAGGAGTCACCCACATGAAAGTTTTTGGATGTGTAGCTTATGCACACATTCTAGATTAGCTAAGAAAGAAGTTGGACAGCAAAGGGGAGAAATGTATTTTCTTTGGATACAGTGAGGAATCCAAAGCTTACAGGTTGTATATCCCATCTACCAAGAAGTTTTTTGTGAGCAGAGATGTTCAATTCATTGAGGAGGAAGCTTGGGATGGAAGTATAGAGAAAACAATGAATGTTAAAAACTATTTGTCTCATGATGAAGATGATGAGGAGATGGCTAAAATACATCCCCAAACAACAGTGCCAACACAAGGGAAGCAAGAGACACCCTTGAGGAGAAATGAGAGTGCTTCTCCAAGCAAACCACAAGGAGGAAATTCAAGTGCGTCTTCAAGCACTTGCACACCGAATGAAAGAGTTAAGAAATTCAAAAATTTAAGTGATATTTATGATGAAGGAATGAATTCCTTGTTTGCTTTGTATTGTCATGTTGATGACCCTATTCATTTCGAAGATGCAATTAAAGAGAATAAATGGATAGAAGCTATGGATGAGGAGATAAATGCCATAGAAAGAAACAAGACATGGGATTTGGTTGAACTACCAAAAGGAAAAGAAGTCATTGGAGTTAAATGGGTCTACAAGACCAAGAGTAATGCTGAAGGAAAAATAGAAAGACACAAGGCAAGACGTGTTCTCAAGGGATACAAGTAGAAGTATGGGAGAGACTATGAAGAAACTTTCGCACCGGTTGCAAGGATGGAGACAGTGAGAGAAGTGTTGTCCATAGCAGCACAAAACAAGTAGAAATTTTACCTAATGGACGTGAAGTCAGCATTCCTAAATGGAGTGTTAATGGAAGAGGTTTACATTGAACAACCTCTAGGCTATGAAAAGAAAGGCCAAGAGCACAAAGTATGCAGATTGAAGAAAGCTCTTTATGGGCTGAAGCAAGCACCAAGAGCATGGTACAGTAGGATAGATTCCTATCTACTGGAAAATGAATTTGCAAAGTGTGAGGGAGAACCCACCGTCTACATCAAAGAAAAGGATGGTAAAATTTTAATTGTAGTGTTGTATGTTGATGATGTGATTTTTACAGGTAATGATGACTACCTCATTAAAAATTTCAAATCAGTCATGAAAGAAGAATTTGAGATGACTGACATGGGTTTGCTGAGATACTTCTTAGGAATAGAAGTAGATCAAAATGAAAATGGAATTTTTATTTCGCAGGCAAAATATGTAAATGAAGTGTTGGGCAGATTTAATATGCAGGACAACAAGGCAACAATCACTCCCACGGTAATGGGATTAAAACTCAGCAAAGAGGAATGGAAAATCAAGACCTGATATTTCACATGCAGTTGGAGTTGTCAACAGGGTCATGGAAAATCAAGGAGAAGAACATTGATGAGCAGTGAAATGAGTGCTTTAGTATTTGAGAGGTAGAAGTGACCATTATATCATTTTTAATGGTGGTGAAGGTTTCGTCTGCAGATATGTGGATGTTGATTATGCAGGTGATTTGGACAAGAGGAGATCTACTATAAGATATGTCTTTACTCTTGTAGGTGGAGAAATAAGTTGGACGTCAAAGGTTCAAGAAACAGATGCATTTTCCACTACTGAGGCAAAGTATATAGCTGCTTCAGATACTTGTAAAGAGGCAATGTGGTTGAAAGGTCTACTTGATGAGATTGGAAGGACGTAGGAGAAAGTGAATGTATTTTGTGATAGTCATAGTGTTATTCATTTCGCTATAAATCTAGCTCATCACAACAAGACTAAGCACATTGATTTAAGGTAACATTTTGTAAGACAATGTGATTGATGGTGGCAAAATAGCTCTCAAGAAGGTCCACACACAAGAGAATCATACAAACATGTTCACGAAGCTAGTTTTAATAGAGAAGTTGCGATGGTGTTTTGCTTCTCTCGGCTTACAAAAGAGATGATGATTGGTCATGGGAAAGGGATTAGGAAAATTGTTGTCAAGGTGGAGATTGTTAGAAATGACAATAAATTATCATTAAATGTATTGATGTAATTAGTAAAACTAAGTTACCATTCAATCAATTTTGTTACTATAGGAAGTTATGTAATGAAATAGTCCATATTAATTGGTGATTACCCAAGAGGCTTGATGTAATGTTTTGCAAAGTCATTTCTAACATAGAAGTGGTGGGGGCACTGAGATTACTAGAGAGAAAATGGATAATGGGTTTCTAGGATTAACTGAGCTTATTAGCTATCTTCTTAGTTGAAATTGCTTGCATGTTTTTGTATTTCAAGGGCTTCTTTGATTATCTGATGAGGGTAGAAGGGAGATGAAGCCAAAATTTTGAACTCATCAAAATTGATGAGGTGTTTAGTATTGTGGGAATGCTCAAATATAGTTGATTTTAAGATTCGATTATGCTAGTTGTCAACTATATAATCTTTTAGTTCAGAATTAAAGGCACTTCTTGTTTGGCCAATGTATGCTTTTCCACAAGTGCAGGAAATTTGATAAACCCTTGGGTTGAGCATGGGATCTAACTTGTCTTTAGTGGATCTAAACAATTGTTTAAGAGTGGTGTGGGGTTTAAATAAAGTCATGATATTAATTTTTTCTAAAATCTCGGGGATGTGATGAATGATTCCTTGGATGTATGGGAAGGAGACCTAGTGATGGGGATATATGTAGGGCATTTTTGGATTTGGGTTGGACTGTGGAACAAAAACCTCTTTTGATCTAAGGGAGGGAGTAACCATTGGAAAGGAGAGCTTTTGTAAGGTGGATTTTCTCACTTTTAGGGAATTGGGGGGCTAAGTTTTGAAAGGCGTGAATGGCTAAAGTATTGAGAATTGCAAACTTTTGGGCAAGGTGGTCATGACAATTGGCATGAAGGTATGGTACCTATTAGTGTGAGTTTTCTTTCTATAGATCTGGTGGGAGGGGCGTTATCAAGCTGGATATGAGAAGAACATCAAGAAAATGGAGTGAATTGGATTGCTAAATTTCTATAATAAATTGGATTTGGGGAAAGATGTTGTTGAAACATACTGGAAAGGACTCTACAACGGGAAGTCCATGGGGCAAGATTACAAAGGTGTCATCAACAAATATAAAGATTACAAAGGTGTCATCAACGGGAAGTCCATGGGGCAAGATTACAAAGATTACATATCCAAATAAATATATTATATAATAAATGTTTTTTTAAGCCTTCAATATATCTCTTACCTTTTTAATAAAATATTTTAATTTTTTAATAATTAAATAAAAGCATAAATATAATTTTAATACCAAGTTACTTTATAACTCTTATCGTTACAGCTGTGAAACAAAGAAGAGCCATAAACTGTAACAATGCAACCAGCCATTGAAACGCTTTACATTTATTTATAATGGGTTGCGTTAAAATGCTTTACATTTATCTATAATAACAATCAAATGAACAACAGCCCTTCCCTAAATTATCGTTTATTATTAAACGCCCTACCCTTTAACTTCAAACCCTGTATTTGGCGCAATTGAACCACTACTCCCGCACTGCCCTGCAGTTTCGGACATTCTCGGGCATCAACGTGCTTCAACGACATACAATTCTGGATGCCTTCCAGCTCTTCTAACGCCGAGCACCTTCTCACATCTACTTCTCGAAGTTTTGTCAGCTGCCCCAATCCCCGTATGCTCTTCAATTGCAATCAAATTCTGTAACGACATACAATTTTGGATGCCTTCCAGCTCTTCAAACTCGGAACACCGTCGAACATCGAGCACGTGAAGATTTGTAAGCTGCCTTAATTCCCGTATGCTCTTCAACTTCACACATCCACTTACATCCAGCCGGCTCAAAGATTCCATTGCTTCAATTAGTGGCATCTTCTTCAATTCTCTGCAATTTATAAAGCTCAGCCTCTGAAGTTTTGCAAAACCATAAAGCTTTTTTATTTTCCTCAACTTATCACAACCCATAAATGATAAATTTATGATTGTATTTGGCAATGTTCCAACCTCCACCAAATTAGCACAGTTGCTGAAATACAGATTTCGAAGGGTCAAGCAAACACCTTCACCAAATGATACCTCTGATACTCCTGTTTGATAGATCCATAATGATTGTAGCCGCGGAAGTATGCAGTTCTCCAAATCACTAAATGCTTCTTTTTCTCCTTTAACCTCCTTTTTAAAAGGTAGTTCGCGTATCAAAGGAGAACCAGATACCCTCAACTCACTCAACTGTGTCAACCGTCCAAGGGAAGCCGGCAAACATTTCAATGCCTTGCTGCCCAAAATGTTCAATTTCTTCAAGTTCTTTAAGTCACCTAGAGAAGCCGGCAAACATTTCAACTCCTTACATGCGACGAAATGCAATTCTTTCAAATTCTTTAAGTCACCTACTGAATCCGGAAGTTTGTCCAGCAAAGGGCTTCCTATCTCTAGAACTTCCAAGTCGCTTAGCTCTCCAATTGCACCCGACAATTCTTTTAAACTTGTATCTTCCAAAATTAACAGTTTAAGCGACCTCTGATGCCCCACTTGGAGAGGGAATATTTCAATTTTCGTACAGCCAGCCAGATTTATGTACTCAAGCGTACTGATATTTCCTAGTGTTTCCTTTGACATGGTTATATTATTGCACGCTTTCAAATGAAGATATTGCAGTTTAACTAATTTACAGAAAGAATCTGGCAGCCTCTCCAAAGCGCTACAATCCTCCAGAGTGATCCGTTGCAGCTTGGTTAAATTGGCGCAGGAATCTGGCAGCCTCTTCAAACCCTGGCAGGAAAGCACGTTGATCCCTTGGAGGTTGCTTAAATTACCCAAGGAATCTGGCAGCCTCTCCAAGGCGTTGCAACTAATCAGAGAGATCTCTTGGAGGTTGGTTAAATTACCAAAGGAGTATGGCAGCCTCTCCAAGGATTTGCACCGATACAGCCGAATGTATCGGAGGTTTCTTAACTTACCAAAGCACTCCGGCAGTGACTTCAACTCCGAGCAGCTTATTAAGACCAAGGCCTTTAGTGACTGTAGAAAACAAAATTGTTCTGGCAATTTTGTGAATGAAGATTGTAATCCTTGGAATTTACGACCAATTACAATCCGTTCTAGCTGCTTCAACTTCCCTATAGACTTTGGAATGCTGGAAAGGGGTGCATTAACTTCCAACTCTCGCAACTGTAAAGGTGCCTGCAAAAAGTTCACGTTTTCAACTCTAAGAAAAATATAAATGGATTATTATTCTCTTCAAACGAAACCCTTAGAACATTTTGGAAACCCTTGTTGAAATCTAATTTCAACGCAACTGCCAGAAACCGGTCAGCTAATCCGCCGGAAAGCTCTCGGGTTGATTTCAGGCAGAAGGGATTTTCCGATGATCGAGCCCGAGAAATTTTGGAGCTGACACGTGGTTCAGCCCTGACGTAACGCAACGTAAGAATCTCGGGGGTTAATTTTCAGCACTTGTTGGCCTTCCGATATCATTTTCGCCGTTCGATCTGCTCCACTCCTTTCAACCGTTGATTGCCCAAACCTGCATACGAACATACATTAATGCTATTGCGTGGAGTAAATTAAAAGCATGGTTGACCGCAGTAAAATAATTATGGAATTAATTGTTACCGTAGAAGTATTGGTAAGGGTTTAAATTTTAATGTTTTTTTTATATATCGGGGGTCGACCATTTTGAGAAACGTGCGGCAGTAAAAAACCAATAGGCTGTAATGTTTTAGATATATGTTGGCCATCAAAAGAAACTGTGGTGCAGCGAAAACCATGTGTGGTATGTATTGAACACACAGCAGTGTGTAAAAAGATAAGAACCAGGTGATGTAATTTTTGGAGTTGTAAGAAAACCATGTGTGGTTTTTGCACAAGCAGTGCATAAAGAAAATGGTGAAGTTTTTTTTGTAAGTCTGTGTGAATTTTGTTTACAGCAGTAAACTTATGTAAACTTTTATTACAGCAGTAAGTTGTTTTCACTGCAGTGAATGTAAAAAGGGATTTACAGCAGTTAACCCAGTAATTTCTCAGAAATCTTTTATGGTGTTGAAATACTCTGTCTCTCAGTGATTTTTTTAAGTCTTCTGTGCACAAAAGGATCCTGGAGAAAAGTAAAAACAGAGCATTGCCTCTGTGTGTTTGAATGTTTGGTTTTTGGTATTTTCCCCATCAAAAATACCCAACAGTGGTATCAGAGCAGGCTTAGGCTCTTTGAAGGTGACAAAGAAGCTGAAGGGAGAAGGTTTGTAGCTGCAGCAAAACTTCTCAGGCAGACAGAAGACTCAGACATCAAAGGATTCAGGTATTTCAAAAGTTTTTTTTGTGTTGCTGAAGAAACAGTCAGTTGTTTTAAACACACAGTCAAGGATTTAGAGACATAGATCAGAATACAAGGAATGGCTAGCACAAGCACTGGTATGGGTTTGTTTAACACCCAGCTCCCACAGTTTAATGGGAAGAACTATGACTACTGGTCAATAACTATGACAGCCCTGCTTGCTTCCCAAGATTTATGGGAAATAGTTGAAGAAGGTTTTGAAGAACCAGTAGATGAAACTAAGTTCAATGCATTAACTCAGGGAGAGAAGGATCTGCTGAAGAACAATAGGAAGAAGGACTCAAAAGCCCGTGCGTTGTTGTATCTAGCAGTAGACCAGAGTATGTTTCCAAGGTTAGCAGCAGCTAAGACAGCCAATGAAGCATGGCAAACCCTCAAGACAGCCTATCAAGGCATGGAGAGAGTGAAGACAACAAAACTACAATTGCTGAGAAAGGATTTTGAGAACTTGAACATGAAGGAGTCAGATAACATTGACTCATTCTTCACTCATGTGATTGGTGTAATCACACAAATGAGAACTCATGGAGAAACCATTGAAGACAGAAGAATTGTGGAGAAAATATTGAGGGTCTTACCCTCAAGGTTTGATGCCATAGTCACCACCATTGAAGAGACAAAGGATCTCTCAAGCTATTCAGTTGATGAGCTACATGCATCACTGATAACACATGAGCAGAGGTTGAGTAGGAATGAAAACTCATCTCTTGAGCAAGCCTTCAAGACCCAGATGTCATTTGGAAGAGGCAGAGGTCAAGGCAGAGGAAACAAAAGAGGAAGAGGCAGAAGCCAGAATAGAGGTGGAAGGAACAACTCATCAAATGCACAAGGAAGAGGCAACAATCCAAATCAGAACCAAGGCCAAGGCAGCAGCCAACAAGGAGGACAACATCATGCTCAAGGACAAAGGTATGATAAATCTAATGTTCAATGCTATTATTGCAAAAAGTATGGACATTATGCTAGTGATTGTAGAAAGAAACAACATGATATGAACAGCAGACAAAATGCAAATGTTACAAGAGAAAACAGCAGTCAAGAAAATGTCCTGTTAGCTTGTAACATGGCTGAAACACATAGTGAGGACATATGGTTTTTAGACTCAGGTTGCAGCAACCATATGACCGGAAACATAGCCTTCTTTTCTGCCCTAGATAAAAATGTGAAATCAGAAGTCACACTAGGAACTGATAGTAAAGTGTCTGTTATGGGAAGAGGAGAAATAAAAATACTTTCAAAGCAAGGAGAAAGGAAAACCATAGCAGATGTATACTATGTCCCCGGAATGAGATGTAATCTCTTGAGTATTGGACAACTTGTCCATAAGGGCTACAATGTTTTCTTTAAAAATGATGTGTGCACCATCATGGATATACCACCCAGCAAAAGATGCATTGCTGAAGTGAAGATGACAAGGAACAGGATGTTCCCTCTCCGGATCAGGGCAGACATGAAGAACAAAAGGGAAATGGCAGCAGTCACCGAAGAGGCCTTCCAAAGCGTGCCAAAGGATGAGAACTGGTTATGGCACTTGAGATTTGGGCATCTAAATTTTGGAGGTCTAAACTTATTGAGCAGAAAAGGAATGGTAAGAGGATTACCATTGATAGAGAAACCGGACAGCCTATGTGAAGGCTGCATTTTGGGAAAACAACATAGAGAAAGTTTTCCATCAGGGAAGAGTATAAGGGCAAAGACACCCTTAGAGATTATCCACTCAGATTTGTGTGGACCAATGCAAGCTCCATCATTAGCAGGCAGCCTATATTTCTTGACATTCATTGATGATTTTACAAGAAAGACTTGGATATATTTCCTCAAGAACAAAAGTGAAGTCTTTGAGAAATTCCAAAACTTCAAAGCATTTGTTGAAAACCAAAGCGGGCTGCACATTAAAGTTTTGAGAACTGATAGAGGAGGTGAATATATCTCCAAGGAATTCCTAAGATTTTGTAGAGAAAATGGAATACATAAACAGTTTACAGCAAGGTACACTCCACAGCAAAATGGAGTTGCTGAAAGGAAGAACAGAACCATCATGGAGATGGCAAGGAGCATGTTGAAGGCAAAGCATTTGCCAAATGAGTATTGGGCTGAAGCTGTACATTGTGCAGTTTATATATTGAACAGGTGTCCTACAAAAGCAGTCATGAACAAAGTGCCAGAAGAGGCATGGAGTGGGAGAAAGCAAGGAGTCACCCACATGAGAGTTTTTGGATGTGTGGCCTATGCACACATTCCAGATCAGCTAAGGAGGAAGTTGGACAGCAAAGGGGAGAAATGCATCTTCATTGGATACAGTGATGAATCCAAAGCCTACAGGCTGTACATTCCATCTACCAAGAAGTTCTTTGTCAGCAGGGATGTTCAATTCATTGAAGAGGAAGCTTGGGATGGAAGCATAGAGAAAACAGTGAATGTTAAAAATTGTTTGTCTCATGATGAAGATGATGAGGAGGTGGTTGAGATACATCCCCAAACAGCAGCGCCAACACAAGGACAACAAGGGACACCATTGAGGACAACACAAGGACAGCAAGGTACACCATTGAGGATCAATGAGAGTGCTTCTCCAAGCACACCACAAGGAGGAAATTCAAGTGCATCCTCAAGCACTTGCACACCAAGTGAACGAGGTAAGAAGTTTAGAAATCTAAGTGAAATTTATGATGAAGGAATGAATTCCTTATTTGCCTTGTATTGTCATGTTGATGATCCCATTCATTTCGAGGATGCAATCAAAGATAGGAAATGGATAGAAGCTATGGATGAGGAGATGAATGCCATAGAGAGAAACAAAACATGGGATTTGGTTGAGCTACCGAAAGGCAAAGAAGTCATTGGTGTGAAATGGGTCTACAAGACCAAGAGCAATGCTGAAGGCAAGATTGAAAGGCATAAGGCAAGGCTGGTTGTCAAAGGGTACAAGCAGCAGTATGGGAGAGATTATGGGGGGACTTTCGCCCCGGTTGCAAGAATGGAAACCGTGAGAGCAGTGTTGTCCATGGCAGCACAAAACAAATGGAAAGTCTACCAAATGGATGTGAAATCAGCATTCCTAAATGGAGTGTTAATGGAAGAGGTCTATGTGGAACAGCCTCTCGGATATGAGAAGAAAGGTGAAGAGCACAAAGTGTGCAAATTGAAGAAAGCTCTTTATGGGCTGAAGCAAGCGCCAAGAGCATGGTACAGCCGGATAGATTCATATCTATTAGATAATGAATTTGACAAATGTGAAGGAGAACCCACAGTCTACATCAAAGAAAAGGATGGTAAAATTTTAATTGTTGTCTTGTATGTAGATGATGTTATTTTCACAGGTAATGATGATCAGCTTATTGAGAATTTTAAATCAGTCATGAAGAGTGAATTTGAAATGACTGACATGGGTTTCTTAAGATACTTCTTAGGCATAGAAGTAGATCAAAATGAAAAAGGAACTTTTATATCTCAAGCAAGATATGTAAATCAAGTTTTGGGCAGATTTAAGATGGAAGAATGCAAGGCAGCAATCACTCCCACAGTGATGGGATTAAAGCTCAGCAGAGAGGACAGCAGCAAGGATTTTGATCCTAGCCTGTACAAAAGCATTGTGGGCAGCCTTATGTATTTAACAGCAACTAGGCCTGATTTAATGTATGCTGTTAGTTTAATTTCCAGGTTCATGGAGAGGCCAAAGGAGGCACATTGGCAGGCAACAAAGAGAATTTTGAGGTATGTCAAAGGTACCAAAATGTTTGGAATTCTATATCATGCCTCAGAACATTCAGATTTGGTTGGGTACACAGATAGCGATTGGGCTGGAAGTGTAGATGATCGAAAGAGCACTTCCGGTTATGTATTTCATATGGGTTCAGGAGCCATTTCATGGGCTTCTAAGAAGCAGTCCATTGTAGCATTGTCTACAGCAGAGGCTGAATATGTGGCAGCTACAGCAGCAGCATGTCAAGCAGTGTGGATGAGAAGAATGTTGAGAAGCTTAGGCCAAGAGCAGGCAAAAGCGACAGTGATTTTTTGTGACAATAGCTCAGCTATTGCTTTGTCAAAGAATTCAGTGTTTCATAAGAGAACGAAACACATTGATACAAGGTTTCACTACATCAGAGAATTAGTGAACAATGGAGAAATTGTCCTAGAACATTGCAGGACTCAAGAACAGGTAGCAGACATCTTGACAAAGCCACTTGATCAGAAGAGCTTTGAATTTTTGAGAAAGTGTCTCGGTATGACCGAATGCCCAGCTGTTGAAATTAAAGGGGAGTGTTGAAATCTAATTTCAACGCAGCTGCCAGAAACCGGTCAGCTAATCCGCCGGAAAGCTCTCGGGTTGATTTCAGGCAGAAGGGATTTTCCGATGATCGAGCCCGAGAAATTTTGGAGCTGACACGTGGTTCAGCCCTGACGTAACGCAACGTAAGAATCTCGGGGGTTAATGTTCAGCACTTGTTGGCCTTCCGATATCATTTTCGCCGTTCGATCTGCTCCACTCCTTTCAACCGTTGATTGCCCAAACCTGCATACGAACATACATTAATGCTATTGCGTGGAGTAAATTAAAAGCATGGTTGACCGCAGTAAAATAATTATGGAATTAATTGTTACCGTAGAAGTATTGGTAAGGGTTTAAATTTTAATGTTTTTTTATATATCGGGGGTATGGGCGTATATGCTTATTACATAAATTTTGTATGGGATATGTGTATGTAATTTTTTTTAAGTGTTGACCATTTTGAGAAACGTGCGGCAGTAAAAAACCAATAGGCTGTAATGTTTTAGATATATGTTGGCCATCAAAAGAAACTGTGGTGCAGCGAAAACCATGTGTGGTATGTATTGAACACACAGCAGTGTGTAAAAAGATAAGAACCAGGTGATGTAATTTTTGGAGTTGTAAGAAAACCATGTGTGGTTTTTGCACAAGCAGTGCATAAAGAAAATGGTGAAGTTTTTTTTTGTAAGTCTGTGTGAATTTTGTTTACAGCAGTAAACTTATGTAAACTTTTATTACAGCAGTAAGTTGTTTTCACTGCAGTGAATGTAAAAAGGGATTTACAGCAGTTAACCCAGTAATTTCTCAGAATTCTTTTATGGTGTTGAAACACTCTGTCTCTCAGTGATTTTTTTAAGTCTTCTGTGCACAAAAGGATCCTGGAGAAAAGTAAAAACAGAGCATTGCCTCTGTGTGTTTGAATGTTTGGTTTTTGATATTTTCCCCATCAAAAATACCCAACAACCCTGTGCCACAATATTAATATAGCTCATAAACACAAACTTTAATTCAACCCATCGTAATTTACCTGGGATTCCTTTTCCCACAACGTTTCTAATTTTTTTCCTTCCACTCGCAGAATTCTTAAATTCTTCATTGAAGTCAAGGAGGAGAGCGAAGAGGAGGGACAATTTTTCCAACGCAGCAATATGAGATTTGAAGACTGCACCTTTGTCAAAATGCGTTCCACGAGAACACCTTCAGTGTCAAGAAGTTGCAACCTCCTCATACGGCCAAACACAGCATAGTCATCAATATTATTGTATTCACTCTCATTTATTCTAATTCCTCGCACGGATATTACCTGTTCATCGTTAAAACATGATTAACCATTCACTAAAATAAAAAGAAAATGATGGAAGAATCTACATTTTGTTAAAACATGATAATGATTACCCATTCCTAAAACATGAAAACGATTACCCATTCCCTTTTCTAAAATTATAGAACAATTAAAATTAAAAAGAAAATGATGGAAGAATCTATGTTAATGAATGTTTTAGCACTCACAGACGATTCCTGCAATAAATCATCAATGTCATTCTCTTGCCAACGCCAAAGACGACGCGGCAATTTTGAATCTTTGGCAAGCTCTCTTCCCAAGTCCCTAAGCTGATCATGCATTTTTATTTTATTCTCATCATTTACCTCTATAAGACATTTGTTCTCTATATTTTGAAGCCCACACAAATCATTATCCCATATCCTCATGACCATATCCCTCTCTGCTCCAATGAAAAAACAGGCAATATCTAAGAAGATTGCTTGTTCGGTCACATCCAGTGCATCGTAGCTAATTTGAAGTCTTTGTTTTATCTCACTGGGAAGTGTTCTCCGAAGTTTATTCCATTGGGCTTCCCAGTAAGATGTGCTTTTTCCCTTCAGCAGTGCCCCAAACACTTTCAAAGATAATGGTAACCCACCACAGGCTTCTACGAACTTCTGTACCAATGATTCAAATGCTGAGGGTGGATGTGGCCGATTGAAGGAATGCAGACAGAAGAGCTCAAGAGAATGTTGTGTAGGGAGGCCAGTTAGGACATATATTGAGGACTCTTCAACTCCTGAGCTTATGAGAACATCTCTGTTCCTGGATGTAATCAGTACTAAGCTATCAGGGTGAAGTACAGTTTGATCCGGCAAAAGTTCATAAATCTGGTCTGCCTTATCTACATCATCTAAGATTAATAAAAGGTTAGGAGATGAAATATGCTCCTTCAAAATCCCTATTCCTTCATGGACGCTGGCTATTGGCTTATCCCATCCGCACAAGCTCTTAAGAAGTTCTGTCTGCAGCAAATTTAAAGAGCCCTTATCTGCCTTTTCTCTAACATCATATAGAAAGCAGGATTTACTGTAAAGGGATGTCTCCCTCTTCCTATTATAGAATTCTTTTGCCAGCGTGGTCTTTCCCACACCACCCAACCCCACGATCCCCAAGATCCTAGGTTTTCGGCTCTGCTGTCGCTGAAAAGAGACTGTGTTTTCAAAGTCCATTACTTTATCATCCAAACCTGTTGGATGTTGAGCAACTACCAGGGCTGGTTTCTTCACCATTTTAAAGACCCCTTCAACTACCTTATCTACTAGCTCCCCCTCGTCTCTGGTTATTAACAAAAAAAAAACAGATAGAACTAATGAGACACAGAAGCCTAAAGTCTATGTATTTATCATGTAACATAAAATAATATAATAGCCAGAGGGGAGGGGAGTTTGAGTTCTCACCCGTTACACGAGTCGAGCTCAAAACCGCTTATTCCTGCAACTTGTGAAAGAGCATTTCTCCAATTTTCAATCGTACTGGAGTCATATCGCAGCTTCTCTTCACCAGTTTCAGGATCAAACGTAGTCTTCTTTTCTAATTTATTGAGGGCTTTAGCATACCCTCCCTCTTTTCCCCGTGTCCACCTAAGCTCAAGAGGCTCCACACGGTAAAATACTGGAATTATTGGAGATTTTGACTCCAACATTAGGACGAGTTCATTTAGGCACCAGATTGATTCGGCATATCCAGTGGAGAAAATGGCCACATGGACAGAGGCCGGATGGCGCCTTCAATCTGAGAAGTGAAATCGTCTCCTCGTTGCAGTTCAGGCTGATCCAGAAAGGCTCTCACTCCATATGAAGAAAGACGGCGGTAGAGATGGCTAGCAAAAGTTTTCTTTACGTCGGGACCACGATGGCTGATAAACACATCGTAGTCGGAATTAGCAGCGGTGGAAGAAGATGCAGACATTACCGATCGGAAAATAGAATGGAAGCGATGTAAAAGATGTTCGATGCTACTGAAGCAGGTTGTAACAGAGGAAATTAGCTGGGAGTGGGTGAAGAAAAGGAAAATTGGGAGAATTTACAATGACAAACGAAACGCTGAACTGGGAAATTTGAAAAGCAATGCATATGTTGTGCAGAGTAATTTAAAGACAATCGGTCGTCTTCGAGTTCGACGAGAAAGGGGAAGGTGCCGGAAACTCGGATATGGAGAAGACCAATTAATTAATTACCATTTCTCCTAGAAGGCGAGTATATAATTAATGAATATTTGTTGGGGGTCTCAAATACTGATTAATTATGTTCCTCTTCTTCTTCTGTAAATATTCTCTCGGCTTTAGAGTTCTAATTATGGAATTGCTTTCCTTGGTGATAGATCAATTAATTAATTACCATTTCTCCTGGCACAGAAGACGAGTATATAATTAATGAATATTTGTTGGGGTCTCAAACACTCATTAATTATGTTCCTCTTCTTTTTCGGTAAATATTCTCTCGGCTTTAGAGTTCTAATTATGGAATTGGTTTAGGAGATTTTTTTGAAAGTTTTTATGATTGGTTTTTTTGGTGGTATTTTTTTAAAACTGGTAGGAATTTATTGAAATCACAAATTTGATGAGTAATCTTGTGCAATCAAAATGTTTTAAGTTTAAATAACACAAATCAGATTTCACCTCAATTCTTTCAAATAGATTCCGGCAATAAAAAATCCAAAAAATCGCACTAAAAACAACTCCTATAATTATAACATATAAATGGTGAAAATCTACCACACCACTACCATTTTAAATAGATTATTAATGCTTTTTAAACCACTCCTATAATTATAACATATAAATAGTGAAAATCTACCGCACCGATACAATTTTGAATAGATTATTAATGCTTTTTAAACCACTCCTATAATTATAACATATAAATAGTGAAACTCTACCGCACCGATACAATTTTGAATAGATTATTAATGCTTTTCTTCAAAAAAATCTCCCACGCCGATACAATTTTGAATAGATTTTTAATGCTTTTCTTCAAGTTTTCTTTACCGTGTTTGGTTTTCTCTGAATTTAAAAAGTGCCTAGATCTATGATAGATTTCAAAGTTTATGATAGATTTTTCGGCGAAAATCACATGAGAAACTATTTGTCGACGCGTTTTGAACCAACCAGTGTGGTTCATCGTCACGACAAGTTTTTGTGTGTGTCATAAATCAATATGATAATGCTCAAACTGGTGAAAAATTTAGATAAGTCTTTAATATCTAAAATTTTATGTATTTTGTTTTTTCAAAATAAAATTTAAAAAATAGATAAAAATATTATTAATAATTTAAATAAATATATAGAGATTTTTATAATATAAATTTTATTAAATATCAAAATATATTTCTAAATTATTTAAATATAATTTTTTGAATTTAAATTTAAAAATAAAATTATTTGAGTGAAATTAATGTGTAAATTTATTTATTTTAATCTTTCATTTAAAATTGAAATAGGAAATATATACTTTTCATATTTAAAAGAGAAATCGCCAATTAAGATGACTTTGTCTTGGATTATAAATATTTATAATATTATTATTATTTTTAAAGTTTTATTTTCTGTTTTTTCATATTTTCAAGTTAAATTATTCAAATTATAAACCATGCATCTAACTAATTGTAAATGTGTTTATTATTATTGATGAAATTATTATTATTTTATTCTAAGAGCTAAGCAATGTAAACATTAGATGTTTACTGGATTATACATCTTTTTCTCCTAATGTAGTGAAATTTTGAAAAATAGTCAAAAGATTGGGAGGATTTTCAATACACTTCAAAGCCTAAAAAAGCATGAAAGACATAGATTGATCAAAGGTATAAAATTTAGTTTTATTAGGTTTCAATAAAAACTAGTTAAAAGGGTTGTATTGCATGACATCTTTGACCTTTTAAAGTTTGAATGAGATTTCGAAGTTTGAATGAGATTAATATGTATAAATTGTAATAATTATCTCTTCTTTACTCAATACATCGTAAGGATAGTCCAAGAACAACTGGCCTATACTCTGCCACATGATTGCTCCATAAAACTTAGAGAGAGTTGCTATAATTCAGAGTTTAATTCCGTTGAATCTCATGTTGATGCAAAACTATTGGGAAGGTGTCACAATGCTCTAGATGGAATGGAGTCACTCTAAAAATAAAGGATCGTCTCAAGTTTACAGTATGGGATCTGAAGCTCAAAGAGAAAGAAGATTAATATTTGAGGATGTTTTATTAGGCCTTAGAAATTCTCCACCTTCTAACAACATGGCAGAAGGGTGTTCTGAGAGTGAGTGTCTAACGGGTATCCCTAGAAATGATGAGATCTCCGCTGGCAGAACTGTGTAGTCATCTTCTAAGATTGTTGACTACAAGGATGTACTAATCATTTTTAAGTTTAATGATGCTTGGCTTTCATTTGAACTGAAAAAGGTGATTACATCTTACCTGCGGTTATCAAGATTACTGTAGTCTGGGTTGCTGTCTTGGGTTATATTTTTTCAATCCTATCCAATATTCTCCCAGATTTATTGTCCATGTATGCGTCCACTAGCAAGAATTCTTTACATCTTAATTTTTATCACTATTCTTGTCATTGGATTCTATGACTTGTATAAAAATGTACCTGTTCTCAAGGCAACAACAACACGGATTTTTGGTCCTCTGTTTGATTGGATAGAAGCCTGGGAGACGATTTCATGCCTTAAATATTTAGGCACAATGCTTTTTCTACAGAATTTTGAAAAGGCATTTGAGTGTTCATTGACTGTCATTCGTGTTGCTAAACAATTGGAATCTATACTGGTAAAACCCATGGTTGACCCACTTGTGGAACTTGGAGAATATATCTTACCACTTTAGGATCTTTGTCTTGACAAAGCCGAGGATTGTGTGAATATGATTTGGATTGGAATCTCCACTGGTAAGACCCATGGTTGAGCCACTTGTGGAACTTGGAGAATATATCTTACCATTCTAGGATCTTTGTCTTGACAAAGCTGACGATTGTCTGAATATGATTTGGATTGTCAAATCTTCAATATTAAGCTTTGTTGTATATTTACTTCAAATACTAATCTAGCCATTCTTAATTCTATTCTCCCTTTTATGGACTATGGTATGTTTCTACTCTCTGCAACTTAATATTAGAGTTTATTTTGGTCGCAGTATTCTTTTGACATTTTTATAAGTCAATATTCATAATATCTACATCTATAAATTTTCATTGGTATTTTTGTCATTCACATTTTAGGAACAAATTTTGGATTAATTATTGATGATTTTTTGTATGGATTATTTTGCAATAACAATTGTTGTGTACCTTATAGGTTCTGCCTTCTCGAAGTTGCATATCACTCCCATACAATCAGTCCTCAAGTTTCTCAATTTTGTACCTTTGATCTCATCTGAGATTTTTTATTTTGGAAAATGGACATACAAGTTTGTGAGTGGGACTTTCCAACATATATCTCTTATACCAATACAAATACATTTCCAATATGGTGTGCCTTTGGAATGATCTTTTCTCTCAAGTTCAATCTCTTTTTTACTCCTTAGTGGTTCGTTACTCTTCTAATACAAATCAAAATCAATTAACCTTATGTCTATTGAAATTGGGCGGAGGTAGCAACACCTATTTATCTATTTCGGCCATTAAAACACTTTCCTAGGTCATATCAGGACCCCCGGTATGCCTAGGCTCACCTCACTGAACTAAGCTACACATTGACATGCACAAAGATAAATTTGCATATCACATATATAATACAGGATCTTTTTGCAAAGATAGCGCATTCATCTTGATGCTCTACTCTTGCTCTCTTTCAATTTCTAACTCGAAGATCCATAAGGTTAGGGAATGTTGGCAAGCGGTAGAAATCATTAACTGTTACAACCTACTTTACTATATAATATCACATCGATACATCCTTTCCATGCAAAGTATAACTTCCACCTTATTCATTATCACTAGGAGAAAGCACACTTTCTCTAGATTTATATCAACCATTGATATATGAGCTGATCGCATGTAGATGTTTAACATTACGGGGTGGGTTGCATACCGGTAAAAAGAGGTTAGGTTCGGGTATTCCCTTCCTTATTTATTTGGCCCCTCAAAAATCTAGAAGGGTGGGTTATCCTTACGTTTCGCCCTTCTCTTAGTTGATTCGTTTCTTGATCGGACGTATAGTAGCTGCTCTTTACCGTATACCATTGTCCAACAACACAAATGTTCCAACTATCAATCACTATCAAACCCAACTCCAAGACTACACATATAATCCATGAACGAAAGACTTATTCAAAAGTGGGAAACCATATCTACCAAAGTTATTTTTTAACATCTTCTATAACTACAGCCTTTTTAAAACACAATCACAACAAAATAGATGTCTATGCCTATACAAACATCCTCAAACACATCAAGGATCTCAAAGAAAACTCAGAAAACACAACAGTGTCGCACATAATTTCCCTGAGAAATATTTGTGAAAGAAGTAAAATGTATTTAATGAAACGTTACAAATACAAGTGCGATATAAAGCACAAAGGTGATCATCTGTTGGTGGCTCAAATTACCCAAATTGAAAATTGTGTGACTCTGGCTAAGTCAACTCAAAAGGTTTACAATTCTTTGGCTCACAACAGTGTGTGATTCTGATGCTAGCAATGTACAACTTATTAACACAAAATTCTCTCGACTTATCATCCATGCATAACATATTAGCTAACCTAAAGGTACTACATCACACATATTGTTAGTTTAAATTTTATCACTAGGGTTTACTTTAACTTGGTCACTAAGTCTCTTTACATGTGTGCTCCATATTGTTCATGAATTAATATTATTTTATTTAGCTTATGTGATGTCATCTACTACCTGTATTTTTTAAAATCTATCAAATATTTGTTGTTGGAACTTGAAAGACCACCTTTTAAGATTAAGAGGCAATCTATGTTCAAAAAGTTATATAATCTGTCAATTTGACATAATGTAAGTGATTTCTCTTTATCTTCTACCTTTGAATGACATAGTGTTTCCTTTGCAACATTTGGTGCAATTGCTACTTTAAATATATTTAAATAGGTTTTAGATATATCATTCTTGACTCTAATTAAGAATGGTTTCTAAATGACATTTTTTATGTTCATATATATATATATATATTTATGAATTTGATAATATTTATATTTTTGAAATTATAAATTAGAAAAAATAATGATACAAAACTGTTTATCTAAACAAATAAGTAGTTATAAACTATCCTCACCCTACTTGCTAAGGCTAGATTTTCTTCATCATCTTGCTTTGATGAAGATCCATCTCTGGTGCTTCTTCTTATCTCCTCCTGCATCAGATCCGACCAAAGTCATTCCCAATCTAGCAGTTTCTCTCTTCCATTTACCGAGTCTTGGTAGCTATTCCAGCTCTTAGGAAGACCGAGGAGAGCAAGACTCACCATGTCATCATCGGCTATCGTGATCCCTACACTTCCAAGCTCATCCCTGTAGGTGGTGAGCTTGTTCAGATATGTAGAGATTGTGTCGCCCTTTTCACACTTGATTTTCCGAAGCTTGTCTTTCAGCGCCAGCTTCCTCTGATCGTTGTTGTTCTGATATAGATCCTTCAATGTTTTCCACATTGAAAACAGTGTCTCCTTCCCATGGAGACTCGAGACCATGTGGCCTATGTGGTCTCGAACTCCCTCCAGAAGGATCCTCCTCGCTCTAGCCACACATTTCTTCCATTCCGCCAATTCTTGGGCATTAGCAGTTGCTAGCTTGGGGACTTCTTGATCAATGAAGTCCTTCAAACCGTTGTCCTCTAATACCGCTTCCATGTGATCCTTCCAGGCTACATAATTCAAGCTGCCATCTAGGGCATACTCGAGTCTCAAACCGTTGAACGCCATTGGTGAAATTTAAGATGTGACAAGAATTCGATTTCTATAATCAGGAACTTCACACTTCGAACTTCGAACTTCTTTGTATATTGTTATTCGCTTTGATCACCTTAGCTCCGATACCATGTAGAATTTCCCACTATAGATCACCTGATAATGCAATATACTAAAGCAAAATACTTGATCTACTTCTACAAACAAACTTACGGAAGCTTAATCGATTTTGAGCAAGATCAAATAGAACACATATAACAAAGAATGAGAAATCAATCACACATGAACACAGAAGAATACTCTGGAGAAAGCCTCAGCTAAAAACCCCGATCTCTGTATTATCATACAAGTGGAAATATATCTGGATTACACAAAGCTTTAGCTCACAAGCTATCCAGCTCTCAGTACAATCCCTCAATTTTGTTCATAGACTGAATAGACACAACATATGCCTTCCTTCAGTCCTCCAAGCCTCCTATTTCCTTGCGCAGTTTCTCTTGGGTCCTCTCGCTGCCACCTATATGAATTAACCTCTCACACAACTCACCAAACTCAGAAGTAATTGTGCAATCTCCAAGGAATGAATTCCTTCTGCATGCAAGAGATATCCTCAATGGAATATTCCTGCAACTAATAGTACATTGTCCCATCATCTGATCTCAACTGGGTCTCTGACTGAATTGACATGCATGAGTTATTTATGAGAGAATATTCAGTTATCTGAAGTGCAGTAGTTACATGCATGCATGCATTAACTAACTAAACTCACAATCAGTTCCACAAACTGTTGGAACTAATCTAACTGGACTTAACTCAGTTAACTGAGCTAACTAATTACAACTCATCCTGATCTCCTTAATCAAGGGATAACTTCCTCAATCAAAGGGGAAACTGTTGCATGTCTTCACATAGACTTCATGTTTGATTTTCTCCAACTAATTAACTCAAGATGAATTAATTAATTATTTTTCAAACAGCTGCTAAGATCAAATTCGAATTTTAATTCTCAATTTTAGTTCAGGGACTAACTAAAATTGGAATGTATCCCAAAATGTTATTTATAGCAATGCTATTTTTAGCACTTCAATATTTAGCATTTCTTGTTGCTATTTTCAACAAACAGCACAGAGATAGTGAATAATAATGCTTCTTCAAGCGCATTGAAGCGAGTTCATGAGTCATCTTCTTTGAACTCTGGCAAGGATTCTACTTCAGCATGCAATGATAATATCCAGAACGCTTTGATAAACCCACCTTCAAAAGGCTAGGTCAAGGTGTCAAAAAAGAAATGAAAGAAAAGTCACTTCAAGGACCTGCCCAAAAAATAAATGAAAGAAAGGTCCCTTCAAGGACCTACTTAAATTTGGGTGATTCTCTTTTGTAATTGTTTCTTATAGTCTACTATGTCTCCTATTTCATTCTCCCATACATCTTAGCAATGTTCATGTTAGTATATGGCACTGTGCCAAAAAAAAGTCGTGATTGTATATGATTTATTTTTATTTATTTATTTGAAGCTCCACTTTATTATTCATTATTTTATTTATTTACTATGATTATCTTCTTCTTATTGTTTATTATTTTATTTATTTACTATGATTGTGTTCTTTTTATTGTTTATTGTTTTATGTAATTTATTATGTTTTCTTTATTATTTATTATTTTATTTAATTATTATTATTATCTACTGGGTTTTATTATTATTATTATTATTGGACATTACAAACACACAACATGAAATTCCTTCAATATGTGAGAAAGATTATGGTTACATTTGAATAAGAAAGGGCTACAAGGTCCTCGTAAGAAAAACAAATCTACCATATGGCCCCTTTGATACCATTAAAATGTATATTATCCTAATTTTTAACTAATGCGTTAGTTTAAGTGTGATTGAATTGATTGATTGCATTGATTTCAGTATATATTAATGGATTGGAGGGCGGAGAGAGTGGGGAGAGAGACAGACAGAGGTGGGAGAGAAAGGAAGGGGAGATGGAGTTGGAGGGGGAGAGATAGGGAGGGAAGATGTTCCAAAAAATCGGAAATATATATATATCTTAATGCACTCAATTCATGCATCATCATGTCAATCTCTATTTTTTTGTCTTATGTTTTCTTTAACTCAACATTTTTTTAATGACTTATTTTATTCATTTTTTTCTCTTTTTATTAACTTCACTTATTCTTATATATGAGAGGATTATGGAAAGAATGGAGTCAAATCCTAGCCATCGCTAAGGACTTGCAAAGGGTTTGAAGAAAATATGCAGCCTAACGCAAATCGATTGACATTTGAAAGAATAGAATCTTAACTAATGACTAGTAATGGTGGATACTCGTAGGTGAAGATATTCTTGTTCTCCTTCTCCAAAGCGCAAATATGAACAATTTTCTCATTCTAGGTTGGCATCTTAATCTTAATCCATGTATTGGTCTCATAATCTTGTGAGGAGGGATATTTGTTCAAGGAATGATGTGAGTAACCTGGAAACAACTTATATGTCACTGAACTCGTCGATCGTGTTATAGAGGCTGGTCTCGAAGAACCCTTTTCCCAAGTAGGCAAGGGAATTGAAGGTTGTCATGGAGATGGTGTTAAAAGCATACTACCCTACTTTTTTGCGGTCTAGAGTCCTTAGCCCCCAATTCCTCAAATTTATTTTCGTATCTTTGTCAAACATCTCTTTGGGCATTCATTGCTCCTTGGGGCTTGCTCCACTTATTTGTTATGAGACCTCAAGCTTTCCCTGGAGCTCTAGATGGGTATTCCCTCTAGCATGCAACACCTATTTCTTTAAGGTAAGTAGTTGGATGACTCATTCCCTATTTCAGTTTACAGTATTGGTAAAGATGTCACTGTTTTTATGGCCCTTCATTTATAACGGGGGGTTGTGGGCAAGCCTTCCTCATCTCGGGCTTTTTCTTATAAAGAAGTTGTCCAAGCTCAACCCTCCCCAAAGGCAACTCAATCTCAAGTAGCTGATAGGCCATTTCTAGTCGAAAAATCTGAGAAAGTTCCCTCCTTAGAAATATCTCACCCTGCACTTGAGAACCTCCATCAGCTCTACACAGATTCAACCCTAATCTATTGTTTTAATGGTTTATGGCCCCGCTCGACTAATGTTTACCAGTGGATCCATTTTTCATGGACCAAGAGTTGCAAGGTTATATTCTACTCCAAATGTTTTTTCATTGTGCTAACTCAAGAGACTACCAGAAAGTTTTATTGAAAGGGCCCTCGTTCTGGGGCAATGTTGTATTGTTCCTAAACCCCTTGGTTTCTAGATTTTGACCCCTCTACAGTATTCATTACCAAGTTACCAATATGGTTCCAGCTTCCTAATCTGTCTGTTCACTTGTGGCACTTGTGGATATTTCCTTGCAACTAATACTTCTCATGAGCAATTTGGTGTTTACACCTATGGGAAAATATGTATTGAAACCAATATCAATAAAGGGTTTCCAAACAAAATCAAGTTAGAAATAGATGATTTTCATTGGACCTAGGCATTGGACTATGAGACTACTACTTTTCACTGCCACTTTTAACATCAAAAGGGTTATTTACAAACTTATTCACCTCTTTTCAAATTTGACCAAAAGCGGGACATTTGAAATTCTAGAGCAAAAAGTTGGAAGCCCTGCAATCCACCTCCAATGGAGGATTAAGCTTCCTCTAGTTCGAACAAGGACACGGAGGGATCCAATGATGAAATGCATTCAGTGAACAAGGTTCAGGCTTCAGCTCCTCAAAATCCTCTTGAGGATCCTGTTGCAAACCATGCTCTGTTGGTCAGCACAGAGATAGTGAATAATAACGCTTATTCAAGCGCATTGAAGCGAGTTCATGAGTCATCTTCTTTGGACTCTGGCAAGGATTCTACTTCAACATGCAATGATAATATCCAAATCGCTTTGATAAACCCACCTTCAAAAGGCTAGGTCAAGGTGTCAAAAAAGAAATGAAAGAAAAGTCACTTCAAGGACCTACCCAAAAAATAAATGAAAGAAAGGTCCCTTCAAGGACCTACTTAAATTTGGGTGATTCTCTTTTGCAATTGTTTCTTATAGTCTACTATGTCTCCTATTTCATTCTCCCATACATCTTAGCGATGTTCATGTCAGTGTATGGCACTGTGCCAAAAAAAAATCGTGATTGTATATGATGTATTTTATTTATGATTTATTTTTATTTATTTATTTGAAACTCCACTTTATTATTCATTATTTTATTTATTTACTATGATTATCTTCTTTTTATTGTTTATTATTTTATTTATTTACTATGATTGTGTTCTTTTTATTGTTTATTGTTTTATGTAATTACTATTATTATATTTTCTTTATTATTTATTATTTTATTTAATTAATATTATTATCTACTCACTTTTATTATTACATTTGAATAATAAAGGGCTACAAGGCCCTCGTAAGAAAAACAAATCTACCATATGGCCCCTTTGATACACTAAAGAAGGTGGGATATAACCCTTATATATTCAATCTACTCTCATACATGCGCATTTACCTGGTGGTGAATGTAGAGAATCTAGAACTCTATGAGCCTTCCATGCTAGATTAAGAAGAAGAATAGGTCATATCTTTTATTATTAATATATTTTTAAGTATTCCGACTGCTGCTCATCCAAGAAAACAACGGGCAGAAGGAAGGAGTATACAGTGAGTGAATCAAAGGTCGAAGACACGGGTGGGTTTTCACCAACAGAGTGAGTTAGGTGAAGCCGCTGGAGAGATAAAGATTGATTGGATTTTATTTATGGCCAACATAGATATATCGATCCCTATACCGATACCCGATACTTCCATCTACCAATACCCTCTTCTCTACCGATCGAGACTCTAACCTCTTACCTCTCTAAATCGATATAGATCTCTAAATAGTCAATGTTAATTCTTATTAAAATATTTTATTAATAACCCACATTGAATATTTTTTATATACAATATTAAAATGTTATATTCTAACAATTTTTTTCTATATATAGATATATATGACATTGATATCGACATAAATTAGTTAACATAGATCTTCAAATGGTTTATTTAAATGTTTTGTTGAAATATTTTTGAAAAGTATAAGATTTAAACTTTTTACTCATACAAATTTTTTATTATAGTTGACATTATTTTTCTATTTAGAACACTTACACATCCCCCTCATATTGGGTTGTAGAATGAGTCTCTCGGCTCAATAATCTTTTTTCAAGCCACAAAGTCATAAATCATATAACACAGTTTTATCTTAACATGCAAAATTATGATCATTTAATAATTCAATAGTAATGGGTGAAAAAAAATGCTCTGGGAACTCGCAACATTTATAAATAACGCAAGATGGAGGAATAAAAATTTCAGTGCTGAAATGGTGCGGAAAATGGTTTAAATAAAAACTTTGATGGTAAAATGGTGTGGAAGATAACCTAATTTTCAAAGATTAAATTCAATACAAATTTAGAGCCCTTGCCCATCTAAAGCTAATCGAGAGGTTTGAAAGAACAAGTGAGGCAATTATGAAATTAAATAACTAAAAGGTGGAATGGAAAAGCATTGGATATGATTATCCATGTCATCCTACCACCAATCACTGCCTCTTTCTTTTTCAACAACCATGTTTCCCACTTCCAAAATATCTAGCATTGAATTGATGTTCTCTCCACCAAAGACAATGTGAGTTTTTTTTTTGTCAATTTAGGATCTTCTCTATTCATTGTGTAGTTCAATAGTCCAATCCAAGACCTTGCAGCTATCTAACAAACTTGCATATTCATTGCATAAATCACCCCAAGCTCTTTGACATTTTAATTTTGGAGTATTTACAGTGGTCAAATGACCTTGTGTCAAACTAGCCTAGACTTTTGACCTTGTGCCAAGCCAGCCTAAACTTCTGACTAGGCCATCCATGCATTTATCACTAGTATACTATAAAGATTCAAATGTCCTACTACATCATCTAATTTAAGTTGCCCTACTTTTCTCACATTAGTATCTTATCTTTCTAGTTGTATTCACACATTAATGATGTGTAGTGTTAACTTTTCTCTCACAAAAGTTCTCTTAATTGATATTGTAACAATGAACATATTCGTGTGTAATTTAATAGGCGCATTGGCATGTTAACCCATTCAATAATTGTGCTTGAGAATGGGCATTGCAAGGATGTTGCGGGAGTGAGACAAATACATTATAGTTAGAGTAACAAACCAGCGTATGCAAGGAGGGATGCTAATGAGTGAACAATAATGATTATCTTATCACAAATTAATCATTAATTTGAGTCTAATCACGCATTCCAATGGAGTTTTAATAGCTTTGCTATTGTGCAATGAGATGTATGATAAAACTAATCATGCCTTTCAGTTTTTGAAAGGTCACACATCTAAAAGTATAATTTCCAATAAAATAAGACTGGGACCACAAGCTTGGAATACAAGTACCAAAGCAAGTAAATTCATATCTTTCAAAAAGTTTAGTTTGAAACTGCCCAAAATTTTCATCAAACCAGCTTAGATCCATCTAACACCAGATCTATCGTGTGGCGAGAGGGATCAAATCCCTCGAAGTGCAAACCTTCTTTTTGGTGTGTAGAATTTGAAGAAAGCTTTGCACCTCAGTGATTTGACCCATATTGGTGCATGATAGATTCGGTATTTGATGGATCTAAGCTAGTTCCAATTGAGGGAAACAATATCACATTTTTAAATTATCATTATTATGTATATGTTTGAGATAAAATTCAAAATTCACATTATGTTTTCTTTGCTTTGCATGACCATATCATTCTCTTCTTTATTTTGGTTTGTGTTCCTTTCCTTGAATGGTTTGTACATCTGTGCTCAGATACTTTGAGTGGTTTGTGTTTGTGTTTGGATTTGGATGGTAATGCTTGTGAATGTTATAGTTGTTGTGTTATAATTGTGTATGAGTATGTAATTATTTATTAGTAAATAGTTGGTGATGAAGAAGTGAGACAATTTTGTCAATAGTTTGCAGGAGGATTGATATTTCACATCTATTTCATTTAATTTTAGGTATCACAACTTTTGACAACTAATTAATTCTAAAGAGTATTCCTCCAAATATTACAAAATATATCTTTAAGAGTAGTTTTAATAGATTTAAGAAATAATGTATTTATGATTTTTTTAAGTGACCTGATTTATAAAATCTTTACATTATTTGTTTCTCCAAACAATTATCACATCTCCTTCAAAAATATTATTTGTTTTGATATTTATAAATATATATTTTTCTCTTATAAATATTTTGAATACATTGTTGTATGCAATTACTCTATTAGTAATTTTGAATATATGTAATTGACTATTAGTAATTACTTGGTGATGAAGAAGGGAGACGATCTTGTCAACGATTAATTTGCACTTTGCACGAGGATTGATTTTGCACATCTTTTTCATTTTAATTCAGGTATCGCAACTTTTGACACCTAATTATTTATTAATAATGTCTCTACATATTACTAAATATATCTTGAAAAATATTTTTTTTAATAATCTACATCCTCAAGATTAAAAACATCTAATGCATCTAATACAAACAATCAAATAGTATTAGAAAATAACATCTACACTAAAATCAACGCATCTAATTCAAGCAATCAAATGAGAATAGAAATCAATATTTACATTGAAATCAACGCATCTAATGCAAGCGATCAAATGAGAATAGGAATCAACATCTACACTAAAATTAATGCATCTAGTACAAACAATCAAATAGGATTAATTCTAAATAGTATTCCTCCAAATATTACAAAATATATCTTTAAGAGTAGTTTTAATAATTTGCAAAGTCAAGAAATAATGTATTTATGATTTATTTTAGTGACCTGAATTATAAAATCTTTACATTATTTGTTTCTCCAAACAATTATCACCTCTCCTTCAAGAATACTCTGATTTGTTTTGATATTTATAAATATATGTTTTTCTCTTATAAATATTTTGAATACATTGTTGTATGCAATTACTCTATTAGTAATTTTGAATATATGTAATTGCCTATTAGTAATTACTTGGTGATGAAGAAGGGAGACGATCTTTTCGAGGATTAATTTTCACTTTGCACGAGAATTGATTTTGCACATCTTTTTCATTTTAATTCAGATATCGCAACTTTTGACAGCTAATTATTTCTTAATAATGACTCTCTAGATATTATTAAATATATCTTGAAAAATATTTTTTTAATAATCTACATCCTCAAGATTAAAAACATCTAATGCAAACAGTCAAATAGGATTAGAAAATAACATCTACACTGAAATCAACGCATCTAATGCAAACAATCAAATGAGAATAGAAATCAACATCTACACTGAAATCAACGCATCTAATGCAAGCAATTAAATGAGAATAGAAATCAACATCTACACTGAAATTAATGCATCTAGTGCAAGCAATCGATTAGAAATCCAATCTACACTAAAATACATGCATCTAGTGCAAGCAATGAAATAAGATTACAAATCCGCATCTAGATTGAAATCAATGAATCTAGTGCAAGAAATCAAATATAATTAGAAATCAACATCTACACTAAAATGAATGCATCTAGTGCAAGCAATCAGATAAGATTAGAAATCATCATCTACACTAAAATCAATGCATCTATTGCAAGGTATCTTCCTCCCTCTCTCCCCCATGCATCTAATCAACATCTACACTAAAATCAATACAACCAATGCAAGCAATCAAATATAATTAGAAATCAACATCTACACTAAAATCAATGCATCTAGCGCAAGCAATCAAATATAATTAGAAATCAACATCTACACTAAAATCAATGCATCTAGCGCAAGCAATCAAATAAGATTAGAAATCACCATGTATGTTGAAACCAATGCATATAGAGCAAGCAACCAAATAGGATTATAAATCATCTAAATTAAAATCAATGCATCTAGTGCAAGCAATCAAATATAATTAGAAATCGGCATCTACACTGAAATCAATGCATCTAGTGCAAGAAATCGGATATGATTAAAAATCATCATCTACACTAAAATCAATGCATATAGTACAAGAAATATTCTTCCCTCCCCCCTCCATATATATCTATATCTCCCTCCATCTCTCCTTCTTTGTCTCTCTATCTCACCCCGCCCCTCCCCCAAACACAAACTCTCTCTCTCTCCATACCTATCTACCTCTCCCTCCCTCTCTCTCTCTCTTTTCTTCCCTCTCTTCACCTCCCATCTATATCTCTATCTCCCTTTGCCTCTCCTTTGTCTCTCTGTATCACCCCCAAAACATACGCACTCTTTCTCCATATATATATATATATATATATATATACATCACTCCCTCTTCCTCTCCCTCTCTCTTCCCCTTCACTTTCTCTCCCTCGTCTATCTATCTTCCCTCCTGCTTTCCTCTCTCTTTATTTCTCTTATCACTCCCTTTCTCTCTCTCCACCTTTTTCTCTCTATGTATTTCTTCTTACCTCCCTCTCTCTTTCCCTCCAACTCCATCTCTCTCCCTCCTCTCTCTCACATTCTCTCTCTCTCCCTTTCTCTCACACCTTCCTCTATCTCCCCCCCACTCTCTCTTCACCCTACAAGCATGTCACTATCTCCCTCCCTCTCTCCTCTCTCCTTCTCTTCCCCCTTCCTTCCATCTCTCCTTCTGTCTCTCTATCTCACCCCAAAACATACTCACTCTCTCTTCATTTTCCCTTGTCACTCCCTCTCTCTCTCCACTCATCTCTCTATGTCATTCTTCTTAATTTTATCTCCATATCTCATTGTTCTTCCATCTTCTCTCTTTGTTCTTCCCTCTATATATATATATATATATAAAGAGAGTTAATATATATATCACGATATATTAATATATATTATAATATAACAAATTGAATATCATATTAAATTTAATATTGTATTAATTCAAAGTTATTAAATTTAATCATATTAATATTAGATTTAATAATGTTTTTTATGGCATAATAACAAAAATTATAATTAAGCTACATGAAATTAATATTTTCAAATATTAGAACTTTGATGTGGAAATATTTGTCTTTAAAGACTTTAATATATATTCATAGTATATGGGTTTTCCCTTTAAAGATTCATTTTTCAAATATTTAATCAAAAGAAATGTTGAATAAACATTTTTCCTTTGATTTAAGAGATGCTATTAACTTTAGTAAATTTGAGTAAAGATTTCTAATATTTTATCTCATTTGGAATTTTAATGTGATAAAAATTGTTGTTAAAAGTAAATTTATGATCCATTCAAATTCATATATATGATGAAAAAACTATTAAATGATATATCATTTAAGATTAAAAAAGTGATATATCATTTAAGATTCAAGCTAATGTTTTGGCGACATTAATAAAAATATTTTTATTATTTTTTGAGGGCGTGATATACTTACACATCTAGGTCACACTCGGCTGTAGAATAGTCTCTCAGCACAATAAATCCAAGATCTACACCTATATAAAATATATAGGTGGTTATTCCTGGCTTTCCCTGGCTTTCAATACGTGTAGCCTCAGATTTATTCCCCTCAAAGAGCATACCTCCACCTATAGAACGCATTATGGGCTTAAGCGGTTGATTGCTCGATCCTTTTTTCGATGGGAGGAATGAATAAACGCTGAATGCCTTACTTAGGTGAGCTTTTATGTTCTCTGTTTGCAATGAAGAACCCAACTAGAGCAACCAAACTTTAGCAACTGCTAAATTTGAAATCCTCGATACCCTGGCCTACAGCCAAAAAGAGTGATTTGTTGCCCCAGTCCCATCTGTGTAACCTTTTCTTCTGGCTTAAAAGAGACTAGGAAAACATTTCCAATGGAAATGAAAATCTAAATATGCAAAACAATTTGATTTTAGCCACCAACCAAAAAAAAATAACAAAATAGCAATTGCAACTCGTGAATGAAATATAACACTTAAACATAACGTTCACGAGGGAAAAGATAATAACCAATACTATGTACAGTAAATCATCCTTTGATTCTGGCCCTCAAACCAGGGTGAATGGTCAATGGTTCATGCCATTCCTAGTATTCCAATTAATGCAAAATACTGAATGAGACTTTTGTAGATAAACAGTTATTATTTTGTATCGAGTGCCAAAGGAGATTCTTTGTTATGAAATAGCGAGAGCTGCTACAAGACTTATAGAAACAAAAAAACAGAGGTTAGAATCATCCTTGCATGTTTGGCGCATTATTTCAAAAAAGCATGTTTACTTTAGAGAAAATAGAGTTCAGAAGATGCACCCTACAATTGAAGCCAATTCAGGCAAAGATCATGTAGTATATAATAATAATAATACAGTACAGAAATTTTGATAGATAAGTCACTTTGCCCCAACTAGAAATTATAATTAGCAAAACAGAAATCTATAGTGAACAACGTTGGGGATGATAATTACCCAAAGAGAAAAAAATCTCATTCTCTAAATCTTCAGAAATCCATCCCAGTCCAGTACCCTCAAACTCAGTTAAGTTAAAGACGTGTCATAACTGCTTAGATTAGTTTCTTCTTTTCAAAGTATCGCTTTAAGTGCCATAGTTGCCCCGCCGACACTACTAAGCAAACAGTAAGGGACATGATGCTGAACCATGCCACTCTGCCATTGGTTACCTCGCTCACCTCTCGCATCTCTGCCTCCCTGGATTTGAAAATAAAAAGCACCCATGTGATGTTTAGAAATTCTTTTTAGGCATTCAGAAACAGAAATAAGGAACGGCTGACGAAAACATGAGCTCCATTTCTCAAGTTTTCTGTCATTTTTTTATCAATGTTTTAATCTTGGTTGTCTAGGCTCAAAAGAATCTGAAGTGTTTTTCCATTTCCAATAATTCAACTGGTTTTTGAAATTTTAGAATTACCTGCTTCTCAAGTACACTAAATTCTCATGAATAGCTTCGACTGCTCCTTCGAGTTTTCTCAACTCAAGCTCAACGCCCTGCAGTTGTGACAATCAAAAAATTTACATAATTGCACTTTCTACCGTTTACAGGGACATCACAAATCAAATTAATAACAGTCAAGATTGCTTTTCTATAATGGAAAAAAATAACTTTGTACAAAAACATTTTTAATATAAATGCCACAATGAAAATGTTTACCTATACAATAAGGTTTTGCTACCTAAAGGCAACTGGATGAACTGAGTGAGCAATGAAATAACAAGACCAACCAGTGTCATGCAAGAAAACTAACTTGAAAGGCTAAAATATACATCTCTTATCAAAATGCACGTGATTTAGTCTTTCCAGCTAGCTTCATGCATGTTGAATATTATTATACGAGTTTGTTATCAATTCAATTCAATGTAATGAATTATGACTTTCATAGCTGTCTCGGTACCCACTACAACCCACTACATGATAAGGGGGATGAACTAATCATGCTCTTTACCGCATCGCCTAGTGACCTGTAGCACAACCAAGAGTCCTACGTTGCTTTTTTCCAAATGTGAGATGGTTTGTTACATGATTGAGGTGTTAGTTAGTGGGGCGCTCATCCTTTCGACCCATTTTGACCCTCATACATGTGAAGACAAGGTTTGTTACCTCAAAAAGAGGGGGGCGCACTAGTTATTGGACCTCTTTGACCCTCACATAAGTGAAATAAATTAGTTATTTGCTCATTGTAGAGGAGGAATGCCGTTTGGCCTTCATGCATATCCACAAGTGTGGGAGTTAGTTCTCATACATGTGAAGACAAGGTTTGTTACCTCAAAAAGAGGGGGGTGCACTAGTTATTGGACCTCTTTGACCCACACGTGTAAAATAAATTAGTTATTTACTCATTGTAGAGGGGGAATGCTATTTGGCCTTCATGCATGTCCATGGGTGTGGGAGTTAGTTCTCTCATGTTGAGGAGAATATTCCTTTTGAGGACATTTCATCTAACACATGGTGTTGAAATGTGTAACTAGGTTCGGTCTTCATAAATATGAAATGTACTCTTAATTCTTGTATATTGTAAAAAGAAAGAAAATTTATTATTGTTATTTTTGTAGCATGGGTTTCATGCTCAAGGGCTTTTATTTAGAGGTCAAGCATCCATTAAGTGCTTCTAGGATTTGTCCTAGGGTCAAAAAGTCAAATGAGTCATTGCCATATGAAAAAGATCCCATCAGGCACATTGTAACTTGTAAAAAGAATTATTTTTGTATTTAAAAATGTCAAAATACCCTCCAAGACCATGTTGGCCTGGCAACTAAGAAGTTGGCCTCATTAGGGCATGTAGTCCTCCTTGGAAGCCTCTATATATAGGAGGGAAATCGACCTCCTATGGTCACTCACTCATCTTCTCATCATCTAAGTGAAGGAGAAGCAAAAGAAAGCTAGTGAAGAAGGACGAAGGACGAACGTTTGGGTTATTTCTCTCTCTCTCTCACACACATGCAAAGAAGGAAGGCTAGGGTTTTGATGTTGCAAGGTCAAAGTTGAGGAAATTGCAGAAAGAAGGTGGAAGGGGTCTATTGGTGTTGGGTTGTGTTATATTCTTTCCACGACTAGCCCACGTAGTTAACCGGGGAGTTAGAGGGGGGGCGAAGCCCCTCCTTCGTTGCGTCGATTGTGTAGAGGGGGGAGTCACAGGGGGTTTGAGGGGTGCAGGTAACCCCACTCTATGTGGTCTGGTGCAGCACCCCGGAAAATTTTGGTATTGGACCCTATATTAGGTTGGGCGGACCTACCTATGGTTTTGTGCATGTTTTTCACACATGGTTTTGGACGCGATGGTTTTCGATCCATGGTTTTGGACGCAATGGTTTTCTTCGGCATGTATAAATATATATTGTAACATTAAAAGGAACATAATGAAAAATCAAGCTGGTAGTCTCGGTTTTGGAATCCAGGGAATATCTCTGTGTATATGTGTTTTAGGTGTTATGCTCTCACATTGTTTACTTTCTGTGTTTTAGAATTCGTATGCAGGTAATTTCTATACAGGGTTAAAACCTACATTTGGTATCGGAGTTGTTTTGGCTTCAACGGGATGCCTTTATTGTTGAAGGGTTTCGTTCAGGCCTGTGATAGACCCCGTTCAGTGGAAGATCTGCAGGATCCATTGCGAGCAGTTGGAAGATAGAGATCGAGAAATTTAATGGTTAGAGTTTTGAGTTGTGGAAACTCAAGATGGAGGATCTGTTGGTAGATAAAGATCAGGCGTTCACGGCAGATCTAGGTACTAAACCAACAGGAGTGTCCGATGAAGAATGGAAGAAGTTAGATCGGAGGGCGAAGAGCACAATACAATTGTGTGTCTCAGATTCAGTATCGCTGAATGTATCAGGGGAAGTTACGACTAAGGCTTTATGGAACAAGTTAGGGACTTTGTGCCAATCTAAATCTCTGGTAAATAAACTGTTCCTGCGGAAAAAGCTATATAACCTGAAGATAAAAGATGGAGACTCGGTGACAAAGCATCTGAATGCATTTAATATTGTGGTAAGTCAATTATTATCTGTTGATATTAAAATTTCAGATGAAGATAAGTGCATCAATTTGTTGTGTTCTCTACCAAATTCGTGGGATAGTCTGGTTATTGCAATAGGTAGCAATACAACTACCTTGCAGTTTGATGAAATAGTCTCATCCTTGCTGACAGAGGAGATGAGACAAAAAAATATGGAGAGCTAGAATGGTGATGCCTTGTCTGTACAAGGACGATTCCAGAACAGAAACAAAAATAAGTCATCGAGTGGGAGATCTAAATCTCCAAGAAAACCTATAAAGGTGGTGTGCTGAAAATGCGAAAAGGAAAGGCACTACAAAAGGCACTGTAAATCTAAAGCTCCTGATAAAATAAAGGGATCTAATGATGCTCCTTCTGCATAGGCGAAAACCACCTTAGATAAAGGTGGGGATGTGTACTTGGCTTCTTCAAGTACACATATAGATCATGAGGCATGGTTGATTGACTCAGGTGCATCCTTTCACTTCACTCCCCATAGAGAGTGGTTCTGCGAGTATGAGAAATATGATGGTGGTGATGTCTTCTTGGGGCATGACAAGAAGGCTAAAATCATTGGTCGCGGAAAAGTAAAGTTGAAGTTGCAAGGTGGAAGGGTTAGAACACTTCCGAGTGTTCTACATATTCCTGCATTAGCTAGCAATCTGATTTCTGTAAGTAAGCTGAATGATGCAGGTGTAAAAACAGTGTTCGAGAAGGACACTTGCAAGATGGTTCAGGAAGCACTAGTATTGATGCAGGGAGTTCAGATTGTAACTCTGTACAAGCTGCAAGGTATCACTGTTATTGATGGGTGCAACAATTTTGTGGTTCCTAAAAGTGGAGCAGAAAATCTAGTGGTCTCTCGAGAGAAAACCATGTTGTGGCATCAAAGGCTTGGACATATTGGAGAGAAGGGCCTTTGAATACTCCATGGTAAAGGTATGGTAGAAGGTATGAGTAATAGTTCTCTGCATTTTGATTTCTATGAAAATTATGTATATGGGAAACAGAATCGGGCGAGTTTTCCCTCTGGTGGTAAGAGGGCGAAACATATATTAGAACTTGTGCACAGTGATGTGTTTGGACCTGTGAAGCTTCCATCACTGGGTAAGTCTGTGTACTATGTATCATTTATAAATGACTTCTCAAGGAATACATGGATATATTTCCTTAAGAAGAAATCTGAAGTCTTTGACAGGTTTAAAGAATTTAAGGCTATGGTGGAAAACTAGACAGAGAAGAAGATAAAGGTGTTGAGGAGAGATAACGATGGAGAGTTTTGCAACAAGAAATTTGAAGAATTATGTAAGTGTGGTATAGCACAACAGAAGACTACTCCATTCACACCTGAGCAAAATGGAGTTGCAGAAAGAATGAACAAAACGTTGATGGAAAGGGCAAGAAGCATGCTCAGTGGTGCCGAGTTAGGACAGGCACTCTAAGCAGAGGCAGTGGAGACAGCATGTTACCTGGTCAACAGATCACCTTCATCAGCGTTGGAGGATAAGACTCCACAAGAGGTATGGACTGGTAAGAAACCCTCTCTTTCACATCTAAGGGTATTTGGATGTGATGCATATGTACATGTTCTAAAGGAGAAAAAAACCAAGTTGGATAGTAAATCTGAAAAGTGCATCTTTATGCAACCTTCCTTGGAACCCAGTAACAAGGAAGGTTGTGTACAGCCGAGATGTGGTGTTCAGGGAGGTGAAAGATGTTATTAAACATGAAGTCCAACCAAAAGAACCTGAGAAGATAGAATTTGAGCTAAAGGAGGAAGAATCAAAGTCTACAACAGAGGAGGAATCAGAATATGAAGGGCCACAAACTCTGGGTGTGAGAAGATCAGTTCGAGAAAGAAGGCAGTCAGAAAGGTATAGTCCATCTGCTTTCTGTTCAAATTTTGCTTTATCTATTATTGATGATGGTCCTAGAACTGTGAAGGAAACAATAGATTCAGAGGATGGAAAACTATGGAAAGAGGCCAAAAATGATGAAATGGCATCTTTGCACAAAGATGAGGCTTGGGGATCTGGTGGAGTTATCGGCTGGAAGGAAACCCATTGGCAACAAATGGGTGTTCAAGAAGAAGACAAATGCGGAATGAAAGGTGGAAAAATACAAAGCTCGGCTGGTAGCAAAAGGTTATTCCCAGGTGCCAGGAATTGATTTTGGTGATATTTTTTTCTCCTATTTGCCAAGGTAACTTCTATTATATTACTTTTATCTGTTGTTGCTGCTTTTGATTTTGAGGTAGAACAAATGGATGTGAAGACAGCATTTCTTCATGGAGATCTGGAAGTGGAAATCTACATGAAGCAACCTAAAGGCTTTGCGGTGAATGGTAAGAAAGCACTGGTATGCAAGTTAACGAAGTCTCTATATGGATTAAAACAGTCATCAAGGATGTGATAGCAGAAATTTGATACATTTATATAGGGACTTGGCTTCACCAAAAGCAAAGCAGATCACTGTATGTATTTTAAATGAATTGGTGACCGTGTTATTTATCTGGTCTTGTATGCGGATGATATGTTGCTGGTTGGAAATGACAAAGAAATTATCCAGGATTTGAAGACCCAATTGTCCTCCAAATTCGACGTGAAAGATCTTGGTGCTGCAAACTATATTTTGGGCATGGAAATTAAAAGAGATTAGGCAAAGAGAAAGCTCTGGTTAAACTAGAGGAAGTATGTCAAGACAATATTGCAGAGATTTAATATGCAAGATAGTAAATCGGTGAAGGTTCCTATTCATGTAGGTGTAAAGTTATCTGTTGAACAGTGTCCCAAGACACAAGAAGAGGAAGAAGACATGTCTCGTGTTCCATATGCAAGTGCAATCGGTAGCTTGATATATGCAATGGTCTATACTAGACCAAACATTGCACATGCAGTGGGAGTATCGAGCAAGTTTATGTCAAAACCAGGAAAGGAGCATTGGACAACAGTGAAGCGGGTTTTCAGGTATTTGTGTGGCACTAGTGATTATGGTTTGTGCTACCAAGGAAGACCAAGATTGGATAGAGTGTTGGATATCCGTGGCTTTGTTGATGTAGACTACGCTAGAGATCTATATCACAGAAGATCTACAAGTGGTTATGTGTTTAACCTATTTGGAAGTGCAGTCAGTTGCATGAGTAAGAAACAATCTGTAATGGCACTACCAACTACAGAGGCAAAATACATGGCAGCCACTCATGCAAGCAAGGAAGCAGTTTGGTTGCAGAGATTGTGTTCAAGTATGGGGTTAGTACAGGGAGCTATAACGATAGACTGTGACATTCAAAGTGCAATTTTCTTGGCAAAAAACCCTGCATATCATTCAAAGACACAACACATTGATGTTCAGTATCGCTTTGTGACGGATATGATAGAAGACTAAAAGGTGTTGCCGGTAAAAGGTGAACACTTTGAGAAATACTGCAGATGCATTGACAAAATCTATGAGCTCCGAGAAGTTCTCTTGGTGTAGAGAAACAATAAGTGTTGCAAAGTTGGATAAATGACTAAGCTCTCTTGTGGCCCCTTGTGGAAAGAAAACAACAAGTGGGAGAATGTTGGATTGTGTTATATTCTTTCCACGACTAGCCCACGTAGTTAACTGGCGGGTTAGAGGGGGGGGCGTAGCCCCCCCTTCGTTGCGTCGATTGCATAACGGGGGGAGTCACAAGGGGGTTTGAGGGGTGCAAGTAACCCCACTCTATGGGATCTGAGGGAACGCCCCGGAAAATTTTGGTTTTGGACCCTATATTAGGTTGGGCGGACCTACCTATAGTTTTGTGCATGTTTTTCACACATGGTTTTGGACGTAATGGTTTTCGGTCCATGGTATTGTATGCTTCGGCATATATAAATATGTATTGTAACATTGAAACGAACATAATGAAAAATCAAGCTGGTAGTCCCGGTTTTGGGATCCAAGGAAAATCTCTGTGTATGTGTGTTTTATGTGTTATGTTCTAGCATTGTTTATTTTCTATGTTTTAGAATTCGTATGCAGATAATTTATGTACGGGGTTAAAACCTACAATTGGATTACCTACAAGCCCTAGAAAGAGGAACCCAAGCGAAGGTCAAAAGAAGACTTGAAAGCCTAGAAATTTCTCAAACATGTGGAAGTAATAACTATTGCAGGGGCCAAAAATTTCAGACCTGCAGTGGAGGCCAAAACTCTGTAGCTGGGGGTCAAAGTTGTGCAGCTAGAAGAGATTTTACTAGGTTTAACTTGGACAGAGGAAGCACATCATCAAGAAGGTCTGACTTGGTCTTGGAAGGGGGTATTGATCTTGGTCTAGAGGTCTTAGAATTCATCATTTGAAGAATTTATAAGAAGAGAGATGTGAAAATCTGGAAATTCCAAATTCTACTGCAACAACTGATATATTTCTTCTATTTGTTAATTTACTAAAACAAATTATTCACAGTTGTCTACGACAAATATCGAAATACATACACTACAGTCTTCAAAAATTAATTACTGCTGAAAATAAATGTAAGGAAAACACTAACACAACAATAACACAATAACACAGTTGTTTTTGGCCAATTGTCCCCGAAAAAACCCAATGTGGGAAAATCAGTGCAGCAAATGAGGGTTTCTTTTATTATTCTTCGGCAAAATCTCGTGGACATTCTACAAATAGCAGAATAGAAGAATCACTAAGAGAAATTTTACAAACAAATTTCTCCACTCCACAGTGAATCTGACACCTGAGAGGACCCGCTGCCCTCACGCTAGCCACACTACATCACCCTCTACGCAATGACTGCGTTGCCCCTACGTCACTGCCTCTGCGTGGGTGATCTACATCCTTCTTCTGCTCTGCCTCTTCCTGCACTCTCAACTATTGTTGATACCCTCTCCCTCTCTCCTACAACTCACCCTTCGACTCGATTTCCTTTTGTCGAACTTCAATCAGTGAGAAAATCGATCTACTTGGGCAATTGAGTATCTACCTAGTGTATGTTCCAAATGCCCATCGAAGCCCTTTTAATCTTCTCGTTGAGTAATCAACAGCCCAGAGTTGATTATAATCAATGGCTCCAATCATTTTGACTTGATCCTCGTCTTTTTCTTGAATTTTCATCCCCCTAGTTAATTAATACCCTTTAATTATTTTAATTTCCTAAGTTTCGACTTAGACAACCATTAAAAATAATTAATTATTTTAATAAATTTATCTCCGGGTGGAACTTCCCAAAACGATTTATGAGTATTCTGGAATACATGTGTCCTAGCCTTCCTGCAAATTTTGAGGCTTAGAGCACATCTGATGCTACCAGAAATCAACAAGAGATATGCAGGTTTTCCTCTCAAGTGGAGAGGTTTTGGCCCTAGCTTGCAACCTACATCTTGTGTTCTTGTGCATTGTTGATTTTCTCATTTTGGTAGTTGTTTGATGATAAGAACAACATAATAATAAAAGAAGAAGCTAATAATCAAGAAAACAAAAAATACATCACAAGCAATTATCAAGTTGAAAAGAAATCATCTTAGTTGCAACCCTTTAGATTTCTCAACACATGGTACAATATTGATGGTTTAGGAGGCCCCTCTTTATATAAAAGAAGGGCACTCCCCATTTTTGGCTTGTTGGTTCTTACGTATTGTGAGTATGTCTTGCTTATTTTTGTATAAAATTTTGGCATTTGATGAGAAGAGAATAGAGTTGTCATTCAAAGAGAAAGAAGGTTGTTACTAAGAGAGTTTCAAAGCAAGCAAAGTATGATTTTGGTTTCTACCTTGTTTCTTTTGTAGATTTGGATTATATTTGATATGATTTTGGTTTCTACCTTGTTTCTTTCGTAGATTTGGATTATATTTGATAGTATTAGAGATGAATGTTTCTTTTCTTATTTTAACTAACCCCCCTTTGAAGTGTGAAGTTCCATTATTTTAGTTTGATGCTCCCTCCAATAGTTCTAGGAATATGGGACTTAAGCATATTAGGTGAAGGAGACATTACTAAGCAAGTTCAACACTCCATATGTTGAAAAACCAGATGTATAGTAGATTAGGGTTGATTTATCTTCATGATAATTACTTGTGAATGTTATTTGCCTTTTATTACTTATTATGTTCCCTTCATCAAGCAATTATACAAATGTTCACAACAAAAGGATCACAAAGAGACGAGTCACCATAAATTAGGATCCAAGCCAGGGCAAAATCCCACAAGGGGGAAAACCCAACAATAATCCTTCTCTTATAAAATCAGATCAATATGAGATATCCAAGTTCAAAACCGAGACCGAGACCAAGACCAAAACTACCACCAAAATGCCAAGACAAACCCTCCTCCAAGTCACCTCCAATGTCAAAGTCAATGATAATCAAATTGTTCCAAATTTGGTCAACTCCCGTAATTTTGGCCCTGAAATTTCGGGTCTGCAATAGCACTGAAAAATTCATCCTTCAATTCTGAAATTTGTCAAAGCAAAAATGATCTCTTCTTTGACTTCAATTCTCTCTCCTTTGACTTCTATTTTCTTGTCCTCCTTCACATGCTTTAGATGTACTTTTTGTGTGTGAATGAATGAGTTCTCAAATGAGTTGAACTGCCTCTTATATATAGTTGTCCAGGGGGGTCGAAGAGGTGGCTCTTGCAGGCCCAAGCTGACTTTGGCTTCATAAGAAAAATATGTTTCTTTTCTTTACAAAAAGTCCAAATGGGACTTGACTCAAATACATTTTCTTTTTGACTCTTCGACTCAATTGACCCTATAAGCATGAAGAACAAGCTTTGACTAAAAATAAAGTAATGATAATAAATATATCAATGATAGAAATTATATTTTATTACATTATGAAGACCGACACTAGTTACATTTTTCAGCACCATAACCCAATTGTAAGGGTCATTCCTCTCTTTTTTCTCTAACCACCCATTAATTATTTTCACATGTTTCAAATATTTTTTTTAGTGTTGTAGGGTTTCAAAACAAAGTTACTCTTTATACTAGATCGCTCCACTCAAGTTCTTTAGGCTAACCTTTATTGAAGATCGACATGTATCTAGGTGATTTTTCTCATCTCTTCTCTAAAAATGTGTATGATTTTGGCACTAACTCTCACTCAATGGATTAACACGCCATCTAAGTAAAATCTGAACACATTGTTAGATCTGTGGTAAATTTTCATTTGTGTATGTTTCGTGATTAAATCAATGTTATTATAACAGAACAGAATCGGTGAGAACCAACAGGTCCAACCAGTTGGAGGGCAAAACTGGTTTGGACTGGTGAACCAGATTGTTTTTGCCTGATTTGATACCAAACCAACCAGTTCTTGTATGAAACCAGTTGGTTCAATAAAGAACTGCCCTTTTTTCACTTAATCAACCAGTTCAGTACTGAACCGGCCTGTTTGTACTATGGTGCCAAGGACCCTTTGAACGCAAATTGTTTTTCAAAAAATGACTAATTTATGACAAGGAAAGACTAATATTTGACCATATTTCCCTACTAATGCTAAAGTAAAAGTGACATTCCCCTATATCTTTCATTTTCTTTATAATGGATGAAAATGAAAGACAAAGGAGAATGTCACATAATTAAATTTTTAACATTACCATGAATTGACTTAAGATGTTGGAGAGTCGTTCTCACCTCATTGGATTTCATATGGAGAAAGTAGAATTTTAGATCTCACTGAAAATCTAGTAGACTTAACAGTTTTCCAAGATTTCACGATTGGGGGGTTGCAATACTTCCATTGGATTGTCATGTATGAGAGTATCGAACTAATATTTAATCAAGAGCACCAAGCTCTCTATGTACCTTGATGTTAGTCGCATTGGTTTTCAAGCCCCTCTATCATGACCCTACTAAAAAAGTACACATCATTCAAACAAAATCTTGACTTGACATGCAATGTTTTTATAACTTATTTTAATGCTTAGAGGATGATATTGTTAATGAAGAACCCAACATAGGCAATGATTTTGATGAGATGTAGGTATTTGTCGTAGCATATTTTTTTTGGATGCTAGAGGCCATCTGGAGTTTGTTTGTTAATGCATTTTTGGTTTAAAGATGGATTGCACTTTATGTTATTTTGGTTACATGCACCTTAACATGTTATATAATGAGAACTTTTGCTTATTTGTGTATAAATGGTTTGGATTCATATGGATGCACGTGAATATATATGTTTTTCTTTAAATTTTGAATATTCTATTTGTACTTGGTCAACTGGTTTTTTGATCTGTTTATTTTACTGGTTCCGGTCCTATTTTAACTGGTTCCAGGCCCCCGGGGGGGGTGTCTACCAATTCAATGGCTAATCTAGTTCTGATAGCATTGGATTAAATCTGAGGTAGTCCATGGTTTAATTGCAAAATTGACTCAATCATGCTCCTAACTCACACATAAGAGGAATCATTGGCTGTAATGAAACAACCATCCTGTTAAAGCAAATCGTCACATTTTTATGCCAAATTTCAGTAGGGTCTGGTTAAATTCCTGTGCATTTTTTCAAGGCATAGGTATTTTTTTACTTCTCATCTTTGAAAATTAATTTGAATGGTGATATCACATAAGTAATTCATTCCTTGAATACACTTTCATATGAATTCCTGTGGAAACGTAACTTGCTGGTGCAATGTTGTACTCTGTTCACACATTTAAGTACAGCAACTTCTGGCTGGTAAATTAAATTGAAGTTTGGGTAAATTTAAGGATATTTGGGTTCTTGTGTTTTGCTCCTACTGATATTTTAATGGCACATAATTTGCACATAAAGCTGTTGTCCTAAAGATAACCAAAATATTGCACAATATTTCATTCAAATCTGAAACACAAATACATACTTTCCTGCTGCTGAAAGCCTGGCACCACCGATACACAGGGACTGAGTGTGGTAATCTCATCTGCTGTTTCCATTTACAGTCATGGAATCCTTATTCATGGTTCACAGACGTCTAATGTTCATAATACTAAGAGTGTAAATAACTCCAAATCTGAATGGTTGGTGATCCATGCTTTAACAGCACCAGCATTTGCACATCAAAGCACATCATCCTTTCACATGCTTCCTAAGTCATGGTGAATGGTCACTTTAACTTTAACAGCAATCTCCACCTTGGGAATCCATTTGGTTAGTGTTTCAAACTTTCATGATATCTTTGTGACAAATCCACATTTCTAATTATTTTATAACAGATCACGGTCAATGTTCATATTTGGCACTGCTGTAACAGTTCCAAGCACTGACTTTCATTTTTGAAGCACCAACGATTACACTAATAGTTGGGATCTCATAGTCACATTTCACAAAGTCACAAGGATAAAGAAAATTGAGAATATTTGGTCTTGAACAACCTCGCAATTTGCTCACTTTTCTACTTCAACACATCCAATTTGGGCACCTTGGACTATCAATGTTGAGAAGCTTGTGAATCTTGACACTAAGTTTTCTTATCTTTGAAACATTTGGGAACTTCACACTTAAAGTGAGTTGGTGATCCGGATTGGATCATTATATTGTTTTTCATCCATCTCGATGCATTCAGAGTGGAGAATGTAGAGGAATCACCTCACGGGACTGTTTTTACTGGCAGGACTCGATTTGGCAAAACAAGGTCTGAAACCTTCCGAAAACATCTTGAGGCATCTAACGACCTTTTTTGGGGGGGGGTAAAACTTTGCCGCTTTAGCGCCGCACCATTCCATGTTATTCTACACACAGAAACCTTTCCAACAGCATAAGAAGCGCATCAATCAAAGGTTGTATGCAAAAGTTATGTCACTCAGAAGTTGACCTTCATGTTTTCACACCCATAATTCAGGAGAAAGCCGCATCGGCCACCATTATTCATAGAAAAAGGGCTAGCCACGTGATTATGATGTAAAAGACTCTAGAAGAGCCTATATTGTAACTCTGGTTAAGATCTGAGGTAATCAAACTTAACCACTAGTAGGTTATCGAGTTGTGTTGTAACTGGGTCACTAGGAGGAAGAAGCAATATATTCTTTCGAGTGCATTTGTTCTATAGCTGAGCAAAAATAGCCAAGAGGGATAGGAGGTAGAGCACACAGAGAAGATTTGTGCAATGTAGCAACGCACGGGCCATAGGCCATACTTCTTTGTACTTGCAGCCATATTTCCAGACCGAGAGAGCGTGGAGCAGCCTCACCTTCTAGTTGGGTTTTTCTCCCGAAAGGGTTTCCCAGAGCAAACCTTGGGTCTAATGTGTTTGAACTTTTATCTTGCCATTTTATATTCTCTGCATAAGTTTTATTTGCATGCATGCACTATTTACAGTAAAATCTACAAATCTAGAAATCTAAGAAAATTGTAATAGTGTGGAATTTCAGATTTCAAATATAATATTATCAGATCTGTTGTGACAAACTATCCAGTGGAATATTCACAGCAGTTTACAGATCAGTGGGTTTCATTGAGCAACATCTACCTGAGTTAATTTCCTTTTACCCTACACTCAAGCGAATGAGCATAGGTTGATATAGAGATTCCCCCCCCCTTGGCTAGGATTTACTTAGCCTAAAGAGTGGAGCAGGTGATTTGCTTGATAGTACTCTTAGGCTCTCCCTAAATAAGGTTAGGACTTTCCTATGTGGAGAGATTGAATGACAACAAGCCCCTTTATTGGTTGAGAGTTATCATCATGAACAAAAGCATTCTTATATTATATTACAGATCACCTCCATCTCTGTTGATTGTAACTGCATATTGTATAGACTATGAATTTAATAAGAGCTTCACCAGAATTCCTGCATACTGTGGATGATGTTTGCAGTTGTTCCTTTATTTTTTCTTATTTATTTAAGCACGTACAAACACAAGATTATCTCTTGCTTAACACTATTGCATTGTTACTCCAAACTCACAAATTCAGGTGGACAGCACTATGAACACAATCTAGAAAAATGATCTTATACAGTGCAAAAACAAGGCAGAAATCTCACTGACTTCAATTTTCTCCTTCCTTGCAATTGTTGCCCAGTCTTTAGCTGCAATTCCAACCTTCCAGTCAAGATCAACAGTGGTAACTGCTCCATGAGAAGCATTTGGAATCCATAAACATGCTACATAGATGCCAGATTCATGTGTTGTGAATGTAAATTGACCCGATGAAACATCTTCTGTGGAGTATAACAAATTTCCATAAGGCGATGTCACCTGCACAAATCAAAATGGAAATAATTCAGTCAAAATAAGGGAATGTATAAGGAAGGAGGTAGACTACCATTAGGTTCTCAAACTTTACAATTCATCCTACATATAAGTTAAGAAAGACGGTAATGATAGACAGAACCTTATCAAATCTATTTGATCCTGATGTATATCATGAAGACTCTAAATATCATCGTTATTAATATTTAGTTATCTTCTAACTAAGAGACATGAGCAACAGCAAGTCACCATCATAATGGTGTTTTATCCATATTAAGCCACACAAAGTTACACAGGTTGCAATTCATACACAATGCTCTCTTTCATTTATTATCCATTTTCTCAAACTAAGAGACAGAAGAGCCAGAGCAAGTCACCATCATAATGGTGTTTTATCCATATTAAGCCACACAAAGTTACACAGGTTGCAATTTGTACACAATGTTCTCTTTTATTTATTATGCATTTTTTTTTGTTAAATTTGGCAACAAGGGCCAAACTTCACCTTGGACAGCTCATATGAGGCAGCTGATATTTTTATTGGATTCCTCTCTCTGAGAGGTGTAGGTTTGATCTAAAAATCATCCCATTCTAACATGTACAAATGGAATTATGAATTTATTTTGATTATGGAGAAATTGTCAAGGTCGGCCAGCCATCTAATTTGCACCCTCGAGCCCACAACGTTGCATATAAAATTATAAATACAAATAGCCTCCTTATTTTAGCATCTCATCTCACACCCCTTCTTCTTTCTCCTTCATTGATTGGGTATGAATTTCAGAGGCAGCTCTCCACAAGTGTGAAGGACTGTACTTTCTGTTCCAGCCATTGACCAGCGTTGACCAAAATTGCAAGAGGCTGTTTTGACTTGCATTGCGTTGAACTGTTTTGACTGTAGTTTTGTGTGGAGGGTCTCTGTTTGGGTAGGCCACATTTCTGGGCACATAAACCAGGGCTGTTTGACCAGCGTTGACTGCAGAAGGTTTTGCTGCAGCGTTGACTTTTGTTGACCAGATTTGACTGGACTTTTTCAAACTGTTTTTGGGCTGATTTCACTAGCTGTTGAAGGCTGAGTTACCGAGTTTGACCGAGCTGTTTTAGAGGTCAAAATCTGCCCTGTTGACCAGCATTGACTTTCTGGTTAGGGCTTTCTGTTACTGCTGTTTGATTGGTCAGATTTGACTTTGATTGGGCAAGAGAAAATTGTATATTGTATTCTCTTTCTCTGCTGAACTTTTGAAGAATAATAAGAAGAATTGATCAAGGGTTTCCCCACATTGGGGTTTGTCCCTAGCCGATGCCATATCTTGTGTCATCTTGTCTTGGCCTGTATTCTATTGTTATTGTTTATGTTCTATCTACATTTTACTATCATGTTGATGTGATTGCCAATCTAGATATTGATATTGGGCTAATAAGAAAATTGAAATAAAATAGCTCTTAAGCATATAGAACATACCATTGTTATCTAAAATTATCATGGTATCAGAACTGAGGTGAAGACAAAACCAAAGCAAGAGTGAGAGAGCAATCACTGATCAAGGACAAGATTCAATGGCCTCCACATCCTACTTCAAGTTTGATGATAAGCTTCATGATAACTCTGATTATCATGCATGGAAGATGTCTCTTAATTTGACTTTAGAAGAGCAAGATGTTATGGATTATGTGCAGGGAAAGATTTTGAAACCTCCTTCAAATGCACTGGTTGCTGCTAAGACAAAGTACATGAAGGGTGAAGTCAAAGCCAAGAAGATCATCAAGGATTCTATTCATAAGAATTTAGTGGCTTCCATCTCCGATTCGAACACATCAAAGGAGATATATGACAGATTGGTTGACATGTTCAAATCTAGCAATACAAACCAAATTCTTTTCCTCAAGAACAAGCTGAAGGATATAAAGAAGGGAAGAAATGAAGATATTCAATCCTACTTCATGAGGATTACTAAGATCAAAAATGATCTTCTTTCGATTGGAGAAGCTATTGTTGATAGAGAGCTTACTCTCATTGCCCTTGGAGGACTCCCTCGCGAATGGCACGTGTTCAACAACACTATTCTTAACAACGACAAGATTCCAGGTTTTGAAGAATCGTTGACTAGATGTTCTCAAGAAGAAACAAGGATGATAGAACTAAATATGCCTTCAAATAGAAATGAACCTACTGCATTCTTTGCTCATGCTAAAAAGAAGAACAATGTAGGTTCAAACGAGCAATGTCAAGGCATGTCGAGTTTCAAAAATGGAATGAAGGGAAGATGCTTCATTTGCAACAAGTTTGGCCACTATGCTAGGGAGTGTCCTAATAGAAGGGATACACCTCATCAGGATGGCAATCACAACAACAATTTCAAGGGAAACAAGAATCAAAAGAATGACAGATTCAACAACCGAGGAAAATGGAATGCTCCCGCTCCTCATCAAGGAAATGGTCGCCCTCCCAAGAGATCAAGAAACACCAGCTATGATGAATCTAATGTTGTTGATAACAAGCAAAAAGAAATTTATAGTATATCTACCCTCTCCACTGCATCTCCTCCGAACACTTTGGAAAATTGGTTGATTGATAGTGGTGCCTCAAGGCACTTCACTGGGTATAAGGAAACTCTTTCAAATCTAATTGAAAATGATACAAATTTGGAAATTATCCTTAGAAACAATGCCACCTATCCCGTGAAGGGAGTTGGGAATGTTACTCTTCAATTGAATCAAGGTAACACCATTCATCTATAAGAAGTACTATATGTACCTGATCTAAAGAAAAACCTGGTATCTATCTTGGTGATGGAGGACAAAGGATTCAAGGTGGCATTCATCGATGGAAAGGTACGTGTGTGGAATAAAAATTTCAAAGATGCATTTACACTTGGCTTCAAGGTTGATAGCCTATATAAAGTTGGAGGAAGTCCATTGGGAGCTATGACTTGAGACACATCACTTCAATCCGAATTATGGCAACGCGGGTTTGCTCATCTACACTATAAGGCTCTACCCGATGTGAGGAAGATGGTGACAGGTATGCCCGAATTTAAATTAGAACATGAAGGTGTTTGTTAGGGGTGTGTCGAAGGAATGTAGACAAGGGGACCATTCCCCTCAAGTGATAGCAAGACTACTGACGTATTGCAATTGGTTCATTCTAATCTATCTGGTATGATGTCCGTGAACTCAATGGGAGGATATTTATATTATGCTATCTTTATGAATGATTTCTCTCGCAAGACTTGGATATATTTCTTGAAGAAGAAGGACAAAGTATTCTCATGGTTCTGTTCTTTCAAAGCTTTGGTCGAAAATCAAACCAGGAAGAAGATCAAAATATTGAGGACTGATAATGGAACCAAATATGAATCAAATGTGTTCAATAATTATTGTAGAGAAGTTGCCATTAAGTGGGAGACTACTACCGCATATACTCCTAAGCAAAATGGTGTTGCCGAAAAGAAGAATCGTTCTATCGTAGAAGCCACTCGTGCCATACTTCATGATTAAGGCCTTCCAAAGTTCCTATGGGCCAAAGCTACAAACACCGTCGTGTATGTTCAAAATAGATGCCCTCATCAAGCGTTGGACTCCAAAACTCCCAAAGAAATTTTCACTGGTAAGAAACTTGATGTTTCTCACTTTAGAATTTTTGGTAGTCCCGTATATTTTCATGTGCCGAAAGAAAAGAGAAGCAAATTGGATGCTTTTTGGAAAAAAGGAACATTTGTGGGCTATAGTGAAACTTCTAAGGCATATAGAATCTATGTGTCTAGCCAAAGAGAAGTGGAGATAAGTCATGATGTCACCTTCGATGAGGATGTTGCCCTTAGGAAGATTAGTAACCTTCCTCTTCCAAGGAAGGACAAAGAAGCAGATTCAAGAAAGCAAGGAGAACTGCAGGATGAGCTAATGCCTGATGCTGAAGGACCAATGGATCCCATCGATCCACACCCTCATGAGCCCTCCTCCTCAAAAAAGAGACCCTCATGGCTTAAGGAGACTCTCGAAGATGTCGAGAGACATGTTGCACCTAGGGGGACATTTCATGAAAGCAAGTCGTCGAATAGGTACCAAAGGTACTTAACTGCAATGAGCACGAGCACCATTATTCAATCTGAGCCTTGCACATTCGAAGAAGCTGCAAAGCACCAAGTTTGGAAGGATGCAATGACCAATGAGTATGACTCGATTATGAAGAATGATGTTTGGGATGTGGTCCCTAAACCCAAGGACAAATCCGTTGTCACCTCGAAATGGCTCTACAAGATCAAGCATGGAGTTGATGGAAGTGCTAAAAAGTTCAAGTCCAGATTTGTTGCTCGAGGCTTCTCTCAAAAAGAAGGTGTAGATTATGATGAGATATTTGCACCAATTGCCCGCTACACCACCATCCGTTCGATTATAGCCCTTGTTGCCTCACAAGGATGGAATCTACACCAAATGGATGTAAAGGCTACCTTCTTGCATGGTTCACTTAAAGAGGAAGTCAATGTAGAACAACCTGAGGGGTTCAAAGTTCTAGATCGTCAAACACATGTATGCAAGTTGAAGAAATCCCTCTATGGGTTGAAGCAAGCACCCCAGGCTTGGTATGAGAGGATTGATAGCTATCTAATGAAGTTGGAATTTACAAGAAGTGAAGTTGATCCGAACCTTTACTTTAAGGTTCAAAATGATAAACCTCTCATCTTGGTACTCTATGTGGACGATCGCTTTCTGACAAGTGCAAACCCTCTTATTCATCAATGTAAGAGGGAGTTGGGTTCCGAATTTGAAATGAAGGACCTAGGATTGATGCATTATTTCCTAGGATTGGAGGTCTGCCAAAGCTAGGTGAGATTTTCCTTTCACAAGGGAAATATATTGTGAAGCTACTTGAAAGATTTGGGATGGTGGACTACAAGTCCATGACTACTCTGATGGAACTTAACTTCAAGAAGTTATGTGGATGTGTTGCTGGGCCTGATTTGGGAAATCCTTTTGAGTATCATCAACTCATGGGGGGCCTAATGCTCTTAGTGAACTCCCGTCCGAACATATGTTTTGCAGTGAATACATTGAGTCAGTTGATAGTCAAGCCAAATCACATACATTGGATTGTTGCCAAGAATCTCCTGAGATATCTCTGGCACAATCATTTATGGTCTGAGATACACTATTGGGAATGTGTGACTCCATGGTTACACTAATGCAAACTAAGTTGGCAATGTGGTGGATTGTAAAAGCACATCTGGATGTTGCTTCTCTCTAGGTTATGCTTTGATATCATGGATGAGCAAGAAGAAAAAGTCGGTTGCCTTGAGCACCACTGAGGCTGAATACATTGTTGCTAGTATGCCCTCCTGTGAAGTTGTTTGGTTGAGGAAGCTCTTTAGTGAGCTATTTGAACATGTGTTGGATGCCACCGTGATCTTCTGCGACAACCAAAGTGGGATTCGTCTTTCTAAGAATCTTGTGTTTCATGACCGCTCCAAGCATATTGATATTAGGACTAATGATCAGGTCGTCAATATTCTTACAAAGGCCCTGGGGAAGGTCAAATTCTTAACCTTCCATGAACGACTTGGAGTCATGGAGAGACCCTCTTATGAGAGTCCCGTATGAGATGGAGGTTGAGCTCTGGGAGCTTCGAGGGGATTGGGGTACTTCTTGGAGCGATGAGCGACCATAGGGTGAGTGGTTCACCTTCCCCTAATGGTGCGCGATGTACAGGGTGAGTGGTTCGCCTTCCCCTATGATACCCTATGGTGACATATGCATAGGTTGAGTGGTTCGCCTTCTCCTATGGCATATAAGCAGGATGAGTGGTTCACCTTCTCCTGCCAGCACATCCTAGCCATGCAGTCCGAGACTCATGGGAAGTACCTCTCATCTGGCCAATGAGTAGGGAAATGAGGATAGGGACCATAGTACTACCAATGGATGCATCGTGTACTACCGTACTCCCTATGCTAGGATGTTGATATTGATCTGGGATCAATGGAAACTAACTTCAGGTCAATTAAGAGTGGTATGACACACTCTCTATTATTGGAGGCTAACTTCGGGTCAGTGGAGAATGGTATGATACATTCTCGATCATTTCTTCTTTCTTCATGGTTTAGCAGAGCATAGACAGGGATGGTACAAATTGTCAGACAATTTGGCAGGTGAAGTTCTCCCTAATTGAGAGGGAGTGTTAAATTTGGCAACTAGGGCCAAACTTCACCTTGGACAACTTGTATGAGGCAACTGATATTTTTATTGGATTCCTCTCACTGAGAGGTGTAGGATTGATCTAAAGATCATCCCATTCTGACATGTACAAATGGAATTATGAATTTATGTTGATTATGGACAAATTGTCAAGGTCGGCCAGCGATCTAATTTGCACCCTCAAGCCCACAACATTGCATATAAATAAAAGGAGCCTCCTCATTTTGGCATCTCATCTCACACTCATTCTTCTCTCTCCTTCATTGATTGGGTATGAATTTCAGAGGCAGCTCTCCACACGTGCGAAGGACTGTACTTTTCAGTTCCAGTCGTTGACCAGCGTTGACTGAAATTGCAAGAGGCTGTTTTGACTTGCGTTGACCTGTTTTGACTATAATTTTGTGGAGGATCTCTGTTTGGGTAGGCCGCATTTCTGGTCATAGAAACCAAGGCTGTTTGACCAGAATTGACTGCAAAAGGGTTTGCTGCAGTGTTGACTTTTGTTGGCCAGATTTGACTGGACTTTTTCATACTGTTTTTGTCTGATTTGACTAGCTGTTGAAGGCTGAGTTGACTGAGTTTGACTGAGCTGTTTTGGAGGTCAAAATCTGCCCTGTTGACCAGAGTTGACTTTCTGGTTAGGGCTTTCTGTTATTGCTGTTTGACTGGTCAGATTTCACTTTGATTGGGCAAGTGAAAATTGTATATTGTATTCTCTCTCTCTGCTGAACTTTTGAAGAATTATAAGAAGAATTGATCAAGGGTTTCCCCACATTGGGGTTTGTCCCTAGCTGGTGCCATATCTTGTGTCCTCTTGTCTTGGCATGTCTTCTACTATTATTGTTTATGTTCTATATGCATTTTACTATCATGTTGATGTGATTGCTAATCTGGATATTGATATTGGGCTAATAAGAAAATTGAACTAAAATTGCTCTTAAGCATAGAACATACCATTGTTATCTAAAATTAACAATTCTCTTATTCTTTTCTATGTTGTATGTTGATCACCTTCTATCTGTGTGCTTGGTTTATTATCATCATTTTTCAATCATCACGTTTCAGAGTTTCAATAAAAATAATAGAATTCTTCAGGTAAATTTGGTTTCACGCTATCTTACAAATTCAAATTTCAATTTCGTACAACCAACATTTGATTGTTCTTAACACTTACATTCACCTTTAAATCTTGAAATATTGATTCTCTTGACCCATGATCCTTTCCTTTCCCACGCCTTACTTTTAAGTTTTAACAACAAAGTCTCCTGGAATTTTTGGTCTAAGGCTAACACTCTATATAACCATTCTATAAGTTAGGCGCGTTTGATATCCTAGGTTCCACCTGGTATTTACATTCTAACAAGTGGGTGGGCATAATTAGAGCATAGAAAGAACATCTCCCTTTTTTCATACAGGTTTCAAGTAATTCTTGGAGAGCATCGGTGAAATGTTCAATAACTCATTTGTATAAGTGAGTTAGCAACTGCTAAGCCGCCTCCCCCCGCCCCCAAGTATGGTCTCCTCATAAGGTCCACTCCTCCAGAAATTACTATGCTAATAAATAACCAACCATCCTTTCCGCTTGCCCAAAAAATGGCTCTAGTGCCAAATGTCATATACCAAAATATGTTTCAGATATATAAAGCCAAACCATGCTATTTAGGGACCTTGATAGATCTGATTTAGCAAAGGCCAGCACTGAAATTAGGACTATAATAAAGAAACGCACAAAATCTTCTGAGTTTAGTACAAACTGTTCACTAATTAGAAGCCTATAGGAACTTAGAAACTACTATAATTATTAGTAAGACTATATTCTATACGGCAGATTAAGAAGAGAGAAAAAAAAAATTGAAGCCCAGCTTAATCTACACAGGCTTTGGAAGAAAGGAAACTTGACAGAGAATTTAAAGGTATGGTTTACCAGAAGAGCACTAAAGGCTTTTCAGAGTGGTTCCTTACTTGGTGCTGTGGGGGCATCTGGATTACTCGGAACTCTTCCATTTTTCAAGGGCAACAAACATCAACCTTTCAAATCTTGGCTCAGATTATCACAATGATCCCTAATTTTAAGAGCTCCATCCCTTAACTGAGGAACACTGATTCCTTGGTGATAGACAGACCTACTCTCTGGAGCTTTTTCGATGGAGCTTGTCAAGACCTGACAAACTCTCATTACTACAAAGCAAGGGCAAATTCGGGTCAAGCTGTCAATAATATTGGCAAAGTCATGGCATTGTTGCATTTATTAAAGGCTGCTATTGTAGGAGGTATTCAAACAATATTGGTCTCCACTCTTTGACTCTGTACTTCAAGGAGGTTGTAGGCTCGTTTAAGAATATTACGTTCGCCCATGTCTATTCGGAACTGAATGTTGAGGACAATGCCCTATCAAAAGCAAGTCTTACTCTCGAGGGACATATGCTCATAGAAGATGACTACCTTGATGGCTCATTAATCTCTTCCGGAAACATTATTATTTACGACTGTTAATACTGGAGCAGTCCTGTTGTAATTATTTAATGAATTTGTTCTTTTTTTAACACAAGTTATTTTGACGCTGTATTGACTTTTTCCAGACACCTGCTTGGTCTTTGGTTTGTTTTTCGATAAAAACAGCCCAGAACCAGTTACAAGTTGTTGAGATTTTAAATTTATCAGTATATTATCGTTCCTATTTAAAAGGGTCAATCAGTAGCCAGGGTAGGTCTTTACTTGAGGATGAAATGATAGGTATGATAATAGACAAGAAGTTGAGGGGGAAGTGGTAAAGTTGAAATGGAAATATGCATCTTAAACCATTCGATAGATCTGAAGCTGGTACATTAAGTGAAAAACTTTTCAAAAATAACTTCCTTGTTTGTTGTATTTGTGGTTAATGCTTGGCACTTAAGAGGTATAAAGGAAGCACGTGCAGTATTCGGGCCCTAAATATCAATTGTTTTAATGTCATCGACTTAGAATTTGAAAACTACTTTACCTACAGTTTTCTGGTCTGCTAAAATTAATTTAATTATCAGAAGTCATACTATATGTGTTAAATAGATTCTGACAAAACTCAGGAGCAATGAAAACGGAATGAAAAAGCTACGGAATAGATTTTCAATGGGCAAGCTGCAAACAAACTATTAGTCCAACACATCTGCCACATACCAATCAGAAAACACTAATATATAATCAAGCAAGCAGTAGGTGACGGTTTAAAACTTTGAAATGGTAACTAGAAGGAACCAGAGCTTCCAATCCATGCTCCAAAAAAGGAATGGACGGATAGGAAGATCACGGATCAGCAGCACCAGGGGCATAGAGAGACTCGGGTACAGTTGGAACTTGGAAGAGATTGTAGGGCGTGCCAAACTTCTAAAAGACGAAATTGAAGCTGAATTGGCCAACTTCAACTGACCGAGTTGGGAAACTGGAGGACCAAAAAGGAAGTTAATAAATTCTGCAGAGCGTGGAATAGTAAACTTGAAGAGCTTGAAGTTCAGATCGAACGTCTGGAAGAGGGCAGGCAGCCCTCCCAATTGTTGTGATAGCTCTTTTAAGTCAACCTCTAGCACTCCAGGGGGCAAAGAAGAGAGATGAGAGAGTGATCTTCATCAACACAGATTCCATTATAGAAGAAACCAATCAACAGAAGAAAGGTTAGTATCCACTTTGAGTTTAGCCCCCTCTCTATCAATGGAACAATCATCTGGCTTATTTTTTTGGTTTGTAGTACTTTGTTGAGTTTCAGACCAGTCTAGGCCCAGTGTCACCGACACTCAATTTTGGTTTCACACTTTGTCATAAAGTTTATGAAAAATGTCACTAGTCAACGATCGGTTTTGGAAAGGCGTGTAGAACCTGTGGGCATATGAGAGGTTTCATTCTAAATGTATACTCTTGTAATATTAAACAACCCTTTGTTTGAGTTTTAAAGAAGGAAAAACAAATAGGTTGACCCAAATTATCGTCAAGTTGCATTCCTAATTTGTGAATCACGATGAAGAAGAGTAGATCAAGTTGATAAAGGCTGATAAAGAATTAAAAAAAAAAAACTTATATAGGCAAGTATGGCAGTTTACGAATTGGATCCAAAATATTCTTGAGAATTCTTCCATATCTTTCGAGGATTGGGCTACACTGGGGTAATTTCTAACACTTTAATCAATTTTCATTCCTTTTTCCCCAATAAAACGTATTAATATTATAGACTCCAAAAGTATCCTATACACTAATATGTAATCGCAGGTTTAGATTCTGTCTTCTAGCAACCAGAATTAATGACCCTTAACCGATCTTCTTTTGCTGCAAAGCATTTGAAACAAAAATGGAGTTTTAGGGCAAATAAAACGATCTATGAAAAAGGAAAGACTGTATCTGACCTTAACAGAGACATTGTGAGGCTGATGTCCATGATCATTATCGTGGTTCACAACCGAGAAATCACCAAGCACGAGGACGTTGGTCTGGATTTCCTCAGAGATGCACTTGGCACTTGCGGCCACATCGAATCGGATGCCGCGCACACATGAAACTGCCCACGAACACATCAGCGTCAAATGTAATATCATCACCCATCCTCTCTGAGCCATTTCAGAAAACCTCTGAAATCAATCTATGTGCTCTATTACAATACAGAGATGGTAAGCAGTGCGAAGTTCGAACAAGTGATCGAAACACTTGTGTGTCAAAAATATGTGCAGAGGCCTCATTGTGGGTTTATATATGTGGCTGTGACGTCATATACATACCGCAATTTTAAGGGGACAAAGCCATAGTACTTATGTTAAAAGAACCGGTCAGACCCCCTTCGGGGTGTTTCGTTGAGATGGTTTGTGATTAAATTCTCCTCTGTAGTTTAATAGTTTTAGTCTTTAATTTAAAATAATAAATTAAACGTGATTTTATCAAAATTGTATCATTAGATTAAACTAATTTAGTTTTTAATTTAATAATTTAAAATAATAAATTAAACGTGATTTTACCCCCCCTCCCCACCAAAATAAATAATTAGAAAAGTGAATGAGTGAATTTTGCCTAAGTCAAACAAGAATGTTGCGAGGAAGTTTCGTGTGACTATAACATGATTATGGTTTTTTGGCATATCGAAAAGAATAAGCATAGAATTTTGGGATGGAAAATGGAAATACCAAAATGAATGTAATAAAGAAGGTTGGAATATAGAAAATCTTTATGTTTAATTTAGTTATAATATTTGTTAAAAGAATAATATAAAGAATCATAATCTTAAATCAAATAATTAGTTTTTTTCTTTCTATCTTTTTTTTTCTTTTTTTGTATTTAAGTTATCCATAATGAATTAAGTAAAGGTTGTTTTGGTAAAAATTAAATAAGAGAAATTTTTGGTCGACCCGTTTCGAATCAACAAGTGTGGTTCATCATTTTGTTATGTTATTGAAAATGTGTTTATACAGTGAGTAAGTAAACACAATTAATGAATTGTCAAATTTAGAGTCCATTTAAGATCATAATTTAGTAAATCAATGAATTATTTATCTAAATTATTTATATGAAAGGAATTTAGGCGTTGTGAAAAAAAAAAAAAAATATATATATATATATATAAGATATCATTTTTGGGATTCAACTGCGTTAAGTAAGTCATTCACGTATGACCATTTCCATGAGAGGTAGTCGTAACGGACTAATTTCTCATGATTTTTGAATGGTTCACTTAGCACTCATTGCATCGGGTGATGCTCACAGGGGTGAAGAAGTGGGATTGAAACTAGTGAAATGAATCACATAGCGTCAATCATCGCTTCTTGCACCCGGTAACCAGGACTTCCCGGGAGGTCACCCATCCCAGAACGCCTCTGGCTCAAGCGCGCTTAACTGTGGAGTTTTTCCCCACAATCAAGCCCACTTAGCTTGCTACTCCATTTGCAAAACCTTAGCAAGTATTGTGCCTCATGAACCATTCAAGAAGAGATCCCTTCACTCTTTTTGAATTTAAGTATTAGGGGATTTACGCAGTGCATTATATTAGATATCATTTTTGGGATTCAACTGCGTTAAGTAAGTTATTCACATATGACCATTTCCATGAGAGGTAGTCGTAACTGACTAATTTCTCAGGATTTTTTAATGGTTCACTTAGCACTCATTGCATCGGGTGATGCTCACAGGGGTGAAGAAGTGGGATTGAAACCATATTGTCATTGGTCTGCTTTAATATCACAAGCATTAGTGCACACGTGTTGAGATATATAAACATAATGCAAACAATAATTTAAAAACAATGTCTCCTATGCTTGAATTTTTTAAGATGCAAATATTTTAAAAAATGTCATTGGTCCACTTCAAACATTTTAAAAAAATGTCACTAATGTCACTAGTCCACTTTCATATATGTATATGTCCCAACATGAAAATAGAAGCAAGGTTTCTATAAGCAAAAAACTTTGGGATTTTACAAGGTGCTAAATAGCAGCAATGAGGATTGATTGGTGACAAGGGACTTTGGAATCATTTGTAAACATGGAGGAGGAAGTCTTAAACTTCTCAAATGATTTGTTGGAGGACCAGTAAGAATGGTCAAGCTTGACATTTTTCCACCTAAAACCTTGTTAGATCCACGAAGTACCCTCCACCTAGGCTCAAATCCATTGGAAGAGGAGAGTGTAACAGCCTTAGTGAAAATTTCATGTAATAAAAGTTAATAAAGGCAAAATAATAACCATAGTTGATGGGACACTTATTCCAAGCTAAATGTTGGGCAAAATCCTAGTGATGGGGATCACTTGTGATTGATTAATGGCTAAGGAAATGGCTAAGACTTTGGAAAGACAAAATGGCATTTTTGGCACATTTATTTATGAAAATAATGGAAACTGAAGAAAATAGAGGCCTCATTAATTAAAAAGCCTTATGAAAATCAGTTGCTAACCTTTTGTCAGTTCAATTTTGGAGGTCTCTCATTATTCTCTCTTTGTCTCATACTCTTGGATACTTAGAGTTTTTCTTGGAGCACTCTTGGAGGGTGTGGCATACTTGGATTCTTGGAGAAAGAAGGCAAAGGAAGAACAAGAAAGCGTAAGAGGACATTGGGATCAACAGCTATAGCAGGATTTGCTTGCAGGTACCGAGTTGCATGTATGTTTTCCTCACTAGTTTTGGCATATGCATGTGGATTTTTGGTCATGATCTGTCACTAGCATGGAGGATTGCCTGGATTGACAGTGGATTGCCTAGCCTTTCCATTTCTTGGATAGCCATGGAGATTGTTGGTTTATTTCATTGTTTTGTTTTGGTTAGTTCTCATGTTTCCTTAGCTTGGGTTGAGTTATTAGTTCCTGGAAGATATGGTTGGACAAACTCTTTGGAAGCCTTGTAACAACTTGGGTTGAGTTACTAGTCCTAGAAGCCTTGGTTGGACAAATGCTTTCGAAGCCCTTAGTGGGTTGAGTTACTAATCCTAGTGGCCTTGGTTGGACAAACGCTCTAAAAGGCTGACACAGTTGTGGGTTGAGTTACTAGTCCTGGAAGCCTTGGTTGGAACAAATGCTCTGGAAACCTTGGAATGCTTGGATAAAGACCAATATGATGATGGTTTTGTGACGTCCGACCGTGAGGTGGAATCACTCTTTGATGGGTTGAGGTGGATGGCCTTTGGAAGCTCTCGATGGTTTTTTACTGATATGTTCTATGAGATCCCACATTCATGCTTGGAAGCCCTGATTTATCCTCCAAAGTGTCACTACAATAGGTTGTGGTGGGCGAAGGGAAGGCATTACGAAAAAACGATCACGACAGGTTTGGGTTGCGATGCGATATCGCAATCGCAAATCCCAACGGTACAAAGTCTCGCATATACAAACCCCGATTATTCATCGATTGCGAAATGCGAAAGGATCCCAGATGCGATGCAACTTTAGGTTCCGATTAATACTCTTGTTGGGTCCACCACATCGCAATTGCACATCACCCGCTGTGTTCACAAGACCATAAGACCGTCAGGTTTTTACGTCGATTGCGATTTGCAATAAAATGATCGAGCAACAAAATATGGCCCACTGCGCAGCGAAATTTTCGCCCATTTAGCGCATTTTTGGGGCTAATTTGTAGGATCATGCCAGAAATGGGGCAATTTGTGGAGCGAATAATGCGAAAACAAGGGGAAGTCATAACTTCTTCAGTTTTTCACCAAATTGGATGCAAAAAGAGGCTAAGTAGCTAATTTTGGACATTTTGGACTGAATAGAATAGGTTTCAGAAGCATTTGAGCATTGTAAACACATATTTTTACACTTTTGAGCATAATAGAGAAGCTCAAGCCATTGGAAGCTGGACCAAGGAGACGTAGCCCAGGAGGGGTGAACTCTTTTATCATGTGCTTGTTGTAATGTGATTTTTATTATATTTTGTACATGTTTATGTTGTTGTTCAGTTTCTGATTTATGTTAAATTGCTCATAAAATTAACATAAAATCTCTTCATTTCATGCAAAAATTCATGAATCCTTAAGCACAATGAAAGCATTTTGTTAATAATCTGAGGAAGATCTTAGCACTGTAAACTAATATTCTAAATCAGATCACTCTACCAGCTCAAGTGTGCTCATCCTGTAAGGTGATTTTGATGTCAGAGTTGCCCCTTGCACTAATTCAATAGAAAAGTCTAACTCCCTGTGAGGTGGAAACTCTGTAATGTCCTCAGAAAATACATCCTTGGACTGTTGTAGAACTAGGTACTTGCTCAACATATCTGCACCCTCAACTTCCTTTCCTTTGTCACTAGAAATGTGCATTGCAAATAACTGACACCCTTTCCTGCGACTACGCTTTACTTGCATAGCTGTCACCATCCTAACTGATGTGGCTTTCTTCTTTCCCTACATAATTCTTGGTTCTTCATTGCCATCCACACACTCAATTGATTTCTCATAACAATCTACCTTGATTCTATGAAGATATAACCAATACATGCCCAATAACATACTATATGATCCCAACAGTAACACATTCAAATGTGATGTGGTAAGCATACCATTCAAATCAAATGCACAAGCTCTTACCCAATGATGCACTCACTTGTTCGTACCTGTAGCCAACGTTCATATCAATGATAGATGCCTGATGGTCTGCCTGTTTGTTATCCAATGCTGCATAAATATGAGGAACACTCTGACCAATATCCCCAACAGTCTGTGCGTCCTGTGCACTATATATCTTAGGCCTGCCACCCTAATTCTGCGGACAATCTATCCTGCGATGATCTTTGCCACAAGTCCAACACTCTATAGGCTTCCAGCCTACACCCTTATTCTAGTCCTCATATTGATGCCCCTGTCCTCTATTTGATGCATTGAACTTCTTAGATGGTGCAACATTCTCTTTACTATATGTACCCTGATTTCTTGTTCATTTTATGTCCCATTTTCCTTTGTTCCTTGCATTACCTTTCCAAACTGCCTTAATCTCAGATTTGCCCTTCGATTGTTCATAGCAATGCCTTAACTTTTGAATGGCATCCTCCAATGATCTAGGCTCATCTAACTGATCTGATTTAGACTATTAGTTTTCAGTGCTAAGATCTTCCTTAGATTATTAACAAAATGCTTTCTTTGTGCTTAAGGATTCTTGAATTTTTGCAAGGCACATGAAGAGTTTTTATGTTAATTTTATGAGCAATTTAACATAAACCATAAACTGAATAGTAGCATAAACATGTACAGAACATCATCAAAAACACATTACAACAAGAACATGATAGAAGAGTTCACCCTCTTGGGATACGTCTCCTTGGTCCAAATTCTAATGGCTTGAGCCTCTCTATTATCTCAAAGGTGTAAAAATATGAGTTTACAATGCTCAAATGCTTCTAAAACATGCTCCAATGAGTCTAGAATGTCCAAAAATGGCTATCTAGACTCTTTTTCCATCCAATTTGGTGGAAAACTGAAGAATTTATGACTTCCCCTTGTTTTCCCACTATCAGTTCCACAAGTTGCTCCACATCCGATAGGAACCCACAATTTCGCTCCAAAAATCCACTAACTGAGCGAGAATTATACCGCATGGCGGGCCATAATCTATCGGCACCGACTGTCCATCGCAAATCGCAATCAACGTAAAAAATTCAGTTGTATTATGGTCTTGTGAACACAGCGGGTGATGTGCGATTGCAATGTGGTAGACCCGACTGGTGTATTAACTGGAACCTAAAGTCGCATCGCATCTGGGATCCTTTCGCATTTCAAAATCGGCAGATAACTCGGGTTTTGTATATTCGGGACTTTGCAACGTTATGATTTGCGATTGCAATATCACATCATAACCCAAACCTGTCGAGGCCGATTTTCTATAATGCCTTCCCTTCGTCGATGTGCTATTGCGATCTATCACATCACACCTCCAGCCGATTCTTGAAAGCCTTCCCGCCTACCTTATTGCATTGCAACCCTTCACTGCTCAAGGGCTGATTTTTAACATTGACCTGGCTATGATTTCTATTTGCAACACGCAGGCACCAATGGCGGCTTGCCACTTGGCGCCTCCTCATTCGTTGAAGGACCTTGCCACATCATCCAATCCTGCCATGTGAGCAAGTCAAACCTAAACTTTGACTTGCTATAACTTCTGCATACGAGCTCGGATTTGAGTGTTGTTCACACCGTTGGAATCAGAATGACGAGCTCTTCGATCTAAAGCTAAGTTTATCAATATTATGACACTTTGATTTTTGAGCCTAATTTTGAGCACCTAATCACTCATCCCAACTGGAAGTCTTTTGGACCCTAAAAGATCACTTTCAATTGACCAGCAGGTGGGGGTACAATTCCCTCACCTTTCTAATCTCAATCCATTGATCACTGAATTGGAACTCGTGATCTGCACGATTCTTGTCGTGCCTTTCTGTGTACTTGCTTTTAACCTTCTCAAGTTGTTCTTGCACTGTTTGATGTACCATTTGGAGTCGTTCAATGAAATCTTTGGCTTTGTCCATGTTACTATCAGTGGCAACATCCTTCTTACCAAGATGATACACTACATTATGATGCAAATGGTAAACAAATTCCTCCACTTGATTCCTTTGACTCAAGCTTGAATATACATCTTGAAAGTATGTATTTTTCTGAACATAACTTTCATTAAAACAAAATGATGCTTGAGGAAAATAGTTATACAAACTATAGGCATGGAAATTACATCAATAAACTTATCACTTATACCTTTCTTATACCTTTTGACCGCGTGGAATAGTAGAACAAAACCCTATAGGATTTCCCACTGTAGATCAACAGATTATGCAATATACTAAAGCAAAATACAAGATCTACTTCTACAACAAACTTTCCGGAAGCTAATCAAATATGAGCAAGATCAATAGAACACATATAACTGATAAAGAGAAATCAATCACACGTGAAAGTAGAAGAATAATCCTGGGGAAAGCCTCAGCCTAAAACCCTAATCTTTGTAATATCATACAAGTGGAAATATGTTCAGATTACAAAAAGAATCAGCTCTCAAGCTATCCTGCTCTCTCTGCAATAGAACAATACAGCTCACAGACTGAATAGACACAACATGTGTCTTCCTCCAGCCCTCCAAGCCTCCTATTTCCTTGCACAGTTTTTCTTGGGGTCCAGTGATGCCACCTGTGTGAATTGGCCTCATTCACACTCACTAAACTGAAGAAGTAACTGCGCAATCCTCAAGGAATGAATTCCTTCTGCATGCAAGAGATATCCTCCAAGGAATATTCCTGCAATTGATAGTACACTATCCCATCACCTGATCACAACTGGGTATCTGACTGAACTGACATGCATGAGTTATTTATGAGAGAATATTCAGTTATATAAAGTGCAGCAATTACATGCATGCATGCATTAACTAACTGAACTCACAATTAGTTCAACAAACTATTTGAACTAATCTAACTGGACTTGACTCAGTTAACTGAGCCAACTAATTACAACTCAATATTACAACTCATCCTTATCTCTTTAACTGATGGATAAATTCCTCAATCAATGGAGAAACTGTTGCATGTCCTCACATAGACTTCATGTTTGATTTTCCACAACTAATTAACTCATGGTGAATTAATTAATTATTTTACAAACAGCTGCTAAGATCAAATTCGAATTTTACTTCTCTATTTTAGTTTAGGGACTGACTAAAATAGGAAGGTATCCCGAAATGCTATTTATAGTAGTACTAAATTTAGCACTTCTATATTTAGCATTTCTTGTTGCTATTTTCAACACTCCCTCTCAATAAGAAAGGGATTATCAATAACCCCAATCCTGTCTCTGTGGAACTCGAACTTGCATTTTGACAATGCCTTCGTCAAAATATTTGCATCCTGTTCCTCGGTCGAAACATACAACAACAACATGATCCTCTTGACCACACAGTCTCGAAGATGGTGATACCGGATATCAATGTGCTTGGACCTGTCATGAAAAACTGGATTCTCAAAGAGTTTGATACAACTCTGGTTATCGTAGTAGATCATTGTAGGATCCATCCTCTAACCAAACAATCCCACTAGAATCTTCCGCATCCAAATGGCCTCACATGCAGCCTGACTAGCAGCCATGTATTCAGCCTCTGCTGAGCTAAGTGCAACTGATCTCTGTTTCCTGTTGTACCAGGAAACTGCAGTTGAACCAAGGTTGAAGATTCCTCTAGAAGTGCTCTTCCGGTCTGATGGACTCCGTGCACAATCCGCATCTGTGAAGCCCTAAAGCTTCACTCCCTCTGTCCGTCTGTACCACAATCAAAACTGAGATGTGCCTCTGAGGTATCTCAGCACATGCTTTGCTGCCTTCCAAAACAGCTTAGTAGGCTGAACCATAGCTTGACTCAGCTGGTTCACTGCAAAGCATAAGTCGGGTCATGTGTTCACCAGATACAAAAGTGAACCCACCAGCGGTCGATAAACAGTAGCAACTACTACCTCACCTAAAGTAGCATCCTCCTTCCTCCAGTTCCTAGCTAGAGGAGTTTGCATGGGTTTGCACTTCTCCATATGGAACCGCCTGAAGATCTCATTGGCATACTTGCCTTAAGACACAAAAACTTCTCCATTTCTCTGCCACACCTCCATGCCTAGAAAGTAGTGCATAAGGCCCATGTCTTTCATTTCGAACTCTCTTGCAAGGTCCTCCTTGCAAGACTGGATCATATGATCAGCACTTGTCAAAATCAGATCATCGACATAAAGAACAATGATCAATGGCTTACCTTCTACCATGATGTGGTAAAGGTTCGCATCTGCTTCACTCTTGGTGAAGCCCAACTCGGTGAAATAGTTGTCGATCCTAGTGTACCAAGCATGGGGTGCTTGCTTTATCCCATACAGAGCCCCCTTGAGTCTGCACACATGCGACTCACGATCAAAGGTCTCGAAACCTTCTGGCTGCTCAATGTACACCTCCTCCTCAATCTTCCCATTGAGGAATGTTGTCTTCACGTCTATCTCGTGGATCTTCCACCCCATCTGAGCTGATAGTGCCAACATCAATCTAATCGATGAGTACCTTGCTACAGGAGCAAAAGTCTCATCGTAGTCGATCCCCTTGACCTATGAGAAACCCCAGACAACAAACCTTTCCTTATGTTTCTCAACACTGCCATCAGTTGTCTGCTTTACCTTGTAAAGCCATCTGGAACTCACCGCTGACTTGCCCTGAGGTCTTGGGACAACATCCCAAACACAGTTCCGCACAATGGAGTCGTAATCCTCCACCATTGCATCAACCCAGACTGGTTGCTGCATTGCCTCCTCGAATGAAGAAGGCTCAGAATCTACACACTCCCCAACCAAGGCCATGTAACTAATGTACCGCTCGGGCGACCTCCTTTGTCTACGCTGAGAAGATGGTTGTCCCACATTCTCCCGTGCATCCAGCATCAACCTCTCAGCTTCCTTTGATCGTTTTAGCCCATATCTGGAAGTATTAGCATTAGTGGATGTATCCACTCCCAGATCCTCTGCATGCAGCTGCTCCGCATCAATCTGAGGCTCCTCCTCCTTAGGAACTGAAAGTTCCTCATCTGTGATAATCACATGGCTTTCTGCTCATCAAACTTCAAATCCCTACATACCACAGTCCTTTGACTGGTAGGCAAATACACCCGATAGTTGTGGGGTGTATCTGTACCCCACAAGTATTCCCAACTCAGTTGTGGGATCTAGATTTTTCCATGCATCTTTGGTCACATGACAGTAAACTGATGATCCAAATATTTGAAGTGACTCACATCCAGACGCTCCCCGGAAAAGGCCTCCATAGATGCTCCTATTCTACAAGTATACTGTTGTATTGCATGCCTCAGCCCACAAATGCAGTGGTAGGCTTTGGTCATGCAACATCGCTCGAGTTGCTCCCACAATCAATATGTTCTTCCTTTCGGCCACCCCATTCTGCTATGGGTTATGGGGTGCCGTCAACTCCTGTTTAATTCCTTCTGCAGCGCAGAAGTCCTTAAACTGTTGGGAGACATACTCTCCACCATTTTCATTGCGGAAGGCTTTTATTTTCTTTCCAAATTATTTCTCTACCAAGGCTTTAAACTCACAAAACCTCAAGAAGGTCTGATCCTTCTTTTGCATAAAGTAGATCCAACATCTACGAGAAAAATCATCAATAAAAATAGCATAGTACCTTTGTTTAGCGGTGGAGGCTGTAGAGAACGATCCACAAACATCTGAGTGAACTCGCTCTAGGATTTCTCCAGCTCTACTGTCTCGATCTGGAAAGGAAGATTTCGCATACTTACCCAAGGTACAACCTTTGCATGTATTCGTCTGCTCCAGTTTTCCCTTGGGTAATCTGGTAGAAATCTACTGCATGATCTTCAGGGCTCCATGGTGAAAGTGGCCCAATCTTCTATGCCATAGCTCGCCAAAATCTTGGCTCTGCACCATCTCAGATTTGGAACTCAAAGCAGCATAGTCGTCTACCTCCATCTTGTAGAGATTCTTAACTCAAATCCCTATTCGCTTTGTCTGTCCAGTGTCGATATGCCTCAAGAATACCTTTCCTTTGCTAAAGACTACATCATAGCCTTTATCTTCTAGCACAGCAACGGACACAAGATTCTTCTTCAGACCTGGTACATACTTTACATCAGTCAAGGTGAGGGGAGCTCCATCCTCCCTTTGAAACACAACCATACCTTCACCTAAAATATGGTACTTTCCATCATCGCCCATCTCGATCCACATCTGGAGATCCTTCTCTTCCAAGGTACTGAAAATATTCTTGTCACTTGACATGTGGAAGGAAGCTCCACTATTCAGGTACCAAACACATCCCACCATGGATGAAACCATGCATGCGATAACAGAGAAATCCAGCTCAAACTGTGAGGCCAATGCCTCACCATCAGATCCCTTTGAGGAACCCTTCTTGGATTTCTTATGTGGACAATTCGTAGCACAATGGCCCACTTCATGACAATGAAAGCATCACACTTTCGATTTGTCAAAATTCTTCCCACCATGGGAAGAACTGGATTTGGATTGGGACGCCTTCCCTTTCCCTTTCCTCGCCTTACTTGCTAAGGCTAGATTTTCCTCATCATCTTGCTTCGATGAGGATCCATCTCTGGTGCTTCTTCTTATCTCCTCTTGCATCAGATCTGACCAAAGTCGTTCCCAATTTGGCAGTTTTTCTCTTCCATTAACCGAGTCTTGGCAGTTATGCCAGCTCTTAGGAAGACCGAGGAGTGCAAGACTCACCATGTCATCATCGGCTGTCATGATCCCTACACTTCCAAGCTCATCCCTGTAGGTGGTGAGCTTGTTCATATACGTAGAGATCGTGTCACCCTTTTCACACTTGATTTTCTGAAGCTTGTCTTTCAACGCCAGCTTCCTCTGATCGTTGTTATTCTGATATAGATTTTTCAATGTTTTCCACATCGAAAACAGTGTCTCCTTCCCATGGAGACTCGAGACTATGTGGTCTCGGTCCCTCTAGAAGGATTCTCCTTGCTCTAGCCACACATTTCTTCCATTCCGCCAATTCAGTAACATCAGTCAGCTTAGGGACTTCTTGATCAATGAATTCCTTTAGACCGTTATCCTCTAATATTGCTTCCATGAGATCCTTCCAGGCTATATAATTTGAACTGCCATCAAGAGCATATTCGAGTCTTAAACCGTTGAACGCCATTAGTGAAATTGAGATGTGATAAGAATTCGATTTCTATATTCATGAACCACAAACTTTGAACTTCTCCCTTCTTGTATATTGTTCTCTCCTTGATCACCTTTGCTTTGATACCATGTAGAATTTTCCATTGTAGATCAAGAGATTATGCAATATACTAAAGCAAAATACAAGATCTACTTCTACAACAAACTTTGCGGAAGCTTAATCGAATATGAGCAAGATCAATAGAACACATATAACTGATAACAAGAAAGCAATCACACATGAACACAAAAGAATAATCCTGGGGAAAGCCTCAGCGTAAAACTCCAATCTCTGTAATATCATACAAGTGGAAATATGTTCAGATTACAAAAAGAAACAACTCTCAAGCTATCCTTCTCTCTTTGCAATAGAACAATACAACTCATAGACTGAATAGACACAACATATGTCTTCCTCCAACCCTCCAAGCCTCCTATTTCCTTGCGCAGCTTTTCTTGGGGTCCAATGATGCCACCTGTGTGAATTGGCCTCATTCACACTCACTAAAACTGAAGAAGTAACTGCGCAATCCTCAAGGAATGAATTCCTTTTGCATGTAAGAGATATCCTCCAAGGAATATTCCTACAACTAAGAGTACACTGTCCCATCACCTGATCTCAACTGGGTCTCTGACTGAACTGACATGCATGAGTTATTTATGAGAGAATATTCAGTTATCTGAAGTGCAGTAGTTACATGCATGCATGCATTATCTAACTGAACTCACAATTAGTTCAACAAACTATTTGAGCTAATCTAACTGGACTTGACTCAGTTAACTGAGGCAACTAATTACAACTCAATATTACAACTCACCCTTATCTCTTTAACTGATGGATAAATTCCTCAATCAATGGAGAAACTGTTGCATGTCCTCACATAGACTTCATGTTTGATTTTCCACAACTAATTAACTCATGGTGAATTAATTAATTATTTTACAAATAACTGCTAAGATCAAATTTGAATTTTACTTCTCTATTTTAGTTTAGGGACTGACTAAAATAGGAAGGTATCTCGAAATGCTATTTATAGCAGTACTAAATTTAGCAATTCTATATTTAGCATTTCTTGTTGCTATTTTAAACAAACCCATCCAATGGAAGTGCCTTTGTCACTGCAACTTAAACATTTTATCATTGAAAATTTCTGAATGAAAAGAAATGGACTTACCACATTGCAAAAAGGTTGCACCCATGGCATAGTCACATACATCAACCTGAAACTTAAATGGTTGTCTCAAGTCTAGAAAATCAAGTACTGGAGTTGTACTGATCTTTTGTTTTAAAGCATCAAATGCCTCTCGTTGTTTGCCTCCCCACTAAAATACCTTTTGCACAACTACCAACGAATGCAAATGAACTACAATAGAAGAAAAATTAACAAAATTTCTCCTCCAACATTGGGCTGCTCCGAAAAACCTCTTATCCAAATGACTATCTTAAGCCTACCTGCGTAAATTGCGAGCAGAGCAAAGGCATCTGCGGCTTCACCTATGTTTGCATGAATGGAGTCAATACCACCACAGACTGTTACGGCTTCAATCTTGGAGAGGTCTAGCTTCAACTCACCTTCTCCAAGTCACACGTAGACTGCCAAAAAGCCTTTGGGAACCTGAACATGCTTGGAAGAACCAATTTCACGGCTCAAGAACATCAAATAATTTTTATCCAGCATATACTTTGACATCTTCATAAACAAATGTTCTTCACATACGACATCAAGTATTTTTTTCTCATATGTGACATGTTCATAATGGAATTTTCTAAAAATGAAAATTTCATCCAAATAGACTATCATGTCTAGAAATGGCTTCAATACATATTTCTTCATATGCGTAAAAGTAGTAGGAGCATGGAAAAGAACGAAAATCATAACAAGTCATTCAAATAAACCTTTCCTAGTTTTGAATGTCATCTTCCCTATATCTCCTTCAACAACCCTACTTTGATTAAAACTACTTCTTGAATCCCATTCTTCTCGGGCGCCAAAACAAGAGGTGCACCACATGGTAAAGGAGTAGGCCAAATGATCCTTTTATTCAACGATCCCTAGATTTGCATCTTAATTTCTCCGCTTTCCTTCATTGACATCCTGTACATGCCAATGTTAGGAAGAAGACACTTTTGTTGCAACTGTAACTCAGGTTGGATTCCCCTCTTGGGAAGTAATCCCTTTGATTCCTGAAACATTTCATCAGATTGGTTAACAACGTTAACCAAATCAGTTTTCAAATTCGAATTACAACCATTAAACGCTTCATAATCAATATCATTCCCGGATTTGATCATGAGAAGCATAAAATTGTTGCTCGAATTCACCAGTATTTTCATCTTCCTTGCATTAACAAGTGAAAGATTTGTTTTCTTGTTGTGAGCTCTCACAATATATTCTACTCCATTTTTTGAATATGTGATATTTGTTTTCATGTCAATGGAAAATATATTTTATGTCATAAAGGTATGGGTTGCCCAAAACGATGCCACAGATATCTAACGACACAATGTCAAGCTCCACTTCATCTATGAATTTTGCAGTGATTAAAAATTTCAGTTTACACTTTCTCGTAACCTGCAATTGTGCATTGTCACATACCCATCCAAGTGGATACGGTTTATGATGTGGAATAGTTTCCAGATTTAAACTCTTGACAATGTTTTTTGAGATAAGATTGGCTTGAGAGTCGCTATCAAACAACGTATCAATCTTATTATGTTTTGAGATCACCCTTACGTGAAACAGTTTTATTCTCCTCTTTTCATTTGGAGTTTCATTTTTCGAGCCTGGAGAACTATTGCTGGCAATGGATTCCTTTCCTTGAAACCCCATGGTTTTGATTTTCGTTTCATCACCCAATTCGAAGCCCAAATCCTCTTCTTGAGTGATTGCAACTGTCTTTTCTTTTCCTTTGTTGTTGAATTTCTTTGGTTTCATTTCAGGATGATGCTTCCAATAGTGAGCTTCATCATGCCTCTCTGGAACAATGTTTACATATTGTTTTCTCTCCTTCCTTTTTAATGGATGCATTTTTATTTCCCTTGAAACCCTTTTCTTTCTCTTTACCCTTAAACAATTTTTTTTACTACCTTCTTTTGAGATGTTTTTCCCTTTTGCCTCAAGATGAGTGGCTTGCATACACACATCATCTAGATTATTTAGATTAAACATTAAGATAGTATGCCTAAGGTAACTGTGTAAACCCCCTATGTACTTTAGCAAAATGTCATGTGATTGCAAATCTACACCTAAAATAAAAAACATTCTTCTGAATTCTTGGGTGTAATCTTGCACATTTTGACCTTTAAGTTGTCTAAAGTTCTGCCAATTCATGATAGCTTTCTGCAAGTAAGCTAGAGGGTAGAATTGTCTTTTAATTGCAGCAATGAAATCATTCCAAGAAATTGAGATCTTACCATGTTTTTTAATCTCCTCTTGGGTCTTTGATTCCCACCATATTGATGTTGCACCCTCCATTCTCAAGGAAGCTAATTGAATCTTTATGTCATCCTCTTAAATGTTTTGAATCCCGCAATAGACCTCCAACTGAAGAATCCAATTATCAAGCTTCTCTGCATTCACTTCACCATTATACATGAGCAACTCGAATTTAACATCAAGTTTTAAAAAAGGTGATTTACCAGTTCCTTTTGAAGTATGATGATGAGTATGAGTAAGGGTTGTGTTAGTGGAAGAGGGTGAAGATTCTTTTGAAGAATAAGATGAAGAACATGGCGGAGAGGGTGGAAGTTTGTCTCCATTCCCATTACCTCCTTTTCCATTACGTCCTCCTGAAGAGCCTTCTCCTTTGGGAGGTTTGGAACTTTCCCCTTGCAACTTGGTATTCCTCTCTTCATAGAGGACCTTCACCATCTCTGTCATATCAAAGAAATCCTTTCTGAAGGTCTTCTCATCTTCTATCATTTTTGTAGGTTCTCCTTCATGAGACATGATCTTTGGAGTGTTAACTGCAACTTGAGGCTGAACTAGTGTTGGAGATTGTGGCAACCTTTCTCTTCTTCCCCTTGACCCAACTTCAGGACTTCCAACGAGCTTTCCTTCACCTCTTTTGAGTTTTAACCTTGTAAGCATGACATAAACTTGAAAACAATTAAATCCTCCTTTCACAAAGAAAAACCTAATGCTCTGATACCAAATTGATCTGATTTAGAATATTAGTTTAGAGTGCTAAGATGTTCCTCATATTATTAACAAAATGCTTTCATTGTGCTTAAGGATTCATGAATTTTTGCAAGTGAAATGAAGAGTTTTTATGTTAATTTTATGAGCAATTTAATATAAATCAGAAACTAAACAACAACATAAACATGTACAAAACATCATCAAAAACACATTACAACAAGCACATGATAAAGGAGTTCACCCTCTTGGGCTACATCTCCTTGGTCCAGCTTCTAATGGCTTGGACCTCTCTATTATGCTCAAAAGTGTAAAAGATTGTGTTTACAATGCTTAAATGCTTCTGAAACATGCTGCAATCAGTCCAGAATGTCCAAAAATGGCTATCTAGCCTCTTTTTGCATCCAATTTGGTGAAAAAATGAAGACTTTATGACTTCCCCTTGTTTTCCCATTATTTGCTCCACAAATTGCCCCATTTTCGGCATGATCCTACAAATTAGCCCCAAAAACGCACTAACTAGGCGAAAATTTCGCCACACAACAGACCATATTCTGTCAGCTAAATGTTTTATCACAAATCTCAATCAACGTAAAAACTTGGTGGTCTTATGGTCTTGTGAACATGGCAGGCGATGTGCGATTTCGATGTGGTGGACCCGACGGGAGTAATAACCGGAACCTAAAGTTGCATCACATCTTGGATCCTTTAGCATTTTGCAATCGACGGATAACCGGGGTTTTGTATATGCGGGACTTTGCACTGTTGCGATTTGAGATTGTGATATCGTATCGCAACCCAAACCTGTCGGGGCCAATTTTCCGTAATGCCTTCCCTTCGCCGATGTGCAATTGCGATCTATCACATTGTGCCTCCGGCCGATTCTTGAAAGCCTTCCCGCCTGCCTTATTGCATCATAACCCTTCCTTGCTTAGGGACCGATTTTAAATGACGACCTGTCTGCGATTACGATTTGCGACATGCGGGGTCCACTTGGCGCTTCCTCATTCGCTTAAGGACCTTGCCACATCATCCAATCCTACCATGTGAGCAAGCAAACTTGAACTTTGACTTTGTATAACTTCTGCATACGAGCTCGGATTTGAGTGCCATTCACACCATTGGAGTCAAAATGACGAGCTCTTTGATCTAAAGCTAAGTTTACCAAGATTCTGACACTTCTATTTTTGAGCATAATTTTGAGCACCTGATCATAGAGTTGAAGCTGCAATTGAAGGAAATGTTGGACAAGGGATACATTAGGCCAAGTGTATCAGCTTGGGGGCGCACCGGTATTGTTTGTGAAGAAGAAGGATGGCACTCTCAGATATTGCATTGACTACAAGTAGTTGAACAAAGTGACCATCAAGAATAGGTATCTGTTACCGAGGATTGATGACTTGTTCGATTAGTTGAAGGGCGAAACAATGTTCTCGAAGATTGCCCTGAGACCGGATATCATCAGGTACACATCAAAGAGGACATTTACAAGACAAAATTTTGGACCAGGTATGGGCATTATGAGTTTTTTGTAGTTCCATTTGGCTTAACTAATGTTTTAGCTACATTCATGTGCTTGATGAATAGTATATTGCGTCTGTACTTGGATAAATTTGTTATCGTGTTCATTGATGATATACTGGTATATTTTAAAAATAAGGAAGAGAATGTCAAGCATTTAGCAACAATGTTGAGGTTGTTGAGAGAGCATCAGTTATATGCTAATCTCAGCAAGTGTAGTTTCTTTCAGACTGAGGTACACTACTTGGGGCATGTTGTCTCCAATGAGGGAATTGCAGTAGATCCATAAAAGATAAGGGCCATCATGGAGTGGGTAGCTCCTAAGAATGTAGATGAGGTGAGATATTTCATGGGGTTGACAAGCTATTATCGAAGGTTCATCGGGAACTTCTCACAAATTGCTTATCATATGACATCATTGTAGAGGAAAGGTAAGAAGTTTGAATGGACAGAGGAGTGTGAGGCTAGTTTTAAGAAGCTCAAGCAGTTGCTGACACATGCACCAGTGTTAAAGATTGCTGATCCAGACAAAGAGTTTATAGTATACATAGATGTTTGCAAGAAGGGACTTGATGGAGTCCTTATGCAAGATGGACATGTGGTATACTATGAGTCTCAAAAACTGAATGAGCACGAGCAGAACTATCCTATGCATGATCTTGAGTTGGAAGCGATCATACATGGGTTGAAGATGTAAAGACACTACCTTTTGTTAGGATATTCCGACACATAGGAAATAGTTAAGTACAACTTGGTCTAGTGTAGAGTTAGGTATAGAGTTAGGTAAAGTATGTTTCTTTACCGTTGTACATTTTGTAACTTACAATCCGACGGTCACGATATGTAGTGATCCGACGGTTCATTCTCTCCTCGGTATTACTGACACTTGATCCGTGGCTTGACACCCGATTGGTCCATGAATTCTATTTAAAGCGCATGGAGGGTCATTTGTAGGGTAATCCGTGCATGAGAGAAACATATGTAAATTTTCATTCTTTTATTAATAAATTGCCTAAAGTGGCCGCGTTGGCTCAGGCCGTGGACTGTTTCCCTCTTTGAGGGTTTTAACCACGTCAAAATACTGGTGTATTGATCTGCGATCTGGTTGTGAGCGGTGTCCTTTTGGTGTTCTGTTTGAGGAACTTACCCTGTAAATTCCTACACCTTTTGGGCAAGTGATTTACATTGATGAGTGATCACAGTGGTTTTTGGTATCTATTTGACCAACCAAATTTGAATGGTAGGCAGGCTCGGTGGTTGGCTACGATCAGTGAGTTTGATTTTGAAATCAGGTATATCAAAGGAAAAGAGAATAGAGTGGAAGATGCTCTTAGTAGGCGGATATAGGTAAATCACTTAGCAACCATGAGCTCCTATGGGACAAACTTACAAGATAGGATATTGCAGGCAGGCCAACAGGATGTCAGATACATGGAGATTATGCACAGGTTGCAGCGGAGTATTGGTACATTTACATGTGGTGGTACATGTACAGGTATAGGCACATGTACAGGTGCACATGATGTGGACTATTGCCTTACAATAGATGGATTGGTTAGATTCATAGACAGGATATGTGTCAGACAATAGTGAGCTCAAGAAGGTGATCTTGAGAGAGTTTCATACGAAACCATATTCGGGTCACCCAAGTTATCAGAAGACACTGACAATAGTGAAGATATTTTATTATTGGTTGAACTTGTAGAGGGATGTAGCAGAGTTTGTGGCTAGGTGTTTTGATTGTCAGCGTGTGAAGGCAGAGTGTAAACATCCAGGTGTATTGCTATAGCCGATCAAAATTCCAGAGTGGAAATGGGAGATCATTTCTATGGACTTCATCACAGGTTTTCCAAGAACAGTGAGACAACATGATTCCATCATTGTTGTTGTGGACAGGTTGATAAAGTTTGAACAGTTCATTCCAGTGAAGTCTACATTCTCAGTTAGCGATGTAGCACAGGTATTCATTAGAGATGTGGTCAAATTGCATGGTGTTCCAAAGAAGATTGTGTCAGACAGGGATGAGAAGTTCACTTCCAAGTTTTGGAAGGAGTTATTTGCAGGTTCAGGCACAGAGTTGGCCTTCAATACAACTTATCATTCACAGACAGATGAACATATAGAGAGGGTCAACAAGATATTAGAGGACATGTTGAGGATGTATGTGATGCATCAACAATGAAAGTGGGAAGAGTGCCTTCTACTGGTATAGCTCGCTTACAACAACGTGTATCAGGAATCTTTGAAGATGAGTCTGTTTGAGGTGTTGTATGGGTGGAGTTGCAATACTCCTGTCAATTGGAGTGATCCAGCTAACAGGGTGTTGATTGGACCAAACATGTTGACAGACATGGAACAAGAAGTGCAGGCTATAAAGAAGAATATAAAGGCAACCCATGATAGGAAAAAGATATATGTAGACTGGAACAAGTTGTTCAAGGAGTTCCAGGTTGGGGAATAGGTGTACTTGTAGATCAAACCGAAGAAGAGCTCCTTACAGGTTGGATCATGTGCCAAGATGGCACCATGGTTTTTTGGACCCTTTAGTATTATCAAGAGGATTAGGCCAATAACATATTGACTTGCACTGCCTCCAGCAGTGAAATTCCATGATGTTTTCCATGTGTCATTTCTTAATACGTATGTTAGAGATGTTGGTCATATGATTGACTGGTTTGTATTGCAGGTGGAACCATATCGAGTATTCCAATCAGAGCCTTAGTGTATTCCAGAAAAAGGTTCTCATGCTCTAGAACCGAGCAATTGAGCAAGTTAAAGTGAAATGGAAGCACTTTGGGCCCGCTGAAGCTACATGGGAGATGACGGATCAGATGCGGGCTATGTATCCTTTGTTATTTGTCAGTTGAGGCAAAGTAGTTTTGGCATGGTGTTTTGGTATATGTCTTGGTATATGTTTGAGTACATGTTTTGATGATGTTTGGTATGTGTAAATATGTATATGGATGTAAATACCACCATGAGCTATGTTATAAAGCTCTAATATGTGGTATGGGTGTCATGTCATTATGATGTTATATTTGTTATTTTTTCATGTTGGTTTGTTTCTCAGCAAGTTGATCATTGTAAATACTGCAACAAGCTAAGTTATAAAGCTCCACCGATAGTATGTTTCACTTACAACAGTCTTGCGATTATAGGTGTTGTTGAACACCGAGGACGGTGTTCCCCCAAAGGGGAGGGTTCTGTAACAGCCGTAGTGAAAATTCCATGTAATAAAAGTTAATAAAGGAAAAATAATAACCACGGTCGATGGGAGACTTATTCCAAGCTGAATATTGGGAAAATCCTAGTGATGGGGATCATTTGTCATTGATTAATGGATAAGGAAATTGGCAAAGGCAATGGCTAAGGCTTTGGAAAGGCAAAATGACATTTTTGGCACATTTATTTATGAAAATAATGGAAATTAGGAGAAAATGGAGGTGAAAGGTCACAGGTTGCATGTGAGGAGGAAAATGAAGGCAAATAATGGAAAATGAAGAAACTAGAGGCCTCGTTAATAAAAAGGCTTCTGATGATCAGTTGGTAACCTTTTGTCAGCTAAATTTTGGAGCTCTCTCATTATTCTCTCTCTCTCTCTCTCATACTCTTGGATACTTAGATTTTTTCTTATAGCACTCTTGGAGGGTGTGGCATAATTGGATTCTTGGAGCAAGAAGGCAAAGGAAGAGTAGGAAAGTGCAAGAGGACATCAGGATCAACAACTACAATGGTATTTTCTTGCAGGTACTGTTATCACTCCAAGAAACTCTCCTAGGTTGTAGCTTGGAGATGCCTGGTAACATATAAATTCAACTTATTTGTTGCAATGGATGAATGGAAGGAATGATGCTTGTCCAAGCCAGATAGCCACTTCTACTTTGTTTCACTCCAGACATGCGTGAACACCCCCAGACTATAAGGCTTTAGACCACCAAATACTCACAGTTTAGAGATAAGGTGAATATGGAGAATACTGACCACACCAGCAGATGCACAAGACCATGTGATGGTCGGCTGCAACCAATAAGAAGCCTGTAAATATATTCTACTAATGCACATACAGGATGACAACTCTCTGGCACAAGATAGAAAGAAACCTGGATAACCTATTCAACGAGACATTCAACAATCTAACACATAGATAGGATGACAACTTTCTAGCGCTAAACCTTAAAGATCAAGAATACAACATATCAGGCACAACTTAGAATAGAGAGAAAGTGGAAAGTGAGCAGTTAACAACAAAAGAAGCTTGTATTAGATGAAAATGAAGACAAGACGCTGCAAGTGGAAAAATATCCACAATCTCTAGAAGTTGAACCTTACATCAAAACATCAACCATCAACCCTGATTACATCTTGTTTCTGGGTATCTATAGATTTTACATTACAGGGCACTTAGGCCATTTAGGTATGGAGGGGTTATAATTGACCACCAACTACATTTAACTGCCTGATGGAGTCTCTAAACATGCTTGCTTGTTTCAGTGAGTGAATCTGATCCTTTCAGGTGCTGTGCTGTCCTCTTAGGTAGTTGGAGAGTTCGTATCAGCGTAGCTCCATAACTAGTAAATGCAGTTATAGGGCATGCCTGTACTTTCTCTCCCTTAGCCGTGCTGTATGTTGAATGCAGTTGTTAGGGTTTGTCAGTGACTAGTAATGGCAAGCCGATCACCTTCTTCCTTTGGGTAAACAGAGTGGTCAAAGGACGTGGAGTGCATGGGTGAATGAACCGTCGATATTATAGGGAAGGATGACCGTCGGGTCAGGAGAATAGACGGCCGAAATGGTTCGGCGGAGTCTCTGGGACGATGTGGGAGCAGATTGATTTTGGGCTGTTAGATCTTGCGCGGCTAGATCTAACGGTGATCGGGCAGTGAAGATGCGCGAGAGTTTAACGGGCGGGCGGTTAGGTTAGGCAATAAATGGTATTGATCGCATCACCTTTGGGCATAGAGCAGTAAAAGGGCGGGGGTGTGCGATCCCACTCGGCGATCGACACGTAGCGGCGGATGAGAGAGAAAAAACGCTCTCATCGCGCGCTATTGTTCGATCGGGTTATGGGCGCGGGGAGAGTGAATGCCGTAGGATCTTTTTGGAGGTGATCGGACGGTTGGGAATGGTCGAGCGGGTCGCTTTATCGGGCGCGACGAGAGTCGTTCGATTTGTGGGAGGAAATCAATGACGGGGAAATGACAAAAGGCTTTAGAAAGCGTGCGAGGGCGTATGGCAGGGTTTTATGAGTGTTTGGGCTTTGCGCTTGGGGCTAAAGCTTAAAAGGGGTATTTTGCAGGGTTTAGGAGAAAAATAGAGGAAACAGAGGTGGAGGAGAATAGGCAGGGTAAAGGAAAAAGGAGGAAGTGATCAATATGAGCTTTCTTTTGAGCAGAACCAAGGGGACCAAGATCATCTCTGACCTTAGAAAATCATCGTTATATAGCATAGCTAACACTGGCTCCTTCTGGGGATGAGATCCTTCCTGTGAGGTCTCAAGAACCGTAGACCACTGCCTTCTACATAAAAGCAAGATTAAAAACATTGCCTAGAATTTCGTTGAGCATGGAGTCTAATTAAGTCTACACTAAAACTTGGAAAAGAAAATATTTACAACATTAAGGCCTGAAAGCCTTAAACAACATAACTTTTCAAAAATTGCCCATTTACTGGGTGATCAAAATTGTTTCGCCTTCTCTTGATCAATATGCATGTCAACCGATTCATCAAAGACTTTCAAAATCGGGTTGATTTGATCATCTACCTCAAAAATTTTAGGGCATTTGACCTTATCAGGTAGAGATGGTTTATATTTCACCCCCTCTCTGTATGCTCTCATCCTTGGATGTTCTTTGTGGAAGCTTTTGTACACTTGCTAAATAACCATGGTTGCTGTGTACTCGACTGTGTCATTTGTGGCCTGCACAATTAATATAAACGGTGGACCAATGTATTCTTGTGTGGGGGACACAAAGACTTCTCTTGCTCCTGCATCTTTCTTATAACAAGCCCCATCCAAGGAGGTGTCCCAAAATTGTGCACCTTCTTCCTCTGTGATATGGCAAACTACCCTTTCCAGCTGTGTGGAGGCCAACTAGGCAGGCTTTGGAATATCAAGACTGAGATCATCCATGTCAGCCTTGGGCATTGAATTATGGCTGGCTCCAGTGCCTAATGGGCAATTATGAGGGATTGTCTCTTGAACACACAGAGAAATATAAGATGATGAGGAATTGACTTCACCCTTTTTAATCACTGGGTTGGGAATAATAGCAGGTTGGTCAATTTGTAGGTTTGCATAGTCATTAGAAGCTTGGCTGGCTTTAGGCTCAGGCCCTTCAAGGATAGATTTCTTGAAGGACTCTTTCTTCACTGGCTCAATAAGAGGCATGGGTATTCTTGGCTTCTAAATTTCTGATTGAAACCTGAAAGAAGAAGGGGACCTATCAAGGCCTCTTACCTCGATGGCTGAAGCTTTGAGGATAATGGGATCTGCTGCTGGTTGCTTCTGCTGATAAGCTTGTTGTTCTGCAGGGACAATAAAATCATGAGCAGGGCCTTTGAATAATGACTTCTCATAGGCAACTTTGGTTAAGAAAGGGGCACTTCCCTTGTCTTCCATATCATGGACCTCATCCTCTTCTTCAAAGTGCTCTTCTTCCATGACTATATCTTGAAAAAGGGTCTTCACCCTTTGGTCTTCGTTTGTATCTTTGTTTCTTTGCAAAATCTGCAACTGCTCCTTTGCTCCTCTATATGGATTTCGATTTGAAAGAGCGAAGGCATAAGGAGCTTGTCCTTTTCCTAAATGCTGCTCAACTCTTAATTTGGAAACCTCAGAGTCTAATGACTCTATCATGCTAGCCATTTTATCGATCTTGGGATCTGAGGATGATGAGGACTCCCCCCTCTATCTTCTTCTATCAGCATTACCTTCGAGCCTTTCTGCAGCTATGATGTTTGATTCTACTTCCAGGGCTGCATCTTGCATATCGGCCAAAGAATCACATCTTCTCTCCCTTAGTAGTAGACAGAAATCAGAGTCAAAAGAATTGGCAGAGGTGGGGGTAGGCTTTACTTCAGCTGGTATCTTACTATACATACGATTGAATCTTTTATTAAAATCAGACAATGATTCCCCATTTTCCTCTTTAAGTTCCCAAACTCAGTATGATAGTAGAGCAGATCTTTCTTATCCCCCCAGTGCTTTAGGAACACATCATCTAAAGCCTCAATGTCTGTTATAGACCTAGGGGTTAATTCTCTGAACCACCTCCTAGCCTCTCCATCAAGGCTTTGGACAAAAACCCTCACCCACACATCATCTTCACTAATATCAAGGTTATTAGCATAGCTATAAAAAGACTCGAGGTGTTCTTCAGCTGTTACTCCCCCTGTACTAGTGAATTTAGGAATGTATTTCTGATATTCCCCTGCAGACATGGCATTCAAAGGAACAGGCAGGACTAGAGGTCCATAGCTAGTAGCTATGATTCTTTCCATCTTCGTGGGTGCTTGTTGCCCTGCCATGACTGGGGTAGATGGAGGGGTACTGGTTGTTTGGGTGATAGAAGGCCTAGAAATGAATTACAAGGAAAAAGGAAACTGCTGGACTATAAGGGAGGTTTTCTTTGGACTAATATCCAAAGGGGAACTTATTGAACAAGGGGCTTTGTGAATCTCTGGAAATGTTTCTTCGCTGATAGTACTAGGCTCTATACTCCCAACATATACATGCTCAGCTACAATCCTCTCTTACAGAGATACATAAGATTTTTTAGGCTTACCTGATCCTGATGATCCTTTCTGCGATGTTTTTCTTTGCTTGACAGTCTTCTCAGGGTTAGGCACTGGGTTAGCTGGTGATTTCCGAGGATTTCTCCGAGTATGCCTCACAAACTGAGCCAGAAATGTGATGCAGAGTCGCCAAAGGTTGGTCCTCCAGTAGAGTCACCAGATAGATGATTACAACCGAGAATGTGTCCAAACTTTGTCTATCATCAAAGCTAGATCTGTGTCGTTCTCCTAGGGAAGCTGAGCTTCGATCTCCTCTCCCCGACAACGACGCCAATTATGTTATCACTCCAAGAAACTCTCCTAAGTTGTAGCTCGGAGATGCCTGGTAACATATAAATTCAACTTATTTGTTGCAATGGATGAATGGAAGGAATGATGCTTGTCCAAGCCAGATAACCACTTCTACTTTGTTTCACTCCAGACATGCGTGAACACCCCCAGACTACAAGGCTTTAGACCACCAACTACTCACAATTTAGAGATAAGGTGAATATGGAGAATACTGACCACACCAGTAGATGCACAAGACCATGTGATGGCCAGCTGCAACCAGTAAGAATCCTGTAAATCTATTCTACTAATGCACAGAGAGGATGACAGCTCTCTGGCACTAGATAGAAAGAAACCTGGATAACCTATTCAACGATACATTCAACAATCTAACGCATAGATAGGATGAGAGCTTTATAGCGCTAAACCTTAAAGATCAAGAATACAACATATCAGGCACAACTTAGCACAGAGAGAAAGTGGAAAGTGATCAGTTAACAACAAAAGAAGCTTGTATTAGCTGAAATGAAGACGAGATGCTGCAAGTGGAAAAATATCCACAGTCTCTAGAAGTTGAACCTTACATCAAAACATCAACCATCAACCCTAATTACATCTTGTTTCTGGGTATTTATAGATTTTACATTACAGGGCACTTGGGCCATTTAGGTATGGAGGGGTCATAATTGACCACCAACTACATTTAACTGCCTGATGGAGTCTCTGAACATGCTTGCTTGCTTCAGTGAGTGAATCTGATCCTTTCAGGTGCTATGTTGTCCTCTTAGGTAGTTGGAGTGTTCGTACCAGCGTAGCTCCATAACTAGTAAATGCAGTTACAGGGTATGCCTGTACTTTCTCTCCCTTAGCCATGTTGTCTGTTGAATGCAGTTGTTAGGGTCTGTCAGTGATTGGTAATGGCAAGTTGATCACCTTCTTCCTTCGGGCAAATGGAGTGGTCAAAGGACGTGGAGTGCATGGGTGAATGGACGGTCGAGATGATAGGGAAGGATGACCATCGGATCAGGAGAATAAATGGCCGAAATGGCTCGATGGAGTCTCTCGGATGATGTGGGAGCAGATTGATTTTGGGCCGTTAGATCTTGGGTGGCTAGATCTAACGGTGATCGGGCAGTGAAGATGCGTAGGAGTTTAACGAGCGGGAGGTTAGGTTAGGCAGTAAATGGTATTGATCACACCGCCTTCAGGCATAGAGCGGTAAAAGGGTGGGGGCGTGCGATCCCACTCAGCAATCAACACGTAGCGGCGGATGATAGAGAAAAACTACTCTCATTGTGCGCTATTGTTCAATCAGGTTACGGACATGGGGAGAGCGAATGCCATCGAATCTTTTCGGAGGTGATCAAACGATTGACAATGGTCAAGCAGGTCGCTTTATCGAGCGCGATGGGAGCCGTTGGATCTGCGGGAGGAAATCAACGATGGGGAAACGACAAAAGGCTTTAGCAAGCGCATGAGGGCGTATGGCAGGGTTTTATGAGGGTTTGGGCTTTGCGCTTGGGGCTAAAGCTTAAAGGGGGTATTTTGCAGGGTTTAGGAGAAAAATAAAGGAAACAGAGGTGGAGGAGAATAGGCGGGGTAAAGGAAAAAGGAGGAAGTGACCATTATGAGCTTTCTTTTGAGCAGAACCAAGTGAACCAAGATCATCTCTGACCTTAGAAAATCATCGTTATATAGCAAAGCTAACAGGTACCGAGTTGCATGTATGCTTTCCTCACTAGTTTTGGCATGCATGGCATATGCATGTGGATTTTTGGTCATGATCTATCAGTGGCATGGAGGATTTCCTGGATTGATAGTGGATTGCCTAACCTTTCCATTTCCTGGATATCCATGGAGATTGTGGGTTTATTTCATTGTTTTGGTTTCGTTGGTTCTCATGTTTCCTTAGCTTGGGTTGAGTTATTAGTTCCTGGAAGCCCTGGTTGGAAAAAATATCTGGAAGCGCTATAACAACATGGGTTGAATTACTAGTCCAAGAAGCCTTGGTTGGATAAACGCTCTGGAACCCCTTGGTGGTTTGAGTTACTAGTCCTGGAAGCCTTGGTTGGAAAAACGCTCTGGAAGCCTAGCGACATTTGTGGGTTGAGTTACTAGCCCTAGAAGCCTTGGTTGGAATAAACACTTTGGAAGTCCTGGAAGGCTTGGATAAAGACCAATCTGATGATGGTTTTGTGATGTCCAACCGTGAGGTGGAATCATTATTTGATGGGTTGAGGTGGATGGCCTCTGGAAGCCCTGGATGGTTTTTTATTGATGTTTTCTATGAGATGCCATATTCATGCTTGGAATGTGGCATGGGGGTGAATGAATGAAGAGAGATTTGGCTTAGCCATTCTACAGTCGGGTGGAACGTGGAAATCCCATCGTGGGTTTGGGTTTTGCATCATCAATATGAGGTTAATTCTCCTTTTATTTCTATGAGTATTATACTGGATTATATGTGGTTTATATGGTTTTTATTTCATTGGTATTTCTGTTGCTATTATGTTGGTTATATATGTTTTTTTTTATGAAAGTAGATATGTATGGCTCTCACCATGTTTTTACTTGTAAATGAATGATTAATGTATCTATGACCTAATGGATGAAATGGCAGTGAATATGTTGAGGCATCAATGTGTCTTAGCAATTCTCAACTAAGTATGAGACCCCTATGCTCAGATCTATTATTTACACATGTAGATTACATATTCGTGATATGTTTGATGAAATGTATGTCATGGTTAGTAGTGGTCCAGTCAAGGTATCATTTAAGTGATTGCATTTATACTATCATTTTGTTGTTATTTTATTGTTCTAAAGATGTGATTCAATTATGGGCAGTGACCTGGGCTCTGGGATTGAAAAAGTGGCTCAAATCCCAGGGATGCTGGCACAACACTAACAAAAAGAGTCCTTGGACGCTAGCTTGCAGGCCAGTGAGAGCGTCCAGAGGTCCCCGGACGTTGGCATGCCCATAGCATGACAGTGTCTAGAGATCAAGTTGTCCAAAAGCTCAGTGGGACCCAGGGGATGGTTGGCATAAAGGTTGGATTGGTTCCTGAGGGTCCTAATGCTGATGTTGAATGTCAGTATGGTGTGTTTCTGTTGGTTCCACTTCCTTAACATGACTTAGGAGGTCAAATCATATCATAGTGGCCTCTCGTCGTATGTTTACCCTAGTTGGTCTGTTGCTTGGGTAGATGTGGGAGGAGGGTGTTACAGAGAGTGTGATCATCATCAATGAAATGGGATAAGCCGTCATAATCAGGTTGATGCTCTCTCATGGGAAGAGGTCATGGGACTCGTTGAAATTTCCGCCAAGGTTTATTAATGTGTGAAAAGTATATCACCGATCAAGCACAACTGGTTAGGTTCAACAAACTCATGGACTTTACTTCAAAGTCTAACATCAAATAGGAGTTCATAATTGTCATAAGATGGTGTTAACAATGTATATCCTCTAGATTTTATCAACTAATGTCTTGAAATCCCATTCCATGGAACATTCAAATGTAATGACTAAGCAAATAAATAGGGTTTATTGGATAAATTTTAGACTACGATCTTTTGAGTGGTTCTTTAAACCCTAATCCAAGAAGCATAGGGTTATAGAACATGGAGAGTGGGAAAAAGAAAAAACATCTTAAATGTGTCAAGAGGTTGCAGGATTTAGAGTCAATCAATATTTTGGGGAAAATACCAAGCTAAATAAAATAATGGAGATGGAAGATCTGGAGCTAGTAGATTATTTCCTAGGTAGAAGAATGAGTAACGAAACACTAAGAGAAATGGACTGCCTGAATCCAAAAATAAAAACTTGATCCATATCATTAAGAAATTTTTTCTTAATTAGCAAAGAAATTGGCATAATGCTTTAACAAATGTTCTGTAGAAATTCCTTGGAGATTCAAACTACTAATTGTAATATGCTAAAACAATAGACTTGAATCTACTCTACTCATCAGCGGAAACAATTAAACTATCACAAAATCATGGAGCATACAAGAGAAAGAATTCAATCAACACATTACACAAGATTTCCTAGGGAAAGCCATAATTAAAAACCTTTGATCTCCGTATATTGCATTAGGAAAAAAATAGGAGAATATTACAATTCTTTGCTCAAGCTCGAGAAACCTCTGCACTATCTCTGTCTGTCTCACTACTTCCTAGATAAGCCTTGGATGAATACAATATGCTTTGCTCAACCTACACAAGTATTTTATATCCTTTGCCTAATTGGCTGCCTTTGGAAATTATTTAGCCAAATTTCTACCCTTCCAAGCTCCTACTTCCTTGCGTTGTTCAATGAGGAATTAGGCCCATATTTAATAGGAAATTTCCTCCATTTGATTGCACAATTCCTTTAGGCTCTTCCTATGACTGCATGCACCATCTGTACAATTTAGATAATTATACAACTAATAGCACACTATCCCTGGACTCCAATCTCAACTGGGTATTTCTCTGATCTGACTTGCATGAGTTAATTATGAGTGAATATTCAGTTTATTAGTTGATCACTTCAAGCGGCACCACACTGTACTTCAGGTAGCATCACACTACTAGACCTCCTAGTAGTTCCTCCATCATTTGAAACTAGTTTAACTGATTTTAACTCAGTTAGATTGAATTAATTAATAACAACTCAAAATAAACTCAACCAAGGCTCCTATTATGTAGGAGGCATTCTACATGACTCTATTTAGACCCTCAACTCGAATTAGCGAAGCCAACTAAGTAAAATTAACTTAGTTAACTAATATAAGTTGTCATGAGATGTGGAATTACATTGTTTCTCCTAATTTAATTAAGGACAAAATTAATTTAGGAATTTCATGCTACATTTTCAACACTCCCTCTCAGCAAGAAAGGGATTCATCACTACCCGGATCCAACATCTTTGGAATGTATTTCATGCAACACTTATCATTTTTGTTGTTTCTACTACAACATCTGCAACTAAAAAGCATCCAAGATAATAAATAATAAATAATCATTGAATCAATCTACAATTGTCTATTGGGATAACTGTGTTGTCATTGACTCTACTACTGAGCCTCCTGCTTTGATGTCAATACTTCTCTGCACTCCTTAGTATCTGACTGACATTGATCCTCCTACTACTGAATATTGTGGGCCTCGTAACAAGGTAATGATACATGAGACAAAAAAAATGCCTCAATGGACCCTGCCCAAATTTCTACACTTCTGGGACTACTACTTCACATTACCCCACCTCACACATGGAGGTATGGATACATGTGCTCTCTTTGCCCACTTGGCTTGAAATTTCCCCCTATTGGAGGTATTTGCTTGAGTGGATCTCTCCACTTGGCCTCCTCTCCGCTTCCCCAATTGTGACTGCTTCTGAGGCTACATATTGAGAGGTAATACATGCTCCCTCTCAACCACCAAGTCTCTAACATTTGCCTTGCTCCTCAAGGCTTTGCATGCATGAGCTAAATCTGATCTACTCATATTGTTGTTGCTACTGCTCTGTTGCTACAACTACTGCAATAATGAGTATCATCTCCCCAGATCTTGAAGTACTAGCTTCCATATGGTTTCTCCCTCTTAAACTAGACTCCCTCTGAGTCTCGATATCCTTGTGGGAAATATCCATGCTCCTTAATATGCCAATATCGATGATCACAACTCATTCTTTGTGTCACTAAACATTAGCTCATTAATTTTCCCACTAGCATCCTTCTAGCTCCATTAAGAAGTCTGCACATAGGGTCTTTTGGATTTGCCCTGAACTAGGGCTCCATAACTCTTCTTCCTAACAACTCATTAGTTCTTCAATGATCACTGTACATGAGAACTTCAAGGACTGGTTCTAATGTGAATCCTGCTCTATAGTGATTCTAGCTCCGATACCATGTAGAAATTTCTACAAATCTTACTTTGATACCATGTATAAATTCCTTGTAGATTCAAACTAATAATTGTAATATGCTAAAACAATAAACTTGAATCTACTCTACTCATCAGTGGAAACAATTAAACGATCACGAAATCATGAAGCATACAAAAGAAATAATTCAATCAACACATTACACAATGATTTCCTGGGGAAAGCCAAAACTAAAAACCCCTGCTATCTGTATATTGCATTAGTCATAAAATATGAGAAGATTACAATGTTTTGCTCAAGCCCAAGCAACCTCTACACTATCTCTATTTATCTCACTTCTTCCTAGACAAGCCTTGGATGAATACAATATGCTCTGCTCAACCTTGAGCTCAACCTGCACAAGTATTTTCTATCCTCTGCCTAACTGAATACCTTTGTCCAATACTTAGACAAATTCCTAGCCTTTCAAGCTCTTACTTCCTTGCGTTGTTCAATGAGAAATTAGGCCCATATTTAATAGGAATTTTCCTCAATTGGATTGTGTGGTTCCTTTAGGCTCTTCCTCTTACTACATGCACCATCTGTACAATTTAGATAATTATACAACTAATAGTACATTGTCCTTGAACTCCGATCTCAAGTAGGTCTTTCTCTGATCTGACATGCATGCGTTAATTATGAGTGAATCTTCAGTTTACTGGTTAATCACTTAAGGAAGCACCACAATGCACTTCAGGAAACACCACACTATACTTCAGGCAACACCACACTGCACTTCAGGTAACACCACATTGTACTTCAGGTAGCACCACATTGCACTTCAAGTAGCACCAAACCACACTTCAAGCAACAACACACTGCACTTCAGGCAGCACCACGCTATACTTCAGGCAACACCACACTGTACTTCAAGTAGCACCACACTACTGGACCTCCCACTAGTTCCTCCATCAGTTGGAACTAAGTTAACTGACTTTAACTCAATTAGACTGAATTAATTAATTACAACTCAAAATAAACTCAACGAGGGCTCCTATAATGTAGGATATGATCTACATAGCTCTATTTAGACTCTCAACTTGAATTAACTAAGCCAACAAAGTCAAATTAACTTAGTTAACTAATACAAATTGTCATGAGACATGGAATTACAATTTTTCTCCTAATTTAATTAAGGACAAAATTAATTTAGGAATTTCTTATTGCATTTTCAACATGATCTCTGGGTTAATCATGTCACTCTCAAGCCTTCTCTTGGTACTTCTCCTTACTTCCTTGTATACATAAAGGAAGCAATCCTGCCACCCCATATGTGCCTACTTGCTTTACAGTTATCCCAAGAGTTTGGGTATGTCATTCCCAATTATGCAAAGTAGGTTTGACACGTTATTAAAACTTAAGGAAGAGAAGCAAAAGGCTTGTGAAAAATTTTCCTCCCATAAAAAAATGGATTAGAAGATGGTTCGAAAAAAAAGTTCTATAGGTGATAGGGAATTAGTGTGGGATATCTTGTCTTGGAGTGGGATAAATTCCACAAAGACAAAGGAAATCACACCAAGTTCTAATCCCTGTGGATCGGTCCCTACCAAATCCAAGAGAAACTTGGCCTACATACTTACCGTTTGCAAACCTTGTACGGGAAGATTGAGTCCCTTCTTGTGAATGATCAAGATATGATGTTCTATTTCCATTAGTAGCTCTTGCAACTGCTATCCTCTTTGTACATATTACTTTTATGTCATTATTCATTTCATGCTTTTATTTCATGTCATTTCCTTATGCATTTGCTTTTCATCCTTGCCAAAAAGTCTATGTACATTTTTAAATTTCACTGGGACATTGTTAATAAGTTTAATGTTATAAAAAGATTGTGGTAATTGCTCATCCATTGGCTGTCATTAGATCTCTTTCCACTACTTAGTCTTGAATATCTTCTAAGGTCAATGATATCCATAAAGGGAATATGAATTAGACTGTGGAGAACTCTAGCTAGTTGGACCACCCCATATCCTTATTAGGATAGTTGTTGCCCAAATTGGATTTTAAACTCAAATTGTGTTTTAATTGAGTTGACTTAGTGGTTAGAGAAGGGAACAGGAGAAAACACATAATGATAAAGCCCATCATGGAAAATCTTAAAGTCTTTGAAACAGAAGGAACAACCTCTCTGATCGTAAAATAAGTCGAGATCCCTCATCCACCCTAGTGCAATGAATGCTCAAATATGAAAATTGCATAAAAGGAAAATAAAATAAAGGGTAAACAAATGAGAAAGTCTTCCTGCATAGAGAGGTGATGCAAGCAACTCCATTGGGACTATGAACGCTCGCAGGCAACGAAGCAATGCAAGTGATTTCTTGAGTGACTTCAATGGGGCTATGGATGCTTGTTGGCAGTGGAGCGAAACCATAGACTTACACTGGATTCCAAACATTTTTAGCTCACACATTCATTATCCTGATCTCCTATCAAAGCCATTAGTGTTGACTCCTAACTAAAGTGATAGAGTGGCTACACCTGCAACTAGGTTTGAACAAATAAACTTGTGGGATCCATAAGTCTAATACAATACTTCCTAGAGATTAGACTTCACCTTAAGTAAGGCCTAAATATAGATTTTGAGGTTCTACTTGTAAATTGCCAATTGTTGTAGCTACCACAACAACTCCAAATTGCCGAAAATTTCAAAATTTGGAGCTCCCCCCCTACCTAGCACTTTCTCAGACTTTTTTTGATGAACCCCTAAAACTTCACCTCTCCTTTAACTTGACTCTAATCACATATCATCTTTTTAGGATCAACTATAAGGCTTAAAATACTTGTGCCTCTAGTCATAAGTCGTAATCGCAACTTACAGTTATACCCCACCTATCTTCTAGAGTTGTGACTTATGACCAAGACTATAGAGCTAACTCCCAAACTGAAAATCACAAAAATAGTTCCTAATGACATATCCATTGACTTCTAGAACCCTAACTTGTGACTTGTGACCCCCTCCTGTCCTCATCGCGCTCTGGAAACCCAACCTAGGATTATCGCACTTGACTCAATCTTCTAATGTGACTTTCTCACACGTGTGCTTTGGTTATATAATGAAAACAACCCCCTTTCTCATTTCATTATTCAAATTTCCCTCAGACGATAGAGACATTCCTTCAAGAAAAGATTGTGATTATGACTAAGCCTAGTAAGTAACGCATCTCTTGCTAATCATTTCATTTTGCTTCATTCTTAGGGAACCCAATCATTTCAGCTACCCTCTACCCTCAAATATTTATACACTTTTATGCTCTTTCTCCTATTCATCTTTATGCTCAGTTGTGATATGAATCTACCCGCTCTTTATATTGACCATTTAAGGCGTGCTCTTGCATAAGCCTCTTCATTCTCTATGTGACTCTCAGATCTAGTATCCATTTTTCTCAAACCCTCACACGTCACCTCTTATGTCATGTATTGTCCGCAAAATCTCAAGGGCCTCTGTCATGAATTCGACTCTCATATCATTGGCTACGTGTTTTGGTATTCTAATCATGAACCAAAGCCTCACAGGCTCTTCAAATTTCACACCATAGCTTCTAAGAGAATGTTCACAAGTTGAAATCATATTAGCCATTTAGATTATTTTCACCCAATTGCATAGTGTGATCTTAGTCTTCACGCCATTCTTTCGATCCATGAATATGTGATTCGTGACAACAGAGAAGACACACTCATCTTAAGTCACAAATCATGATTTCAATTGATACTAAAATCCCTTGCGATGTGGAAATGTGATTTGCGACTAGTATGGGAGTCATAACTTGTTGAAGTTGCAAATCGCATTTAGAAACCTCATCGACACTAGAGTCTCAATTTGTGACTGCGCTAGAGTTTGTATCTGTGACTAAGCTAGGATTTGGATGTGCGACTATATTATCCTTAGCCTATGATTATGTGATTTGCAACTAACCTCGCCCTCTTAAATTGCCACTTAAACAACTATGTTTCTGCATTATGGATTTGCAATTTCACAAAAATAAGTAATTAACTTTGGAACAATCTAACATTTGATTCATTGATGAATATTTTTAAGATGCCAAGCACTATCGATTTGAATGATCTCAACATATCTTCGTCTTCTGGTGAAATGGCTCCACGCATTATAAGAGGATTTGACATAAGTTATAAGAGAATAGAGAGTAGTATAGAATGAGTTATGGGAAACCCTCCTAAACTACCCATATACATAGATACCTCTTGCTACATTGACAAGACAACTTAGTTAACTTGGGGTGTTATATATGCAAAATTATCCAAGAAATATATTCGGCAAGATGAAGAAGACTTTTAGGTCTACATTAATGTGAAGAAGTCCTAGCTACATAAAGCTTCTGCACACCCTCCAATCTTCTCTTGTGCATAAACTATAGAATGGATTCTTCAACATGATGAAGAGGATCAACCTACAATTGAAAATGATCAAGGGGAACTAGTGGCATCATTCACAACAACTGACATGGTGAATTATTACAAGCTTCTCAAACCTCAAGAGACCTTCAATACAAGGTGGTTGGCTAGCTTTGATGGATCAACAAAAGACATTTTGAAGTCTTGGTGGCAAGAACCAAGCAAGTTTAGGTAAAGAGCAAATGAAATTTATAAGACCAAGTCACTTAGAAAGGTCTATAAAATTCTAGTACCTACATTATGCAGGTTGTATGGTAAATCAAATATGGAGTCCTTTTAGGAAAGTTGGCTTCCCTTGATTCATGCCTCTGCCACCAAAGGAACCATGTTATTTAGGCAAACATGTTGGCATCCTCCATCATTTCTAATTTCCAAGCAACAAAGAATTCGCTAGAGAGGGAGCAGTCACAATTTTATTTGTTATCTTATCTATTGGACGTTGAGTGTGCAAATTGTGATTTTGAAGGGTTGGGTTTAAAATGGAGCTCTAATCAAGATTTCTTGTGCATATCTATTATAAGAGTTTATGGAATATGGGGTGTCTGGGAATGTATGAGAAGATTGTTGAATATTTAATCTCTCCCATATATCATATACTCTTTGGCACAAATCCTACATGCATGTTTGATAAAGCCAAAGCTTCTATACATGATATTGCAGATTGGTTTCCCCTTAGTGACTCTACTTACATCAAAGTGTATGTTGCCTACAAACCTCCACATGCTCTGCCCACATTCATTACAAACAAAGGAGTGTTGTAGGAGGTAGCTTACCAACTTACTATAGGATTGTCCATGACACTAGTCAAGTCCAAGAAATCCACATGGCCTATCTTACCATTAGGTATCGGGCACCAAGGAGACAAAAAAAGAGGTTGAATAATCACAACATCTCAAATTTGGTAATTGAGTTTCCATAAACATGATCTGAGGGGCATTGACATCATACATTGAAAAGAAACTGAGTATAGTTGGATATATACTTTAGCCATCAATGAAGAGGAGGAAAAGTAAATACTTATTACAATACTTCCAAGGCTTTAGAATCAACTCTTCAAGCTGAAAAAGGATAACATTCGATACATGACACTCAAGAGAGCATGAGCTTGGAAGAGAGAAAAGTTATTATTAAAAGAAAACAAGGACAAGAGGCCAACAAAGAGCGAAAGAAACAAACAATTGATAAAGAAATTAAAAAGAAGTAGCAAGAGGAAGAAGCTAAACGAAAGTAGGAAGAGGAAGAAATAAGAAGAAAACAAAAAGATGAAGAAAACATGAAGAAACAAGAAGAAGAAGGTGGAAACGAGAAGTTATAAAAAAGAAGAATGTAGAGGTTGCAAAGAGAAAGAAAGAGGAAGAAGCATAGAAAAGGAAAGAAGAAGAAGCACAAAAGAAGAGAGAAGAAGAGCAACAAAAAAATGCAAAAAGAAGAAGAGAAGAGAAGAAAGGAAGCCAACGAAGCTAAAATGCAAGAAGAAGTGATAGCGAAGCAACTTGAATAAGAATTGATCGACAAGTAGCATGAAGATAAGGTAATAAAAGATAACAGGTTGAAAGGTCCAAAGAGACAAGTAGAGTTGCCTACTTTGAATGTCCCACCACCCCCTACTGTCACTGGTGGACATTTTGCAACTCAGGAATTAGACATTATAGTGGAAGAAGAAGAAACATTGTTGGATCTCTCCATACTCACTTTTGATCAATTTAAATATAAAATGATACAAGGGAGGCACAGATGTTGGGCCAAGAACCCAGGAATGCCCATATTGGTCACCACAAAAGAGAAATAGTGGTTGACACTCCAATGAATCATGGGGTGATATCTTCTGTCGAAACCACCTTCATAGCAACAACAGAAAAGAACATAGAACAACTATCTTAAGAACTTGATGATTGGAAAGATAATTGGCCATTTCAGAGTAGAAGAATCTCCAGCTACAAACAAAGAACCAAACTTTGTTGATCACATACTCTTAGGGTGAATATTTGTAGGGATCAATTCTTGAAGAAGTTAAAGTGTTAGAAGAAGGTATGGGTTGGGTCTATGATGAAATTAAGACCTTGCATCAAGTAATGGCTCCATTTCCTCACATGTTGAGTGAATTAAAGAGGACTACTAATTAAGCTATCATCATCAACAATAGATCTCATATGTGAATGGAGCTTGAAATACCCTAATGTGCCTGAAGAACCGCCTATGAAAGATTGGATAACTACATAAAAGGATAAAGAAGATATTAGGATCAAAATGAAATCCCATGAGAATTTAAGCAGGGACATGGACAAGACAATGGTCACTTATCAAACTTTTCACAATGAGCTTGAATTCGTAACAACCTCGGGTTAAAAGTTCATGTAATAAAGTTAATAAAGGAAAAATAAGACCAAGTTCACGGGACACGTATTCCAAGATGAAGGTTGGGCAAAACATCCTAGTCGTTGTTCATTTCGGTTTATTATGGCTAAGGAAATTGGAAAAGGCATTGAAAAGGCAAAGATGCATTAATTGATATTTTATTTATGAAAATAAAGGAAATTAGGAGGAAAGGGAGATAAAGGTCATAGGTTTGCATGAGAGGGAAATTGAAGAAAATAGAGGCCTCAATAATAAAAAGGCTTCTGAGGATAAATTCACAACTTTTTGTCAGTTTAGTTTTGGAGCCTCTATTCTCTCATACTCTTGCAAACTTAGAGAATTCTTGGAGCACTCAAGCATTGGATAAAGGAAGGAAACGGAAGGACAAGGAAGCAAATGAAAGCAAAGGACAAGTAAGGAAAAGTTGGATCAAGTAACTTCAGCAGGAATACTTATAGTTAACAAGTTGCATGTGTGATTTCCTAGCTGGTTGGTGGATGCATGGTACATGCATGTATGTATTTGGTTCTTTTACTGTCATTGGCATGTGTTTTTCCAGGTGTGACGGTGGTTTTAGCCTTGCCTTGCCATTTCCATATAGCCATGGTATGATGGGGTTAGTTTATTTGGTTGAGATTTGTATTTCTAGATGGTTTTGGAACCGAGTGAGGTGGTCTTAGGAAAATTCCCAAGGGTTGAGGAATCCCTTAACCAATTTTGGCGGGATCACAGTAAAACCCTGGGGTGGAGATGAGAAAAATATTCAAGGTATTGGTGAAGAAATTCTGAGGCATCTAAGCTTGTTTTGGGCCTAGTGATCCCTTGACCGGTTTTGGCGAGATTGCAGTAAAGCCTAACGATGGATGTGGTTTTATCTCCAAAAAGACTTGGTTGTTTATGTTCTTATTTTGGGCCTAGTGTTCCCTTGACCGGTTTTGGCAGGATTGCGATAAATATTGAGGGTGGAGATGGGAAAATTCCTCAAGGTATTAGTGAAGAAATTCTGAGGCATCCAAGCTTGTTTTGGGCCTAGTGATCTCTTAACCAGTTTTAGCAGGATTGCGGTAAAGCCTAAGGGTGGAGGTGGTTTAATATCCGGAAAACCCTGGTTGCTTATGTTCTTGTTTTGGGCCTAGTGATCCCGTGACCAGTTTTGGTGGGATTGCGGTAAAGCCTGAGAGTGGAGGTGACTTAATCTTCGAGAATCCCTGGTTATTTTTGCCTTGAGTCCCACATTCATGCTTGGAATATGGCATGTGGGTGATTGGTTGAAAGAAATATTTGGTTCAACCCAATCTATGGTCGGGCGGTATTTGGAAGTCCCTCACTTGGTTGGCTTTTGCATATGTTAATAAGATCTCTCCTCCTCTTGTATTTCACGAGTACTTGTACTTATTATGTGGCTTTGATGGTTGTTCTATCACGCTTATTATTTTGGTTATATGCTGGTTATAATTATGGTTTCATAACAGGTTCTAGTTATGGCTCTTGACATGTTTTAATTAGTTGATGAATGGTTAATGAATGCATGAGCTAAAAAATGTTATTACGATTATTATGAGAGGGCATTAGACCTTCTTGATGGTTCTCAAATAAGTATCAAACCCCTATATTTAGATATGAATTCATGACCTGTAGATTACATGTTCTCAATATGTTTGATGAAATTCCTGTCATGTTCTAAGCAGTCTAGGTCAAGTATTGCCTTCAATTTTGTATGTCTATCATTGTTGTCATGTCATTATTGACTTTGAGAAGTTGCAGAAGTTTTCGGCAGTGGTTTAGAGGCTAACCTGGAATTTAGGCTCAGAATCTGGGACTGCATGCTCCTAGTTGGAAATTTTGTGTTGCAACCACATGGATGCAAGCTTGTGCATGAGGTTAGAGACTTCCAATTGCATGAAGGCCTTGTTGTGGGTGCGGTTGAGGGTCCAGGGCAAAGAAGGAGAGGTCCAGCTCAGGGTTTGGCCACTTGGGATGGTTTCTTAGCCTCTGAGGGTCCTGTAGCCCTTGCAGGATGTTTTGGAAGGTCATTAAAGTATCAGTTTGCCGATTCCACTTCCTTAACTGTATTTAGGAGGTTGAGTCATGTCATAGTAGCCCTCAAATCATGTTTACCTCGGTAGGTCATTGAAAGTGGGTAAATGTGGGATGGGTGGTTACAAAATCTCTTGTTAAAGTGCATAGAATACCTTCCATTAGCACACCTAAAGAAATAAGATTGTAGGAAGAAGTCAAGCAAGAGATTCAAGGAATTTTGGATCTGATAAAGCAAGCTACTACAAGAGGTGATATAGAGGCTACAAATGAGGTGATCTCATGATGTGTTGTGGAGCCCCTGAAGTTGCACATGAAGCTCACAATGTTATTGAACTGGGTGCAAGCTAAAAAGAGAACCTTTCTACCTGATGCATTGGAGTGTCTTACAAGGTACGAAGATGAGCTACAACATAAGATCATGGTAATAACTTTTGAATACAAAGCATGGCAAGCATATTGAGTCAAATATTTACATGCGAAGGCTCTCGATCTTTCCAGCACCAATTTGGCTAAAGGAGAATGTTTTGTTTCTTTAATTTCATTATAATTTACATTTTATTTAAAGTAAATGGAATTTAGATTAAAGAGTCATGAGTGCAGGTGAAAGGTCATAGTAGGTAAAAGGTCACCTCACTTTGTATAAATATACCCTTTTGGCTAGATGTAAGGGACTCTTAGTTTTGGACTTCATTTGACCATATTCTTTTGAGAACTTATAGATCCTTTTGAGAATTCAAGTGGTAGCTTTGCATCTCCATTAATAGATTCCATGGGTGCTTCATGTGATAGTGTTATTGACATTTCAACTTAATTTTGAGAAAACAAAGTTACAATTCAAACAAAAACTATTACCTCAAAATGAGAACTCTAGCAAAAAAAACCCCAAATAAACATGAAAAAACAAAAAACAAAAAACAAAAAGTGTTGACGTTGTATCAACACCTTTTTAAATGGTAGTAAAAGCCAATTTTTTTGGTGCAAAAACAACCCTAAAAACGAAGATCTCTGATGTTGAATAATTTTTTTTTGGTAAAATTTCAATATTTTTTAGCAATGGCGTTAAAGACAAAATATCATAACTCTTAAAAAACCTTTAAATTCCAACAATTTTCAGTCATGGTATTAAAAATCAAATATTATGTCTCTCAAAAGCCTTAAAATTCCAACAATAACAATATAAAATTTGAAATGGGAACTATAAACTCAAAACGGGAACTCTGGCCAAAAAACCCCCAAAAAAGGTCAAAAACAGTGCTAAAAACGAAAAGTGTGTATACTGGAACGATGGTTCCTTTTTAGGGTCAATTTTGAACATGTTTTAAAAATGGCAGTGAAAACGAATTTTTTGTGCAAAAACTATGCAAAAAACACCCTGAAAACAAAAAGTGTTAATACTAGAACGATGGTTTTTTTTTTAGGGTCAATTTTCAACATTTTTAAAAAATGCCAGTAAAACTGGATTTTTATGTGCAAAAAAACAAATTTTTTTAAAGAAAAAGAAACACTAATGTTTTTGGTAGAATAACATTTTTTTTTCCTAAGTATAATTTCAACATGTTTTAGTAATGCCGATAAAGATAAAATAATGGGATCTGAAACACATTAAAATTCTATTAGTTTTCATCCATGTTGTTACATATAATAACATCACACTAAAGATCACTATAATTCTAATTGTTTTTAGCCATAACATTAAAGATAAAAAAAAAATAGGAAAATTTTCAACCATAAAATTAAAATTCCATGACATTATGAACAAATTACATGACTAAATTAATCAAAATGTCATTATTTGTAGATTGAATGAAACATACATTATATCTCTAATTTATTGTTGCATTGTAGATATTCTAAACAATAAAAATCATCATAATTAAAACATATAATCCAACAACATAAAAATGACTCATAACTTCTGATTTAACACCATATGGAAATCAAAATTTTTATTTCAAGATACGATGCAAACATCAGTTATATAAATTGTCTTAGACAATTATTCAAAATCACTCATATTTTCTTGCACACCATCAGAATTCATATCTTCAGATGAATGGCTGGATGCAGACGAAGATGCTCCATATTCTTCTCTTTCATCAACTAGTGCCCCATCTGAGTCCACATGCATGCCCACCATTTCAAGTTTCAAAATTCTTCTAGATCTATGACTGGTTTCAGCAGACTCCCATCTCAACACTGTTCCTTTTGGTAACAACCTTTTCAGAATCTCTATCGTCTTGAAGCGAAGAGTTCCTCTCTTTTAAGAGGTCTGTGCGGCGACGATTTATATTTGTACCCTTTCTTTTCTCTTTCCACCAATTTTTTTACCAGCTACCATCTCTGGCTTATACACACCATTGAATGGGTGTGTATTTGTGGCATACCAATGTACTTCAACACCTGTAACATCTTCATTTTCTGTAAATACCTTTATAACCTTAGCAACCCAGAATGGATATTGGGATCTCCATCTGTTAGCACTGTGATCATGCAACCCTCCTTAATATCATGTACTGAACCCTTGTAAAGGTCTTCCATGGCTTCACGTTGTGCACGAGAACTTCTGGAACCAATATACATCTCTCTTTCCTTTGCCCGTGAAGAATTAATAATACCTTGAGATTGTTGTTGTTCAACAATGTTTCTTTCCTCATGTTCATTTGACACATTTTGTGGCCAAATAAATGGATTTTTCAAACGTATATCTTCATTTGTTGTTCTTGAAATGATATCACTTTGATTATTGAAAAATGACTCCCATGAAACTGAATCAACAATGTCAAAGTACTCATATGTATATCTAATCCAATTTTTAGTTTCTTCTAAGCAATCATAATAATTTATATGTCTATTCTGTTTGCGTACATTATGAACTTCACCAACTAGTTGTAATAACAATATATTTGATGCAAATATTGGATGATCTGGAATGAACTTCAAAAATTTCAAACCTGATGACGGTGCCCATTCTACAGTAGTTGAATACTTCTTGCCCCATATTAGTGTTTTCCCATCAATTTTTTTGATACAAAATTGATGTTGGCAGCTAATGTAATTAAGTTGTTCAATGCATTTCTCCTCACCATGGGATCCCAAAATAAACCTTCGCATGTCAACAGTTTCTTCCAACACATCAATAGTAGGCTCCGACATGTATGATTTCTTAATAAATTCAATTAATGATGGCAAGCTCCCAGCTTCCTTCATCCTCAATGTGACTAAAAAAAGACTAAACATCTGATCAATATGGTCATGAGTGTGCCCAACAAGAAGGAAACCAACCTTTACCTTCTGAAAACTTCTCAATTCAATAAGCATGTTTAGATATCCAAAAACAACCTGATTTTTGTTTCCACGGCAAGTGTTGTCCAATTGTAGATACAAAATTTCAGGAAGGTTACCAGACCAATGAGAAATCACATCATGAATTATGGTTATTGTCAGATTTGCATCATTATGAATATTTGGAGCTGTGAAGTACACCCTTGGAAACTGTTGTAGTGGCTACAACCACCCTCTAAAAATTTTCCTTAGCTTGTTTTGGAGCCTCCCTACCAACCTTGCACAACACTTTGTCTTACTTCGTCAAGTACTCAAGCTTCATGAGTTTTCCTCACACAAAGGCAGCTTTTCGATCACAGTTGATCTACTCCCCTCACAACCTACTCAACAGGACTTGGTCCAGCTGCAGGCTGAGCAGCTTCCCCTTGAAAATTGTGCATTCCTGGAGGGTAACTAACCTTCCCTCTAGGAATTGTGCAATCCTCTCTGACAACCTGCTGGGTTCCACAATTGTGCAATCTTGACAACCAACCCTCCCAGCAGGATTTACGCAAATTTTCCTAGCAGCAGGTTGTTCAGCCTAGGATTTTCGCAAATCTCGACAGCAGTCAACTGCTTTGCCCAGAAATTATGCAAACCTCCTAGGCAGTCAACCCAACTCCCAGCCAGAAATGTGCATTTTTCTCCAGCAATTGAGCAGTCTCTTGCATGTGCAACTAAGTTGATCGGTTCCCTCCGGGACTGAGAAAAACATACTTGCATGCATGGGCTGCTTGCCCCAAGGCAACATGCAAAGGCATCCCTTGTTTCAGGGATCAATGTTTAGCAGTTGGAGGTTACATGCAAGGAGCAATTCAAAAACATCCCACCAAGTGTCGCTTCCCCTGGATTTGTGGCATGCGCATCACAACCTCGATGTTATCAAAACTCATCAATCGAATGCTCCAAAGCTCATTCCTCACATCAACCTTGCAGCTATAACATCCCACATCACATCTAGGAGTAATTAGCACATTCATCTCAGCTGTTTTGGGGTAGTCTCACTTCCCATGCCTTGTGCTTCATTTCTGTCACTTTTTGTGTTTTTGCTTGTGGGAGTACATTTTTGCTTGATTTATTTGAATGCTTTCTATCATTTACATGTATACTAGCTTGTCCTAGCTCTGTTTCAGTTTTCGTTGCTATCTCACTACTGTCGCGTGCATGAAACTGCTTTGCACGAACGTTCGCCTAACCGACAAACTGCCTCACCGACATGCATGTTGATCTATTTGCTAAATCTTTCATTCATGTTTTGCATGCACTGTTAATCACTTCTGCTATCACTTAGTGTCGCCATGAAGTCATTGACTTACTTTTAGTTTCTCGTCGGCGAGTTGGGCCAACCTTGGCTCGAGCTCTGACTTCACCAAGGCTGCATTGCACAATTTTGGAAAGGAAGGTTCACCTTCCTCTCCAGATTTGTGCATTCCTGCCCAACACTGACCTCCAGGACTGTTTTGCGCATTTCTAGAGGACAATGGCTGCTTTGCCCAAGAAATTGCGCAAATATGTCCCTAGGCTAGCAATCCTTCCCAACTAGAACATTGTGCAATCCCAACAGTCAACAACTAGACTGGATTATGCATTGCACAGTTCTAGCAGTCAGTCAGTCTCTGAGCAGCTCGGATTGTGCCTTGTGCAGTCTTGGCAGTCGGTCTCTCGACCTCCCGGCTGAAATTGCGCAACCTTCATGATCATTCACCCAGGTATGTTACAAGTTAGTTATCATGTTCATTTTGGTTTTCAACTGACGGATTGCTTGCCATGAGTGTTGCCATATCTCCAAGTATCGCAGGTGTTCATCTACCTCTTAGCAGTGCAGGTACAATGGTTTCCAAGAGAGCAGAGACGAAGATACTGTTCAGAGCATGCTTGGGGATGCATTCGATCAAGTGTCTATGAGCTTGCCTACTCACGAAGACATCAAGTTGTTCATAGACAAGGACATCAAGCAACAACAACACAACAAGCAACATCATGAATAGCAGCTGAAGGCAGATTACCGAATGTAGCGAACGCAATGAATGCAAGAGGAAGGTTATGGACAACACAGGGGCAGAACAAAGTTGCAAGATCAAGCCGATCCACTCATAATGAAAGCAAATTTGGAGACTCAGGCTATGAGGTGACAGCGCGACATGAAGGTCACGCGAATACAGAGAATGGAACGAAGAAGGAGTTGCATGTGCCGAAGCAGCAACTCAAGGAAGAACATGAAGCTACACAGACAGACGAATGAGTTGCAGTAGGATCAGGCACAACAATAGGCGCAACGTGCACTCACGGATGAAATTGTGCTCGTACAAGTTAAAGATCCATCCCATTAGCTAATACGGAGCAAACATGGTGAGCAGTGTTGTTGACCACATGCAAGGGACTCAACAACATGCATTTCATTGTCCGCACGCATGCAACCCAACCCATTCAGCACACTCACCAAGGCGAAGAAAAGAAGCAAGTCCAACAGGAGCTGAACATGTACTTCGGCAAGTGGATGCGCATGACCACCAGCACACACTCAAAGATCAACATGGACACTATGCATCAGAGTGTTGCTGGTTCAACCACACCCAAGAAGACCATGCACATGTTAGCAAATGAGTTAGATGAAGGGGTTGAACCAATGCGCTGGTTGCAACGAAGGCAAGAGTTCGCTTCAACAAGATGTCACCATGAGGTGCATGCACACCATCACAGATGACCAAGCTTGGCATCATCTCATCACCTTCACAATCACAAGCATGTCAAAGAGTTGCTCTCATCACAGTGGACCGAGTGTCAGTGATGTCTTACAAGGCTTGCTCAAGACATGTTGTATCACATGAGTACATGTGCATTGTAATGTTGAGTCATGTCAAGTGTAATTCAGGTGTCAATAGTTGGATGTAAGAGTCATAGAGTAGGTGAAGAGTCATGAGGGTGGTTGAACTGTCACAAAGGGGAATGTCAAGGGTCACCCCACCCTTTGCTATAAATAGTCCCTCATAACTCATTGTATAGGCTTTTGGTCAGCCAAGCTTCTACTGAGACTATTTTGAAGAAGGCTTGGATAGTATTGTAACACACCTTGGCTTCTCCACTGCATGGAGCTAGTATGTCTCTTTGGAGGAGCAGGCGGATGTGGCTGTAACATTCCACTATTGGGGCTAGCAGTTTTACATGGATGTATTGTACGATTGCGACTTACACTTCTTTATAAAATAAGTGCCAACACATTTTCATGCATAAGTTGTTATTGTAGTTGGACTGCTCCGGTTGCTTTAATGATATGTGTTTTTTAACTTACATACTTGTTTATGAACTAATTCACGTGCAATTATATGAATCTTGTTGTTAATGAGTTGCATATGTTGTTAATGTTGTCATTGTCCATGTCGACTACTCTGTCGGACATCAGACAAACCTTTCATTTGAACCTTGCTATAACAACCGTCACACTCGTCTTAGACTGATCTGTGAGTGTTGTATGTGTTATCTTACCTTGTATGATGTGACTTCCACATTTGAATGGACTGCTCTGCCAGAAGCTGTGCATGTCCTTTGTGTTGTGTGTTCCTAGCCGAGTTGGGACTGATCCCTTTCAACCTGGAACCCACCTTCACCTCCTTCCCCTTTCGAAGTGTTTGAACCTCTCATACACCTTCCTTGACTCACTACACCAGTCACACCCTTGCTACTGACAGAGTTATTCTACTTGCCTCTGTGCGACACTGCGGTCAAGGCATTACCTTACAACCCACTGCTGGACTCCTACACCAAACGGTCTGAGGTCTAATTGGGACTTCTTACCTGGGATATCTCCTTGAAATGTTGGTGGGTCCAACACCATCAAAATTTATGGTGCTAGAAGGAGGGCCTGATGACAAGCAGTGTCCTTTCATCCAGTTTTGAACCTTTGCAAATCTTTCATGGAGTCTTGCATTCTTCTTCCCCCGAGGTGTTTTTTGAATCATGAAGATGTCTCCATCTCAGGGAATCTTTTCAATCTCTTGTCTACTCACACATATGATGGTGAAGGCGAAGTGGCCTAGCCTGAGCACTTACATAACTTTCTTTCCATGATTTATGAGGAAGATGAGTTTACTAATGAGCATGCCGGTTCGCTGCTTGCATACACACTTTGCGAATCTCCATTTTGTTGGGTGCTCAACCTACTGGCTGACACCATGCACTCATGTGAGCACTTCTGTGATCTTATTGAGGACATGTTCTATCATTTTGATCCAGATGATCTTGACTAGAAACTGTTACAACAAAGGAGGGCTTCGCATGAATCCGTTATTGATTTTTGGCAGCGCTTTTGTGACTTGTCGTTTCAAGCTCTGAGGAGTCAGATGAAGTTTTCTTATCTCTGGGACCGGTTCGAGTACTGCCTTAAGAAATCTGCTTGGCCCAAGAGGAAGATTGATATCAAGCCTCGCTCAACATTCTTCGTTCATGGAACTGTGCAATCTCATGTGGGAGTGAGCATTGTCTCAATGACTATCTGCATCCCTCTCATTCAACAGCTCCACCATTGCCTAGTGATGTTGAGGTTCATGTTTGTACACCTGTTCATACTTTACATTCTTCCAACATCACTCCACTCAATTTTCATGTAGATTTGGTTGTGATTCCTTCGGGTTCTCATATGCATTCTTTTCTACGACCTCCGTCTTCGCAACCGGGTTTTCCTTCGGATGATGTTGTCTTGTGTTCGTCCATTCCGAACTCTTCATTTGTTGTGAACAAGGAACAACCCATTGACGGAGTTGGCGTTGTACAACCAACATGCATTGTCATTCATGAAGAGTATGAGTGGGAGCTTGAGCATCAACACTCAACGAAGGATGACTCCCTTCCGTCCAAGCCCCCTTCGTTCTTTCCTAACATCGTTAGTGAACTTTCCATCCATGATTTTTCATGTGTGTCTTCATCCACATATGCACCCATTGTTGATCTTTTGCAGGACACACCGTATGTTAGCCCATCATCTAACAACGGAGAGGACCAATCATTCATTGGAAATCCAGTTGATCTTTCATCTACTTTTTTCTGGAAACGTAGAGGGTGACATCCTTCCTCCTCATCTACCCCTCTATGTGATTCATCAAACCATGAGGATGCCAACTAGCATCCTGAATTTTCTAATCTTGGTTGTCGTGATCTCTTCACCTCATCATCCAATCATGATGTTGATTCACTCGTTGTTTATCCGTCTAAGCCATTGGTCTACGAAGATCCATCTGTCAACGAAGTCGAAACCCCACAGACCGTCGAGGCACTGCAGCCCGAGCTGATGGTTATGTCAGGCCCTCGCTGTCCTGAGGTTGGTTTCACTTCAGATCAAGAAATTTTTCAAACACTCAAGGCTCCTCATAACTCAGCTGTATACACTCAAGACCAATCTAACACTCATATTTTACTTCCTCCACTTGAACTACACGATCCCATTGCTCATGCATTAGAGGAGTCTTACATTGCAAGCACTCGTGCACGACGCAAGTTATCTTTGTTTCTTTCATTTTCTTGCATGTCACAGTCAAGAGTGTGCTTATGCTTCAAAGTTACACGTAGTTTCACACAGCACCACGATAAGTCTGCTGACTAACCGTCATGCACATGCACTCACTTATGTCCCGTGGACACTTTAAAACATGAAGTGTGGTTGTGTTCATTGTTATATCTATCTTGGTTGCTGGTCCGGACAACTGGGTTGCTCACGGACCAAGCCTTCACCAACATGGGTCTACCAATGTGCCGGTGGCTGCATTGGAAGTATCACTTCACGTGATCAGGCCCATGCACCGTTAGTGTAGGAGTAGGAGTAGTGTTTGCTTTCAGTTGTTTGCTTGCATGCTTGTTTGCTTACATGCTTTGTTTGCTTGTTTGTTTACTTGCTTCAATTTCATTTTTGCTTCTGCTCTTGCTTTTCTTTGTTGATTGTTAGTTCATTCGCTTGTTTCATTCATAGGTTAGTTTGCATGTAACCATGCATGACTCATGAAACGAGTTGGGTAAAGTGAAAGAGCACTTGTACAAATATCACTACTTGGTTATCAGTCATCTTGCCTCTGTATGATGAGATTGTTACTTTTAGTCCATGATACGTCAAAGGAAAATACGTATTGCTCAAAGTAAACCTTGGTGAAAACACAACACTTGCGCGCTAAATAGTGTCACCTTCTCTAGTCGATTGTTTTTGGGTTAACCCTTGTCAGCTCAGTCAAGTAGAGTAAGGTGAGAGGGAAAACCTTAACAAGCACATCAAAGATACAATAAACTACTTCTCTTTTGGAAAAACCTCTTCTGCTCTCAATAAGTTAGGATCCCTCTTCTGCCTCTGAAATGAATAAGTTCCATGCACAGTGAAAAATGAAAAAAATCAAAAATCAAAAAATTCAAAAATGAAAAATGAATAAGGCAAAAGAAGAGAAAGGCTTCCTACACAGGGAGGTGATGCAAGTAACTCCGTCGGGGTATTGACCAGGCTTGCTGACAGCGGAGCCATGCTTGTGTTCCTATGTGACTCCAGCGTGGTACTGTCGAGGCCTGCTGGTAGTGGAGCAACACCAGAGATGAAACTAAGACTCTGACAACTATACTGCTTGTGCACCTATATACCCCTCAACCCCAATCGAAACAACTGTGTTGCCTTGGCTTGGAATGTGCATCAATCGACCAAGAGTCTGGCAGATGTTACATCTTACATCAAGCTAGTGTGAAGCCAAAATGAGCAAAGGTTTGAATAATACTTCTAGAGGTGTTAGACTTGTTTTTCACGAACAAGGTCCATTCAGAGAGCCGGAGTTCTACCAATGTGTTGCCAAGTGTTGTAGCAGCTACAACCACCCTCCAAAATTTTTCCTTAACCTGTTTTGGAGCCTCCCTACCAACCTTGCACAATGCTTTGTCTTGCTTTGTCAAGTACTTAAGCTTCATGAGTTTTCCTCGCACAGAGGTAGCCTGTCGATCACAATTGATCCACTCCCTCACAGGCTGCTCACTAGGACTTGGTCCAGCTACAAGCTGAGTAGCTTCCCCTTGAAAATTGCACATTCCTGGAGGGCAACCAGCCTTCCCTCCAAGAATTACGCAATCCTCTCTAACAACCTACTGGGCTCCAGGATTGCGCAATCCCGCCAGCCAACCCTCCCAGCAGGATTTGCGCAAATTTTCCCAGCAGCAGGTTGTTCAGCCTAGGATTTGTGAAAATTTGGGCAGCAGTCAGTTGTTCTACCCAGAAATTACACAAACCTCCTGGGCAGTCAGCCCAGCTCCCAACTAGAAATGCACATTTTTCTCCAGCAGTTGAGCAGTCTCTTGCATGTGCAATTGAGTTGATCGGTTCCCTCTGAGACTGAGAAAAACAAACTTTCATGCATGGGTTGCTTCTCCCAAGGCAACATGCAAAGACATCCCTTGTTTCAGGGATCAATGTTTAGCAGTTGGAGGTTACATGCAAGGAGACATTCATAAACCTCCCACCAAGTGTCGCTTCCCCTAGATTTGTGGCATGCGCGTCACAACCTCAATGTTATCAAAACTCATCAATCAGACCTATAGAGCTCATTTCTCACATCAACCTTGCATCTCTGACATCCCACATCACATTTAGGAGTAGTCGGCACATTCAACTCCATTGTTTTGGGGTAATCTCGCTTCCCATGCCTTGTGCTTTATTTTTGTCGCTTTTTGTGTTTTTGCTTGTGGGAGTACTGTTTGCTTGATTTCTTTGAACACTTGCTGTTGTTTACATGTGTACTAGTTTGTCCTAGCTCCATTTCAGTTTTTGTTGCTATCTCATTACTGTCACATGCATGAAATTGTTTTACACGGACGTTCACCCAACGGGTAAACTGCCTCACCCGCATGCATGTTGATCTATTTGTTGAATATTTCATTCATGTTTTGCATGCACTGTTAATCACTTCTTCTATCACTTAGTGTCACCATGCATTCATTGACTTACTTACTTTAAGTTGCCTGTCGGCGAGTCGGGCCAACCTTGGCCCGGGCTTTGCCTTCACCAAGGCTGCATTGCGCAATCTGGGAAAGGATGACTCACCTTCCTCTCCACATTTCCGTATTCATGCCCAGCCCTAGCCTCCAGGATTGTTTTGCGCATTTCTGGAGGACAATGGCTGCTTGGCCCAACAAATTTCACAAATCTGTCCTTGGGCCAACAGTCCTTCCCAGATAGAATTACGCATTGCGCAATCCCAGCAATCAACAACCAGATTGGACTATGCATTGCACAGTTCTAGTATTCAGTTAGTCTCTGAGTAGCTCGGACTGTGCCTTGTGCAGTCTTGGCAGTCGGTCTCCCAACTTCCCGGCAGAAATTGCGCAACCTTCATGATCATTCACCCAGGTATGTTACAAGTTAGTTCTCATGTTCATTTTGGTTTTCAACTGACAAATTGCTTGCCATGAGTGTTGCCATATATCCAAGTATCACAACTGTTCATCTGCCTCTCAGTAGTACAGGTACAATGGTTTCTGGGAGAGTAGAGACAAAGACACCATTCAGAGCACGCTTGGGGATGTAGTCGATTAAGTGTCTATGAGCTTCCCTACTCACGAAGACATCAAGTTGTTCATGAACAAGGACATCAAGCAACAACATCACAACAAGCAACATCATGAACAACAGCTAAATGCACCATACCGAATGCAACGAACACAATGAATGTAAGAGGAAGGTTATGGAAAACACAGAGGCAGAACAAAGTTGCAAGATCAAGCAGATCCACTGATAATGAAATTAACTTTAGAGACTCAGGCTATGAGGTGATGGCACGACATGAAGGTTGCACAAATACATAGAATGGAACGAAGAGGAGTTGCATGTGCTGAAGCAGCAACTCCAGGAAGAACATGAAGTTGCATAGACAGATGAATGAGTTGCAGCAGGAGCAAGAGCAACATTAGGCGCAACGTGCACTCACGGATGAAACCGCGCCCTTACAAGTTAAAGATCCATCGCAACAACTAATACGGAGCAAACATGGTGAGTAGTGTTGTTGGCCACATGCAAGGGATTCATCAACATGCATGTCATTGTGCGCACGCATGCAACCCAACCCATTCAGCGCACTCACCAAGGCGAGGACAAGAAGCAAGTCCAAATGGAACTGAACATGTACTTCAGAAAGTGGATGTGCATGACCACCAACACACACTTGAAGATCATCATGGACACTATACATCAGTTTTGTCGGTTCAGCCACATCAAAGAAGACCATGCGCATGTTAGTAGATGAGTTGGATGAAGGGGCCGAATGAATGCACCGGTTGCAACGGAGTCAATAGTTCGCTTTAGAAAGATGTCACCATGAGGTGCATGCACACCATCAAGGACAACCAAGCTTGGCATCAACTCACCACCTTCACCATCACAAGCATGTCAAAGAGTTGGTCTCATCACAGTGGATCGAGTGTCCGTGATGTCTTGCGAGGCTTGCTCAAGCCATGTTGTCTCACATGAGTACATGTGCATTGTAATGTTGAGTCATGTCAAGTGTAAGTCAAGTGTCAATAGTTGGCTGTAACAGTCATAGAGTAGGTGAAGAGTCATGAGGGTAGTTGAACTGTCACAAAGGGGAATGTTAAGGGTCACCCCACCCTTTGCTATAAAAAGTCCCTCATAACTCATTGTATAGGCTTTTGGTCAGCTAAGCTTCTACAGAGACTATTTTGAAGAAGGCTTGGACAGTATTGTAATGCGCCTTGGCTTCTCCACTGCATGAAGCTAGTACATCTCTTTGGAGGAGCAGGAGGATGTGGCTGTAACGTTTCACTATTGGGGCTAGCAGGTTTACATGGATGTATTGTATGCTTGTGACTTACACTTCTTTATATAATAAGAGGCAAAACATTTTCATGCATATGTTGTTATTGTAGTTGGACTGCTCCGATTGCTTTAATGATATGTGTTGTTTAACTTACATACTTGTGTATGGTTTGATTCACATGCAATTATATGAATCTTGTTGTTAATGTGTTGATATGTTGTTAATGTTGTCACCGTCCGTGTCGGCTACTCTGCCAGACATGAGACAAACCTTTCACTTGAACCTTGCTATAACAACAGTCACACTCATCTTGGACTACTCTGTGAGTGTTGTACGTGTTATCTTACCCTGTATTATGATTGCTACATCTGAGTGGACTGCTCCGCCGGAAGTTGTGCATGTCCTTTATGTTGTGTGTTCCTAGTTGAGTTGGGACTGATCCCTTTCAATCTAGAACTCACCTTCACCTCCTTCCCCTTTCGAATGTTTGAACCTCTCATACACCTTCCTTGACTCACTGCATCGGTCACACCCTTGCTGCTGACAAATTTATTCTACTTGCCTCTGTACGACACCGCGGTCAAGGCATTACCTTACGACCCAATGTTGGGACTCCTACACCAAATGGTTTGAGGTCTAATTGGGTCTTCTTACCGGCGAGATCCCCTTGACATGTTGGTGGGTCTAGCATCGTCAACAACAACATTTTCCCTTTGAAGACCATACAACCGACCAAGTGATACTGAATAAAATTTTCCTCATGTAAATTTTTGGGTGTGCGAACAAAATGTGATAAAAGTGTTTTCTTCTAGTCCATTCTAATTCCGAGAATCGGACCGCCACCCCAGCGGGCAATTGGGCCCCGGCCAGCCACCTGTCCCACCCCGACACCAGCCCCCCTGCCCCACCCCAACGGCCGAGCGAGGCTGGGGGTGGGTAGGGGGGTCAGTGGTTGGGCCGCTAGGGTAGCATAGGGGGATTGGGCCCAACTACCGGCCCGGGTGGCCGGCTGATTTTCGGGGTGGGGTGGTAGGGCACTGTATTTTTTAAATTTTTTTTTTTTTTTTTATTGTTATGTTTTACAAAATTAATTATCATTTATCATTTTGTTTGTTAATTTAAGCTATAATTTTTTTGTAATTTATTAATTTATATATGTGGTTTTTTCTCCAAGAAAATGGCATCAAAGAAGATTTTTGTGAATCTTTCTGGACCAAAGACTGTTAAAGGTGAATTTTCAAAAAACACTGTTGAACGAACCAAACCTAAGCTAATAGCTACAAATCTTTCAAGTGCCTCAAACGATAAGAAGATTTCATACTGGAAGAAATCAAAAGAAGTAAAACTTCCACCAAATGTCTGGTATGTGAAAGAAAGAGAAAACTAAGCTGTATATATATATATATATATATGTTGATATACCTAATGATAATGGAATTTATGAGGTGTTGGGAAAGGTCATAGACATGTGTTCGGTACCGGACGGTGAAGCTGTTTACACACTGTTATAGACATTTTTGGCACTGCAACCCCAATCATAAATGTCCATAAACCAAGGGCTCCTAAGTCCCTAAAGGTGTTGTTCCAACCCCTAAAAGAACAAGGTCAACTGATTACAGCATCTCCCAGAAGTTCTCCATAAAAAACTACTCAGAACTGGTCAAAGCTGGACCATTTCAACTGCTCCATGGTCAAAGTGTGTTGCATCCCACCTTCCTACACACAGTAGGTGCGATGCATGTTGAAAAGCCCTTCTATGGGGTGCGATGGGTGAGAGTGGACAAATGGCAGGGTCAATCCGCAAGGTGGAGGATCATGGAATCTTCCAGAAACTTCTCCTGTGACACTTGCCTCTCTGCATTCGCCCAGGGATGAGTAAGAGATCATCAATCTCCAAGTGGAATCAATAACTATCAGAGAGAGGACACTAATCAAATCTCAAAAGCTGACTCACCTCCCTTGCAAACATCTATATATGGATCCCTCATCCCAGAGATCCAGAGGCTGGAATTTTGTATTTTGTAAGGAAGTGCTGCTGGTTTCTTGGTGCAACATCATAGTGTTGGGTGATCTAAGCTTTTCGTGAGGTGAAGAAGGGCTTTTTTGCTGAGAGGATGATGCTGGGTCAGAACAATTGGTTGTAATCCTCTTTGCTCTTTCTTGATTATTAATAAAGCTATTCAAGTTTTCCTCCACATTCTTGTATGATTGATGATTTATGCATTTGTGTGGTCAATATATATCTAGTCCTATATTGTTTATGATAATAGATCTCTGTTCTTGGATAGTGTTATGCTGCTTTGATTCTACAGGTGCTCTTTGAAGCTGGGTAGACAAGGAAGCAAGTGGCAAAGATCTGTCAGAAGGGAAAGGAATCGAGCAAGGAACCAAGCGCAAGACTGAGGTTGGTCTCCTTTATCCTTCTCTCATCTACTTCTCATAAATGAAAACGAAAGTGGTTTTAGTTTGTTTATTTCTAAGGTAGCTACAAGCCTTAGTGGGACTAGCAGCTCTGCATAAACACTAGTTTTCCCGATAACACATACTTACAAAACGACCCGAGTCACATGAAAGGATTAAATATCAGTTATTATATTCATTGTATGACACAAGAGAGGTATCTACAAAGTTGTGTAAACAAATCGTAAATGAGATGACACAAAATATCGTAAGTATTGTTATTTATATTTGTGTTTTTCGTTCTTGTAACTGTCTCATTATATTTTTATAACTTTGTTTTTATTGACATATGATATTTTGTTTGGCAGAATTTTGTTGAAAGTGTTTCAATTATGTTGGGAGGCATTCATTTCATAGAGCATGATATTATGAAAGTTGTCAACAGTTTCTACTCAGTGTCAGAAGAAGATATGGCAAACAAGCAAAAGGTAGTAATTCATGATGCTACAAAACTACATCCAAGGGATCAGAAAAAAATGCCTCTAGTGGATAAATCTAGCAAAGGTAGACAGATTACTTTTGAAGATGAGGAAGTTGAAACTAACACTGAAGAATATGTTGTCGTTACTGAGGATGACATTGGAACTGATGTTAAAAAGGAGAAGTGCCGTAAAAGACCAAAAGTAACAATGCCTAAGAATAATTTTTTTCTCGTTAATGATGAGAATGTTATGAGGAAGAAAAGTAAAGTTGAACATTCTCAAGTAGTCATTACCAACAGTGAAGATCATAGTGAAACTTCAAAAGAAAGTAGAGAAATCATTACACCAAATCCTAATTTAGAGGATGGCATTATTAAAACTAAAATGCCATTCGACAGAACTTGACAAAGAGAAACTTAATTGAGGGTGGTACAATCCATATGCTCATGTGATTAGCTATATGCTTCTTATTAATCCAGTTCAAGTTCCCAACAAAGAAACATTTGATAAGTCAAAATGTTTTGAACACAATTGTTATGTGCTTAGGGGGAACCATTCCGTAGAAGCTCAAAGACAATTGATGGAGGAATATCCCAATAACCCATGTTTTGAAACAATGAAATGTATTATTTATGTTGGTTTATCAAATACAAAAGCAAAGTTAGTGGCACAGGATTATAATTCAGATAATGAATATATGATGTCTATGACTTTCATCCAAAGGGTTAAATTTATTCAGATTGAATTTGAAGAAAAATGTGGCGGGGATAAGATAAATGTTACTGTAGATTTCCGAAAAGAATGTTGTATGGAAATAGGCTATCAAATTGAGGAAAAAAATCAATTCCAAATACGACAGTGTAAATATTGATTTATTCAGAGGTATTGATAAATTTTTCTAGTTGGAATTTAGAACTGGAGAGATATGGGAATTGATTAATGAGATTTTTAGCATGTGGGAGAACATTAGCATTAAAAACTAGAAGGTCAAAAGGTCTAAACCATTGATATGTAGCAACAGTAAATCAGGTCTGAAATGAAGCGGCTTCCAGAAGATATGACTATAACACCTTGGAGAGCATTGCAAAGAGTGAAGGATGAAAACCTTGTCAAAGAAATATTATCTCATGTGAGGTCAGGGTTATTATCATTAGAGAAAATGTTTGAGGAATTTCAAAAGTAAATTTGTTGAATTATTTTTACTTATTTCTAGATTATAATTTTATTTTAAATATAACATATTGTTCTTGGTAGTATTTGTTATACATATCATTATATGAACTTTTTAAACTTATCTATGCAGTCATAAAGTTAAGAACAAATGGTTAAATTGTTGAATGAAGATAGTTGGGATGATGTTGTACGCAACTATCCAGATTCAAGTTCTACATCAACATTAATTTTCTTTTTTTAAGGTATGTTGATTTATACATTCATTTTTATTGACCTGTATACTATTTTTATTTTATAACTTATACATATATTTGTTTATTTTATTAAAGATGAGGTAGGATGCAAATGGAGCACCAGATAGTTTCAGAACCTTTATTGAAAAAAATAAGATCGAGAAACTGAAAAAGCAACGTCTTAAGAATGTTGAACTTAATCCAAATCTTACTCATTTCATTTGGAATGGGCTTGACATTATTCAATATCAAATAATACAAGGCGACTGTGAATACATTGCTAAAATCACACCTAAAAGGGATTATGCCATAGTTATTGTAGATATTCCCCATGGTTTCAATATTCCAAACATTGACTATGATAGTGACCCTTATACTTATCAAGCTCTTAGTAAAGTGGCTGCAAGATTTCTAAAAGTCACATCATCACCATTATAGAGATTTGTGACATTTCATTCAACACACAGTTGGCAATGTTATTGTCAAGCTTCAAGGGGAAAACAAAATCAAGGATGCAGTTTACATGGTCAGATGTTGAAAATGTATATTTGATTAATGTTAAAAAATTCATTTATGTACAAGTTAATTGAACTTTTACTATTTCATGTTACAAGTTAATTGAACTTTTACTATTTCATGTTACAGGCAAAAGTCAAATCTTCTTAACGTAAAGATCAACCATTTATAAATGATTGTGAGTTCATCCATATTGATAGTTCGAAAAAAGATGATAGCTATATGTCTATGATTTTTAATCGGCTAGATGGAAAGATTCATAGCCGAGTACTTGTTTATGATGTTGTTGTGAGAAAACTAACATATGAAGACAAAGAAGCAAAATGAGATATAGTTAACATTTATCAAAAACCACAGTTATTGATTAACTATCTTATAGACATATGTTCAAATAAAGGAGATTGGGTTCTGGATTTATTTTCTAGCTCAGGTAAGTTTTATTATATGGAATTGAATTTCAATATCTTCTTTCTTAATTTATATGTCATTGTACTAATTTACTTCATTATTTCTTTTGTGCTTGATAATTAGGTACAACACTAACATGTTGCCTTCAAAAAGAAAGAAATTGCATTGCCATTGAAAAAGATCCAATACAGTGCAATTTTATTTAGCAAAGAATTAATGTTCTTCAATTTCTTCTAGATGCAATGCAAGAAATTAGGTTGAAGAAAGGGGACTTTAGTGAATCACGTGTGGCAAAAAAGGCAAAGGAACCTCAACCACCATTACATGGAATGATTGGAAAGACATACATTGGGAGATTCGCAGACATCAAAGATCCATTAGAAGAGGAAAATGAGGAAAATGAAGCAGAAAGTATTGTGGAACAAGACAATGATGAAACTCTAGAGAATGAAGAGTTTGGATTACGTGATATTGTTGATTAAATTTAAGTTATGCTCGGAAATTAAGGTCATTTTTTGTAACTATTAATTAGTTATAGTTGTAATGTTTTGACTATGAGATTTTATGAGAAGAATAAGCGTTCAATTAACGTTGTTATGTATTCAATATTTGTATTATGTGATTTTTACGTTAATTTTTATGTTAATCATTATTTTTTTGAAAAAAATAATGATTATTATTATTTTTTTGACATGAAATTCATAAAAAATAAAAATAAAAACAAAACAAAACAAAAAACAAAAACAACAACAACAACAAAAACTATTATTTAACCATTTTTAGTTAAAATTTTCCTATAAAAATTGTGATTTTGACATGTCATTTTTAACAAAAAAAAATACAAAAAATTATCAAAATGCGTAATTTTTTAGTAATATTTATGTTGAAAATGGTTATTTTTATGTCAATTGTAAAAAATTATTGTTTCTTAGAGACAATTATTTCATGTGCATTGAAAAATTAATTAACGATGTATAAATGTGTAGAATATCGAAACTTCAAAATATCGACACTCTTCTTTAAATATGCAAAACAATAAAAACCTCACTACAAAAAAAAATAAAATAAAAAACAAGAAAATATGAAGAAGAAGACCATTTCAAAAATTGTTAAATTTAGAAAATAATTGTTTACATTTCATACATTAGAAATTTAAATAGGTCTTTTAAAAAAAGGGTCTGATGCAGAATCACCACTTTTTTTAATCAACATGCAAATCACTAACATTCTAAAACGTAATGTACATAAAAAAATTTAAAGTGCCAAAAACTATGCTCTAAAAAAAATATGTGTTCCGCATCGCCCCTTTTTAAAATCGGGTCATTTTTTTTGCTATCTCTATGAAACAGGTAACAATATTAGTTCTCGTTTCAAAGTTTACATTGTTAATTGTTAGTCATGACATTAAAGATCAAATACTTATTATTGCTTTCAACCATAGCATTAAAAATAAAATACTGTGACCAAAAAAAAAAAAAAAAACTTAAAATTTTGACAAATTTTCAACCATGAAATTAAGACCAAATATCACGACTATAAAAAACCTCAAGTTTTCCATATATTTCAACCATGGAATTATGGAAAAAAATATATGACTAATTTTTTTTTAAATGAACACCTGAATGAAAGAGTCATTATACCAAGAGTAATTTCTTTTTAAATGCTAAAAATATAACTATTTTAAAATCTTACCCTAAGACAACTTGATACATTGCAATGAAAATTTAAAAATATACTATCAAATTGGCATGCAGCGTAGGCGAACTCAACCTATTGCAATGAAATCTAAATAATGAACCATCAAATTGACATATTGTGGGGACAAACTTGATCCATTATTATAGAAACTTTAAAATCAACTATCAAATTGACACACTGTGGGGTCAGGTTGCTAGTCAAGGATCGACACGGACCCTGGAAAAAATTAAAATAATAATAATAATAATAATAATAAATAGATAAATAAATGAAAATGGAAAATACAAAAAAAAAAGAGTGAAATTCAAAAAACAAAAACAAAAAGTTTAGAAAAATAGTAACTAATAAATAAAATAAATAAAAAAGATGGAAAATCACCAAAAAAATCAAACATAAAAAATATATATAAAAAATATCTTTCGGAGAAATCACAAAGTAGTTTTCGGGTAGACCATAAAAACACACACTAAAAATTATATAAAAAACACTCACAAAACTATATAAAAAACACAGAAAAAATCAAACATGAAAATCGTTTAAATTTTTTAAACTCTAAATAATAATAATAATAAATAAAAAATGAAAAACAAGAAAATAGTTAAAAAAAAAATTAATGAGAAAATTTAAAATTTAGCACTAAAGAAAAAACAACAAAAAATTGGATACTTAAAAAATAAACAAATAAAAACGCAAACAAATTAGTGTGATAAATCCGAAAGACTTTATAAAAATTAATGTATTCATTAAATGCCATATAGTCTCAATATTGCTATAATTGTGATTTTAATGGTCGCATGGAATTCTCTTAAGTGGAGTTGAGCTTAAGGCTTCTTTCCTTTGAACCATAGTTCTTGCCCTGATTGAATCATGTTGAAGAAAGTGTAACTAGGTTCGGTATTTGCAAATGTAATTTCGATCTTTGTACTTATCAAGAAAAATAAATATTATTTTTATAAATTATAAGAATGAGTTTCTTGCTCATTCCACAGGTCTAGGAAAGTCAAAGAGTCAAAGACATGTGTAAAGAGCTCTTCTTGAGCATATATGTAATGTATATGAGTCTACCTAGTGACTAGATTAGCCCTCCAAGACCAAGCACAATCCTCCAAGACAAGCACAAAGAAGTCTGCCTGCAAAACGATGAAGAGAACAGTTAAAGTTGACCTCAAAATGAATATTAACATCAAGTCGGCTCACATATGAAGACACATCTTTTCGGTAGACATTTCGACTTAAATACCCCTGCAAACCACTATATATACCCAGTCAGGGTCTGTGCAGAAAAAAAGAAACAAGATCTCAGATATCTTTGAAATTGCGGATGAAGTTCAAGGTACATTATTTCGGATAAGGTACAGGGTTACAATATTTCGAATAAGTACAAAAGTACAATATTTCGGATGGGTGCAGTGAACACAATGTCTCTGAAATTTTGGGTGTAATCATGGTGTAAGAAATTACTGTCATAAGAAATTTGATCAAGCATATTTGTGTCTTAGCTTCCTCATAGTAGTAATGATCATTGTCTCAACATAATTGTGATCCCACAATAAGATGCTCTCGGAATACTAGACACAATGATAATGGCAACCATGATCTCGATTATAACCCTAGTGAAGGAAGGGTCATGATGCAGACCACGGTTCATTGATAAAGACATGTTATCAAATTTATGATGAAGACAAGGTAGAGACCTCGTTGACATAGTGATAACCTCAATAGAAGTGCAATTATGATCTCGAGGAATGCACAACTATGATGAAACAGTCATGATCTCGATGGATCTAAGAGAAGCTCTCATTCATATGGAGATCTCGTGAAGACCTCGGTGAAGGTGCAACAATGATGTTGTAGCAGTAATGAAGATCTCGGTGGTGTAGTGGTAATGGCCTTAGTGGTGCAGCGATGATGATGATCTCAACAGTGACAAAGAAGAAGATTGGTGTCTTGGTCTTGGAGTGGCGTATAAGGTCAAATGTCATGGTCTTGGTATTCGTCAATTGGAATCTCTTCAAGAAGAATTATGTGTGTGTTTTCCTCTCCAAGAGGGAGAGGTTTTGGCCCTAGCAGAATGCCAACATATTGTGTTCTTGTCTCTTTGTTTTTGGCAGCTATTTGATGAAATAAGAAACACAAATAAGAAACACACACTCTAATAATGTCAAAAAGAAGATAGTGCTAATAAGAAAATTAAAAAGGCCTCACAAATATGTAGGTTTTAACCCCGCATAGAAATTACCTGCATGCGAATTCTAAAACACAGAAAATAAACAATGCGAGATCATAACACATATACATAGAGATTTTCCCCTGGATCCCAAAACCGGGACTACCAGCTTGATTTTTCATTATGTTCCTTTCAATGTTACAATACATATTTATACATGCCGAAGCATCTAATACCATGGACCAAAAACCACGCGTCCAAAAAACATGTGCGAAAATCATGCACAAAACCATAGTTGGGTCCACCCAACCTAACATAGGGTCCAAAACCATAATTTTCCGGGGCGCTACCCCGGACCCCATAAAGTGGGCTACGAGTGCCCTTCAAACCCCCAGTTAACTACGTGGAAAGAATACAACACAACCCAACATTCTCCCACTTGTTGTTTTCTTTCCACAGGGGGCCACAAGAGAGCTTAGTCATTTTCCCAACCCTGAAATGCCCATTGTCTCTCTACACTAAGAGAACTTCTCAGAGCTCACAGATTTTTTCAATGCATCTGCAGTATTCTTCAAAGTGTCCACCTTTACCAGCAACACCTTTTTGTCTTTTATCATATCCTTCACAAAGTGATACTCAACATCAATGTGCTTTGTCTTTGAATGATATGCAGGGTTCTTTGCCAAGAAAATTGCACTTTGGCTGTCACAATCTATCCTTATAGCTTCCTGTACTAACCCCATACTTGAACACAATCTCTGCAACCAAACTGCTTCCTTGCTTGCATGAGTGGCTGCCATATATTCTGCCTCTGTAGTTGATAGTGCCACTACAGATTGTTTTTTACTCATCCAACTGACTGCACCTCCAAATAGGTTAAACACATACCCACTTGTAGATTTTCTCTGATCCAAATCTCCAGCCCAGTCTGCATCAACAAAGCCACGAATATCCAACAGTCTGTCCAATCCCGGTCTTCCTTGGTAGCACAGACCATAATCACTAGTGCCATGCAAATACCTGAAAACCCGCTTCACTGCTGTCCAGTGCTCCTTTCTTGGTTTTGACATAAACCTGCTCAATACTCCCACTGCATGTGCAATGTCTGGTCTAGTGCAGACCATTGCATACATCAAGATACCGACTACACTTGCATATGGAACACGGGACATGCCCTCTTCCTCTTCTTGTGTCTTGGGACATTGTTCAGTAGATAACCTCACACCTACAAGAATAGGAACCTTCACTGGTTTACTATCCTGCATGTTAAAACTCTGCAGTATTGTTTCGACATACTTCCTCTGGTTAACTAGAGCTTCCTCTTTGCCCGATCTCTTTTAATTTCCATGCCCAAAATATAGTTTGCAGCACCAAGATATTTCATGTCGAATTTGGAGGACAATTAGGTCTTCAAATCCTGGATAATTTCTTTGTCATTTCCAATCAGCAACATATCATCCACATACAAGACCAGATAAATAACACAGTCACCAATTAATTTAAAATACACACAGTGATCTGCTTTGCTTCTAGTGAAGCCAAGTCCCCATATAAATGTATCAAATTTCTGATACCACATCCTTGGTGACTGTTTTAACCATACAGAGACTTCTTTAACTTGCATACTAGTTCTTTCTTACCCTTCGCTGCAAAGCCTTCAGGTTGCTTCATGTAGATTTCCTCTTCCAGATCCCCATGAAGAAATGTTGTCTTCACACCCATCTGTTCTACCTCAAAATTAAAAGCAGCAACAACAGATAAAAGTAATCTAATAGAAGTTACCTTGGCAACAGGAGAAAAAATATCACCAAAATCAATTCCCGGCACCTGAGAATAACCTTTTGCTACCAACCGAGCTTTGTATTTCTCCACTTTTCCTTCTGCATTTGTCTTCTTTTTGAACACCCATTTGCTGCCAATGGGTTTCCTTCCAGCTGTCAACTCCATCAGATCCCAAGCCTCATTTTTGTGCAAAGATGTCATTTCATCAACCATGGCTTCTTTCGAGAGTTTTCCATCCTCTGAATCTACTGCTTCCTTCACAGTTCTGGGGATCATCGTCAGTAATAGATAAAGCAAAGTTAGAACAGAAAGCAGATGGACTATACCTTTCAGGCTGCCTTCTTTCTCGAACTGATCTTCTCACAGCTGGAGTTTTTGGTTCTTCATCTTCTGATTCGTCCTCTGCTGTAGAGTCTGATTCTTCCTCCTTTAGATCAAACTCTATCTTCTCAGGTCCTTTCGTTGGACTTCATGTTTAATAACATCTTTCACCTCTTTGAACACCACATCTCAGCTGTACACAACCTTCTGTGTTACTAAGTTCCAAAGCTTATAACCCTTTAAACCATCCTTATACCCAATAAAGATGCACTTTTCAGATTTACTATCCAACTTGGTTCGTTTCTCCTTTGGAACATGTACATATGCATCACATCCAAATACCCTCAGATGTGAAAGAGAGGGTTTCTTACCAGTCCATATGTCTTGTGGAGTCTTATCCTCCAACGCTGATGAAGATGACTTGTTGACCAGGTAACATGCAGTATCCACCGCCTCTGCCCAGAATTCCTGTCCTAACCCGGCACCATTGAGCATGCTTCTTGCCCTTTCCATCAACGTCTTATTCATTCTTTCTGCAACTCCATTTTGCTAACGTGTATATGGAGTAGTGTTCTGTCGTGCTATACCACACTTCTTACAGAATTATTAAAATTCCTTACTGCAAAACTCTCCACCATTATCTGTCCTCAACACCTTTATCTTCTTCTCTATCTAGTTTTCCACCAGAGCCTTAAATTCTTTAAACCTGTCAAAGACTTCAAATTTCTTCTTAAGGAAATATATCCATGTATTCCGTGAGAAGTCATCTATAGATGATACATAGTACATAGACTTACCCAGTGATGGAACCTTCACAGGTCCAAACACGTCACTATGCACAAGTTCTAATATCTATTTCGCTCTCTTACTACCAGAGGGGAAACTCACCCTATTCTGCTTCCCATATACACAATTTTCACAGAAATCAAAATCCAGAGAGCTATTACTCATACCTTCTACCATACCTTTACCATGAAATATCCGAAGGACCTTTTCTCCAATATCTCCAAGCCTTTGATTCAACAACATGGTCTTCTCTCCAGAGACCACTAGATTTTCTGTTCCACTTTCAGGAACCACAGAACTATTGCACCCATCAATAACAGTGCTACCTTGCAGCTTATACAGAATTCCAATCCGAACTCCCCGCATCATTACCAGTGCTCCCCGAACCATCTTGCAGGTATCCTTCTCGAACACTGTTTTTACACCTGCATCATCCAACTTGCTAACAGAAATCAGATTTCTGGATAATGCAAGAATATGTAGAACACCTGGAAGCGTTCTAACCCTTCCACCTTGCAACTTCAACTTTACTTTTCCGCGACCAACTATTCGAGCCTTCCTGTCATCCCCCAAGAAGACATCACCACCATCATATTTCTCATACTTGTAGAACCACTCTCTATGGGGAGTGAAGTGAAAGGATGCACCTGAGTCAATCAACCATGCCTCATGATCTACATGTGTACTTGAAGAAGCCAAGTACACATCCCCACCTTCATCTGAGGTGGTTTTCACCTCTGCGGAAGGAGCCTCATCATATCCCTTTCCTTTGTCAAGAGCTTTAGATTTACAGTCCCTTTTGTAGTGCCCTTCCTTTCCACATTTCCAGCACACCACCTTTACAGGTTTTCCTAGAGATTTAGATCTCCCACTCGATGACTTATTTTTGTTTCTGTTCTGGGTCCGCCCTCGTACAGACAAGGCATCACCATTTTGGCTCTCTATATTTTTCCGTCTCATCTCCTCTGTCAGCAAGGATGAGACTATTTCATCAAAATGCAAGGCAGTTGCATTGTTACCTATTGCAATAACCAGACTATCCCACGAATTTGGTGAAGAACACAACAAACTGATGCACTTACCTTCATCTAAAATTTTAATATCAACCGATGCTAACTGACTTACCACAGTATTAAATGCATTCAGATGCTCTGTCACCGAGTTTTTATCTTTCATCCTTAGGTTATATAACTTTTTCCACAGGAACATTTTATTCACCAAAGACTTAGATTAGTACAAAGTCCCTAACTTGTCCCACAAAGCCTTTGCCATAGCTTCCCCTGATACATTTAGCAATACTGAATCTGAGACACACAATCGTATTGTGTTCTTTGCCTTCCGATCCAACTTCTTCCATTCTTCATCGGACACTCCTGTTGGTTTAGTACCCGGATCTACCGCGATCCACTGGTCTTTATCCACCAACAGATCCTCCATCTTGAGTTTCCACAACTCAAAACTCTGACCATTAAATTTCTCGATCTCTATCTTTCCACTACTCGCCATCTTCTTTCACCACCAGAATCGATCTCGCAGATCTCCCACTGAACAGGGTCTACCACAGGCCCGAGCGAAACCCCTCAGCAAAAAATGCGTCCCCTTGAAGCCAAAACAACTTTGATACCAAATGTAGGTTTTAACCCCGTACAGAAATTACCTGCATACGAATTCTAAAATACAGAAAATAAACAATGCGAGATCATAACACATAAAACACATATACACAGAGATTTGCCCCTGGATCCCAAAACCAGGACTACCAGCTTGATTTTCATTATGTTCCTTTCAATGTGACAATACATATTTATACATGCCGAAGCATCCAATACCATGGACCGAAAACCATCGCGTCCAATACCATGGACCGAAAACCATCGCGTCCAAAAAACATGTGCGAAAATCATGTACAAAACCATAGGTGGGTCCGCCCAACCTAACATAGGGTCCAAAACCAAAATTTTCTGGGGCACTTCCCCAGACCCCATAAAGTGGGGTTACGGGTGCCCTTCAAACCCCCTGTTAACTACGTGGAAAGAATATAACACAACCCAACAAAATAGTTCTCAAAAAAGAAGAATCTCATTAACCACATGTGCCCTAGATTTTTCAACAAATCCTTGGATTTATGAGGAAGATGAAGTGTTGTAAGTCTTCATAGAGCATTAAAAGGAAGAGATTATAATCTACATTAATGAATGGTTGTTCTTGAAATGATAATCTATGAAAGTGAGCTTTGGACCCTTAGCTAATCAATTGTTAGGAAGGATTTTAAGATTTCCCTGAGTATAAATATAGAGCTGTGGAATACCAATATCATAAAGGCCAATTGGTCTCAAAATATTGTTGTAGGTGTGAAGGCCCTATAAATCTATCTCTTGAGATAGATTTGGGTTACAAATCTGGTATGGTGATTGAAGGTGTAGAATTATATCACCAACTCTTCCTTTGTTTTGTTTCCGCAGTTACAAAGGGGTCTAGTATAAGTTGAAGTATTGAGCTTGTATGAGGAGTAAGCCTCACTTCTCATAGATCCCACTAAGACCCATATAAGTGTAAGTACATATCTAGAGCAAAAATATATTAATGTGTAATCCAAATATTTACTTATATAGCAAAAGTTAAAATAATTAATGGAGGCATGGTAAATTTGGTAGAACTTGGTTTTTATGAGTGAAGAGAGAAAGTTTACACTGTGATTATATCATTTTGGTGTATATGCATATTCATATAGAGATCTAGAGTCATGTTTGAGTTTAATATATCTCAATGAGAATATTAATCTTGTTGTCAATTCATGAGTAAGGACTTGCATAAATTTTGGTGGGAAGTAAACACTAAGTTTGAACATTTACATTTTTACTTCTACATGTTTATGTGTTAACAAATACATAAATACAGTGGAAAATGAATCCTAGTAAGTATGCTTAATTAAATATGATTCTTACCTATTTTGGCTCAAAGACTTCGTTAAATTATTGTGAGAAATAACTCTTGATATATATATATATATATATATATATATATATATATATATATATATATATATATATATATATATATAGTATTGAATATTATATATGAATTGAAATATCAACTATATAAGTTCATATGTTTATTAAAAATGTTTATATAAATTTTAGGATAGGCAAATCCTAGTAGGAAATTTGTTTGAATATGATAACTTCTAGTGTTAATCCATTCCAGAAGTGAAATTTTCCCCAATGTATTATTTATATTCACAGATATTTCATACATGAAGAAGGGAATTCTAAGAAAAAAAAATTACCCAAACTATGATCTTCTGAAATTCTCTCCTCTTAAAATTAATTGATTTCATCAATATAGATCATACTTTTTAATGTTTAATGCAAATTCTCTTAGATTTGATGCAAAAAAAATCACAATCTACAATTCAAAGAAATTTCTCAAGTTTTCGAAATACATGGCGTACCTAAGTCTATGGACAAGGCTAGCTTGGATATGGACTGATCAAGTGAGGGAATGTTTTTGGAAATAAATAGGAGGAATCCTTGTTATAATAGAGAGGACATTACCCATAGTTCAAAAGAAATACTTCCTTATAAAGTCATCAATATCCAAAATGTTTGAGCAAGGAGCATAGTAATTGAGGATCTCTTGTGCAATGGATTCCAAGTGGGAGATGATTGCCTCAAGGTGGTTGCTTAGTGTCTAAAGAGAGGAATTTTTTTCCTGAAACTTCTTTATGACTTGTTTCATGGGCACCAACTATCAAAGAGGGGTAATATTTGTGGAATTCATCGAGCTTAAAGGTTTCAAAGGGTAAAAATATTAAATTTCACTGATGACTAATCATCGGAGATCAACGATCTTGATTAAGTTTCATAGAGTCAAAAGTATTAACTATCGACAAAGTATTTGATTTCACCAATGGCCAATGGCTATCGACAAGAATGTTTGGAGTTCACCTTATCTAAAAGTGTTTGATCTCATCAACAATAAAAAAATTGGAGTTCACCTTATCTAAAAGTGTTTGACCTCATTAACTATTAGGGAAATATTTTGGGTTTTACTATGGACAAACTATGGATTTTATGAATGGTTGATGAAGCCATTGGCACCATGGAAATTAACATATGGAAATTGAGGCGAGATATATTTATTTATTATATAATAATGGTGAAATCTATGTATACATGGATTGATGAATTAAAGTTTTATTTAATTCTCACTCATGTAAATATATGTAAAGAAAATTAATTTGAGCAAACAAATTACATGGTAATTCCAGATGGCCTTGATGCTAATTTGGCACCATCCCCCAGGCTGACACATCGATTAGGGTGCCATGTCATTTGTCACATGTCGGCTGAGCAATACATTGACATGGTGTTAAAGGTGAAAATCTTCAAGTGCCCATATCTTGATGATCCCAAGTTGAATTTTAATAAATTTTATGTTGGCATTATGATTCAAGTGTTGTCCTTGATGGCAACTCACTCAGAGGATGGTACAAGTGCTCAGAGGTTGGTACAAGTGATGGCATCTTAATCAGAAGACAGATCTCAGTACAGCATGCCAAGGAAGCTCATACACGCCGTTTCGTTAAGCCCAAGTCGCGTGTACACGCTAGTTCGATTCATAAAAAGCGCGTGTATGTGGAAAGGTTCCTTTGGTCCATGGTGGTTAGTTCTTGGAAGTTGTGCCTATGATTTCGGACCATTGTGTCTCGACGGGCGTGTCGATCCCTAGTTTTGAAGTTGATGGTATTGTGTTACTATGGTTTTGGCTCTTGGTATTGAGCTAGGCCTAAGACTATATAAGGAGAAGAAGATCATTAGGCAAAATCATCTTTCGACAAGGGCTTGAATATCTAAGAGTGAAAGAGATCTGATTTGCAGGTGCTGGGTTGCTTGATCTAAGCCAAGGAGAGATCACATTGGTTGATGGAAGACTAGATCTAAGGATAGATCGGGATCTAATGGTTTGAAATGCACTATCATGATATGGTTGATTATGCTTATTTCTAGATCTACATATTGTCGCAATGCTATGTTCTGGGTCTAACTAATGTCTGGTACAGCTGCAAATTGAGAAAGTTTATTTTTAGATCTGTACGCAGGTTGGCTTCGGTAAAAGAGCGTGTATACGCGGGTTTGCTCCTTGAAGTAGCGTATATCTTTTGAAGCTTGTTTTTGGGTTTACAGTGGGGTCTGACAGTTATTGCAGAGTTCTGTAGTCTGCTCTGTGTTCTGATAACTGGTGATTGACAGGGTTCAGTGGTTCAGTGATTCAGAGTTTGGTTGTTTTATGCTTCAATGATCTGTTGTGGAAATTGAATGAATTGTGGTCTTCAGATTGTAATGTTGTGCTTCAGGAATATTCAAGTCTGAAAATGTATGAAAGGTGATATCTGAAGGAAAGAAGATTGTAGGTCAGCACCTACGTACTAGTATCTTGGCTAGTACAAGAACAAAAGGGGGTTGGAGCTCCCTTCCAAGGAAGTTTGGAGAACGAGAGAAGGTTGTAGCCTTCTGCAGGTTGTAGCCTGCGTACTGGTATAAGGCTGCACCAGTACAAAAGATTGTAAACTGAAGTTTCTTATTAAAGAAAGATAGAGACAACTTGCAGCAGGTGGTTTTCACCCACATTGGGTTTCCACCTTATATCTTGGTGTTCATGTGTGTGGCTTTTGATCTGTTCTGTTATACTGCATCTGCTTACTGTTAATGTGGTGAATAATGTCCTGATGAACTTAACTGAAGAATAAGCTAACTAAATTATGAGTTTTCTGCTTATACGCTGTTTTATTTAGTCACAGTAGCGTGTACACGCTGTTTTACTTAACTGAAGTAGCGTATATGTTTCTGAGCATTGAAAAGGTTTGATTGATCTGATAATACTGATTCACCCCCCCTCTCAGTATTATTTCCAACAATTGGTATCAGAGCAGGTCCTTCAGAGAAGCTTGATCGCTTGAAGGTAGATCATTCATCATGAGCAACTACGAGAAAGAAGCATCAATCAGGCCACCGGTTTTTGATGGAACAAATTTCAATTATTGGAAGGTAAGAGTTACTGCATATCTTCAATCTCTTGGTACAGAAGTTTGGAACATTGTAGAAACAGGCTATGCTTTTCCTTCAGCTACTCCTACAGATCCAGCTGAGAAAAAGACATATGAAACAAATGCAAAAGCAGTCAGTACTCTATTAGGAAGTATATCCCAAACAGAATTCATGAAGGTCATGCACTTCAAATCAGCAAAAGAGATATGGGACAAAATGATCACTAGCTATGAAGGAGATGAACAGGTAAAGGAAGCTAAACTTCAAACTCTCAGGATTCAATATGAGACTCTCAAGATGTATAATGATGAAAGTGTGGCAAATTATTTTCTTCGGGTAGATGAGATTGTTAATTGTATGAAAAATTTGGGTGAAGAAATAAAAGAGACTATAGTAGTTCAAAGATTCTAAGATCATTATCCCCCAAGTTTGAATCTAAAGTATCTGCAATAGAAGAAAAGGAAAATCTCAAAGTTCTCACTATGTCTCAGTTACATGGAATTCTAACTGCTTATGAAATGAGAAAGGGAGGTCCATCAGACAGAAGGGAAGCTGCTTTTAAGGCATCAGGAAAAGAAGATTACTATGAAGCAAGCCATGTTCCAGAAGAAGAGGAAGAAGAATCAAATTTTGTCAGAAATCTTCAAAGGGGTGCTGGAAGGTTCAGAGGTAAGCTACCTTTCAAATGCTTTGCTTGTGGAAGAGTAGGTCATTATGCTGCAAAATGTCCTAATAAGGATAAAGGAAAAGAACCTGCTAGATGGAATAAGAAACAAAGTGCAAATAAGAAAAGCTACTACACCCATGAAGATAGTGATGGCTTATCAAACAGTGATGAAGATGAACAAGGTAATAAATATAAGCTATTAATGGCATTTGAAGATGATGATTATGAGGATGCTGTAGATGTGGATAATCTCTATAATGAAATTACTAGACTCAAGAGATGCATAGAAGAAAAGAGTGTGATCATTGATACTTTGCAATTTCAAATTGATGAAAAGGAAAAACATCTTGAAAAACTAGAAGGTGAAATTGTTGGTCTCAGAAAAGAAATTGAGAAAACAAAAGCTATTAATCTTAAGTTTGTCAAAGGATCTGAAACTTTGGATGAGATTATCAATGTGCAGCGGTCTCCTCTAAACAAGACAGGTTTGGGCTATAATGGAGAAACCTCTCAAGCATCCACCTCAAAGAATTATCTTGATGCAGCAAGAAGAAATGAGCAGAAGAACAATGAAGATAATCAGGTAAAGCAGGGACGAATTACAAACAGAAACTATCAGGGACAATCCTTCTTAAGGGTGAACAAAAGCTACAACCAACCACAGGTAAAATCTTCTCAGTTTGGCACAAGAATAGATGAAAATAGAAATTACAATCAGTTGGCTGGTAGATTCAATAACCGCAGAAGCTTCTTCAATGGACAATGCTTTTCTTGCCATAACTTTGGTCACAAAGCAGCTCAATGTGTTGCATATAAAACAATCATGACTAGGGAAGCTCAAAAACAAAGAAGTATGACAGGGATTACAAAGAGGACCTATAACAACTTTTCGGTTCTTGAAAATGAAGTTGAATGTTCTATTTGCAATAATTTTGGTCATAAAGAATCTGAATGCAGGAGCAGGTTTCAGGAGAAAAAGGAACAAGCCACGAGCACCAAAAAATGGAGAATAAAAGAACCTCAGACAGAAAGATGTGGGATAGCGTTTTATGCAGAAGGACAGGAAAATCTATGGTACATTGACAGTGGATGTTCGAAACATATGACAGGTGATAAAGAAAAACTTGAATCTTATTCTACTTTAGAAAAGGGAAAGAAAGTTTCTTTTGGAAATGATACTCCTGCAACTATAAAAGGAAAAGGTATTGCTCCTTTGAAAGAAAAGGTCAAGGCTGGAAATGTTTTGTATGTTGATGGATTGAAGCATAATCTTCTAAGTGTCAGTCAGATGTGTGATCAAAAAACCGAGGTTATTTTCAGATCGAATGGATGTCTTGTTCGTGATCTTGATACAGGTAAAACAGTTCTCAAAGGCAAAAGAACTCCAAATAATCTGTACATATTTGAAGAAGGACAACAACAATGCTATCTTAGCAAGGATGAAGAGCACTGGTTATGGCATCGAAGGTTGGGACATCTAAGCTTCTCACAAATAAGAAAAGCATGCAAATATCAGGCAGTTCGCGATCTTCCAGATATCAAAATTCCAGACAACACCATATGCAAATCTTGTCAGTTTGGAAAGCAAACCAGAACTAACTTTCCAGAAAAGGAAGGATCAGCTAGCTTGCCTCTTGAGCTAGTCCATACAGATGTATGTGGTCCATTTAGGAAAAGGACACCTCGAGGAGAAGAATATCTGATATTATTCATTGATGATTTCTCAAGGTTTGTTTGGTTAGGGCTTATGAAGCACAAAGATGAAGCATTCGAAAAATTCAAATCCTTCAAAGCATTGGCTGAAAATGAATCAGGACACAAAATTAAGTGCCTCAGATCTGACAGAGGTGGGGAGTTCACATCAAATGAATTTTTCGATTTCTGCGATGAACATGGGATAAGAAGAGAATTCTCTACAGCTAGAACTCCTCAGCAAAATGGGGTTGTGGAAAGAATGAACAGAACTATCCAACAAATGGCTCGTGCTATGCTCGATGAATCAGGTACTCCTGCAACCTTCTGGGGTGAAGCTGCACATGCTGCTGTTATCATTCTTAACAAAACAAATGTCCGAGTAAACAGCACTCAAACACCTCATGAGCTTTGGAGTGGTAAAACTCCTTCCGTGAAGCATTTCAAAATCTTTGGGAGCAAATGTTATATTAAGAATACTGATGAGCAACTTGGCAAACTTGAACCTAGAGCAGATGAGGGCATTCTTCTTGGTTATTCTCCACATAGCAAAGCATACAAGTGCTACAATAAAAGACTTGGCAGAATTGTTGACAGTATTGATATAGTGGTTGATGAGAAGGGATATATTCCTAGGCAAGTTCATCATGAAGACATTGAAGAAGATGAAGGTTACTCTCAAAGGCGAAATGATGAAGAAGAAGAATCTCAAGAAGAACCAGAGGAGCAGACAAGAATAGAAGAGAAGACTCCATCCAGATATGTCCAAAAGAATCATCCAGAAACTCAGATTGTGGGGCAGAAAGAAGCAGGAGTACAAACAAGAAGGACACTTGCAGAAGCTTCAAGCTACTTGGCTCTACTCTCCTCCATTGAACCACAAAATGTGAAAGAAGCATGCAAAGATGAATGTTGGGTCAAAGCAATGGATGAAGAACTTGAGCAAATCGAAAGGAACAACACTTGGGAATTAGTTCCTAGACCAAAAGATAAGAATGTAATAGGAACAAAATGGGTCTTCAAGAATAAGTTAAATGAAAATGGAGAAGTAATTAGAAACAAGGCCAGACTTGTTTGTAAAGGGTATGCACAGCAAGAAGGAATAGATTTTGAAGAGACCTTTGCTCCTGTGGCAAGACTAGAGGCCATCCGAATGTTCCTTGCTCTCTCAAGCTTTCAAAACTTCAAGGTATTTCAAATGGACGTGAAATCAGCCTTCCTAAATGGAGACTTAGAAGAAGAAGTATATATTGAGCAGCCAGATGGGTTCATTCTTGGAAATGATCCAAACCTTGTATGCAGATTGAAAAAGGCACTCTATGGGCTCAAACAAGCTCCAAGGGCTTGGTACTATCGGTTGGACAAATATCTTCACCAACAAGGCTTTTCAAAAGGATCAGCAGATAGCAATCTCTATATAAAAGTTGAAAATAACAAATTGCTAATTCTTGTTGTTTATGTAGATGATATTATTTTTGGCAGCAATGAAGAGACCATGAGTCAAAACTTTGCCTTGGTTATGCAGAAAGAATTCGAAATGTCACTTCTTGGAGAATTGACATATTTTCTTGGATTGCAAATCCAACAAAATGAAGGAGGTATCTTCTTGTCTCAAACCAAATACCTCAAGCAGATCTTGAAGAAGTATGGCATGGAAGAGTCAAAACCAGTATGTACACCCATGGTTACAGGATGCAGCCTCAGTGCAAATGATGAATCAGCAGCAGTTCACCAACCCACTTATAGATCCATGATTGGGAGTTTGCTTTATTTGACAGGTACTCGACCAGATATTACACATGCAGTAGGAATGGTTGGAAGATTTCAAGCCAACCCAAAGGAAACTCATCTTCAGGCAGTCAAAAGAATCTTCAAATATCTTCAAGGGACCCAAAACTATGGCTTATGGTATCCTAGAAATACTGATCTCACTCTTCATGCTTACACAGATGCAGATTGGGCTGGAAGTGTGGATGATAGGAAAAGCACAAGTGGAGGTGCTTTCTTCATGGGTTCCAGATTAGTATCTTGGTTCAGCAAGAAACAAAGTTCGATTGCCTTATCTACAGCTGAAGCAGAATATGTGGCTGCAGCATCTTGTTGCACACAACTTCTTTGGATGATGCAGACCTTGCAGGACTTTCAAATCACTTGCACTCCACCTGTCTCTATCTTATGTGATAATACAAGTGCAATCAGCATTTCAAAGAATCCTGTCATGCACTCAAAGACCAAGCACATACCAATCAAGTACCATTTTCTTCGGGAACAAGTGCTTGAGCAGAAGGTCAAGTTGGAGTATGTTCCTTCTAAGGAGCAAGTTGCTGATATTCTCACAAAACCACTGCCCAGGGAAACTTTTGAATATCTCAGACAAAAGCTGGGAGTAGTTGATGCTTCATCCTGTTGTTGAAGATTGTTTGTTCTACAGAAAAGTTGGTATACGCAGGTTACGGAAGGGATATGAGCGTATACACGCGGATTTATGGTGGGTAAGTCGCGTGTATGCTGGACGCTTGTTGCAGAAAGAATATCCGCGTACATACGCTGTTTTATACAGGATAAAACGCGTATATGAAGTTCTGAACAGCAAGGGAAAACTCTGAAGTTCTGAAAAGCAATAGGAATGTCAGAATTCTTCAGGCACAGTTTCAGGGAGTGCAACAGGCACAGGTTCAGGGGGAGCAGCTCAAAAGTCTCATAAAGCATTGTTGGCATTCAGATGTTTTGGTTGTTGGTTTCAGGAGAAGGAGCTCAGAAAGAAATTCTGGTTGCTGATCTAACAAGATGTTTATCAGATGCTGCTGGTGTCTTTCCTAAGTCTTGGTCTAGATCTGTTGTCTCTATGTCATGTATCTCTCTTGTCATATCTCTTTTATGGTGTCAAGGTCATGTAACGGCCTATGTTGGTTTCCCCACTATGCCTGGGATGAATGCTGTAATATAATTGGTTGTTTCTGATATGTCCCCTCTTGGTAGGGAGTATGGATGTATGTATTGAGTCTTTTGGTGATAGGAAGGTCCCTTATGGTGTATAAATCTTGGCTCTTGTTGAAGAACATCTTTTTCAGATCTGGCCTACTGTCAGGGGGAGCACGAGTCAGCACAGCCAAGCAGAGGTATCAGCATGTCCTCAGGGGGAGCACAGCCCTTTGCTCTTGATGTCAAAGGGGGAGAGTGACTTGGTGTGGTGGTTGCCATCAAGTCCAAAGGGGGAGATTGTTGGCATTATGATTCAAGTGTTGTCCTTGATGGCAACTCACTCAGAGGATGGTACAAGTGCTCAGAGGTTGGTACAAGTGATGGCATCTTAATCAGAAGACAGATCTCAGTACAGCATGCCAAGGAAGCTCATACACGCCGTTTCGTTAAGCCCAAGTCGCGTGTACACGCTAGTTCGATTCATAAAAAGCGCGTGTATGTGGAAAGGTTCCTTTGGTCCATGGTGGTTAGTCCTTGGAAGTTGTGCCTATGATTTCGGACCATTGTGTCTCGACGGGCGTGTCGATCCCTAGTTTTGAAGTTGATGGTATTGTGTTACTATGGTTTTGGCTCTTGGTATTGAGCTAGGCCTAAGACTATATAAGGAGAAGAAGATCATTAGGCAAAATCATCTTTCGACAAGGCTTGAATATCTAAGAGTGAAAGAGATCTGATTTGCAGGTGCTGGGTTGCTTGATCTAAGCCAAGGAGAGATCACATTGGTTGATGGAAGACTAGATCTAAGGATAGATCGGGATCTAATGGTTTGAAATGCACTATCATGATATGGTTGATTATGCTTATTTCTAGATCTGCATATTGTCGCAATGCTATGTTCTGGGTCTAACTAATGTCTGGTACAGCTGCAAATTGAGAAAGTTTATTTTTAGATCTGTACGCAGGTTGGCTTCGGTAAAAGAGCGTGTATACGCGGGTTTGGCTCCTTGAAGTAGCGTATATCTTTTGAAGCTTGTTTTTGGGTTTACAGTGGGGTCTGACAGTTATTGCAGAGTTCTGTAGTCTGCTCTGTGTTCTGATAACTGGTGATTGACAGGGTTCAGTGGTTCAGTGATTCAGAGTTTGGTTGTTTTATGCTTCAATGATCTGTTGTGGAAATTGAATGAATTGTGGTCTTCAGATTGTAATGTTGTGCTTCAGGAATATTCAAGTCTGAAAATGTATGAAAGGTGATACCTGAAGAAAAGAAGATTGTAGGTCAGCACCTACGTACTAGTATCTTGGCTAGTACAAGAACAAAGGGGGTTGGAGCTCCCTTCCAAGGAAGTTTGGAGAACGAGAGAAGGTTGTAGCCTTCTGCAGGTTGTAGCCTGCGTACTGGTATAAGGCTGCACCAGTACAAAAGATTGTAAACTGAAGTTTCTTAAAGAAAGATAGAGATAACTTGCAGCAGGTGGTTTTCACCCACATTGGGTTTCCACCTTATATCTTGGTGTTCATGTGTGTGACTTTTGATCCGTTCTGTTATACTGCATCTGCTTACTGTTAATGTGCTGAATAATGTCCTGATGAACTTAACTGAAGAATAAGCTAACTAAGTTATGAGTTTTCTGCTTATACGCTGTTTTATTTAGTCACAGTAGCGTGTACACGCTGTTTTACTTAACTGAAGTAGCGTATATGTTTCTGAGCATTGAAAAGGTTTGATTGATCTGATAATACTGATTCACCCCCCCTCTCAGTATTATTTCCAACATTTTATAACATTGGAAAGCTCTTGACAAGCAGAAGGCCACGACGATATCACAAAAGAGTTTTGAGTTGAATAAAATAAATAAATTTGATGCCTCGTATCCTTATTTACGCATTAAGGGACATGGTGTTAAAGGTGAAAATCTTCAAGTGCCCATATCTTGATGATCCCAAGTTGAATTTTAATAAATTTTATAACATTGGAAAGATCTTAACAAGCAAAAGGCCACGATGATATCACAAAAGAGTTTTGAGCTGAATAAAAAAAATAAAGATTCGATATCTCATATCCTTATTTACGTATTAAAGGACTAGGTGTTGTCATAGAGTGGTATAAGAGCTAAGAGTTATTCATCAAGATAGTGAAGATGAAAAATTGATACCCCTTACCCTCAATTAGAGGGGGTTGGGTGTATTACAAAGGGAAAATCATATTAGAGCTAGAAAACAATAATTAAAACTAGGATTAAGTAGTCATGAAATTGAGAAATTCTTGATCATCTCATAAAATGGATAACCTACCAATAGAAGAGGTGACATGAAAAGATGAGTACTTTACACATAAACATTTGCAACTAATCAAGTGTTGAGGGAACATTTTGTTTGAAGGGAAGGTGCATGTTAAGCCCTAGACAAAGCCCATGCTAAACATAAACCTCCATGATAAGTCCTATAGATTGAGTTATTACATTTTTATCATTATAGTTGTATTATTGGCTAGACCCTTTAATTATAAGCATAAGGAATCAATCATGACACTATCATAACTATCTATATAGGGAAATTAGTCATCACTATCATAGAATTTGTCATAACTTCACATTGACCAAAAATAGAAGATGCTAAGCATCATAATTGTAAGGAACATGTTGTAGGGGTGTAAGGGAATCTCCCTCCCTTGTCATAACACTATCATAAGTATCTATATAAGGAAATTAGTCATCACTATCATAGAATTTGTCATAACTTCACATTAGCCAAAAATAGATGCCAAACATCATATCTGTAAGGAGTATGTTGCAGGGGTGTAAGGAAATCTCTCTCCTGTGTAACACACCCATCCTACAAGGAATCCCCTCTAGCATGCATGTGAACTCTTACTAATAGAACAACAACTTAGAGTAACCAAAAACTAATAAATGCCACCCCACACATCTTTAGACATGTATTACTCCACAACAAGTCAATAACACATAATTCAAGCTCCAGTGGGTTGCCACTTCATAATCATGTTCATGAAAATAATGTGCCTATATTTATGTTTACACAACCAACCAATAAGAACATCCAATAAGATACCTTTTCGCTAGCACAAGCATGATTTCCAGTGCACATCCGCTACATTTAAACTTAATATAACCCTATTTGGCCTCGTGATTCATGCATGATTAGTGAAAATTTATAACCATAACCACATCAATTATGCCCTAAGGCACTCATTTTGTATTTAAACTTATGTCATCCTTATTAAAATTAACAAAACCACATAGCTAATGTTCCTTGCCGCTTAGTTTAGTAAAATATTTTAATGTCATGATATGTTGTATGTACTCCAAACAATAATAAAATTGTGAAATGAGTTATATGAATATTTGTTTAACTTTCTTTTTATTAATTTTTTTAAATATAATTAAACATTTTTGGTAGATAAAGGTTACACACACACACACACACACATATATAAAATTGGCATTGAAGAGAATGATAACAAGTTAATAATTATTTATTTAATATTGAATGATGGCATTTTTTTTAATATAATGCTCATATTATAGTACGCATGTCATGTCATTAGAGTATAGTTTGATATAATGAGAGTTGTACAAATTATACACATGTTATTTTTACATATTTTTTGTAAATTAAAAAATAAAACCCATAAAAATTGTCTATTCAATACTTTAGACCAATGAAAAAATGGAATTTTTGAATTTTACAAACCATTTGTGTTTATGGTAAAGAATTAATATATAATGTTATTTTTCAAATTATTTATATTTATTGTACATAGTAATTAGTGATATAGTACATAATAATTAACAATAGAGAATAATAAGAGACCAATAATTTAATATTGAATGATGACAATTTTTTTTATATATAATGCTCATATTATAGTACACATGTCATGTAATTAGAGTATAGATTGATATAATGTGAGTGGTATAAATTGTACCCATGTTATTTTTACATATCTTTTCAAATTTATATTTTTAATTTAATTTTTTGTGAATTAAAAAATAAAACCCATAAAAGTGGTCTATTCAATACTTTCCACCAATGAGAAAATGAAATTGTGGAATTAAATTACAAACCATTTGTGTTTATGGTACATAGTAATTAATATATAATGTTATTTTTCAAATTATTTATATTATTGTACGTAGTAATTAGTGATATAGTACATAGTAATTAATAATAGAGTACACAAAAGTCAATTCTTGCCATCATTACACAATAAGAGGGGAGATATTTCAACCAATCATATTTGAGATAAATAAAAATAAATTTTATTATACTTTACTACATTATTCTATTTTGATTTTAGAACCACTATTATATATATATATATATAAACCAAAAATCACATACACTTAAGTCACATTTATCCATGGAAAACAATAATGAAGTTGCATTTTCATTTAAGGAAACAATGGTGAAGGAATTCGTTAAAGCCACGAGTTCTCTTAGATGAGGCCCATGTTCATATTTTATGTAGGAGATGGTTAGATGATAACATTGAAAAAATATTTTATATATTATGTTAATTTATATCTTATATATTTTAGGTTAATATGTATGTGTTTTTGTAAGCTTGGTATGACTATATCTTAATCATGTCCAACTTCTCACTTCGATGGAGGTAGCACAAGATTTGAACTCAAGACATCCAATTCGGTGAGACTTCATTTCCATGGCCATTGCCAATTGAGCTATCGCAAGTGAATAGGTTAATGTGTATGTTATATATACTATGTTAATGTGTATGTTCCATGTATTATGTTAATGCATTATTTGATAATGTCATTTAATTGTTCTTTGTTGTGATTGAAAAGACATCAAATCAAAGTTTTATGATATTGAATCAATTTATAATATGGAAAATTTATCTCATTATCTTAAACTTAAAAATTCATATGATAATTTTAGATTGATAGGTCTCTATAATTTTAGTGTTTTCCTCCATTATTATTGTCATTGCAGCCTCTTATTGTTATTGTTATGTCAATGTTGTCCCCATATTGTTATTATTGTGCCTTATAGAAGCCCACTATTGTTATTGTTGTGCCCTTACATTATTGTAGTTATGTCGGCTCTGACTATAGTGTGACCCCTTAGACTCTCCCATATATAGAAAGGAGGTTTTGTCATTTGTATCATCTAAGAATTATTCATTTGTGTAATGTAAAGGATTTTTCCCCCTTGAAAAGACTTATTTTTAAGTCGTTGATTTATCTCTTCTTCTATTTTGTGAATTGGTTGCATAACCTTTGGAATAAGAGCTTTGGATTTTAGGGTTTTGCTACTTCAAACAGGTCATCATGACATTTTCGCTATAACTTTTTTTCTATGAAACTTCATAAAGTGGGAAAAAAACTCATTTGAGAAGATGATGAACTTTGTGTCTGAAATTCAGACCGTTTCTCGCTATATTTTCGAAGATATGAACCGAGGGAAAATCATCATCACTTTCTCTCTGAGCATCGGATGCAAATTTCGTAAAAAGTGACAGAAAGAGGATGGACGGTAGTTTTTTGGGTATTGTTTTCAGAGCTTTTGGGTTGCTTACTAGGTGTCTAATGGCTACAATCTTTGGGTATTGGTTTCAGAGCCTCAAGAAATGGAATTGGTGTTGTTTTAATGCAAGAAGGGAGACCCATTTCTTTTGAAAGTCGTCCAATCAAAGAAAAGTATTTACACAAAGCTATTTATGAGAAGGAAATGTTGGCAATATTACGTGCACTTAAGAAATGGTGATCTTACCTAATGGGAGGACACTTTAAGGTAAAAACGGATCATAATGGTCTTAAATACTTTTTAAAACAAAAATTATCTTCAGAAGAGCAACAAAAATGGGTCACAAAAATGTTGGGTTATGACTTTGAAATCATCTACAAAAAAAGGGAAGCAAAATGTTGTTGCATATGCGCTCTCAAGAAAGGATGAGGGTGTGGAAGCATTGCTTTGTGTCATTTCTATTATCCAACCAGATTGGATAAACGAAGCAGGGGATGAATGGAAGAATGACGAAGAAGTGTGGGCACTCATTCAAAAGTTGCAGCAAGATCCCAATACATCTGATACATTTAGCTGAAAAAATGATTTGTTATGGTACAAAGATTGCTTATACCTTTGTAAGAATTCCCAACTCAAACAAAAGATTCCTCTGGAATTGTACACCTCTCACTTAGGAGGGCACTCAGGATTTTTAAAAACTTAACACAGGGTTAAGAAGGATTTTTTTTGGGATGGCCTTAAATTTGGTATTCAAAAGTTTGTGACGGGATGTTTGATTTGCCAACAAAATAAAGTTGAGACAATTAAGACCCCAAGTCTGTTACAACCTTTATCCATTCCAAGTCAACGTTGGGAGGAGGTTTCAATGGATTTTATCACAAGTTTACCCAAGTCCGAAGGAAAGAGTGTCATCATGGTGGTAGTTGATAGACTTACCAAGTATGTACACTTTTGTGCATTATCTCATCCATTTAAAGCCAATACAGTTGCTATTGCTTTCATGGAAACAATTCAAAAGCTACATGGAAACCCAAAGATTGGTACTATGAAATACAAATTGGAGCTTCTTGCATCTTCCCGAGCGCACTCATTTTTCCATGTTTCATGCTTAAAGAAGATTATAGGTGACAAGCACCCAGTTCAAACGATATTGCTAGAACTTGACGAGGAAGAAAAAATCATATTGTAACCTGAAGCAGTCACATAAACAAGGACTCAACAACTACGAAATCGATCAATTTCATAGTATCTCATTAAGTGGAAGAACTTACCCGCTGAAAATTCCACATGGGAAGATGAAAATTTTATACATAAGCATCCATAACTACTCAAGTGTTGAGGACAACACTTTTTTGAAGGAGATGGGCATGTTAGATCCCTATAATACTAGTGTATTCCCCCATTATTATTGTCATTGCAACCCCTTATTGTTATTGTTGTGTCAATGGTATCCCCATATTGTTATTATTGTGCCCCATAGAAGCCCACTATTGTTATTGTTGTGCCCTTACATTATTATTGTTATGTCGACTCTGACTATATTGTGACCCCTTAGACTCTTATATATAAAAATGAGGTTTTGTCATTTGTATCATCTAAAAATTATTCATTTGTGTAATGTAAAGGAGGTTGCCCCCTTGAAGAAGCTTATTTTTAAGTCGTTGATCTATCTCTTCTTCTATTTTGTGAACTGGTCGCATAACATAGATGTGAAATAATTCCAAAATCACATTGAAGAAATTTTGGATTGTTTGGAATTTTACTAAATTTTAGACAAGTGGTGAGGACCAAACATGTTATCATTATTGAACAAGTTTTTTTTTTTGTGGCCAATCAAAAAAATGAAAGATCATCTAGTCAAGGAAAATAATAAGAAATTGGGGATACCATTTGAAATTGATATGTTGGCAAAAGATATGTGTGATTGTGTTTTAAATAGATTTCAACATTAAGAGCATAATGAGTAGTTATCTTGAGATATTCCATTGCCATAATAGATAGACTATTAAACCAAAACACATATACCAAAACACATATTCGTTACTCTGGTATTTTTCCTACCATCTTAGGATATAGGAAATTAGAACTTCTAGAAAACTTTTTTTGTTTTTTTTTTTTTTTTGAGGAAAACACCCTAGATGATTTAAGAAAGTTCTCTAGAGAAAGAAGAAAAAACAAAAACAAAAAAAACTTCTATGGGAAAGCAACCCTATAAGACTAAAAAAAACTCGTTTGGAGAAAACAACTTTACAAGAGAAACCTTGGTTGCTTGGGATATTTGCTTCTTGGCTTGGAGATATTAAACTTAGGTTAATTGATTGTTTAACTCATAGGATAGGTTTGGACCCTAACAATTAAAGAGATTGTGACGACTATGTGTGAGGACACATCTTAGATGCTTATTGTTCGTGATTATCTCCAAATAACCATCCATCTCAATAGCATAAAAGGTCGTTTTGGGTTATGAAAAACTAGTGATTGTGCTGAGAGGCACTCTACAACCCAGTATATGAGGGAGATGTTGTCACATAATGTTACATTATATATGTGTGTGTGTGTGTGTATGTGTGTGTGCCAGCTAATATATGTATATGCAAGTGTGTAAAATTAATAACGTTATTTTAAAAATCAATGTCGGCTATAAATAAAATACTTCAATTTTCACCTTTATTTTACATCAGACTTAATATAGTGAGACAAAGTAATTGAAATTAAAAAAAAATATTACTCTTTAGTGTGAGAGATATATGTAATTCCTTCGTTGACCTGAGATCTAATGTCTATAGTAAACCTAATGTAAACATTTTAACTCTGTGAAAATAAAATAAAAATAACTCTATAAAAATTAAATAATAAAATTAATAATAATGACCCATGGTTTTAAGAATCAACAATATTGTTCAAATCCCACTAGCACAACCGGTTGATGTTGGGTTTCGTCAACAAGGCGACTTAGGATCAAACCTCATGGGGGGTGGTTATGCCTTGTGCTAGGAGGAGGAGACATGCTAAAAAATCCAATCAGCGAAGGGTGGTGCGGCCCAAGTCGGGGGCAATCCCTGGATGACTTTGATGGCTTAGATGCCCCCTGGGTCGTGACTCTTCAAGCCACATGTCAAGCCTGGAGGATCACAAACAACTTGACAAACAAAAAAAAAAAAAAATCAATGGTATTGACCTATGGTATTCATGTGGATTATAACATATTTAAGGGGGAAATTAAACTAGCCTAGATCCATTTTAGTTTGATGTTATATTTATATACATAATTAACTGTAGAAAATGGTGTTGAATCCATGTAGCCTATAAAAGTAAAACTTTTTTATGATACGTTCTCGTGGGCATTTGTTTGGATGTGATTGGAGGTAGGGGAATATTAGGAAAAATGTAATTATTACATTTTATATATTTCTGTCTACCTACATCCACCTTTTACGAGGTTATATTGGGCAAAATATAATACTACAATATTATATTTTACCCAATATTTCCCCTCAACAGTGTCACTTGTAATTTTTCTTTATATTTGAAGTTTAAAAGTAAACAAACCCAATTATAAAATTAAGAGGGAGGATAATTGAGTAAAATGTAATATTTAGGCGAGGTGTGAAGATAAATATTAAGTAAAATGTAATAATATTACATTTTAATTAGTATTTCTCCCCACCCCTAGCCACTTTTTATTGGGTGGGATTGGTAATAAATATTGCGTAACCTATAATATTGTAATATTATATTTTATCCAAGATTTCCCCTCACCCAATTCACTTTTTATTAAAAAAATCTTTATATTTGAGGTTCATAAGTAAACTTGACTCCTATGTAAGCATTTGATCCTAGTATAATAGAGATGTTGTAATCTTTAACATTTTGACTAAGAAAAAACATAAAATTAATAATTATAATTGTAGATCCATCTCAACTCCGGCTCTACAAAGCGCTGAGATGGATCAAATTTCTTGAGATGTCAAGCTCCTTTAAAATGAAAAGAGATTTGATCGGAGTCGTCTAGCGAGGTAGAGGAATTGCCCGGATGGCCAAAAGTGGTTGGAATCTGGGCAAAAAAATTTCAAAAAATCTTCCAGACGCAGTGTTTGAATCGTGTTTTTGATGATGGAAATGGATTCAACGCCATCAAAAACGTCTAGGCAATTCCTCCAGCTACTTAGACTACGGTGATTTGATCCCTCTGAGCGCTTGGTAGATCCGGAGTTAAGATGGATCTAGGCTGGTTAAATCCAACTAAATAACAACATTTTGGGTTATGAAACAATGTTGGTCTCACATTAACAATTGTGTAACTATTCTCAAGAGTGTGGCAAGCTTGGAAGTTAGTGCAAAAGAACATTAGTCACTAGGTTTCAACTTTACTTAACAAGAAAGACACTTGCCAAAGAAATGGTGTCATGCATGGAAGGGTAATTTGTGGGCCAAGTAGTTCGGTGATTGGCTGCCATGGAGAACTATTAATTACATTTGAAGACTACAAACCATTTGCAGACCAGCTTTCACAGCATTGTAGAAAGCCATTCTAGACATTAGCTTGTTCCAAATAAATTTGGATGCTCACGGCCCATTTGAAAGAGATTGGAAATGGTCCTTTCTTCAACCATAGAACCATAGAACTCAGCAGAGGATGGATTTTTGGGGGAAAATGAGGCTAGCTGCTAGATTGCTTTCAAGATTTCAGGGTATATGGGAAAGCCCACTTGTCTTTTTAGTCTAGAGTCATTGGGTGGCCTGCACTCGTTAAAGAAGGGATCCACTGCAAAGGGCTAAAAGATGATTGTTGCACATTTTCCCTTAAAAAGATAGCATTCAAAACATTCTTTGTAGGGATGCAAAGTTGCAGTCTTCAAAGGAATGGGTCACTTCCAGGGTGCATGGTTATAGCCTTCAAGGAATGTGTCATTTCCGAGTACAACATTCTCTTTGCCGCCTGCGTTTATTAGAAAGGGGTCATCTTTGGAGGCAAATGGAGATGCTCAGGGATGCAGTTCTAACCATGTAAGACACCATAAAATCAGCTGCCATCTCTTTTTTGTCTAAGAGATGATGTAGAACGTTATTTAATGGCATATAGTAGACAGCATCATCCGGGGAAAGTCTAAGTTTTCAGACCAGATCTAGCACTAACAAGGATGGGATCTTTAGAAAAGGTATAAACTGTGTTGACTATGAATCCAAAAAGATATGCTGGCCCCACAAGTCTAAATTTTCAGATCAGATCTAGCAATAACAAGGATGGCATCTTTAGAAAAGATGTTAACTCTGTTGACTCTGGAGCCAAAAATGCATATGCTGGCCCCACTGTTATTGGAACCAACCACCTTGGCAGGTCCAAACTGGTTGAAGTTGCAGATTTCAACCCCAACAGGTCTCTGAACCAGACTGGTTGGCAGATTCCATCCAGAATCGATTTCTGAACCAAAACGGTTGGCTGGTTCCTTCTGAAACCAGATGGTTCAGTAACCATTCAAACTTAGGTTGCCGAACCAGCTGGCCAGCTAGTTTGGGCCAGCTCTGATCTGGACTGACCCTCATCCGGCCCTTATCTTGAAATTAGTCAAAGTATGTCTAATTAAATCTGTCAACTTACAATATTTGTATAAGCCGAATATAGGGTGGCCATCCTTCTTTGTACCCCTTAGATTTCTCCAGCAGCAAAGTATATATAGATTTTGTTATGACAATAGACAGGGGAAGTTGCACAGCCAAGCCCCAGTCTAATGATTTAATTTGTATATGTACTTTCTTTTGTTCAGTAATGAAATATAAGATGCCCATAAAAAAGAGAAATAGTATAGTTAGAACAAAAGATCTGGCAGTCATCATATATCAGATAAAACATAACAACTGATTAATTTCCTCAATTTTTCTGCTAGTACAACTCCATCTTGGGCCTTGGCCATATAGAAAAATGCATTTCTAGGGGCGTGATCCAACAATGAATAAATATCTCTGTACATTCCATCATGCCACTTCGTGTTTATCCTACAGAAGATAGATGTGGTATGAAGATGTGATTACATCTCAGACAAATTTCGTATGAATATTATTTGGTTTGCCACCAGAACAGAACCATACAAGATGAGACTAGTCATGTTACATAAAGTTTTGGATGATTGCAGTTATTTTTAGTATCCGCACTGAAATAGACCAAGATGCTTGAAACTGTCATATGGCTGATTCTCTAGATAGTTGGGTTCCACAAGGCAGGACTCATCAACAGTTATACAAGCAATCTCATATCTCTCAGTGTTTCAATGAATGATAACGGCTATGCCATGCTTGGATGTCGGTATACTCCGTTAGAGCTATTTCTTTTGATCATGAAAATAACTTAGCACCTATATTATGGTGCTCAATTTTGGCACACTGATCCAAAAATTATACTTCTAGTGGTGATAATAAAGAACTAAAAGGAACTAAGTTTTCCATCAAATCTCTGCTGCAAGCACTCTTGAGGATTGGCATAAAAGTACTCCTCATCCTTAGGTTTATCAGGTATTGCCAATCTAGGTGCTGGTCCTCCAATACGATCTGCATGTGCAATTTTAACAGCAAGGGAAAATTCTTCCCAGCACAGTAAACCATTATTATATTGGTCTATAAGTTCAACCAGACGTATCCGATCCAGCAAAATTGTTTGTCGAAATCCAAGGAACCTGCCACACGTAATGTAACAATGAACATATCACACAATGTTGCTAAATTTGAAAATACATAATCATTCAGTGTCAACCAGTTCAATCATCATCATACATACAATTCAAGCAGATTTTATTCAAACATTTGGCTATATATATATATATGAAATTACCAAAAGTGAAAAAAAGGCTCTATATTCTGTAAACATTTATTCGTTGCTACGATGAAATGCAAGAACACAAGGAAACCATGGTAAGCTGAGCTCCCAAAGGTAGTGCTGCCCAACACGCCCATTTATTGGCATATCAGGAAATGGTTTCATGTTGATGGTTGTACTATGAGAACAAATGTCTGTTCTAAGAGAACTAAATTTGTCACCACTATAACACGTACTACCAGGTAACCACTATATTCTCTTTGTCAGATATATGCAAAACAATATAAGATTACCTGCGATGCCCTTCCATAACTTTTGCCATGTTGCCATCATATGTAGGAATAAACACATCGCTGGCCAAAGACACCATGTAATCCAGTGCAGCCATTTGAGATGAATGATTTTGGAATGGCATTATATCCATAGGACTAAGAAGAGTCTCCTTCCTCACCTGCAGATTTTCGTTGATCAGCATGAGTACATGACATAAGAAAAGCCAACTTCAAAGGAAAATGAGTTGAAGTGAGTGAATCGGTCAACTTACAATATTTGGATAAGCTGAATAGAGGGCAGCCATCCTTCTTTCTCCCCCATAGATTTCTCCAGCAGCAATATATATCTGAATATTTCTATCAAAATCAAAAGCTTTCAGAACTAATGCAGTCTCCTCTGGTGTTAGGGGACACAGTCCATCCTTCCTCTTCATTTCAGAAATTATGACCTTCTCCTTCCACCATGGGTAGGCATGCCTACGAAAGAAATAATGCAAGATAACAGGATCAACATTATTAACAATAAAGATTTTGATTTGACCAGGATAATATTATGATTTCTAAACATGTAATATACCTCAGTCTGGTGAGTTCCTCGGCTTCTTCATCAGTACAACCAAGAGTGCAACCAGAAAAAGCCAACATATCCATTTCATAACGAAGATGAAGAGCCACGAAAGGACCATTCTGTTGCAATATTTTCAAAATTTTTTGACCCAATGCATCAATTTTTGAAGTGAAAAGCAGAGTGTTGTAATTAACATGGCATCGTAGCTTTTGAAGCTCAAGTGGCAGACCATTATTTGCCAGACGTGCATCTGTCTTATTCAAATGCAGAACTTTGTGCTTTCTTATAAGGGGAAGGATCTGTATCATGGTAGGAAACTTTGTTAGCGTCCTTCTGTGCAAAGCCCAAAGTATGAAATGATAGTCTTCAATACCCAACCTGATGCAGGTAATAGGACATGTTTGACCAGCTCACAGGAGGCATGGTGAAGATTGCCCCATCTTCTGCCTTTGCCTTCAGCTTTAAAGGAAGCTTCTTGACTATCCGAACCTCGCCTCTGAGAGATGTGATAAAGTGATCCACATCAAATATGTCTTCAAATTCACTGTTCACATAAAAATAAAGATTAATTTCTGCAAAAGGAAACATGAAGGATGGACCACCCCCACAAGTAATTAATGCCATGTAATACCCAATACTGAAAGGCATCAATAAAACATACTGAAAATCTCTTAATAGATAGGAGCAAGTTAAAAACCTCGGATCTGCCCAAAATGAAGCCTTGTCCAGCTCTGGGACAACCAGAGTCACATTGAGAAATCTTGCAATTGTAACCATGTCACATATCTAACATGAAAAAAACACTGACCTTGATCAAATGACAATATATCACAAAACAGCCACAAAAGAAAATGCAGCAAACACAGTGACAACATGAAGCAAATAATTACAGAGTTTGAAGAACCATAATCAAGGTCATGGCTAAAGGAGAATTGTGCCTAATTCTAAAAGGTAGAGAGAAACCAACTTGCATACCGCAGCTCGCATCTGATTCAGGCCTCCATTGCAAGAGACCATTAGGTATCCATTGCTTTTATATAGTCCTGTCAGCAATTTTCATATTCAAGAATTTCAGTTTAATATACAAGATTTTCTAAAATAGAAATGAAAAGGAGGGAAAAACTAAAATTAACTGGGAGAAGAGAACTGTTTTCTTTGCAAACTGATGGCCAGAGAAATTTGTCCTTACAAGAAATAATGGAGTAATTACTCTGAAAACATTCGATTTCATTTGAATTTAAAGGTACAAACAAGATGATGCCTAAAAAAATCATGTTTACTCACAGTCTAGGTCAGCAACTATTACTTAATCTGGAAAACCATGAAAATGCAATAAGCGTATCTCTATGTTCCACCAAGACTCTGGGACAGAGGGACGCAGGTGTGGGAGTACCCTCAAATTGTAGGGAAATTTAGGGGGGACGGGGAGACGTCAGGGTATATAATTTTTTTAATATATATATAATTCAAATTCATTTTCAATAATGAAAAAGCATAAATACATTGATCCATATTTATCTTTCACTATTCATCATTCTATAATCTGATTAGTACTAAGCAAAATAGACTATAATAGATATTGAAGTCTAAGAACTGGAATAGTAAATTGATATCTAGAGTCCAGACTCAAAAGTTAAAACTGAAAATGCAGAATGAGCATTGGAGTGTCACAGGTGAGGAGAGACAACAGTTGACTAGTAAGTCAGATAGCATTGTGGGGTAAGCCAAGTAGAGGTAAGCTTGGTGAGTCGAATGAGTGAGTTATGGATTACAAATTAGATTGAGTTTCAATATAAATTATGCTTTTTTGTTTTATTTTTTAAATTTCAAGGGTTATTATACAAAATTGAAGAGGATGCATCCCCCATCAAAAGAGGGTGCTTCTAGGCTTGGTGCTCTTGATTAAATGCTAGTTCTAGACCCTCATACATGATAGTATCCAATGGAAACATTGTAATCCCCCCAATCCTGAAATACTGAAAACTGTTAAGTCTGGTGGATTTTGAGTGGGATCTAAAATTCTACTTTCTCCATATCAAGTCTGATGAGGTTGGAACCACTCTCAAACATCCTGAGTCATTTCATGGTAATGTAAAAAATTTACGTAATAAGGTTTCATTTTCATCCTTTTACTTTAAGAATTTAACATTACCATGAATTACATAGCATGGCATTAGTAGGGACATAGGGTTGAATATCAAGCTTCCCCACTCGTAAATTATTGTTTTCAAGCGAAGTTAAGAGGGCATGCCTAGCCCTTTCTGAGGGGGTATGCCTAGGTGTCCCTCTTTTGGGGAGTCACAACCTGCACATTGGAGAAACATTCCCCCTGCATCTCCTTGTGACTCCCCAAAAAGGGGGCGTGGGAAAACGTTTCCCCATACATCCCCTCATCCTAGGTGCATGGGGTGCAAGAGGTGCATACACTTGACCCTAAGGGACACATCCCCATGGAACACTAGCTTATCTAAAAGCTCGATAGTTCTTTGCACTAGAAATAAATAGAGAAGTTAGTCATTACTCTAAGTAGCATTGTTCATTTAGTTTGGCATAAAACACTGATTTGTTTTCAATTTCAAAAAGCTCAGTCACATAACATGAGCACCATTCAAGTCATTTATTCATAATTTACTAATTGTGGTTTACTTATGGGGAGGATGTTGTACTAATCAGTTTCATCGTTTTCAGAGCTTGTTGCTATCATTGGAACACTATAAGTGCATGTTAAAAGTTAAACTTGTCGAGGCATTATCTCTAACCCTGGTCATCTAGAAGTAGGTAAGAGTTAGGACTTCCATAGACATAATGGAGTTGCTATTTGTCTATTGTGATAGCATACCTTCTACAAGGGCAGTTAACAGTGAAAGCCTAAAAATATAATCTATGTTACTCTTGGTGCCATTAAAGCAATGCAAGATTATGAATCTTGATAATCGACAAAGTAAAGTGGATGAGATCAATTTGAAACTAAACAAGCTAGCAAAAATAAGAATGGATTTTCACTTCTCATCTATAGAGGGATTTTCTTGACAATCGAATTTCAAACTTAATCGAGTGTGTGGTTGACAAAAAAGCACCTATATGAAGGGAAAGAAAACTTCCATCGGTTTTAACTTCCTTTGAGGTACAGGCTCAGCAAAACCAAAATACCGCACAAGCATTGGCTCCCCTTGAAAGGTAGTGATTCAATTGCACCTTCTACTACAACTACCTTGTTGCAACTTCACTCCATTCACTAGACATGCCTTTGCTTCTGATTCCTTGCTCTTAAGGCGAGGACTCAAGGCATGAAGGTAATAGCTAGAAGAAATTCTGGTAAGGTTGAATGTCTAATAAGAACTAAACTATGATTATAGATAGATGCCAACAGGGTGTTTGTACACTCAGGTAAGTTATAACCTTACCTTCTAACTCAGGTAACCATAATTTAATTGCTTAAGTTGTTTCCCCATGGGCAAAAATTGTTCCAGCAAACTTCCAAGCTAGTCATCCCTATGGGCCTGGTTCCAAAGCTCCCTAAACCAGAGATCACTATCGGGTTTGTACTGGTAGGATTTGATGCTTGCGAACACCCACCAGCCAATGCAGGTTTATATAGTGTGTCCCTTGGCATATTGATGATGGAGATAGACTTGCTTTCTTATTCAGTGCTACAAGCATCTCACTCTGCCTTCGATCACAACACACCACTTTGCTCCAGAGAACCAGACAGAAGGGCAGCTAGTATTATTTAGCTGCAATGTTATTGTACTCTATTTTCGTTGTCCATTAGACTGTATCCAAAATTAGTTTGTAGATGGACATATCAAGTGATTTTTCTTTTCATCTAATACCATGCAATCTGAGTTTGTAGATAACCATACCAAGTCTGCTTTCCATTTAATGAGATTGACATTGTGTTTAGTTGTCCGTTGGGTTTCCACTCCCGTTGGTCTGCCTCACCCAAATGGCATGGGTTTGAAAGGGATGAGGCCAGGCGCAAGTCCTGGCAATTTGAGTGGAACTACCCTTTGGTTGACACCTATGTGGAAGCAAGTATGCTTTATGCAGTGCAGTGCCTTGACGCTTTGAATTAAAAGAAAGAAACAATGCAGACGATGCATACATTTCTCTGTTAAAGAACCAACTAGATCAAGGTGTTGAAAATATTAGTGAGAAAAGGGTTCCTTGATTTGTGCCTTAATCATAGGAGCCAGAACGAGTTCCTTCTTGTGCATGACTCGAGTTCATAAAAAATAGGATATTCCCTATAAATTGGGATGAGTTCCTATTATTTAGGAATCAATCCCTAAAAATTAGGATGAGTTAGGATGCAGTTAACTAATGTTTTGAAATTGAAAGTTGAGTTCTTGATTTTCTAGTGTGATTTAATTGAGGAAAATAACTTGTAGTTGAATCTCAAAGAGATAGGACGATTTGCATGAGCAGTTAGCTCACGCTAACTCAATCAATTGCAAAATCATTCCTTAATTAGAAAACTCACTAATTTTAACCATTCAAACTGCCTTTAAAAGGAGGAACGAAGGTACAAGTTTAATAATTGTTTTGGTGAGCACGGGTTGGTGAAACCAAGCAATAGGAAGCACAAGTTTGTGCATGGAGCTTGTGAGAGGAAGAGTGTGCAAGAGAAGCTTATGCACAGGTTGGTAGAGGGTAGCAGAGATCAACAATGTTGCAAGGGTTTCAAGCTTGAAACAAGCAGGAAAGACTAGTGTGTCTTTCAGATTGAAAGAGTTTTATTTTGTAAGAGATAAATTGCTTAGTGTTTTCTATCAAAAAAAGATCATCAAGCAGAGGGTTTTCTGTTAGTTTTTGTAGCATTGGATGTGTTCTAGCCATGAAATTTGGTAAAGAGGTTAGAATACATGAGATCTCCAAAACCCAGAAATCGTTTTTGAAAATTCCACTTAGAGATGGCTTAATTGGATTATTAACCAATTTTTAAATATTTCATAAGTTTAAACTTAGGGAATATTGTTCATAAATAATAATTAATTAAGTCAAGGTGAGAATTCTCTAAAAACTCACATGAATCAACTCCAAGATGATCCTAGCCCTTGATTAAGTTTTAATCTTGGTCGTTGGTGCTCCAACAGAGGATTATAAGAGGAAGTCGATGGGAACTTGGAGAATACACCAGATACACCAAGGACACTTGGAGAATTCGATTTTCCAGAGTAGCAACAGTCAACTATAAGAGGATTTGAGCTTCAAGAGGAAGCAAACACAGTAAGGGGCAGGGACAGTGAGCCTAGAAGAGATTTTCCAAATTCGAAGAGTTAGCGACAGGAGGGTCGAGTTTCCTCAGTGAGGCTACACAAAAGTAGCGCAAGAGCTTCAGAGGCAAAGTTCGATTTGGCCAAACAAAGGGTCGATTCAGTTGTTGGAGATCGGGAAGATTTCCGGAAGGTATTGGTGAGTCATTCTCAGAGGCTAAATTGGGCAAATGGCTTGATCAGTTGTGGTTCCAAGCAAAGCATTCTAGTATCTATGCAGGCTTGACGCGGTGGTTGACACAGGGGTTTCGTGGAGCCCATTTAGAACCAGTTTCGGAGTTGGATCAGTGTTGGGTGAGAAAAAATTTATCTCACTAATTTTTTTGAGGTTAGTTTCTCCTGTAGTGGATTGTCAGTTTCTTCATCCAAATTGTACTCAGATTTCACTGTTGCTCAATAATAAAACCCTCAGCTGCTGCACCGGTTTTCCCAAGTTGGGTTTTTCTGGGGACATTTGTCAAAAATAACAGTGTCATTTTTATGTGTGTGTGCTAGTTTTTTTCAGTTTCTAGCGCTATTATTTTTCCATAGTTTATTTGTGAAGGTTGCAGTGTGGTTAATTTGGTATTTTTCGTAGCAAATAAAATTGTTAAATTAATTAAAAATTAGAAGAATTAATTCCAATTGCTACAATAGGATTTCAGATTTGAAATTTTCACATGGTATTAGAGCGTAAGTGATCAGCGAGAAAGCTCAGAAGCGGAGGAAAGAATTTCGACGCTCAGAGGGAGCAAGAAGCCGAAATTCTTAGAGGTTGAGTAGTTCCTTGACAGGCAGGCCGAATTGTTGTGGAAAAAGTTCAATTTTCAGTTGCAAGGTTGCTAAAAAGTTGAATTGCCCGGAATAGTGATTCTAGTAGTCAAAGGAGCAACATCAACTCAGATTTTCGCTGAGCAGATTTATGGTTGGATGCAGAGGGTTTTGCAGCAGCAGAACCAACGTCGGGTGGAAGAGAAAAACACACACAACAGAGGGGAAATTTCTCTCAAGGAACTTCGAGTCTCAAAAGTTCAATTTTCGAACACAAATTGGCAGTAGCAATTAACAAATCTGCACATTCCAAAAGGGAGTGTGAGTAGTAGAGCAGCAGCCGAGCAAAGGGAAAGAGGGAGTTTTCAAGTTGATCAGAGATGACCACTTTAGGGCTTAGAGATCAGGATAGGTTGGAATCTGGATGGAGCCTCCAACTATATCATCTGGAAGGCTAGGATATCCTTCCTTCTAATGAATATGACCTGAAAGCCTACATAGATAATGTGGTGGCAGTTCCCCAGGATGTTGATCAACAGAAATAATACATAAAGGAGATGGCGAGGGCGAAGCAGTTGATCTTGGATGGAGTCCGAGATCATATATTCTCACAAGTGGTAGACAAGGGTACAGCCAAAGAGATGTGGGATGCTTTCTCCACGCTATATCAAGGTACTTCCAAGCAGGGGAAGATGTTCCTGGAAGAAAAACTGAGATGCATAAGGATGCAGAAGAGAGAAGGTATAAATCCCTTCCTCACCAGAATTTAGGAGGTCCAAGATTAGATTACAGCTATTGGGGCGGCGCCACAACCATCAAAGCTAGTGTGATTAGCACTAAACAGTGTCTCTGAGATTGGCAAGTATTCGTCAAAAGTATATTGGGCAGAGACACTTTGCCAAGATGGGGCGGGATGTGGGCCGATTTGCAGCAAGAGGAGTTGAGGCGAGTTTTGCTAAAGAGCTCCATCAGCGGCAACAACAACATCGGATTGAAGAGTGTGAAGGACGAGGAGAATGTGGCCCTAGCATCTAAGGGTCCTAGTCAAGGGTAGGGGGCGTAGAGAAAGAAGAATGATTTTCCAAAGGTCAAGTGTTTCAGATGTGGTGAGCTCGGTCACTACAACACGTAGTGTCCTCTTAGGAAGAAGGACAAACAGGAGAGGACTAGCCGACAACGTCAATAGAGATCGGCAAGCTGTCTTCTAGGTTGGAGGACGACTTCGCGATTTTGGTAGGTTGCAACCATACCTCCAGAAGTGAGGTGGGGTGACTTGGAGTTGTAGCCCCAAAGAGCTACAAACTTGCGCAGGGTCCACTAACAAGTCCACCTCATGGATCATTGCTTGGCTACGGGGGCCCACAGTATTCAATAGCAAGATGGATCAGTATCAAGAGATTAGTTCGGAGTGATAGTTGCAGACTAGTTGTAGTCAGATGTTGGAGAGCGTAGTGCAGAGTTGGCAGCGGTGAAAAATGGCACAGTGCAGAGTTGGCAGCGGTGAAAAATGGCACAGCGCAGATTCTTTAGAGACAGTGCAAAGGCCAGTAGCAGCCAGAGACTCGGGAGGTAAATGCATCATATTGAACACAATTGATTCAGTATTTCAAATGCTTCTCAGTTGTTACAATTGCATGATGAAACCCATGCTTTTTAATAAGTCAATTTATTTAATAATAAAATTTTTTTTTCTTTCTTTTGATAAATATATTCAAATACCATTATGAAGACTGACACTAGTTACATTCTTCAGCAGAACGAAGGCTCAAGTTTAATGATTGTTTTGGTGAGCATGAGTTGGTGAGACCAAGCAATAACAAGCATGAGTTTGTGTGTGGAGCTTGTGAGACAAAGAGTGTGTAAGAGAAGCTTATACACAGGTTGGTAGAGAGAAGCAAAGATCAGTAGTCTTGCGAGGGTTTCAAGATTGGAACAAGCAGGAAAGACAAGTGTGTCTTTCAGATTGAAACAGTTTTATTTTGTAAGGGATCACTTAGTTTTTTGAATTTTCTATCCAAAAAAATCTCTTCAAGCAGAGGGTTTTCCCATTTGGCTTCCCCAGAAAAAACAATGTTATTATGGTGTGACTGTGCTTTTATTTCTGTTCTTATTCCACTGCATCTAGTAGAAATTTTTTGTGTTTATGTGAAAAGAAATTTTATTTCAGATTGCTCATATTAGAAGATCAGAATTTCGTGGATTTTCTACACAAGGACTCTGCCTATTCATCAATTCAAACAAAACAATGTGTAGCTCAAATCGTGCACTCAGTATTTCCCACAGTGAGAAACCAATGCCAAAGGCAGTTGAAACAAGAATTAATAAATATTTTTGGTGAAATTTTTGTTGCCAGAGATGGAAAATGGAACGTGAAACGTTAACAAAACAAAAAATGTGCTGGAGAATTTGAAGGATATGAAGCATGAACCCACCACCCCTCCTGGCAGTTATTATGCATATAAAATCGATTAGTAATTGTATATGGTAATATCAATATGGAAACGGGAACAACAATGTGGGACTGGTACGAAAAATGGACTATGAGAAACAAAAAAGAAACCAAGTTAGAGGGTTCCAGGGGATAAGAAAAGTGAGCACATCACCAGCCCCTCCCCTCCTCCCTCCTAGCTTATATTATGCATATAAAGTGGATTAGTAATCTACAAATGAAGTTCAACACTGGAATGCAAAAGAAGCAAGATCGAGCGAGGGAATGGACCATGAAATGACTAGTGGAAATGTGAATCAGGAATGAAACAAGAAACAGGGCTAAAGAGTTTCCGTGGATAAGAAACAGACTCACCCCAGCATACAGCGTACATATAGCATTGATTAGTAATGTACTAATGTGGCGTTGAGATGAAAATCCGAACAAGAAGGAGAAGGGAACGGAACTAATGCGATGAGGTAGCTGGAGGGTTTTGGGTATGAGAACCCCAAACCCACTCCCCATGTGCATTATACATAGAAAATTGATTAGTAATGTAGAGATGTAGTGTCACAGGGAATGAGAACTAGAATGAGAATGGGAACAGAAGAAATAGATAAAGGGAAATGGAAAATTAAATGGAATAGAACAAGAAACGGTGCTATAGGGGTTTTGGGGAAGGTGAACTTATCCCCCTCCCGGCATATATTATGCCTATAAATTCGATTAGTAATGTACTCATGTAGTGTGCAGATGAGAATGGGAACAAGAACGAGAACACGAGTATCAGGAAATGAGAAAGGGATCTAAAGGGTAATGGGGGATAAGAAACCTGACTCACTCCCCATGTCCATTATGCACATAAAATTGAATAGTAATGTAACAAGATAATGAGGACGGGAACAGGAGAAATGGATAAAGGGAAATAGAAAGTTAAACGGTAACGACGTGAAACAGGGCTCGGGGATGAGGAAGGTGAACCCATCCCGTACATTATGCATATAAGATTGAAAAGGATGCCCTATTCTGGTTACTGAAATTACAGATAAACTCTAACATGGAAACAATACAAACAGAATTATCAGCATGTGTCACAACATGTTTTATGCATGGCTAAAGAAGTGAATGGCTAGACAGATTGACTTCTTCATGCACATTCAGAAACCAGCATAAGTTTCCACAGATAAAGAACACTTCTGAGCATGTTCATTAGTAATTCAAGAAACCCAAATCCTAAAGAACTTCAAATACATGCACATCTATAAGAATAGCAGAAAAAAGTACATAATGACAAGAGTCCAAGTTAGAATTACTTCTATTAGTACCACTTACTCCTGGGAGGGAGGACGACGATTTTGGCTTTATTTTTAGAGGTTGCAGGATCCAATCCTCCTCCGTCTGCTAAAGGGGGAGGAGACCTATAGCCAGAATCGGAGAAAAAGGAGGCGGCAGTGAAGCAAGCAGGCAAGCTCTTAAGCACCCGAGGGCCCCAGACATGACCCAACGCCACCAACTGCACCATGCAAGTCCACAGCACAATGCTGGTGCTGGCACGAATAATCCACACCTTCCCACCCCGGCACCGTGGAGTCATCACCAGGGACTTATTACTCTTATTATAATCAAACTCTATATGACCGTTCCCTGGAGCCTTGTCCTGGCTCGCATTTTACTGTGTGAAAACTCTTCTGTTATGTTCTATTTTTGCTGTTATAATCGAATGAATCCCGGGAATCCAGAATTTTTGCTCCAAATATAGCCGAATCCACATCGTTTTGGGCCGATCAAAAGCAGGAAGAACAGAGATGCTTATGGCCTTGCCTTTGGGCAGTCCTGGCTGCTGGGAACCGAGATAGCGGAACTCTGCGAGGATCCAATCGCGGGATTGAACTGAATTGCCTGCTTACAATAAGATATGTGCGCGTGTTTTCAAGTTTCGGCATCTCCGAACCTCGTTTCCCGGCGACGGTATGGCCGCCGGCGGGGCTTTTCATTCCATTGCATTCCGTCCGTCAAGATCTAGTAACCGCTGACGGTTTAGGGGAGAGTCGTCATGTGATCGTCAGACGGTTGTGATCACGAGGGTCACTGTCACGGCCAGCCTGGACATACACGTGGCGGATGCTCTCTCTGATGTCTGTTGTTGGTCTTCGGGATTTGATTGCGAGGAGATTCTTTGGACGCCGCTGCTCGACGCCGCTGATCATCAATGATGATGCCGGTGATGAAAGTGCTTCACAACTACACATTTGCAAATTTGCACACACTAATATGCAATAAAAATAAATATTGAAATTAAAATTCAATTCTAAAGCGAAATGTTTTTATTGGTTGGTGATTGAATAAAAGGAAATATGTATATATATTTTAAATATTTTTATTAGATATTATTTTTAGATTCAATTACTTTATCTATGACTATTTCCATGAGAGCTAATCTGACTAATTTTTTATGATTTTTGAATGGTCCACTTAGCAGTCATTGCATTAGGTGATATTTTTTTAAGATTTTATGTTTTTGTGATTCATGCTATAATGTTAAGATTTTTTGGAAAAATCACATAAAGAACAAAGGGTTGAGGAAACTAGATCTAGATTCTTTTTAAAAAATCTTATTTAGATTTATTTCTCTGAAGCTTGGGTTTCAGGTTTCATATCTACTTTAACACTTGATTTACCAAGCTTGTAAAGTGATCAAATCTCTTGTCATTCTACAGGAGGTTTTTATATCAAGATATTGGATCTTTTTTATGCTTGGTAAATCCAGAGTTAAAATAGATCTAAACTAATTTAATTATTAATTATTTGAATTTATTTTATTTTGAAGTCAAAATACATTACATTATATTACAACATATAATTTTTGTGTAGTGATGACAGTTATATTATATTATATTACATCTCTACTATATTACACAATAATTTATGTGTGATGATTGATAATTTTAACTCACTATATTAATGACTTTTTCTAACAAATTTTGAAGAAAAACATTATAACATTATGGTTTTAGGAAAGCATAGTTTTTGTCACTCTCTTTCACAAAGCATGAGCATACATTGTATACAGCTTGAGTGGGCCTAATGATTAAGAGCATGTGTTTCCTCCTAAGAGGTCACAGGTTCAAACCTGGAGGGGCATAGAGTATGTATGCCTTCATAGACTTGACAATGTAATCGTTGTGCGGAGGTGGGTCCCTTGTCCCACAAACAAGGTGGTCTCATATACCAATTTGGTGCCTAGCTTGGCCGTGACCTTAAAATTGGATAATAAGAATAACTAAACATTTACATAACAATGAAAACATCGTTACATCCTAAATTGGTTTTGGCACATGTTACTTTTGTTTAGGATTTTACACCAACAATTTAATTGTAACTTGTTTAAATTGTCTTTTGATTTATGTCAAAGGATTAGAGGAGTCGTGTCATGGACATGGACTGGTAGTTAAGATGGAGCATGGTAAAACGTTTACATTAGGGTTAACAACATTCACTATGTGAAAAATATTATTACCTTTACTTTAAAAAATAGCTTAGAGGTTAATAACACCTAATAAATAAAATTCATAATTATGTCATTTAAATACACATAATTGGATTCATTTTGGGTTTTAAGACTTATTGAGCATGTGCCTTTGGGGATTCATAAAGAGAGATTGTAATGTCTTTCTTTGAATGATCACTCTAAGAGAACAACTTAGGAGTCTATTTGATTCTTGTAGGTTATAGTCAGTCAAAAAGGGAATCACTTAATCTAATATGGGTGAAAAAGCAACATGTGAAGGTGACATTAATTTAGTCAAAACGTAAAAGGAAATTAAATAAATAAACAAGCTATAAAAGAGAGACCCATGGTATTTTGATGATAAAGGAGATATTGGAGTTCACCCTTTCGACATGCATAATCATTTCCTCATATAAATTTGGAGAGCTCTTGTGGCTTTGCAGTGCTAAAGGCGAAACCCTTGAGCGAATTAATTTCAGTGGTGAAAGAAATCCACCCTAGTTGATCAAACAGAAAGATCACTCAAATATTTCACATGTATTTATTATTGAAGATTCATCTCATTGTTAGGTCGTGAGTACAACCAGGGATCGTGGGATTTTTGGAAGTCGTATTTTCCATCTGCAGTTCGTGTGGGAAAAAGGGGGTTGACTCACTCATTTTCAACCCATGGGATCACATGAGGAGGTTGTGCTACTTATTATCAACATGTTGAGGGTATCTTTTTGTGGGTAGTTTCAACCCTGATTTTTGTTACCTTATCCAACACCCTAAGTTTTCAGCAGTTTGACCCATCATTTGTTGGGTCTTGGCATCAAATGGAGGGTCAAACCAGTGATCCAATCTACTCCTATATAATAATTTACAGTAGTGTAAAGGGATATTTCAGCTGTCATCATCTCCTATTTACCCAACAAATCATGTCATTAGCCATGGTTGTTTATGGGCTTCCATAAATCTATTTTTTAACTCAAAAGGTTGCTCCAACATGTGATTCCAAATCAGATTAATAAAACATAACAAAATATATTATCTATGTTTGTTTGTTGTGGTATGACGATTGAGTAATTTGTTTAGAGGGAAGGGATTTTAGAGTGGTATTAATAAACAAATTTGTTATAGTAGTTGAATTTATTTGTTGTGATAATTTGTTTTGGGTATATTGGTTGAGTTTCTTGTCTAGAAAGAAGGGATTTTACAATGGTATCAGAGAGAGGGTTTTCTTGTCAACTTGTGAGTGCATGCTATCTTGATGTCTCTGAAGGACAGGGAATATGTCACCTATAGGAGACAAAGAAAGGGCAATAACAATCTTCACTCAAAATTAGAAAGAGAGGTAGACATGGAGGATAGGAAAAAACAACATGGGGGAAGCACTATGAATATTCTAAATGACCTTGCAAGGGGGCAACAATAATTGGTTCAACTTATCACCTAGCTTATAACAAATAATCAAGGGAACCAAAACAATGCCAACAACAATGGTTCAAGAGGGTCAAATGGTAACAATAGGAACCATGTTGAAGGGAGCAACACCCATATCCCAATTCATAATAACCCTCATACAATGAGTAGAGTGACTCCTAGACCTCTCTTACATCAATTCTTGGAAGAACAACCAATAGGAAATCAAGGAAAATAAGGACAAAGTGAAGGGTTATATGATTATTTGAGGGAGTATCAGGTTCTTAGTGAAGAATTTGATGTAGCCATGTCCTTACAATATTTTTGTACCATTAAATACATGAACATACCAAAAGAGTACAATAGAGGCTCACAAAATTATGATCTTCCATAGAATTTGGAGAAATTGTCCATCCCTTCTTTTAATGGTTTGTAATGACCCATAATAATAATAATAAATAAAATAATATTAATATATAAGTAAATAAATACTTAATATTAAATAAAATATATTAATAGTAAATAAATAATAAATAATGAAGAAAATATAATAATAGTAAATAAATAAAATAATAAATAATAAACTGGAGTTCTAAATAGATATATATAAAAGTAAACTATAAAAATAGTAAGAATAAATAAAGTTAACAAAAAGTAAAAAATAATAAAATAAGAAATAGTTAAATTTTGAGAAATATTGAATTAAGTAAAAAAATAATAATAATTTGGCATGTTGACATATGGATTGTGTGTATGTGGATCTCTTTCCATTTTTGGAATTGTTTGTGCTATTTCATGGATGAAAAGGGGGATAAGAAGCATTATTCATTATTCACTCCTTTGGAAAGAAAGTGTTCCCTGGTAGTAGTAGTTGATTGAGGGCTCACGGGTGGCCAGTTGTAGAAAGATTATGTGCAGTTGAGCTTGTGATTGGGTGGAGAGTTGTCCCCGAAAACTTTGTTGCGGTTAGCGATGTTCAAATAATGTTCAATTTTGAAATTACAAATAAGGAATATCGTCGCAACACTTGAGTCGTCTTTGCTTGTGTTTTTCGAAAATTCTATGCTAATTAATTGAATTGTTTGTGTGTTGATTATTAATCACATAATTGATATAATTAGTTATTTTAATTGTGGGTTAATACATATGGTATTAGAATGAAGTTTCAACTCTTTGTGACCTCTAGGTAAAAGTTTGAGAAAATTAGTTAATTAGATTTATCAATAATTTTGTTTTTGATAAAATTAAATTTCAATCCAATTTTGAGTTAGCAATTATCTTTAGATGAGAATGGTATTTGTTAATCTTTATTTTCATAATATATCATTAAAAAAATATCTTCTTTTAGAAAAAGTTGTGATAGATGTTGATATTCAATATTTCTAAATTCTTTCATGAATAATAAATACATATCTATTCACCTTGACTTGTATATATAATTGCTTGTATAATTTTTTTGAGTTTTATATATATATATATATATATATTAAAAAAAATCATGAAAAACATGCGTGCACTAATGGAATTGGTTGGAAGTTAAGTTTTAGTTTAACTTAAAGAAATTATAATATAGTGTAATTTTTTAATTATTTTTTAGATTTATATAAGAAATGTATTCAATGAGATTAGAGAATGGTTGATTTTTAATATAAATTTAGTAATGGCTTAAAAGAACAAGAGTAAAGTTTTCTTTGATGAAGTTTCGAATAGGTGACCTTCACATGAAGGAGTGACTTAACAGTACACCTTGTCCCCTCTGGGATAATTCTAGGTTAGGTAATTATGCCAGTGCATCTAAAATATTTTGGTTGTTTTTTAATTTGTGGAAGACTAATGTTTAAGCTTATGGGAACATGCATTGTGTCCTAATTTCTCTTCAACGTAATGAAAGAGTTGTTTCTTCACTTCTAAACAGTAATTTAGCTTTAAAAGATTTGGAATGAAGAATTCAAAGAAAATATGAGTTTTAAGTATTCAGATAGAATATTTAAAATAATCATAAGACAGATGCTAGTAAACTATGTTCACTAACCAACAAAAATGCATCTAAATTCATGAAGAATTGACAATTAATTGATGTAGAGGAGTTTATTTAGACAAATAGTCTAATAAACTAATCTCTGTAATTGATTATAACTTCGTAGGAGATTTAAGATAGATTGATATTCAGTTTATATCTTACTCATATTTCTTCATAAAACTAAATACATGTTGAAATAACATAATGGAATGAATAACATGAAGAAAACTCATAGAGATAACAAGTTGTTTGAAACAAATTCAGAATCCTTTTATTGATATCAGACAACTTCAGATACATGTAATTTTGCTTCAAATAAACTTAGTCCAAGGGTGCAACCCTTTTCAATTCGAAATGGGAATTATTTATACAAAGTCTTCCCAAATTATCTAAAGTAAATATCTAGATCTGTTTCTACAAAAATAATACATAAATATAGGGAAATGAAAATCGTTGAAGTCGCTGGCACAACTTTTGAGGATTTCTGGTGATGACTAGATCTAAAAAATAATTGCCTCGTTGTTGAATTTCCTCTAGATGTTTGCTAACTTTTACTCTATTAATTCACATAACTTTCCCCATTTTCTTTCATCTGGAAGTGAAAATCTGATCAACTTTTGATAGACTTCATTTACTTCTGTGTATTTTTCAAAAGTAGGCTTAATAGGAAACATATGACTTATTGCATGCTTGATCAGTAGATCATAATTGAGGCCTTCGATGAATGCATTTCCTATAATAGTACCTTTGATCTTTGCAAATTTGGACCTATCTGCAGCAATGGTAAATAATTTCTGCTAATAGTCTTCAAGCTTGACATATTTGTCTCCCGTTCCTTGTAGTCTAGAGAGAACCTTTTGATACAAAACATTGAACTTCTAATGAAATCTTTGTACCATTGTTTGCAAATTGCCAGACTTGTTTTCTAATTGCAACATTAGACTGTTCTTGGTGATAATTTTTCTTACTTCCAAGATGGTATATGTTATGTCCTCTATATCCAACTCTTCTAATTCTTCTCTGGTTTTTGAATTCAAGAAATTGATTATAACCATTGCATCACTGGGTTTGTTGTCAAGTTCTCTCTTGACATAAGCTATCAGAGATTTTGATCTTAGTACTAAGTTATCTTGCTCGAAGATAATCTCTATGGGTGGCCAGATCTTTGTAATTTCTTCATTTACTTCCACCCAAATGTTCTCTTTAGCTTGTGCAGTGGTATCTGCCATAATATTTTGGCTCTCTAAATATTCTATTCTTTGTGCAAGCTTATGTGATTTTTGTAGTTCTCCTAGATAAGTATTATCTACTCTAGTCTTCTGTTCTTGTATATTGTTTAACTTCTCTGTCAGTTTCTCAATCTCCTGATCCTTGATAGTCAAATCATTCATTGCTTTAGTCAAATCCGCTAGTGTAGTGCTGGATTATGTCTCTTCTATTGAAGTTGTTGTTGAAGTTGATCTTTCCCCTCTTGTTGGAATGATAGTTAATGCAATTGCTTGCATTGGAGCAGTATGCTCCTCTTTTTCTTTCAGAAGCTTTTTGATTTCCTTTTCCATTTTAGAAATCTGATCATTCTGTTCAATAATAAGCTTGAACAAATTTTCCTTTTCCTTCTCCAATTCTCCAAATTCTTTGGCTTGTGGATCTTCAGTTGAAGGAAGCTTTAGCTGCTTTCTCAATGCTGCTATATCTGTATTTTTATTTTTGATTATCTCTTCTGCTGCTTTTACATCATTGGGATCATATCCCAATTTGATCACTAGTTCCTCTAAAGATTTAATTTTTGTATCTTTAGCTAGAGAAGAGACTTTCTCTAATTTTAACTGTGCCTGAATATTATGTACAATGGTTTGAAGCTTGGCAGTTGTCATAGCAGAATTAGTTACAGTATTAAAAATCATCTCACCAGATTGTTTGTGCAAATCCATCTCGTTTATGGGATGATTGTTCATGTATCAAAAGAGAAAACAAACTGCTTGTAATCATCTGCTGACTGAAGTTGAGAAACCTTGGGCTCCAAGAAAGAAATTTGCATTTTTCCTTTCTCTGAATCAAAGGTTGAGAGGAGCCTATGTCAGGAAGTAGATGTCTGCTTCCAAAACTGTGTGAATGTAGTGGCCTTAAGTGCAAGATTATTTCTTTTTATTTCTTGGTAAGTAGCAAATATACTTGGTTCTTTCTGAATCTGTCTCAAATCTCCTGATGGTGATGAAATTGGTGTATCTTCTATCTTTGGAGTCATTAGGGATGAAGGAATGATGTCCTCTCTCCCTGACATTGAAGGGGTGCATGTTCCTGTAAGAACAATTGGTTTTATGTGTTATGTGTTTTCTTGTTGTGTCTCCCCTACATCTATGGTCTTCTGTCTTTTATTCTATACTTTGAAATCCTTTGTTGAAATCTCAGTTACCGAAGGGGAAATGTTTTCCCTTGGTCTCTTTCCTTTCTCTTGTTGAACTGGAGTGTAGCTTGTTGACAACACTTGTTCTTTTGCTTCCTGCAATGTATTCTCCTGCCAGCTTTCTTGATTCATGAATTGTTCTATTTCTAGCCTAGGAGTATGTGTATAAGGACCATATTGATGTTCCATCCTCAATTTTGAAATTATACATAGAGGATCATAGGACCATGTAAAGGTGTGCTTGAAATTCATTTGCTTCAGAATGCCATATGCATCCTGTCCTCCTACTCTTGTGTTGCAGATGAATGGGACAACCTCTGCTTTTATCTTGAACTATGCTTTCTTCTTTGCTGTTAGAAAATGTATTTGATCCATATTGATCATTTGTCTAATATATTCTAGAGAAAATATTCTAATTGGTACAAACTTGGGGAGTTTGTAAGGTGGTAGTTCACATCCATATATTCTAATTTCTGAGTAAGATTGACACAGATACCAATCTCCTCTCTAAGTCTGGTCACTCGACTGCACGATTCTTTTGATTTCTGGATGTATCCTGGGCTCTACATCATTATTTAACAAACTAGAAGTCACATGTAAAAACTAATCTACAAAATCACTGAAAGTAAATTCAGTGTTGTTCTTTCTGACCAGAGAGGTCCAGTGAATTACTGATTGAGGGTTTCCTTGACTGTCTAGCTTCTGTAACTGGAAAGGAAACCTGTCTGATTGATAATAAAGAAATAAATATAATAGGATAGATTCATACTTAAATCTCCTTCGGTTGAGAATTTCATGAATTGGTCATGAATGGATTTTGCCAAAAACTCACTATAACATAACAGAACATGAAAATTTTCATTAGAGGAAAACACCGGAAGGAAGGCTAAGATGGTTTCATCAATCCACTGATTTGAATGGTATCCTAACAGACATGAAATAATTGAGATTATTTGTTTGGTCATCTATGGGAACATGGAAGATCGATAAGGAGGGTTGGCTCTAGGTAACTAAGCATTCTCTGGCAGAAAAGTCTCAAATATTTTAGTTATTTTTGAGAAGTCGATCTTGTTGTATATATCCATGAGTATGTCAGGGTGAAAAGTTTGCATTGTGTTAGAATTATAGACTTGGAGCATTTCTGAGATGGGACTGACATTGATGGTGAAAATAACTCCACCATTTTGGGCTACAATAGTTCTCTAACTCGGAAGATATCAAAATTGACAGCAGGTGACAAATTCAGGAAAGTTATAGGTTTGAGGGAAAATAAACTAGGGTAAGGTAGAATCCCACAGTCCTAAATTATCACTAAGGTCAAGATTTTTCTGCTTGAGCCAATTGTGAAGTTCATAAAGATCGAATTCACAATTGGTTGCAGAAATTTGGTATAATTTGTCAACTAATGGTTTGTGATCCAAATCTACAGGTGGAGGAAGCATTAGACTTTTTGCAGAAGTATTTTTTCTTTCTGGAAGAGATAATTCAACGGATAGTGGGGAAAATGCATGTAAATACCTAGTAAAGGATATTTGATCGATTGAGCAACTAGATAATGAACGATTGCTTCGTAGAATCTTGCAATGAAGGTACTCGAGTCTTTTACCCGTGAATATCTTAGCAAACAGGTCTACAGGGTCCAGGGACTGGATTTATAAAAATATGATATAAGTCGTTAAAATAATACCGTTTATTAGGGGCGGGAGAAGTTAATGCTAACGGATTTATTATAACGAATGGGCAAACGATAGGCAAACATATAGATTTATGGTGGGAGGTATATTTATTTAATAATCGAGAGAGGGACAGGTGGCATGTTGCGTGGTGGAGTAATCATAGCCATGAAAATTCAATAAACAGTAAGTCGGAGTGAATGGTAGTTTTTTGAGGGGAACCGGAGTGGGGTGGGGGGTAGGTGGTAATTGGTTTTGGAAGGGAGGGTGCGATGAGATAGGATGGCACCACGTATATCTAGGCAGTATATTTGAAACCGTCGTCTCAAACCCCCCCGTCGGATAAAGTTCAGATGGGGATGGGGGATGCAGGTTAGCCCGATCACCGTTGATCTGGACGAGCCAGATCAAAACCATTGAAAACCAATCAATTTTTATTACATAGTGACAAACTGTCACTTCAATGACAAAAGGTTTTTTTCAAATATGCTTACTTTACTAAGCATACTTTATTACATGCTAATGACAACTTTAAAAAATATTAAAAGTAATATAATGTGGCATTTAAATGTGCGCGCTAATACAATGGAAAACATATATATTTTTTTATTTTCTTTTGTTTTCCCTTCCTTATTTTTTCATTTCACATTTTTCCTTATTTTTCTTTGTTTCTTTTTCTATTTTTTTCTTCCTTTTTTTATCTAACATTTTTATTTTTATTTTTATTTTTCTTCTAACTACAAAAGGAATATCTAACTTATCAAAACCATTTGTGTTACAATATCGGCTCCAACTGGGGACTGCTTCCTCCTGCAGGATGCAGAAAACTTGTAGATCCATGTGCCTTCTCCTTGGGCTGATGAAGTCTCTGTTGAAATCCATCATACTTGCAGAAAAATGTAACAAACCGGTAATGTACAAATGATGAATGATTAAAGCAATCTCAGTACTGAATGTAGTGTTTCAAATATTTTCCATTGACTGGCAATGAAGAATATTGGCCTTCTAAGTTTTGCAAAACAAAAGTATTGTTGCCTTTAACCTGTGCAATGTTGAAAGGTCCCAACCAGAGATTATCAAACTTTCCATGCTTTCCATTTTCTTCTCTTCTAGCATCCCATTTTAGTACTAAATCTCCTTCCTTGAAGTCCCTTTCTCTAGCCTTTCTGTCAAATAATCTTTTCATTTTGTTCTGATATTTCCTAAGCTTATATTGGACTTCATCCCTGTCTTCATTAAGTTCTATGATCTGATTGATTCTCCTAGAAAAATCATCAGGCTCTTCATTTGCTTCTTGTAAGAATTTGACAACAGGAAAAGCTAGTTGTGTAGGAAAAAGTGCCTCAGTGCCATAAACAAGTTGAAAAGGTGATTTACCTGTTGATCTTTTTGGTGAAATTCTATTTTCCCAGACTGCATACTTGAGATGACTGTCCCAATTTCTTTTGTGATCTGCAAGTACCTTTTTAATGACCTTGACTAGACTTTTGTTTGATGACTCTGCCAATCCATTTCCTTGAGGATAATAAGGAGTAGAATGATGTAGAAGAATTTGATATTTTTGGCAAAATTCAATCATTTTGACACTATTGAATGCCTATGCATTGTCTATAACTATTTGTTGAGGACATCCAAATCTAGATAGAATGTTCTCTTCAATGAATTTAATAACAACAATATCAGTAGCATTCCTGACTGGTATGGCTTCTACCCACTTTGTAAAATAGTTTGTGGTAGTCAAAATCCATCTGTGTTGATTACTAGAGGCTGGGTGAATCTCCCCAATAAAGTCTAATCCCCACTGTAGGAAAGGTCTTTCAACTAGAATTGGAACTAGAGGGAGTGATGATAATTTTTGCTTTCTAGCAAAAAATTGACATGGTATGCAAACTCTAGCCTTTTCTCCTACTTGTGGAAACAATTTGGGCCAATAAAACCCAACTCTTAATTTTGTATGATGTTGCTCTCCAAGCATAATGACTCCCACAAATACTTGCATGAAACTGATTTATAGGTCCTTCTGCCTCACTTTCTCTTAAGCATAATAAAAGGATGTCTAGTGGATTCTTCCAATACAAATTTGCATTGATGATGCAATTTTGTATGGCCTTTAACTTGAGGGTTTTGCATTGGTTTTTTGTGAATTCAGGTGGATACTCAAAATTTCGAAGAAAATGCACAATATCAGTGTACCATTCAGAAAGAAGGAATTTGTCATTGATGTGGAGTGGAAGGGGAATGGTTTCAGCTAAAGATGGAGGTTCTTGTGGATTCTCCTCTATTGGAGAAGGTTCTTGTGGGTTCTTCTCTATTGGAGAAGGTTCTTGTGGATTCTCCTCTATTGGAGAAGGTTCTTGTGGATTCTTCTAAGTTGAAATCTGCATTACAGAAATGTTTCCCAAAACTTTACAATTGGATTCTGCTAACATTTTAGCTAAACCCTGACCCTTTATCAATTTTGTAGTTTTCATAATGAGATCAAATTCTAATATCTTGGTAATCCATCTTCCTCTTCGACCATCTGTATCAGGCTGTGATAAGACAATTTTAACAACACTATTTGGAACATAGGCAATAATGGAAGAGTGAAGGATATAGACTCTGAAAGCTTTTAAGGCTTGAACTAAGGCATAGGCTTGTTTTTCAATAATGTCATATTTTAATTCGACATCCCTCGTGACTTTACTGAAAAAGGAAATAGGTTGGTCATCTCCATTTTCATTTTTTTGCAAAAGGACAACAACTAGGGTGTTTTCAGAAGCAAAGGAAAAAATGTTGAAAGGTTTAGAATAGTTTGGACTAGCTAATACTGGGGCTTCAGAGATGGCTTTCTTAATTTGGTTAAAAGAAAATATTGCTTGAACTGTCCATTTTACCTCATGGCCCTTTCTCAACATATCAGTGATATCTTTAACTATTTCAGCATAGTTAGGTATGAATCTCTTGAGAAAGTTGATTTTCCCAAGAAAAGCTTGAACTTCCTTTTTATTCCTTGGTAATGAAAGTGCTTGGATGGCTGAAACTCTTTTTGGGTCAATGAATACTCCTTCCTTTGAAATAATATGACCCAGTAATTTTCCTTCTTTAATGGCAAACAAGGACTTCTTTGGATTTAGTGATATCCCAAACTTCCTGCACCTGTCAAAAACCTTTCTCAAGTGTTTTAAATGTTTTTTATCTGAATTTGAAAATATAGTTAAATCATCTAGATAAATGAAAACAAACTTGTTAATCTTACCAACAAATGCTAGATCCATGGCTCTTTGGAAAGTAGCTCCAACATTTGTTAGTCCAAAAGGCATCCTTGCATACATGAATGTACCCCAAGGAGTTGTGAATGTTGTCTTTTCTCTATCATCTGGACTCACCATAATTTGATTGTATCCAGAAAAACCATCTAACATAGAAATTCTATTAGAACCAGAAACCCTTTGAAGTAATTGATCCATCTTGGGTAATGGATAATTATCTTTTAAGGATGACTTGTTTAAGTTCCTGAAATCCACACACAATCTAATTTCATTGTTTTCTTTCTAACTGCAACCAAATTTGATATCCAATCAGAATATCTTAAGGGAATTATGATCTTGGCATCTAATAGATTTTTAAGTTCTTTTTCAATTGTGGGTAGCAAGACTGGATTTATTCTCCTAAATGTTTGCTTAAAAGGTCTAACATCTGGTTTCAAAGGAATTTTATGTTCGATGAGTGATGTATCATAGGTTTTTAGCTATCATAAGACTAAGAAAAAACATCTTTGTAACCCCTAAGGAGAGATAAATATTTATCTTTTATTTCCTCTGGTAATGATGTAGAGATTTTAACATTTCTGGTTTCTTCTTGAGATCCTATGTTGCATTCTTCTATATCTTCTTCAGATGAATCTGATAATCTGTTTTTTGGAACATCATTATGGTCAAATATTTTTTCAAGAGGGACTATGTCCTTTTGATGAAATTGGTGGGTAATTGAATGATGTTATGAGCAACTATTTTTTAGTGTAATTGTGAAGTTTCATTTTCATTATTCAACTCTTTATCATCAAGTTGTTCTTCTTCGATTTGTAAGACTGAAATTTCATCAATTACCGGCAAAAATGACTTTAGTTGTTCATCATCTTCAAATATTTGCCAGTATTTAAGATTATCAGAAATTGATGGTCTATATTTTACTTGAATCTGATATTGTAATTGCATTTGGTTGGGAATTTTTAAAGAACTAGCTGAAACAACTAAAGAATCTGCATGAATATTTTCATTTCTCGGAATAATATGATGTTAAATGCCTGAAAGAAATTATCCATTGAGTCCCATACCTCTTTTCTGTATGATCTAAGTCTGGGATGTTTGGTTTGACAAAGATTCATGACTTGTTTAACAATGAGTTCTGAGTCACTAAATACTCTTAAATTTTGTAGTTTAAGACTTTTAGCTAATTCCAACCCTAGAAGTAAAGCTTCATATTTTGCTACATTTTTTGTAACATCAAATTCTAACTTATAGGATTGAGTTATGTTCTCTTTGTCTAGTGAAATAAGTACAATACCAGATCCAGCTCCTTCTTATGTAAAAGCTCCATCAACGTATAATTTCCAAATATGAGTTTTGACAATCTCAGGTTTATCCACAATCTGTTCAATGGTAAGTTGAGTGTTTTGTAAATTCTTTGATGATAATGTGAAACATCTGTAGAAATTTTGAATAGTTTAACACATATTCAACAGAGATTATCCTGATCATGTACTATTGCGGAATACATACACAATACATAAGCTCCTCTACGTTGATCATCAATATAGCAGCATCAATAACAATAAAACATCAAGAGCATTCACACATTAACACAGTATGTAACCCGGGGAAAGCATCTCGCTAAAAACCCCACACTATCTGTATATTAATGATTGAGACCATGTAACATTACAAAGTACAATGCTTATCACAAGCAATCCAGTACCAGCTCCACCTGTTACACACAATACAACTCAGATCTGATCTCCAAATCTATTCCACTACTTGCCTGCCTCTCCAGCTCAATACCTGCTCAAGAACTGATGAGAATGGTTTACCAAACTCGTATTTCACCTGCAAAGAATCACTCACACTGTGTTGGACGTGAGCACATGCTACAAATCTTGATATTGGCCAATTCATTGGCATACTCAATCCCTCTGATTGTGCAAATCATCATGCACAACTATAGTCACAATTGATAGCAATCTGATCCTCTAACACCTGTCCCTGCTGAACTGAACATGCACTGACATGCAACTGAGTTAACTGATGTATTATATAGTTGCATTATGAGTTAATAACTTGTGAATTAATTAATAACTAATTCACCCAACTCATCTCTAGTCTATTTGCCAGTTAGACTAAATACAACCAGTTTAACAAAGCTAAACTGAACACAACTCCATCAACTGCACCTCCAGTCCACTAAACTCAACTCACTTGAGTTCTAACTGAAGTCCTGCATGCAAATATTAGTCATCCCATAGGTAACCACGTATTTCCTTCTGGGATCTGCATGTACCACATCCGTAGCTCATCCTGAAGTGCTCCAAGAGAATAAGATCAAGTTTATAGTCCAAATATTATTATGAGATAATAATATTTGACTTTTCTATTTTTGACAGCCAGTCTAAAAATAGACTTTGATCACTCACACTGTGATCACTCACACTGTGGTCACCCACACTGTGATCACTCATACTGTGGTCACCCACACTGTGATCATCCCTGCTGGGATAAAAAATAGAACTTGCGCCATAATTTTCCTGCGGGCCCACTTAGTGAAGGCGACTCTTTTCACTAAGCTCTATCATCTTGTTGCAATCTCAACACTCCCTCTCGACAAGATATGGATTATCAGCAACCCCTATCATGCCTCGGTGGTACTCAAATTTGATCCTGGTGAGAGCCTTCGTCAGAATATCAGCATCCTGATCCTCCGTTGGAATGTATGAAAGCAACATGATCCTCCGCTGTACACAATCTCTGATATGATGGTACCTGATGTCAATATGCTTAGATCTATAATGAAATACAGGATTAGCCGAGAGTTTAATGCAACTCTGGTTATCACAGTAGGATCCAAATGAGAACTGAACAAACCAACCAGGATCTTCCTCATCCATATAGCCTCGCATGCAGCCAAACTTGTTGCCATATACTCGGCCTCCGCTGAACTGAGTGCCACGGATCTCTGCTTCCTGCTGTACCAAGAAACTGCTGTCGATCCAATACTGAAGACCCCTCCTGATGTGCTCTTTCTGTCCGTTGGGCTCCCTGCCCAATCTGCATCCGTGAAGCCACATAGCTTCACCTCATCCTCCTGTCTGTACCATAAACCATATCCCGATGTGCCTCTCAAGTAGCGCAATACATGCTTGCCCGCCTTCCAGAAGAGCTTGGTAGGCTTAACCATAGCTTGTGAAAGATGGTTAACTGCATAGCATATATCAGGTCGTGTATTGACCAAATACATCAGCGACCCCACCAACTGTCGATAAACAGTGGCATCCACTTCTTCTCCCGAAGTGGCATCCTCATTCCTCCAACCTCCAGGAAGAGGAGTATCAACAGGCTTGCAGCCATGCATGTTGAACTTCTCTAGTATCTCCCGAGCATACTTGCTGTCAGGCGGAAAGAGTCGATAGTGCGGACACAACCAACCTCCCTAGGAGCCTAAGACTCTCTAGTGACAAACAAGACAAACAAGAGCAATCCTTCTCTAAACATGCATTTACTATATAAGAAATCAAGTGTTTAGATCCTACCTGTAGTCCAACGCTGTTGTAGCAATCCAGCCTCGCTGATCCGGATGAGCTCCTCCTTCACTTCGAAACCTGCATTCACTAACAATCAAACGATTAAATAGCACTTGATAATCTCATAAAATAAAACATATTTAACACATAGACCAAGGAGTACATGAAACAACTCATAAATAACAAGTTATTGAGAAGAATGGACTCATTTGCATTAATAGGAAACAAAAGGAACAATTACAACCTGAGCCTTGGTGTTGTGCAAGTCCCTCCCAGGGTCCATCAAGAGTTCTCCTTTACTTTGACAAAGCTCACCCACTTCCAAATAGAACAAGCAAAGATGGTAATCTCTCCTCACAAGCCTCTAAATGGGAGTCCTAATTCCAGCAGCATCTACCCTTAGAAATGTTTAGCTTTCAACCTCCCCTCCTTCTGGCCCAATGCCTGTATTTATAGTGCTCAAGAGGAAGTTAATCAAGTCCACCATCAATGGGATAATCCCCTCTTTGGATGGGATAGCTCCCTTATTGATGGGATAAGTTCCTCTTTGGTAGGGATACATGAACCATCTGGAGGCGCTTCATACACGTCAAACATACTTCTAGAAGCCTCTAGAAATGACCACAAGTAACTTTTTTGGAGTGAAACTTGCGCTTTTTGACCTTTACAGGGGTGCGCACCTGCCCCTTTACATACAGAGCGTACAAGTACGTAGTTTTTGTGAACATTAGGTGCGTATACGCAGGTAAGGCCGAGAGAATCTGCGTACCCAGAGATAAACACATTTACAAAGACTTTCTCTCTTTTTGGAGTTTGACATGGAGAGCAGAGGCATAAGACTTGCCCAGGAGGATAGCATGACTGTTGATAGAGCCATACTAACTGTAAATAGCCATGGTGACATTTTTTAGTGTAACAGATTGCCCCCTAAAGTGCGAAGCCTGTAGTAGATTAGGGTTTTGTATTATCTAGGAAGGGTGAAGTGCTTTATCATTTCAAGGATTATCTCGTGGAGAGCCTGGTCAGAACCTGCAATTTTCAACACAAAATACATGTATAAGATTATATCATCGCTGAGGTAGGCATTCCCATACTCAGATCAAAACTTTAACTAACAGACTAACTACTCTGATACAGGAATGATCTTGCAGTACATCATAATCATAGACTTTTGTAGACACAGTATGGGCGCAGCCATCTGTTTATGATTAGTCTACTAGATAATGAATACAAAACTCCTCGCAGCCTGGATGGTGGAAACTAGATCCAGGGTCTTCATTTCTACTTCCCGAATTGGTACGATTCTAGCCATGCGAATAAATGAGTTGATGTCGAACATGGTAGAAACCACTTGATTACCAGTCGATGATGTAAACTGTTAACAAGTGTGAGAGAAACCACCAGTAATGTCAATGGTTCTCAAAGTACCCAGTACAATCCATGAGATGTGAATGAATGAGTTGATGTCGAACATTTCACGGAATCCTTCGATCGAAAGTCAATGATGTAAACTGACGTCAAAGGCGAGAAACCTGCCATTGATGCATGCAGACTTCAAGGTACTGACGATTTCTAAGTCATCTCTCTAGATAATGTGCTGATGTCGATAGAAAGCGACCCGTTGCAGGCAAGCCCACAACACGAAATCATTGTTCAAGTTGAAGAAATGTTGCTGTAAGGACTGACTCAGGGATGGTCAAATGGACGACAAGTATTTTGCAGATGAAAGTTTTGTTTGCAGACCTCTTGAACACATAACGACACAACAGATGGCTTGGTGACGAATGACTCAAAGTTAATCCCCGGAACCTGGCTGAAGACTTTCAATGTGGTTTGATCAACTGTGAGGTAAAGGATTTCCCAACCCAGGTGAACGGAAAGTGTCGTGTTCAAGAGCGGTGATAAGGTTCTTCTGTAACAAAGGATAACAAATAGGTTCATTCTTCTCTCTTTTCCCCCACCATTTCTGGCAAGTACCTCTTTATTTTTAACAAGCTTGAGGAGGATAACATATGCTTGATTATAAGCTCATCCTTCGGATGAGTCCAACCTAGTTTTGATTCGAACCCTAGGAAGGAGTGGTTCGTTCCTGTTTGTAATTGAACAGGTCCTTTACTGTGAAATTTTAACGAGCCCAGTATAGGAGAAACTTGGCGTTTTTCAATTTTAGAGAGTCTGAAAAACTTAAGAAGACTCCAAGTTGAACTTTTTCGTAAATTTGTGTCCCCCAAGCCCGAAAAAGTATAAAATAATACCTGGGAGAACCGCTTGATCTTACGACCAAGGAGTACTTTCATGATTAGTGCCTCTGACCTGAAAAGTAAAAAGTGATCAAGGACACGTCGTTTTATTTCCATATCGAGTTTGAAACGACAAAAACCTGGCAATCTTTTCCTGTTTTTACGGTCAGAAAAGAGCTATAAGGGGACCGCCTTTTAATTCCGTTTTAACGAGTGTAAAAGAAACGCTCGGCAATCTTTTCATATTTTAGGAGTCAGAAAAGAGCTTAAAAGATGACTCTGATGTTTTGGTTCGTGAAAAATGATGATTTTACTCTAAAGTCCTTTTGTCCTGCACAAAAACGACACATTACTCATACCTGTTTAAGATGGGTAAAAATACATTGAAAAATGTCCTTTCATGGTGAAAAATAAACAAACTTAGCATTCATTCATCCAAAAAACCTATAAAAAGACTTTTTACCATGTCATTTTTACCATTTTACTGTTGAGGTTGAGAACAGGGCTTTTGACAAGAAAACTTCCTGTGGTCATTGCGGAGAATCCGACCGTCAGAATCGAACGCCGTCTCATCAGGTATTCTACAACATCCTTCTCTTGCTTTCCATCCGTTTAAAATTCATTTTTAAGCTTTTATTTGATTTTTTGGGGGTCTTGGGGTTTCAAGATGCGCCCTTCGGGGTACGCAGGTCATGCACTGCTGACCCGCGTACCCCGATATTTTCTCAATGGGGAAAATACCAGGTGTACGCACTCGGCCTTAAGGGAAGCTGCGTCCAGACGCTCTGTTCCTAAAAGCCGGGGTGCGTACCCTGCAAAACGCATTTTGAAACCCTCATTTCTCCAAAATGAACCAAAATTTTAAAATTTTATGGACTCTAACAGATGTTTTATGATGTGCAGGGTACACACCATGCTTGATTGGCGTGAAAGAGAACACGAGAATGTTGATTTGGCCGCAATAGGTCATCAACCTTCCATTGATGCGTTAAAAGCATGCGGACTGTACAAATACTGGGCCATACCTGGCATGAGGGGCCAGGTGCCATTCCTTGAGTGGCTGGTTGAAAGGTGGAACATTCAGGAGCAATGTTTCTACATCGGAGAGCACCAGCTCGAGATAGAGCCCCCCGACATATATTTTCTCACTGGCTTGCCTAACAGGGGCGAGCAACTCTCTCTATTCGGGACTAGGCCGGGTGGCCAATCCCTTGCTAGTCTCCGTCTAGAGTGGTGCAACAATCAAAACCAGGAGAAGGGGATAGAAATCAAGTACATATCCCGACCTGAACTTATGGTGATAGCCTTTACTGTTACCAGACTTTGCGGCGCGGCCGCTTTGCACCATGCCACCGGGTCCCAAATACGGATGGCTATAGATTGCTTCCAAGGCACCATTTTCAACTGGTGCGATGCTGTGTTGGCCAATATGAAGGGCCAACTAACCAGGGCAAAGAGAGGACAACTGAAGACCTTTGGATATGGGCCTTTAGTCGTGAGCTTTGCCCTAGAGAGAGTTCCAATGCTGATCCCCCAGCATCTTACAGTTCCAGTTGGGGCTCCTCGGGAGCCTAAGTTGACGAGATGGGTTGCGGTAATGGCCCGGCATCCTGACGAGGGAGCAGCAGTTGTTCGATTTCCTGATGGTTACTTTCGCTGGCTAGAGAGCCAGGTCTTTGCTATTCAGGACTTTCCTTATGCCGGAATGGATTTTCGGAATGATCCGGACATGGTTCTTCCACAGGGAGAACAGTGGGACGACAGAGGTATTTCATTTTTCACAAGTTTTTAAATTATGTATATTTTTTTTGTTTTTATATATCGCCTCAAAACTGACAGCACAAATTTTCAAAATGCAGATGTAGGTCCACGGCGTCCAGCCAACCTCCGGGCTTTTGAGAGGAGAGTACCAGCTGTACCAGCATCAGCCCCACAGGATGCAGCCGCAGAGACCTTAGCCGAGCTGGAACAGGATCTAGAGCGTCTGACGGCGGATATACCAGAGACCACCATAGATGACATTCCCATTCGACTTCAGCGCTATGTGGTCGCAGTCCCAAGACCTTTTAGGAGGTTCTTGTGTAGGGTAGCGCGGGCAGTGGTCTCGTATAGAGAGCACCACCAGTGATTGGCTAGTCACTTTTGTAGACACATATGACATTTTTTGGTTTTTTGTACTTATCATTTTTGCCGATCATAAGGTGTTTTTCAACCTATGATCGAAGACGATGTATATTTTTTGACACACTCCTATCTATATATATATATATCATTATTACCGGCTCATCTTGTTTAACATATGTGATGAAATGTTTTTAAATTTACTTGCATGATTATCGTAAATGTCTGTCCAACATTCGAGAAGCAATTGCATCTGCTAATGTATTTAAAGACCTTGGAATATGCTGATATTCAATGTAATCAAATTCACGTTCCAAGAGGCGCACTCTCAAAAACAACCTTAATAACACAGGATTTCTAATGGCATATACTCTATTAAGCTATAATACAACGAGTTCAGAATCTAACCTCACTATCAAATGTCGAATTCCGAATGAAATAGATTCAGACAATAATTCAACCACTGCACTGTACTCTGCAATGTTGTTCGTCGTTTGACCGAGGCTCACCCCATGCATAGAAACTAACTCGTCAGAGGGCGAATATATAACCCAAGCTGCGGAAGAGATATTCCGTGTACTACGACAAGCACCATCGGCAAATCCAATGTACGTTTGGAGAGGCGTCGACATCTGCAATATCAAGAGTAAAACCAAGATAAGCCAGAATAACGACGAAAAACACACTTTCTAAGTTAAGGACACTATCTAAACTAACAAACATACTAGCTAGAAAGAAAACCTAACCTAACTAAAATTTCTCCATACCCACCATTTAAGCATAATACCTCTTTAGGTAAAGTCCATTTCTGGGTTTACCCAAAGAGTCCCCATCAAAATCTACCAACTCATAGGCCCCTTTTGCTAGCTTTCGCTTTACAATGTAGGGTCCATGCCACATAGGAACAAATTTTCCAGCACCTAGCTTATCGTTAGCTTGATCATATAATAGCACTAGGTCTCCCTCCGAAAAACTTCTAGGGGTCACATTTCTATCATACTGAGCTTTCATTCGCTTCGCGTGAGTCTCGATTGCCAATGCAGCGTCACGTCGAGTCTCATCTAACTGAGCTAAGTATAATAAACGTTTCTCCTCTTCGGAAGTAGCTGGGAGTAATTCGACAGCCATTTGAAGTGATGGGATTTCGCATTCAATGGGTAACACAGCTTCCAAGCCATAAACTAGCTGGAAAGGAGTGAACCCTGTTGAAGTTTTCACTGAAGTTCGGTATGCCCATAGCGCTGAAAATAACATGTTGTGCCAATTCGACCGATGAATACCAATGATTCGTCGGATCATGATAACCAGAACTTTGTTGATAGACTCAACCAAACCGTTGGCTTGCGGATAATAAGGAGTAGAGCTATCGTGGCGCAAACCAAGCTGGCTTGTAAGCTCAGTCATCATGATGTTTCGAAAATGGCTCCCATGGTCAGTGATGATTGCTTGTGGGACACCAAACCTAGTTATAATGTGATTGAATACGAAAACTGCAGCTGTTTTGCCGCTTGCGTCGAATGTAGGCATCGCCTCGGCCCATTTAGTAAAATAATCAACCGCGAGAATGATATACGCATGCCCCCCGGCCGAGTGAGGGTTACAAGTAATAAAATCGATACCCCATTTGGCGAAAGGACCAACGGCAATTATAGGATGGAGAGGAGCAGGTGGTGCGCGCATCTTGCGATCAAACACTTGACAGTTGTGGCACTTTCGGACTGCAATGATACAATCTTTAAACATGGGCGGCTAGAAATAGCCAGCACGCAACACCTTCTGAGCTGTGGCATACCCAGACATATGACCGCCACATGCTCCAGAGTGACAATCATTCAAAACCCTCTCAGCCTCTTCGTGAGTTAAACAACGTCGAAAAACTAAGTCTGCCCCCCGGCGATAAAGTGTATCTCCAATAATTCTGTATTGCTGGGATTGAAACCGAATTTTTCGACGGTCCGACTTTGAAGCTTCAGGCCGAAAGGTTTGGGTTTGGAGATAGATGATTATATCCCCGTACCACGGATCTAAAGTACTGATAAGAAACAAAGATTCGTCCGCAATGGACTCCTCTGCCACAGTTTCTGTGTCAGCATGCGGGAAATCACACATCAATTCCGCAAAAACTAAGGATTTCTTAGACTTGGACTTCTCGAACTCCAAGTCGAACTCTTGCAGAATAACGATCCATTTAGAGTACTTGCCCCCTAGCAATTTTTTTGTCAAAATATAAATCATAGGGTTGCAATCCGAAATAACTGTAGTTTTACGGAGAAGAATGTAGTGACGAAAACGCTGGACAGCTTGAACGGCTGCCAGGGCCAATTTCTCCACATGCGAATATTTTAGCTCAGTGGGGTTTAATGTCCTACTAAGATAATATATCACATGTTCCACTCCGAATTCATCTTCTTGGACTAGCACCATTCCAATAGTGGAATGCGAAGCTGCGAGGTATAAGAAGTAGTCCTGGTTGTAGTTGGGAGGATGCAACAACGGTGCATGGGTCAACGCGTGCTTAAGTGCATCAAAAGATTGTTGGGCAATCTCGTCCCAAAAGAATTGAGCGTTCTGTTTCAACAACCGTGTAAAACCTTTAGTGACCTCAGCGTAGTTTGGAATGAATCGGCGTAAAAAGTTTGCTTTCCCTTGCAAACTTTGGAGTTGGCGCAAACTCGAAGGAGGAGGCAATTTGATGATAGCTTCGACCTTCGAGGGATCGACGCGAATGCCGGCCTTTGAAACAACAAATCCCAGCAATCGACCTGTTTCTATACAGAATACACACTTGTGGGGATTCAACCGAATACGATAATGCCTACACCTCATAAAAATTGCTCGTAAGTGGACAAGGTGATCAGCTCGATGTAAAGAATGAGCAGGCAAATCATCGAGGTACGGTTGCACAATGTGCTTGATGTCATGAAATGCGTAAGACATCGCCCGTCGAAAAGTGGCTCCGGCATTCTTAAGCCCAAAAGGTAATTTGCAGTAAGAAAATGTCCCCCATGGACAAATGAATGTCGTTTTTGGTTGATCGGCAGGTAGAATATTGATTTGATTATAGCCCGAAAAACCATCCATAAAGGAAAACATTTCACTTCCGGCACAATCATCAATAATTTGATCGATATAAGGCGTAGGATAGTTGTCTTTTGGACAAGCTCGATTTATATCCCTATAGTCGATACAGATTCTTATTGTTCCTTGTTTCTTGTTAACCGGAACAATATTCGATACCCAATCCGTTAACGGGATTGGATAAATGAAACCTGCTTTCAACAGCTTCTCGACTTCTGCTTTAATCGCAGCCGCTTTCCGAGGGTGAATCTAACGCAACCGTTGCCGGACGGGTTTAGCGTTTGGGTAGGTCTTTATTTCATGAACAACAATGACAGGATCGATTCCTGGCATTTCCTCGTAAGACCAGGCAAACACATCGCGGAATTCTTGGAATAGGGCCTTGTAAGTTTGAATTTCATCTTCTGTACATGAGGCACCTATATGAATGTTTTCCTCAATTCCGGCTTCACTGAAATGTCAATGGGAATAGTGCGAGAAATATTCCCTAAATTCAACTCTGAATCAGAATGTTTCGTTGGATTCTGAGCGTCTTTGACATATTCAGCAGTAAAAATAAATGAAAAATCGTTTTCAAAAGCATCATCCTCAGGTAAAAACGAAGATCTATGATGGAGATCTTCCCATGGTAGATCGTCTACACTTAGGATTTCACGAAGTTGCTCGTCAGATGACACGACTTCGGGAAACGCTATCCATTCTGAGGTTGATGTGAAAAGTGATTCCTCACTGACCACATTCATTTGGTCGATTTGGGTTGAACGCGAGTCGGTAAAAGACATGACGGCTTCATAAGCAATTTCATATGGACTCAAAGGCATAGCATCACCAAATGAGTCTATCTCATATTCAGACGGGACAATCCAAGGATCGTCATAAATAATGGTGTCTGATGTAATCATATGAATTGACGCAAATGAAGGGTCTGCGTTGATTGGAGGGAAAGGAAAAGTTCCCAGTAAACCGGAATCTTTAACTAAACCTACGCCAACGTCCCTGTAAGGGATTGTCGTCTTACCGACATGCTGGATACTCTCTGAAGAGGCTGGGTCGGATGAAAAGTATGTCAGCTGATCAATGGTCACGATCTTACTGTTATGTGGAAACTTTATTACTCTGAAGACCGATGAAACGACCGCTGTCATAGCATATGACCAACTTCGACCCAAAAGAAGGTTGTAGTCTAGAGGGGCATCAACCACCTCCACATCCAGACTAATGGTTTTACCTTCTACCCCTATAGGCAATTCTTGTAGAATACCAAACGGACGGAACCCACGGCCATCAAAGGCCTTAAGGATGGTCGGGGATTGGTTCAGCGAAGGAGAACCAAGCGATCTCCAACACTGAATCGACATAATACACGTAGAAGCTCCCTCATCAATTACAGTCCGATGAATAGGCCTGTTTTTGACTATCACTGGAATCTGGAAAGCCATTTGAGGTAGATGCGGTGTACTATTTTCTAGATCGAAGATTATCAGATTCGGGTCCTGAACATCAACAGCTCCGATAGCCGACAAAAGTAATTTTCGCTGTGCTGGGCATGATTGCAGCACTTCTAAAGCCGACATTGCTGAGGGTGAAACAGCTAAGTCCTCAACAATGTTGTAATTCTGGGCCGCTCTCGCATGTGGATTGAAAGCAGACCTTCGAAGTACACCCTTGGCGGGCGGTTTGATTACTAAGTCCGGGTTAGGTTTTTTGATCTGTAGTGGATCGGAACCAGGAGCTGAGGTTGATGGATTAGAATGAGAAGATTCTGCTTCCTTACCATCAACAGGATTCTTACTACCATAATCTTGCGACCGAGTCGCAATCCTCACATGAGACATCATCAAAATGGGTTCTTCACTGGCAGTCGAGGAAGAACCTATCATCTTACTCTCCTGCTTTGGAAATGGATATTTTAACACAGCAGGAGTGGGAGAACCTTTGACTATTTTCACAACCTCGGCCCGATGAGGGCAATCTCTTGTAAAATGATCCTCTTCACAAATAAGACAAGGATATCGAGGTTTGCGCTTTTCGTCATTGGTTTCCGACTTTTCTGTTTTCTCCTTCGGAGCCTTGTCTGCTTTAGCCTTCTTCTTTCCTTTCTTCTTTCCACCGTTTTTTGATTTGGCCGTAGATGACTCTACAGCGTGAATATCGGCGGAAAGTTCAGGAGAAGACTCTCCTGTCGGGGAATCAGGCAAGGTGATTATAGGAGTAGTAGAATTCTTGGAAGATTTCTTCTTGCTCTTTGTGTTCACCGTACCAATCATACCATCAGCGGCATGAGATCCCAAAGGAGCAGCAGCGATTTGATTCGATTTTGGAAGATCTGGGATCTTCTCGTGTAACGTACCTGACTGAGTATAAACTAAGTCAAGGTACTGCGCCTGAGCAATGACTTGCTCCTCAGTAACTACTCCGGCCTTGGCTACATCTTCAGTAATCTTCGGTAATAATGATTTAACAAACCATTCAGCTAAGATTTGGTCCGGAATAAAAACTTTCACTAACCTTCTTCGACGTCTCCACTCATGAATGTGATCAGAAATATACGTGGACGTCGATTGTTTTAGTGAAGTTAATAACTCCGTGCCGTTATCGTATCTGACCGGCAACTGAAAGTGAGTTAAGAATGAGGTAGCTAACTGGCTAAAATTGTAAAAAGAGGCCCGTGGTAACTCAATGTACCACTTGGCCGCGAGACCAATGAGTGTACGCTGGAAAAGACGTAAGCGGATCGAATCATCCGAGATAGAATTTGAAGCACACCAGAGGTGGTAAGTCATCACATGATTGGACGGATCCTCTCCAGACTTACCTTCGAACTTGGGTATATCACTGGGCAACTTATTTGGCATTGGCGGCCAGAACGGAAGATATTGAATTGGATCGTTCGTTAGGCGCGTCAAGTCTGGTAAATCCAAAGTTGCGATAAACGGTAATTGCCGGTTAGGATCTTTAAAACTCTGGGTCACAAGACCAGTCCCAGGAGGAGGATATCCAGGATAACTAGGAACAGGAATCGCATTAGGGATATTATATCCTCCTGGAAAACCAGGATTAACCGGACCGTACTGGGGTTGTTGAGGTTGTTGATAAGTGTACCCAGGATACAGTTGATACTGGTAAACCGGCTGCTAGACAGCTTGCCCATATTGGTACTGTCCCTGGTACGGTTGATGAACAAATTGAGGTTGAGTAGTGACAACCGTACTTATACCAGGCTGACCTATAGGCATCTGGACCGTGGTTTGAATCGTAGATCTAGACAACGGTAAAGATGTCTGAGGAGTGGTTGCAGAGACAGTAGAAACCGGAGCTGTCGATACTCCAGAAGTAAGTGCGGCAGATGTTGCGGTAGTTGCAGCAGCCGTTTGAGATGGAGTACTAGGTGCAATTGGCGGCTGAGTAACTACCGAAGTTACAGAAGTTTGAACATTTGACTGGACAGGTTGCGGTTGCTGGGGTGGACCAGAAACTAGGGTTGTCCAGCTTGAGGTACCAACTGTATACTTGGCTGCAACACCTGTTGACCCTGTGACGGATCCCACACTATCATTCCAGGGTATTGACCCGTAACAGGTTGAGAATACTGAGATCCATAACCGGATTGAGGATAGGATTGATAACTGAGAGGTACAGTTCCCATACCTTGAACATATGACTGACCTTGAGGTGGTTGATAACCTTGACTCGAGTATTGACCTTGAGGTTGATAACCTTGGGGTAAATACTGATACTGGGGTTGACCTTGACCTTGAGGTTGATACCCTTGAGGTTGATACCCTTGGGGTTGATACCCTTGAGGTAAATATTGATACTGAGGTTGACCTTAGGGTACATATTGAGGCTGGGGTTGACCTTGAGGCATGTATTGCACCATAGGTACATACTGACCTTGAGGTTGCCCTCCAGACACAATTTGTGTACCTTGAGGTTGCCCCCCAAGCGTTAATTGAGGCTGCCCCCCAGGCGGTAATTGGCCACCTTGAGGTTGAGAAACGAGAACTGAACCTGACATCATGTAAATGTCCCCTACACCCAACGGTTTATTACCATTGTTTCCAGCTAATAACCCATGATCAATGGGTTGAGGAGATGCCCCCGCAAAGATACCAGAAAGTGACTGATACCCGGTGGGAACAGAAGGACCGCCGTGTAAGAAAGATTCAGGAGATTGAGTGAACACGGACGACTGACCAGACATATTTACAGGAGTATAAATACCTCCAGGTGGAAAAGGAGTACGAGGTGTAGAAAAACCTATCCCTGAGTTGTCTAAATAATTGGTTAACGAAAGGTACCAAGTAGTACTTCTAGGAGGACTGTAAAAGATAGATTCACGCTCCCTGAGCTCAATAGTAAGTTGATCTTCAAGGTTAGAGACACCTATTTCTTCCTCTGGAGCAAGTTCTTCAATAGCAATCAAACCAGTAGGAAGATTTTCGGTGATAACTCGTTCTACTCTTGGTGAATCTGGAACACTAGAAGTTGGAGTAACAGGTTCAGATATTTCAGGTTCTTCGCCTATATCACTAGTAGACGAAAAACTACCAGCAAGCTCAGAAACTGTAACAGCTTCGGGATTATAACCTATCTCTAGACTTTGGTAATCTGGCTGGACTACCAAGGAAGATTCTCCTTCTTCAGGTGAACCTACTCTAATGCCACTAGGAGGAGTTACAAGGACCTTCAATCCTTCGTACTGACCCGGGACGTCTTCAGGAGATCCACCCCGTGATCTACGGAGTTTCCTCAACAAATCAGTTCCGGTAACAATCTCAGGTGACTTGCCCCGAAGTCTACGGGACTGTCTCGGTAATTCCGCCACAGCTAAAAACTTTTAACTACTACACACGAAAACAAAGTAAAATCTCAAATCAAACCACCTAAAGTCGCTAAAGAACCAAACAAATTTGAATCACACGCCTAAAGAATCTAGGGCGTCAAACCAAGCACAAACAGTAGCCTTCCAGACCGAAAATGCTAGTTGGAGATGAAACCCAACATCGCCGGATTCAGTACAGAAGTGGCGGGTGGAACAGTTACCCCGGCAACCTGCTTAATGAATAGACCGGCACAAGTTCCTCCACTTTAACCGTCTCGAGTGAAGTGAACCCCCCGGAAAATCCAAGTGAGTTTAGCCGACGTCTGCTCCAGGTACAGTGGGATCTTCCCTCCACCGTCACCTCGGTAGAATCCTAAAGATAATGGTCACTAAGGTTACCCACCGCAACAAATGCACCTGGGGGAACAGTCTATACTCCGACAGCACGCAAGGGCAGAGTATCAAGCTCAATCCCCTTGCCGGTTCCTTGACAATAATCCAAGGTTTACCGACAAGTGACCCCTGGCTCCTCGACAATGGTTAATCCGAGGTTTACCGTTTGTAATATGTGCGTGTCTGGCGTCGTTCCCAACGAGGGAGGATTGATCCCCTCACTGGTTCGGACACGAGCTCGTGCTTCTCCTTTAAGAGGAGCTTTCCCAGAGTACAAATGAGACAATTGGATTTATTCTATCACAAGATAAGCTACTTGTTTGGTTTTGTTGTCTTGGAGAGTTAATTACTCTCCTACTCCAAGACACTAGCCTGATCTAAATTGGTGTTTCAGAGCCCTAGTAATTAAAAGTTACTACGTTGATTTTACTTTAAGCGTTAATTTTATGGTTTTTCTTAAAGACAAAAGGTAGCGGAAATGAAACCAATGGTGTGTAGACTCGACTCAAACCACTACAAAGATGCACCTAAGATGATTTACGCTACTTTTCTCTTTCAATGAAACTCCTAACTAAGAGAGTTGGAAAATGCAAATTTTATAGAAAACAACTTTCTTAGTAAAGACAATCAAAGAAACAATTCTCTTTATCTTTCCAAGCATATAAACATGACCACTCCTTACGTGCACGAAAAATTCTTTTTCTTTCAAAATACCTCAAAGCTACTTGAAACAAAACTTTTCAAAGGAGATGTTTTTATATTTTCTCTTATTTAATAAAGCATATAAATCTATTTTAACGAAAATCAATCTCAAAATCTATAAAATCTATGAAAAATTGACTCACAAGCAAATCAAAAAGAAATTTACTCTAAAGCAAACCTAACGAGGCAAAAGCCTACAAAGATGATTCTAGGTTGTTTTACTTGACCATAATCAAGCCAAGGACCAGCTAATGCAGAATCAAAAGACCAGTCAAAACAAAACTCAAATCTTTTTGTTCTTTTTGTAAAATGGAATTCAATACTCAATCAACAAGCACTTCGAAATTCGCCAAAGAGACAACTCAAAGGTAAGTTGCTCTCACAGGTAGACTTTATGACAGGTCCGACTCCTAAGAAGGCTGACAAAACCAGAGAGATCTAAGGCTTGACAACTTCTACCGCCAAAGTCACTACAGGACCTACTCAAAAATCAAACCCTAGGGCTTAAACTTCTATGAAATCCACTAAAACACTCAATGCTATCGAAACAAGTTCAGGTGAAGATCTTTGACAAGAGACTAATGGATCTGGGCAGTAAAAACTAAGAAAAAGCAAAATCTAAGAGGAAAAATGTAAAAAATGGAAATTTCTTAATTTTTAGCAGGGTACGCAGGCAACCTGTTAAGACAGGTGCGGGCCCGCTCTGTGCACATAGCAACAGTGCGTACAGGTACGCACTGTGCAATACTCAGAGGGTGCGTACTACTGAAAAAACCAAGAAAAACTAAATTCAATCTAACCCTAAGCTAACCCACCCAAATACAAAGTCACAGAGCCAAAAACCAGAAAATAAATGACTTTTCTCAGATCAAAGTTGCATACAAAGGAAAAAACTTTCTCATTAATGGATTCCCCAGCGGAGTCGCCAATTTGTCAGGCGGAAAGAGTCGATAGTGCGGACACAACCAACCTCCCTAGGAGCCTAAGACTCTCTAGTGACAAACAAGACAAACAAGAGCAATCCTTCTCTAAACATGCATTTACTATATAAGAAATCAAGTGTTTAGATCCTACCTGTAGTCCAACGCTGTTGTAGCAATCCAGCCTCGCTGATCCGGATGAGCTCCTCCTTCACTTCGAAACCTGCATTCACTAACAATCAAACGATTAAATAGCACTTGATAATCTCATAAAATAAAACATATTTAACACATAGACCAAGGAGTACATGAAACAACTCATAAATAACAAGTTATTGAGAAGAATGGACTCATTTGCATTAATAGGAAACAAAAGGAACAATTACAACCTGAGCCTTGGTGTTGTGCAAGTCCCTCCCAGGGTCCATCAAGAGTTCTCCTTTACTTTGACAAAGCTCACCCACTTCCAAATAGAACAAGCAAAGATGGTAATCTCTCCTCACAAGCCTCTAAATGGGAGTCCTAATTCCAGCAGCATCTACCCTTAGAAATGTTTAGCTTTCAACCTCCCCTCCTTCTGGCCCAATGCCTGTATTTATAGTGCTCAAGAGGAAGTTAATCAGGTCCACCATCAATGGGATAATCCCCTCTTTGGATGGGATAGCTCCCTTATTGATGGGATAAGTTCCTCTTTGGTAGGGATACATGAACCATCTGGAGGCGCTTCATACACGTCAAACATACTTCTAGAAGCCTCTAGAAATGACCACAAGTAACTTTTTTGGAGTGAAACTTGCGCTTTTTGACCTTTACAGGGGTACGCACCTGCCCCTTTACATACAGAGCGTACAAGTACGCAGTTTTTGTGAACATTAGGTGCGTATACGCAGGTAAGGCCGAGAGAATCTGCGTACCCAGAGATAAACACATTTACAAAGACTTTCTCTCTTTTTGGAGTTTGACATGGAGAGCAGAGGCATAAGACTTGCCTAGGAGGATAGCATGACTGTTGATAGAGCCATACTAACTGTAAATAGCCATGGTGACATTTTTTAGTGTAACACTTGCCCTGAGAAACAAACAGTCCACCACTGCGCTGCCATATTTCCAATCCTAGGAAATAGTGAAGGAGGCCCAAATCCTTCATCTCAAACTCTGTAGCAAGATCCTTCTTGCATGAAAGTATCAACAGCTCATCACCCGTTAGAATCAAAACATCAACATACAGTAAGATGATAAGCAACTTACCCTCCACCACAATCTGGTATAGGTTATGATCCACCTCGCTCTTGGAGAATCCAAGTCCTGTGAAATAGTTGTCTATCCGTGTGTACCAAGCACGTGGTGCTTGCTTCAACCCATACAACGCTCTCTTGAGCCTGCACACAGGCGACTCGCTGCTGAAGACCTCAAAGCCTTCGGGTTGCTCAATGTACACCTCCTCCTCAATGACTCCGTTGAGGAACGCAGTCTTCACATCCATCTGATGAATGTGCCATCCCATCTGTGCTGAGAGAGCAAGAATCGTCCGTATGGAAGAATACCTTGCGACAGGTGCAAAGGTCTCCTCATAATTGATCCCCTCTATCTGTGAAAATCCTCGGGCAACAAATCTTGCCTTGTACTTCTCCACACTCCCGTCAGCTGCCTGCTTAACTTTGTAGATCCATCTCGAACCCACCACTGATTTCCCTTCTGGTCTAGGAACAATCTCCCATGCACTGTTTCTGACAATAGAATCATACTCTTCCACCATGGCGTCTACCCATGCGGGATCCTCCACAGCTTCCTCGAAAGAGGATGGCTCAATCACAACACACTTGAACATAAGAGCCATGTATCCAGTGTACCGATCAGGTGACTGTCTCTGCCTGCGTTGGGCTGTAGGTGGTCCTACAACTTTCTTTGCATCTTGAGCCAGTCGCTCAGCTTCTGTCAAGCGCTTTCGCCCTCTGATGGTTGGCGCTGCATGAGTGGTCCCTTCCACTCCATGAACCTCGTCCTGTGGCTGATCCACGTCCTGAAGCTCATCCTTAGGAACTAATAGCTCCTCATCTGCATGCAAGTGTAGCTCCCTCTCAAGCGAACACTTCATGGCTTTCTCCTCTTGAAATTTTATATCCCGTCGCACGACAGTTTTACCACTGTCTGGCAAATACACACAATAGTTGTGGGGCGTATCAGTGTACCCCAAAAATATCCCAACCTCTACGGTCGGCTCCAACTTCTTCCTGGCATCCTTCGTCACATGCATGTAAACGTTAGCACCAAAAATCCTCAAATGAGAAAGATCAGGCTTCTTACCAGAATAAGCCTCCTCGGGTGTACTCATGCCAAGTATCCTATGAGGACAACGGTTCTGCACATAAACTGTTGTATTGCATGCTTCCGCCCACAAGTGAAGGGGTAGGCCCTGATCATGCAACATTGCCCGTGCAGCACCCACAATCATTCCATTCTTCCACTCAGCTACCCCGTTCTGCTGTGGGTTATGGGGAGCTATGAGCTCTCTTCGAAGCCCTTCTACCTTGCAGAAATCCTTGAACTCGTCCGAGATGTATTCACCACCATTATCGCTCCTAAGAGCCTTCACCTTCTTCCCCGACTCCTTCTCGACCAGTGCTTTGAATTCACAGAACTTTGAATATGTCTCGCTCTTCTTTTGCGTGAAGAAGATCCAGCACTTACGAGAGAAATCATAAAAAAAAAATCACATAATACCTGTGTTTTGCTGTCGAAGCAACTGAGAAAGGTCCACACACATCTGTGTGAATTCTCTCAAGGATCGTCGTGGCGCGACTATCCTTCTCGTGAAAGGTGGCTTTCACAAACTTCCCCAAAGTACACCCCTTGCACTGATCTGACTGCGCAAGTGTGCCTTTAGGAAGCCCTGTAGTAATCTGCTGCAGTATCTTCAAGGCTCCATGGTGAAGGTGACCCAATCTCCCGTGCCACAACTCGCCATCATCCCAGCTCACCAATCCTTCTGCCTTGCCCGCCATTGCTGCGCATCCATCTACATGCAACTGATAAAGGTTCCTCACTCGAACCCCTATCTTCCGGGTCTCACCAGTTTTCTTGCTGCGCAGGAAAGCCTTTCCCTCGCTGAAAACAACATCATACCCCTTATCTTCTAACATCGCCACTGAGATAAGATTCTTCTTCAATCTTGGAACATGCATGACTTCCTTCAATACGAAGGGTTTACCAGACTCCCTCTCAAAGGAAATGGTACCGATACCGGTCGCACTGTATCTACCATCATCGCCCATCTCGATGTGCACTCCAAGATCTTTTTCCTCCAAATCAGAGAACAAATCTCTATCTCCCATCATGTGAAAAGACGCACCACTGTCCAAGAACCACACTGATCCCATCACACTTGAAACCAATCATGCGATCAATGAAAAATCAAGCTCAAACTGTGAGGCTAGAGCCTCTCCTGCTGAAGATCCAGCAACCTGCTTGTTCTTCTTCTTCTGCGGACAATTAGTGGCATAGTGTCCATGCTGGTGACAATGAAAACACTTCACTTTGGACATATCATGCTTCTTGCCTTTCGCACCAGACTGAGAAGCTTTCTTGCACTTCCCTTTCTTTGCTTTGGCAGCCAAAGCGCAATTCTCTTCATCAGATACCTTTGATGAAGATCCATTCTCACCTTTATTGTTTCTGAGTTTATCCTTGAGCGCCAAGTCGCTCTTGCTTTGGAATAACATTTGCAATCCGTTGAAAGACATTTCAACAACACTGCTGCAAATTCGAATTCCACCAGCAACCAACTCAACCGCTTCCGATCTAGAATTCGTGAGAACACAATATTTCTCGTACAAAGATTGACTGTATGGGCATTCACCAGATATCTCACCTTCCAAAGGAAGGATGAATCCAGAGGCTACCTAGCCCGATTACAGACTTTGCCTGAAGAAATAGAATGTAGACACTTCCTGAATAGTAGATCTGATGATCAACAACTCCGATACCATGTAGAAACATTTTTTACAATTATCTAGCTCCCTCTGATACCATGTAGAAATTTTGAATAATTTAACACATATTCAACAGAGATTATCCTGATCATGTACTATTGCGGAATACATACACAATACATAAGCTCCTCTACGTTGATCATCAATATAGCAGCATCAATAACAATAAAGCATCAAGAGCATTCACACATTAACACGGTATGTAACCCGGGGAAAGCATCTCGCTAAAAACCCCACACTATCTGTATATTAATGTTTGAGACCATGTAACATTACAAAGTACAATGCTTATCACAAACAATCCAGTACCAGCTCCACCTGTTACACACAATACAGCTCAGATCTGATCTCCAAATCTATTCCACTGCTTGCCTGCCTCTCCAGCTCAATACCTGCTCAAGAACTGATGAGAATGGTTTACCAAACTCGTATTTCACCTGCAAAGAATCACTCACACTGTGTTGGATGTGAGCACAGGCTACAAATCTTGATATTGGCCAATTCATTGGCATACTCAATCCCTCTGATTGTGCAAATCATCATGCACAACTATAGTCACAACTGATAACAATCTGATCCTCTAACACCTGTCCCTGCTGAACTGAACATGCACTGACACGCAACTGAGTTAACTGATGTATTCTATAGTTGCATTATGAGTTAATAACTTGTGAATTAATTAATAACTAATTCACCCAACTCATCTCTAGTCTATTTGCCAGTTAGACTAAATACAACCAGCTTAACAAAGATAAACTGAACACAACTCCATCAACTGCACCTCCAGTCCACTAAACTCAACTCACTTGAGTTCTAACTGAAGTCCTGCATGCAAATATTAGTCATCCCATAGGTAACCACGTATTTCCTTCTGGGATCTGCATGTACCACATCCGTAGCTCATCCTAAAGTGCTCCAAGAGAATAAGATCAAGTTTATAGTCCAAATATTATTATGAGACAATAATATTTGACTTTTCTATTTTTGACACCCAGTCTAAAAATAGACTTTGATCACTCACACTGTGATCACTCACACTGTGGTCACCCACACTGTGATCACTCATACTGTGGTCACCCACACTGTGATCATCCCTGCTGGGATCAAAAATAGAACTTTTGCCATAATTTTCCTGCGGGCCCACTTAGTGAAGGCGACTCTTTTCACTAAGCTCCATCATCTTGTTGCAATCTCAACAACATCCAAAATCTTGGTCAACTGCATAAACGGGATGATTTCTTGCTTGATCAGCTCTACAAATAATATTCATGAATCTAACCTCCCTCTATAATCTTAGTTGTTCTCCTCCATATACAGGAATAGTAGCATAAGACATGTCCATTTGCAGGCTTCCTCCTAATTTGGCACAACATGATCTAGACAATAACATGCCAAATTTAGAAGGAATGTCTATCACTACAATATCTAATACTACACTCTTAACAGGGATTTGTGCTAGGGTGTCTACTAAGTATTTTATAAGTGTAAGGCAAGGTACCTTCTTTGAGTCAAAAGTATATAAATCATGATAGGGTTTAGTAACCTGTAATTGAAGTTGATCCATGATCACTTTAGGCATCAGATTATGGGAAGCCCCAGAATCTAACATACAATTGTATAACATAAAATCATGAACTTTTAAAGTGACATAAAAAGGTGGTACATTTTCATCAATCATATCGTAGCTGGGAACAAATATTACTAAAGGTTTCTCATCTTGCAAGCTTATAACATCTCCTTCAACATCAACACTTGAAGATTGAATCCATTTAGAAACTTGATTTTTATACCCTGGATTTTTGGAAAGTTCAAATAAGGGAATAAGTATTTTGACCCTTTCAAGCTCTCTTTCCACATTGAAAGTAGCCAAAATTGTTTTATCAACTGAATTTGGTTCATTTGATTGATTCAATGGTTGAATTATTGTTGTCTGAGTTTCAGTAGATTTAATTGGTGGTTCATTTACAGTGGGATTCTTAGGAGGTCTACCGGGCCCTAGTCTTGGTCTTAAATCATATCTTCTATTTAATTATGCAATTAAGAATTCAGAGAAGGCCTGATATTTTGACACATGTGAGTTTTCTTGATTTTGTTGTGGGAATTGATTTTGAGGGAGGGGGACAATGGCATTTTGAATTGATGAGTTATCAAAACTATTCATGTCATTTGTAAGCAGAGGGCCAGTGTCATCAGGTTCCTGATCATCAATCATTAGTGGAGGTTGAATTTGCTGATAAATATTAGGTCTTTGCAAAATTTGTGGTTGGGTAGTTCTTCTAAATGGAGCTTAAGGTCTATTTTCTATTTGTTGAATTCTTCTAGGTTGAGCCTCCATTTTCGAAATCCTATTTGAAAGATTTGTAAGAAGTGAAGTGATTTCATCTATCTTTTGATCTTCCTTTGTACTTTTTGATCAAGAACCCTCTTCCTTAGATTTTATTTTTCTTTTAGCCTTCTCTGCTTTAGCCCTAAGTTTAGCTGATGCTGATCTATTGGTTTCAACTTATATGGCATTTGTTTGCATGTCTTCTCGGGTGATGGATGTTCTTTCTCTTAGCATGACTACGAAATCATCATCAAAAGCTTTAGAAAATCTAACTTTAGTTGCTGATACTGGTGGTTTACAGTCAGGTGGCATCTTATGATAAAATTTGTTAAATCTTTTTATAAAGTCAGCCACTGGTTCACCAAGATTTCTTTTCAGTTCTTCAAATTCTGTAACAAAATATACAGGATCCTTTTTAACCCCCCATTGATTTTTAAAGATGTTTGTTAATTGATTCCAAGATGGAATAGAATTTGCTCTTAGTTGTCTAAACCAAATTCTAACATTTCCTTCAAGTGATTGGACAAACAACCTCATATACACATCTTCATGTTCAATATTCATGTTATCAGCAAAATCTAAAAAGGCAGCTAGGTGATCTTCAGCAGATAGACCAATTTCTCCATTAAATCTAGGTAGATGTTTTAAATACCCATCAGGAAAATTATTAAGTTGACGAGGGAGCTGTAAGGCAGCATACCTAGCTTGAATGATAGGTTGAAAAGCCATATCTGAAGATGAGGATGAGTCTGTAGAAGATGAGGAAGATTCTGAAGAAGATGTTGTAGATGAAGATGAATTTGTGGAGGAAGATGGAGGTGTGGTTGTAGGAGGAGGTCCTCTTAAACCTTTTACTAATGGTGATTGGATAACTAACTTTTGCTCTTCTAGTTGAAATTTTCCTTTAGTTTCAAATAAAGGATTTGTATAGACATAAAAAGTGTCCTTAGCTTCGGCAAAGTAGATGCAAAAGAATGTACAACCAATGAGATAAAATTAGTAGGTTTTAACTCAGGCAAGTGTAAATCAAATTCTTGTTCTGACTTAGGTGATTCTAAAAGAGTTTCAAGGATTTGATAAGATTCTAATTGATGGACTAGAAGGGCTAACTACAAATCAACTCCTCTGGAAAAAAGTTCTAATACCTTAGGGGGTAGATCAAACAATTCTGGGGGAATTGGAACTCGCTCAAAAGGATCAGTAACTGAAACAATTTTAGGTTGTGTTGGTACATAAAAAGAAGTGGAAGCTTCTAATCTTCTTCTTAAAGAAGCTTCTCTTACCAGTCTCTCTGGATCTAATAATGGGGAATATAATTCAGGGTCAGAGTGGGATCTGGTATGTCTGGAAGAAGCCAATTTGGCTTGTGGAGTCGCCAGGTGAAAGATTTCAACCTGCTAATCCTTTATTCACCTTAAAGGAAAATCTTAATCATTGTCCTAGGGAGAAAGATTCAAATTTTGTTCCCCGACAACGACGCCAATCTGATGTTTTCCTCTGAGATAATTCTAGGTTAGGTAATTATGCCAGAGCATCTAAAATATTTTGGTTGTTTTTTAATTTGTGGAAGACCAATGTTTAAGCTTATGTAAACATGTATTGTGTCCTAATTTCTCTTCAACACAATGAAAGGGTTGTTTCTTCACTTCTAAACAATAATTTAGCTTTAAAAGGTTTAGAATGAAGAATTCAAAGAAAATATGAGTTTTAAGTATTCAGATAGAATATTTAAAATAATCATAAGACAAATGATAGTAAACTATGTTCACTTTCTAACAAAAATGCATCTAAATTCATGAAGAATTGACAATTAATTGATGTAGAGGAGTTCATTTAGACAAATAGTCTAATAAAATACTCTGTAATTGATTATAACTTCGTAGGAGATTTAAGATAGACTGATATTCAGTGTATATCTTACTCATATTTCTTCATAAAATTAAATACATGTTGAAATAATAGAATGGAATGAATAACATGAAGAAAACTCACAGAGATAACAAGATGTTTGAAACAAATTCAGAATCCTTTTATTGATATCAGACAACTTCATATACATGTAATTCTGTTTCAAATAAACTTAGTCCAAGGGTGCAACCCTTTTCAATTCGAATTGGGAATTATTTATACAAAGTGTTCCCAAATTATCTAAAGTAAATATCTAGATACATTGGAAAAATATCTAGATCTGTTTCTACAAAAATAGTACATAAATATAGGGAAATGAAAACTGCTGAAGTCGTTGGCACTGCTTTTGAGGATTTCTGGTGATGACTGGATCTGAAAAAAATTGCCTCATTGTTGACTTTCTTCTGGATGTTTGCTAACTTTTACTCTAGTAATTCACATAACCTTTCCCATTTTCTTTCATCTAGAAGTGAAAATCTGATCAACTTTTAATAGACTTCATCTACTTCTGTGTATTTTTCAAAAGTAGGCTTAACAGGAAACAAATGGCTTATTTCATGCTTGATCAGTAGATCATAATTGAGGCCTTCCATGAATGCCTTTCTTGTAATAGTACCTTTGATATTTGCAAATTTGGACTTGTCTGTAGCAATGGTAAATAATTTCTACTGATAGTCTTCAAGCTTGACTAATTCGTCTCCCATTCCTTGTAGTCCAAGGAGACCCTTTTGATACAAAACATTGAACTTCTTATGAAATCTTTGTACCATCGTTTGCAAACTGTCAGACTTGTTTTCTAATTGCAACATTAGATTTTTCTTGGTGAAATTTTTTCTTACTTCCAAGATGGTATCTGTTCTGTCCTCTATATCCAACTCTTCTAATTCTTCTCTGGTTTTTGAATTCAGGAATTTGATTATAGCAACTGCATCGCTGGGTTTGTTGTCAAGTTCTCTCTTGACATTAGCTATCAGAGATTTTGATCTTAGTACTAATTTATCTTGCTCGAAGATAATCTCTATGGATGGCCAGATTTTTGTAATTTCTTCATTTATTTCCACCCAAATGTTCTCTTTAGCTTGTGCAATGGTATCTGCCATAATATTTTGGCTCTCTAAATATTCTATTCTTTGTGAAATCTTATGTGATTTTTGTAGTTCTGCCAGATAAGTATTATCTACTCTGATCTTTTGTTCTTGTAAATTGTTTAACTTCTCTGTCAGTTTCTCAATCTCTTGATCCTTGATAGACAAATCATTCATTGCTTTAGTCAAATATGCTGGTGTAGTGCTGGATTGTGTCTTTGCTATTGAAGCTGCTGCTGAAGTTGATGTTTCCCCTACTGTTGTACCTATTGTTGGAATGAAAGTCAATGGAATTGCTTGCACTGGGGCAGTCTGCTCCTCTTTTTCTTTCATAAGTTTTTCAATTTCCTTTTCCATTTTAGAAATCTAATCATTTTGTTCAATAATAAGCTTGAACAAATTTTCGTTTTCCTTCTCCAATTCTCCAAATCCTTTGGCCTGTGGATCTTTAGTTGAAGGAAGCTTTAGCTGCTTTCTCAATGATGCTATAACTGTATTTTACTTTTGATTTTCTCTTCTGCTTCTTTTGCATCATTGGGATCATATCCCAATTTGATCACTAGTTCCTCTAAAGATTTAATTTTTGTATCTTTATCTAGAGAAGAGACTTTCTCTAATTTTAACTGTGCGTGAATATTATGTATAGTGGTTTGAAGTTTGCCAGTTGTCATAGAAGAATTAGTTAAAGTATTAAAAATCATCTCACCAGACTGTTTGTGCAAATCCATCTGGTCTATGGGATGGATTGTTCCTGTATCAAAAGAGAAAACTAACTGCTTGTAATCATCTGCTGACTGAGGTTGAGGAACCTTGGGCTCCAAGAAAGCAATCTGCATTTTTCCTTTTTCTGAATCAAAGGTTGAGAGGAGCCTGTGTTGGGAAGTAGATGTCTGCTTCCAAAACTGTGAGAATGTAGTGGCCTTAAGTGCAAGATTCTTTCTTTTTATTTCTTGATAAGTAGCAAATATACTTGGTTCTTTCTGACTTTGTCCCGACTCTCCTGTTGGTGATGAAATTGATGTATCTGCTGTCTTTGGAGTCATTGGGGATGAAGGAATGATGTCCTCTCTCCCTGACACTAAGGGGGTGCATGTTCTTGTAAGAACAATTGGTTGTATTTATTATGTGTTTTCTTGCTATGTCCCCCATACATCTATGGTCTTCTGTCTTTTATTCTATACTTTGAACTCCTTTGCTGAAATCTCACTTACCGAAGGGGAAATGTTTTCCCTTGGTCTCTTACTGAATTGGAGTGTAGCTTGTTGACAACACCTGTTCTTCTACTTCCTACAATGTATTCTCCTGCAAGTTTTCTTAATTCATGAATTGTTCTATTTCTGGCCTAGGAGTATGTGTATAAGGACCATATTGTTGTTCCATCCTTAATTTTGAAATTACACCTAGAGGATCATAGGACCATGTAAAGTTGTGCTTGAAATTCATTTGCTTCAAAATGTCATTTGCATCTTGTCCTACTGCTCTTGTGTTGCAGATGAATGGGCCAACCTCTGCTTTTATCTTGAACTGTGCTTTCTTCTTTGCTGCTAGAAAATGTATTTGATCCATATTGATCATCTGTCTAATATATTCTAGAGAAAATATTCTAATTGGTACAAACTTGGGGAGTTTGTAAGGTGGTAGTTCACATCCATATATTCTAATTTCTGAGTAAGATTGATACAGATACCAATCTCCTCTCTTAGTCTGGTCACTCAACTATAGGATTCTTTTGATTTCTGGATGTATCCTGGGCTCTACATCACTATTTAACAAACTAGAAGTCACATGTAAAAACTGATCTACAAAATCACTGAAAGTAAATTCAATGTTGTTCTTTCTGACCAGAGAGGTCCAGTGAATTACTGACTGAGGGTTTCCTTGACTGTCTAGCTTCTATAACTGCAAAGGAAACCTATCTGATTGATAATAAATAAATAAATATACCAGGATAGATTCATACTTAAAAACTCCTTCAGTTGAGAATTTCATGAACTGGTCATGAATGGCTTCTGCCAAAAACTCACTATAACAGAACATAACATGAGGTTTTTCATTTGAGGAAAACACAGAAAGGAAGGCTAAGATGGTTTCATCAACCCACTGGTCTGAATGGTATCCTAACAGGCATGAAACAATTGAGATTATTTGTTTGGTCATCTTTGGGAACATGGAAGATGGATAAGGAGGGTTGGCTCTAGGTAACTGAGCATTCTCTGGCAGAAAAGTCTCAAATATTTTAGTTCTTTTTGAGAAGTTGAGCTTGTTGTATATATCCATGAGTATGTCAGGGTGAAAAGCTTGCATTGAGTTAGAATTCTGGACTTGGAGAATTTCTGAGATGGAACTGGCATTGATGGCAAAAAGAACTTCACCATTTTGGGCTACAATAGTTCTCTAACTGGGAAGATATCGAAATTGACACCAGGTGACAAATTCAGGAAAGTTATAGGTCTGAGGGAAAATAAACTGGGGTAAGGTAGAATCCCACAGTCCTAAATCATCACTAAGGTCAAGATATTTCTACTTGAGCCAATTGTGAAGTTTGTAAAGATTGAATTCACAATTGGTTGCATAAATTTGGTATAATTTGTCAACTAATGGTTTGTGATCCAAATCTACAGGTGGAGGAAGCATTGGATTTTTTGCAGAAGTCTTTTTCTTTCTGGAAGACATAATTCAACGAATATTGGGGAAAATGCTTGTAAATACCTGGTAAAGGATATTTGATCGATTGAGTGACTGGATAATGAATGATTGCTTGGAAGAATCTTGCGATGAAGGTACTCGAGTATTTTACTAGTGAATATTTGAGCAAAAGAGACTGCAAGGTTCAGGGACTGGATTTATAAAAATATGATCTAATATGTTATAATAATATCGTTTATTAGGAGCGGGAGAAGTTAATGCTAACAGATTTATTATAACAGATGGGTAAACAGATAGGAAAACATATAGATTTATGGTGGGAGGTATATTTATTTAATAATCAGGAGAGGGACAGGTGGCATGTTGCGTGGTGGAGTAATCATAGTGCATGAAAATTCAATCAATGGTAAATCGAGAGTGAATGATGGTTTTTTGAGGGGGGGGGGGTAGGTGGTAATTGGTTTTGGAAGGGGGGGTGCGGGTGAGATAGGATAGTGCCATGTATATCTGGGTGATATATTTGAAATCGCCGTCCCGGACACCCCCTGTCGGATAAAGTTCAGATGGGGATGGGGGGTGTGGGGTAGCCTGATCGTTGTTGATCTGGACGGGCCAGATCAAAACCATTGAAAACCAATCAATTTTTATTACATAGTGACAAACTGTCACTTCAACGACAAAAGGTTTTTGTCGGATATGCTTACTTTACCAAGCATACTTTACTAGGTGCTAATGACAACTTTAAAAAAGATTAAAATTAATATAATGCGACATTTAAATGTGCGCACTAATATAATGGAAAACATATATATTTTTTTCTTCTTTTTTTCCCTTTCTTATTTTTTCATTTATCATTTTTCCTTATTTTTCTTTATTTCTTTTTCTATTTTTTCCTTCCTTTTTTTATCTAACATTTTTATTTATTTATTTATTTTATTTTATTTATTTTTTAATTTTTTAATTTTTAATTTTTAATTTTTTATTTAGTTTTTTATTTAATTTAATTTTATTATTTAATTTAATTTTTTTATTTAATTTAATTTTATTTATTTTTTAATTATTTATTATTTATTTATTTATTTATTTTATTTTATTTATTTATTTTATTTTATTTATTTATTTTTATTTTATATTTATTTATTTTATTTTATTTTATTTTTTATTTATTTATTTTATTTTAATTTATTTATTTAATTTAATTTTTTTATTTAATTTTATTTATTTTTTATTTTTATTATTTATTTATTTTATTTTATTTTATTTATTTATTTATTTTTTAATTTTGATGATGATGATGATGATGATGATGTATATATTTTAATTTTTTTTTTTTTTTTTTTTTTTTTTTTTTTTTATTTTTTTTTTTTTTTTTTTTTTATTTTTTATTTATTTATTTATTTTTATTTTATTTTATTTTTTATTTTTATTTTTTTTATTTTTTATTTTATTTTATTTATTTATTTATTTATTTATTTATTTATTTATTTTTATTTTATTTTTTATTTTTTTTTTTTCTGCTGAAGGAATATCTAACTTATCAAAACCATTTGTGTTACAACACACCTCATCACCTTCTCTTCTACGCCCCGTGGGAAAATCTTTATTGATTGTTATAATATGTCTATTTTTATAAATAAATTGTAGAAAAATTAGTTATTCAAGCAAGATATGAGAAATTGTAATGATCAAAGTCACTGAAAATACACATCAATTGAATTCAAAACTGGAAGGAAATATAATTTACGATAGTATGCAACTGAGTTGGAAGAACAATAAATATATGATTAGAATGAGTTGATGGAATATTAAGTTAGAAACAACAATTTTAAGAAAGGAAGGAAAGTTTCTAATTTAATTCTAATATTCATAATGTAGATTTGATAAAGTTACCCATGTAATAAAGGCAAAGGTGGAACTTGTAATTTTTATAATAAAGATAATAGATGGCAGCCCAGCCCTCAGAACTATGACCAATGTAGAATGAGTGAATGAATTAAAATAAGTAATAGAGATATACTTAAGGTGAGTGAGTGGGAATTTCAAAAACAAGAAAGAAAGAAAAAAAGGGTCAACCATAAGCAACAATTATCATAAAACATGACTAAAGATTTGGATTTATGAATTATAAAGATGAAATAATTTAGCTTAGATATATGCTTTTGTGAAACATATAAATCGTGTCTTGTTGTTTAAATTTTATTGATGCTTCTAAATCATACATATGGTTTCAGTTATGATTTTAGTTAATTGTTATATCAACATAGGACTGTTGAAGTATAATGTTGTGATGATGTTTCATGATATGATGGTATGTGGTAATTGGACATAGTTCTGATGAGAGGATAATGATGCACATGTGGTTCTTATTTATTTATTTTGTTATGATAATGATGTTGTATGCTCATGATGGATATGATATGCATAATGTGGCATATGAATTATGATTTTATGATATGAGGTTATATGGACATGTGGTTTTGTTTATTATGTGATGCCATGATATATCTTTGATGTAGATATGTTGATGTTAAAACTCATGATGGTATTTTAGGATGTGAAGCATGTGGTTATTGCATCCATATTTTATGACATGCATGAACATGCAATTTTTACTATTCATAATGTTGCGATAACAATGATATTATGTTCTTATGATGACATGCAAGAGTTGGCATGTGGATTATTTATTATGATGTTATAACTAATGCATTGGTTGCACATTGAGATGTGGTAATTGACATGAATTCTACAAATGGGCCAAGAGGGTCAGTTTATTTGACGATCTTGTGGTAGTCCATACCCGCGAGGGAGAATATGTAACACCATATGTGATGGCGACAAACTCAATCAACACTACATATGCTAGTGGTTCCTTTGTCTTGTATAGATCTTGATGGATAGCTCTTGAGGGGCTATGAGACCATCTTGAGGAGGTTGGGTCCCTGATATTAGATTGGGATGTTGAAGTCTAGTGGGGGTGTAAGGACTTCAATGCTTGGAGTTGTGCACCTTAGTGAGTGTGGAGGGAGTGGGCCAACCTTTTAATATGCCTGGAGTACTATTGCATGGAGTACTGAGTCGGGTGTCTGCCTTGGGGCAAATGAGGTCTAAGCCTTGGTGCAAGCCTTGGGGTCAACCTTGGACTATGGTATAGATCAATGAGGCTTTATGCTTGGTTCTGAAAGTTGGAAAAAGTACAAAGATTCCTTGGGATTTCCCCAGTGATGTGTAAAATTTCGATGTCTACTCGTATACTAGTTCAACAGAGGGTGTAGGGCAAACATGACGTAATAAATAACTAAATAGAATAAAATAAAAAGTTAAATGGTTTAACTTAACTTAAGGACAAAGTTCCTTAAGAAGGGGGGCATGTAATGCCCCATAATAATAATAAATAATCTAATATTAATATATAAATTAATAAATAATAAATAATAAAGAAAATATAATAATGGTAAATAAATAATAAATAATAAAGAAGAGATAATAATAGTAAATAAATAATAAACTATAGTTAAATATATATATATATATATATATATATATATATATATATATATATAAGTAAACTATAAAATTAGTTAGAATGAGTAAAGTTAAAAAAAAAGGTAAAAAATGAATAAAATAAGAAAGAGTTATATTAAGAGAAATATTTTTTTTTTCTCGTTAAGACTATACTATTTTAATATGTACATAAACAGGAAAACAGTTATAGTCATGCGGTCATGTTGCCAGAGGCCAAGAATGGCATTCTGGACTGACAGTAATCAGAAAAACCTCCCACACCTGTGCCACAGCATCAAGACAAATCACCCACGCAGGGGCCCTAACACGTAGACAAGTCACCCGCGCAGGGGCATCACCACTGAGACAAATCACCCACGCAGGGGTATCACTACTGAGAAAAACCACCCACGCAGGGGCGCCACCATTGAGACAGATCACCCACATAGGGGCGATAAACCGTTTAGGATTAGTAAAAGCGAAAATTGACATCCCATGCAGGGGCACAAAAAGGAAAAAGAAAACTATCATATGGAGCCCTTGCATGGGCATTGACAAACATTGAACATGAAAATTCTCGAACCAAACAGGAACAACCACAGTATGCAGAGGGCCATGGTAGCAAACGAAGCAAAACATAAGAGAACCTGAGCAGCGCCTGAAGGGGAAGACCGGAGCGAACGGACTACTATTCGTCCGGTTCCTCCTCGATGATCCAGCACATACCTTCCGGGAGAGGGTCCCATGCGGCTTTGTCCTTCTCTGGCGGAGGTGCTGCCTGAATCGATGGCAGAGGTGCTGCCTGAGTCGAAGGTGGAATGTCAGCATGCTCTGGGCGAACCTCTGGCAAACCCTCAGCGTCCCCAGAGCTTCCAGCTTGGTGCGGCTTTGTGTTGGGCTGTTCCCCGCCCTCTTCCTTCGGTTCTTCAAGAAAAAGGACCGAGACATGGGCGTTGATGCGAGAATTGCCCTGAGAATTGCTGAAGGAGAAGACTGTGGTTCCAAACGCAGGTAGCGGAGCTGAATCCGGATCTGGATTGCTGGTGTCCAGGAAGTGGCTCGACTGGATTAGATTAGCCTCGCCAACTTGGTGGCATAGACATCTACAGCAGCGGGAGGGGGGAGTTGCCACTGAGGGGCGAGAGGACCCGCCTCTGCTGGTGCCTCGACGGCTGAGGAGGCGCTGTCGGGGCTTGACCATGTTGCCACTATTAGCAGGAAAACGAAACAGAGCAGGATAAGAGGAGTCAGAGAAATTGAGACCTGAAACCACCCTCTCAGACCTGAAACCACTGCCAATTGCCAAAGGGGCGACGTGAGCTCCAGCTCTGTGAGCCGTCGACCATAAGCCCACTCCCGAAATCTGAACTCGACCCAACACATGACATTCCCATGCCTCACCATTCTTATGCTCCTCTGCTCTTCCTCGAGCTCCACAAGCCATAACTGCACTCTGAATGCTCGATTGAAACCCGGACGGAGCAATGAATTGCCGTCCCTTATCGTCCCTGCACCCACGCTTGAGCTCCATGGCGGCGGATCGCAGTTAATGCGCGTCTTATGCTTGGGGCTGCCCATGGTGACCATGTGGCACCGCCTTCTCCGCTG